>JAECXD010001572.1:3692500-4292500 GCA_018151445.1 Zaprionus inermis | reverse complement strand
CTAAGTTCTCATGAACAAAAACAGAGTAATACCATCATTAATTCATGAAAAATCAAACTATTGCCACATTTTATTATTTATTTATTTTTTTTTTTTTTTTTTGTTTTGCAGTTTTTCATAATTACATGGCCGGGACTGGGATTGTTGGGTATTTTGCGGTTTCGCCTCGATTCGCGTGCAACTTGCGGATTTACTTAATTAACCGACACTTTAATTATTTAATTATTAATCGGGCAGCAGGTTTTAATAGTTTTGACATTTAAGTGGCAAATAATAAATCGCGCTGAATAATGCTAAATAAGCGCAATCAATTTGAATTGCAGCGACGCATTTCCCACTGTTTTTCGATTTTCCATTTGCCATTTCCCATTTCCCCCGATGCTTTTCAACCAATAAACATTGTACGCTTTGTTATTATAATTAATATTATTAAGAGGGCGTTGTGTTGTTGTGCTTTTGTCGCTTGGCAGCTGTTGCGGCGTTTGTATCGCAAATTATTTATTTAATGCGCATCAAATACCCTGTACAAATTTAGTGTCTGCTGCATTGCGCTATGTATCAAGCACATAGTGGCTAATTTAGGCTTATTTAATCATTAAGCATGTGTGGCGAGGCGCAACTTTGCAGGGTATTTTGCGTGCTACTACTTTTTTGCGTCTTTCCTACCCTGCACGCAATATTCTATTTATCACACACACTGCACACGACGTAATTAATTGTTGTCATTCAAGTGACAAACAATTAAAGAATAAATCAGTTCTTAAATAATTGTGCAATTATGTTGAAGCAACACTGGCAAAAATGAAGTTTATCGATAAGTTTGACTCGAGCAAATGTCAACTATTGTTGCTTTAGTTTCAATTGTCGCGCTTGTCTAACTTCCTGCCTTATTTGGCTTGCGTTGGCATTTTCCGTGGAATCACGCTGTGCTGCAAAATGATTCCCGCTTAATTAGCCAATCGGCTAACGGTACGTAATGTTATCGACACCATTGTGACTGATAAACATCGCTGGAGAATGTGAATGTGCGCGTCTCGAAACTGGAGCTGCGAATTCTTCTTGTTGGCGGCCAACTGGTTTCTGGCCTTTGTCGACGTCTGGTGTGGTCAGTTGTGGCATGCCACTGTTGCATGCCACCGACTTGTAATCAGCGCATCTAAAGCTGCTGCGGCTTCGATAACAGTCCGCCCCAGCTTAATCGACGCTCTTTAGCGCAACGCGGCGCAATCAAAGCGTCGATTTGTAACTTGCAACATGCAATCAGCATATCGACTACAAAAAATGTGGCACGTCATCGTTTAAGCATTTATCGGTGTCAACAAATTCGATAACAATTAACAAATTGATTGATTGTAGCTCGATTGGAAATGATAAGGCGCAACGCGTGCTTCAAATTACTGCAAATCTTCCTCTTTCTCTGTCTGCCTTATCGTTGATTACTTTCTATCGATTACTCAAGCTAAAAACTTTTTAAGCTGTCGAAATTATGCGATAGTTAACTAGAAATCGCACATCTTTCTAAGCATTTTTGCAGCTTATCTCTTCGAGTATTTATCGTTTCCAGTTTTATCTTAACCACATTCCAAGTGACGAATAACCCAATAGCTGTCACCTACCCCAACCATGACTCACCTATTCATTTCACTCTAAAAAAAAGAAAAATTCAATTATAAAGCTTCTTTGTTTATAATTTTTGATTGATTTCAAAGCGAATTCGCATCGAGTAAACAAGATATATAAGGTATGGATCGTATAGCAGACGATCTTACGTACTTCATTCAGTTCCGCACAATACAGTTTATAGTGAATGCAAAGGTATCGCGTTTCCCCAAGATCTTTTACGACTTATCAATAGTTTGTTTAGTTTATTATATATCGATTATTAACAGCAATACCTTGTTCTAAAATTTCAGTATCTTATCTCGCGGGCACGTTTTGAAATTTATTAACAAGTTTGGAGTTTTTCCCTTCGACTTATCGCGAGTTCCCCCGAAAGAATTGTGCCATAGATAAGCGCTGTCCAACATTATTTCCCCATTGTTTGGTTCGTTCTTTGTCCAAATTGGGAAAACTTTTCAATTATTTTCCTGGCTTCAATTATAATGCCCAATTGTGGGCGCACATTGTGCGGTTGGCTTAGTCAGGCAGTTCGTAAGATCTTTACAGGGGAAGGGGGGTACCTACTCAGGTTGTCCCTCGCCAGGTGAGTCATGGAATACGATATAAAAACGCGCGCTGAGAACATTAAGAGACGCGAAAAGCACAAACAAAGCGGGTACGGTAAAAATCCCTGAGTCATAAACGAAGCTTGGCATCTCTCCCACTCTCTCTCTCTCTCTCATGAGAGTAGGACTCACTAGCTACCCCGCACGTAACTGTTAATTAAGCCAAGTGTTAGGGTACTTGAATGAGGCGTCTTTAGGGGGGCGGTTGTGTACTAAAAATATACTAAATATTTTTTATGTGTGCTTTTTATTGATAAGCAAGCCCGAGATTGTTTTTGCAGCTTATCGAATCAATTTCATGTTTTTTTTTTTTTTTGGGGCAGCCCATTGGGGTTAAACAAACATGCATAGATATGGTTGGTATATGGGTCGCAGAAGGTATGCAGTATTTTCAGTATTTTATGGCTGTGCCGACTTACCGTTCGTTCGCTATATCGATAAACAAAGCCAAGGTAATCCCTACACGGTTTTTAGTGTCGTTTTAGTAATAATGCGTATTTCAAGCACGTGTCATTTGTTTATGGTCAGAGAAAAACACGAAGAAATACAGAGAAACACAGTAGCACACACACACACACAATACGATACACTGTGTTAAACAATAGTTGGGCGCGTTGTGGGGTTAAGGCGGACGCTCCGCTCGTAAATAGTTTTACACTGCGCGCAACGGTAAACGATGAATTGAAAAACACGCAAAATGCCGGTTGTATTTTTTTGTATACGCGACGATCGCGGCGTCTGCGTCTGCGTGCGTTGAGTGTTCGCAGCAGAATGACAAATGCTGCTCAAGCCATGACTGAGGTGACAGCGTCGGCGTCGGCAGAGCGCGAGAGAGCGCAACTGTGCGTGCCTTACCTGAACGCAGCGAGAGCGCAGCACAGCTGCCACTGCGAACTACACAGCGAGAGAGAGAGAGCGAGCGCGTGAGAGATCGTGTGTTAGGCGAGCAGCTGCGCCGCCGCTGCGCCCAGTTTACGTTTTGCCTGGCTTCGGCTTAAACTGCCCTGGCTGTCGCTCTGCTTCTGTGTCTGCTTCTTCTTCTGCTTCCCATTCTGTTTGCTTAATCATATTGTACACAAGTTTCGCATAATGCGGCGCATTGTGCCATTCATTGCTTGTTGTAGTTGTTCGTGGTGGTTGCTGCCGCTGCCGCTGCCGCTGCCGACGCTGCATTGTTTCTCTTTCTTATCAGCTCGCACAGCTGTTCGGCCAGAGCGCGAGAGTGTGCGAGAGTGAGACTGAGGTGTGATCTGACGCTGCGCTCTGCCGCTCTCTCTCCCTTTCCGCATGCGCAACGGCAGCTGCCGTGATTGTCGCGATTGTTCTTGTCCTGTTTCTGCCTCTGCCTGCGTAATTACGCACATTTTTGGCGCCTGAACTTCTTCGCTTGTTTCATTTGCATAGTCGACGAACACGTTAATGGAGCGCGAGGTGTGCTCGATGAGTTATGCATTACTCGTTACGTAATCTTTGCTTATTGATAGCGTTTTCTGATTACTATTCCTGGTCTACGATAAGATTTACAGTATAACAGTTGTGCAAACATAAATGTACTTGGATAAGTTGTCGAAATCGATTGAAATTGTTCAATATTCGCGTAGTAATTAAACAATTGAGAGCGTCGCCATAAACAATATTAATATGCCGCCCACAGTAGCCATGAAAACAATTGGAGCAACCCACGCCGAGTAATTTTGCCAATTTTATAACAATTTACAGCTGGCAAAGCCGCAGCCAGGCAAAGCCAACGCGCAAAGTTCTCAAGTGCGTGAAAGTAGTTTAAAAAGCAATATGCGAGAATGAGATCGCACGTGTGTAGGGGCACAGGCAGCGGCAGAGGCAGCGGCAGAGGCTTTGCGGAGAGCGAGCACAACAAAGGAGCAGAGGCGCATACGTAAGCAAATTAAAATTGAAAACAAATGACAGTGCAGGCTGAGATAGCGAGAGAGCGGGAAGTGAACGAAGTGTGCATATCCTGTAAATGGCAAAAAGGGGTTATTAGTATTATAATATAATTGGGAATCTTATTAAAAAATAAATGAGTTTTATATACAATATATATTTATTATTAATTTATTAATTACTTATTATTATTCATTTTTGTTTAGCTTGACTTTTTATTTATATTTTTACCTACAAATATTTACATAGAAATTATGTTGAAAAATAAATTCAATTAAGTGTTTTATTTTAATTTTTATATTCTTCTCTCTCCATTTGAATTCTCTCAATAAACAATTAATAATATTAAATAAAATAGCAACATTATACGAAATAATTAAGTTTTAACAACACTACATTTATTTGATCAATTTATGTATTATTATTCACATTTACAATTTGCGTATTTATTTGTACATATGTATGTATATGTATGTTTTATATGTGCTCCCCATTTATATTTTTTTTTTGTAATTAAAAATTAATAGTATTTAAAAAATTGTACCATATAACAAATAAGTGAGTTTTAAATTCTTTATAAATTGATTGTTAATTTATTTATTATCTCTTAACAATCAAAATTTGTTTTTATAGTATGACATAATTTTTTGTATATTCTCTATATATATAAATATTAATTTGAATATACTCTCAATAAAACAAAATAAATTAATTAAATATTCCTTTGCACCCAGCTACCCCTTTTACCTACCGCCTACAGGGTATAAGAATAGTAGTTGCAAGGGAAATAAACTTGCGACAAGAATGTCGAACTATTTGCTGAGAAGAAAATCGTGCCAAACTTGCACACACACACAGCAGTAGGCACGCATGTAGAGAGAGAGAGAGAGCGAGAGAGGCTGCGGCATAAAGAAAGTTCAGAGTGCACACGTTGAAAGGAATTTCGTTGAGCGAGCAATGTAATTTGTCAGTTCAAAGACCTCTGCACGTAAGCCCAGCAAGGCGAAGAGAAAGACGCAGCAACAGAGCAACAGCGACGCCGGCAACGGCAGCGGCAGCGGCAGCGGCAGCGCACATCAACAACAGGAAGAGGATGCAAGGATCTACGTGCATATTTCTTCGCCTGCTGTTTACACAGTGAGTGTGGAGTGCGGGGAGGGGGGAGGAGAGCAGGGTTAAGGGGGCCCGCAGACAAATGTGGCAAGTGTGCCGACGTGAGCGAGCCAGAGAGAGAGAGTGCGAGAGAGTGAGCGAGCGCGCTGTTAAAAAATGTAATCAATGTATTTTTGTCACGTTAAAGAAATTTAGACTCGACAACGCGAGCACGCTCTGCTGCTGCTGCTGCTGCTGCTCTCTCACTGCGCGCTGCTGCTGCGAGTGCAGCTGCCGTTGCCGTTACCTTTCTAGTTGCAGTCGGCGTCGCAGTTGTTGTTGCTGCTGACTGAAATAAACATAAATTGTGTGTGCTGCCGCTGCCGAAATTTGCACTGGAAATCGGAGCGCAAAGGATACGTCACACACACACACACACACGCACTCTCTCACACGTACACATACACATACATGAAATGTCACCTCGGCTAGCTGTAATTATGCTCCGACGCAGCTGCCTTTGGCGCGAGCTGCCGCGCTCTCTCTCTCGCTCTCTCTCTCCCTCTCTCTCTTGCAATTCAATTGCTCAATTGCATGCTGGCTACCCCTACCCCCTCGCTCGCTCACCCTCTCCCTCTCTCCGCTGTCGGCAGTGATGTGTGCCTTATGCCACGACTTCCGTGCTCGCATTCACCCCTCGGCAAGAAGAAAACTTAAGTGCATTATGCGGCGTCTGCCAGCTGTCTGCACCCCTAATGCAGTCTACCCGCTCCCGCTCCCGCTCCCGCTCCCCCTCCTCTCGCCTGCTCGCCTCTGCTTCTTGTCTTATTGCGATATGCTTTGGTTAATTTACGAGCGGCAGCGCATTCGTCGTGCTATTTATGGAGCCCGTCAAATTGTGCAACGACATTAAGAATCGACTCGGCACGCCAATCGAACAATGGCTTTTTTGATTTTTACTTCTGTTTTAATTTGTTGCACTCTAAAAGTCAGCTTCTCTCTCGCTTTGCCTTCCCTATGACAAATGTTCGAAAACTGATACCACACAAAACAAAAACTTGACCTATCTATAACTCAGCAATGCCGCAATGTATTCAATTGAAATTTGGCAGGTCAGCGCACTTTAACCTAAGCTAGCGTGCAGGGAAATTTCACAGTCTTAGCTTGAGTATTTTCAATTATATATCAACATAACTTTAGAATTCCTTATTAAATTAAGCTGAAATTTGGCAAATCAGCGTATTTTAACTTAAAACGGAGCTCAAGGAAGTTTCACAGTCTTAGATTAGGTATTTCTAATAATATAATAACTTTAGTGTATAACTCTAGAATCCCTTAAGATATTTAACTGAAATTTGGCAGATCAGCGTCTTTTAATTTAAAACAGAGCTCGTAGCAATTTGACAGTCTCAGCTCAAGTCTTTCCAATTATAAATCAACTTTATTGCATAATCCCAAGAATCCCTCAATATATTAAGCTGCAATTTAACAGATCAGTGTAGCATTAGCTGTCGCTGAAGTACCTTAACTCTCCCAACTCTCAACTTGTTCACATTTGATTGAAAAATGAGATAAATGATGCTCTCTTTATGAGTCATTTCGTAGTTTATGCGAATTTCTTATGTGTCAGCGAGGCAGCTGTCCAAACAAACGCAAAGAAATCGATTATTAACTCGTTCAGCCAAGCCTGACTCTTCCTTCCTGCCTCCCTCTCTTGCTCCTCCTCTTCCTCACTCTCTCCCTGCTCTGCAAGTTCATTCAGCATACACCTTCAACGTGCAAAGTTGGCAAAAATATTGCTCATAATACGCGTATCGATATATATCACGTTGGGGCCGCAATTCGACTCCTCGCCGGCGCCTCAGATTGCATATTATTATTATAATAATATTTTTTAGCGCTGCTTCAGCGCATTTTGCCCACAACCGGCGACGCTGCTTATCGGCGTCGCGTCTCTGTGTCATCATAAAGCAAAGAGAAACAATTTAACGACGCGTCGCAGCGGCAGCGACGCAGCGCGCCAATGAAATCAAAAACAAGCGTAGCACAGCGCAGCGCAGCGCACAGATAGCGAGCTTGGCAGCGACGTTGACTGCGGTGACTGCGGCGACGCCGCTTGCTGTCGCACGTTGTTTACCTTGTGTCAGTTGTCAATGCGGCGTGAAACTGACGTCTAAAGTTGCACAGACTTTTACTGTTATCAGCAAGTGTTGTGCTGCTGTCGCACTCCCGCGCTCTGCTGCTCACCCGCTGCTTGCTACTCTCTGCTGCTTGCATTCTGCCCACCCTCTGCTCACTCTCTGCAGCGCGCTGCATTGACATTGCTAAGCTTTAATGCAAAGTGTGCGTAGCTGGCAGCTTTGACAGCGCGCCAACGAGCTGTGTGTGCTAAGCTGATTGCTATAGCAATGCGTTTATGCTCTTTAAACTCTCGCATTAAACGCGCTGCTCGCTGCTCGAGCGAAGAGAGCGCGCTTATATTAAGTCAAAGCAAAGTTCAGCGCGCACTTGACGCGCGCGCAAGTATGCTACATGTTTATGAGAGTGTGAGAGAGGGAGTAGGATCTGCAGCAGCCCTGCCTGTGCATGTCGAGTAATTTACGACGCACACACAGACAAGCTATTGTTCTAGGCGAGAGAATGGAAGCTGCCGCCGCATTGTTGCTTAAACTTGCGCAGAAAAATCACACAATTTACAAGTGTCGGCAACTACAACAACCGCAACACGCACAACGCCAGCGGCGGCAGCGGCAGCGGCAACAACAACAACGGCAACAAGTGAACAATGCAACGGCTTTTGTATGTATGTATATTAACAAGCCGGCGAACAAGGCGAAAAGGGCGCACAAGGCGAAAAATAATACTGTTGACAATGGGGCAAAGCAAGCGAAAACATGGCTGCCGCGCTCTTCTCCTCTGCCGCGTTCGCTCACTCTGCCGCGCTCTCCTACTCCGCCGCGGTTGCCCACTCTGCCGCGCTCTCCCGCTCTGCCGTGCTCTCCCACTCTGCTGCTCTCTGAAATTTATGTCGTGTAAAATAATGCACGCTGGCTGCGCTGCCGTTGAAACTCTTTTTCGCTTTGCCATTATGCCTGCTTATCGGCAGCGCTCTGCTCTCTTCGCGCGCCGCTCGCCGCTCTGCTTGCGTGCAGTCACACATGTGTGTCTGTGTGTGTGGCTGCTGCGGCCGCCTGTGCGTGGATTATGTAACACAACTCGCTGCATTTGAACAATGTGAGAGAGAGCGCGCGCGCGTTCGCTTTGTTGTCGCAGACAACACACACAAATTTCCAAGCCGCGCTCTGCTGCTGCTCCTGCTGCTCTGCCGCTGCTCCTTCCGCTGCTTTCTCCTCAACTTGCTGCGAAAAAGCCAAAATATTTGAACAATTTGCGCTGCAGATTTCCTTTGGCAGCGCCGCAAAGCGTGCGCTAACGGCCTCATCTGCCGGCTTGCTCGCGCTCTCCGCCTTGATTGTGTGTCGCGTCTGCATATGGCATAGTCTGTCTCACTCGCTCTCTCTTTCTCTCCCTCTGCAGTCGTTTAGCATCGTTAAGCTTTCCACTTGCCGCTTTTGTGTGTGCGCCGGCCACATTTTTCCTGCTAATATCGTTAAAATGTTATTACAACGTAGTTTTTGCCTTAAATTTTGCTGCACTTTAGACCCCTTTTCTCCCTATCTTGCTCTCTCTCTCTCTCTCTCTATGTTCGTTGGTTTTGTTTTTGCCCCAACTGTTGGCCGGATTTTCGCTACATCGTGTAAAATTAATTGAATGCAGCTGCCTGCTGAGCAGATGCTCTATCCAAAGGGGGAGGGGGAGGGGGAGAGTGTGTAGGGAGTCTGGTTTATAATTTAGCAGCTCGCCATGTTGGCAGCTACTTAAGCGTAACTGTAACTCTCTCTCTCTCTCTCTCTCTCGCTCTCCCACGCCCCCCTCCCCCAACAACTGCTTGGCAACTGCTTTTGGCCGATTTTTATTAAACAAAATTTATAGAGTTGCAAGTCGTTAAAAAGGGTGAAAAAATGGGAAAGAGGGGAAGAGGGAGAGAGAGAGGGGGAGAGTGAGAGAGCAACACCTGTAGTTAGCTTCAAGCCAAGCTGTGATTGCCTTGTCCCTTTGCCAGGGGATTAGTAAGAGCTTATGCTTGAATTGGCTTGAAAAAAGCTAGAAGTTGAAGCATGTTTTACAAATTAGAAAGATCACTTCTCTGCTTAAAAGCTTATTTGAAAGCTGAATAAAGCTGCTTAAAAGCTTTGAGGCTTTTCTGGAATACTTCAAAGCTTCTTCAGTTTTAAATAACTTTGAGATTTATCAAGCGTATTGAAAGTTATGTGGTTTATACCTATTGTCAGTTTGTGATAAAATGTTGTAGAGCTTTTTATTAATTATTGCATTAATATAAATAATAATAAAATTGTTAACAAGTTGTACAGCTTTTTTTATGTAATAGACGAGCGCGTTTATTTTTAATCTTGAGATTAATTAAGCCATTTTTAATGTAAAGGAAACATAAGTTGAAAAGCTTCTTTATAATAAAAACAATCAGTTTTAACTTAATGCAGATTTGTGTATAATAATAGAGCTTAAGTGGGATTAATCAAGCGAATATAAAGTACAAAGCTCATGCTGATGTTAAATTTTACTAATATTATTTAAACAATTAGAGCTTTGTATGATTCAAGCTTAAATAATACAGATAAATGAGTACCTTGAAAATATTATATAAATAAATATATTGACATTAAAAATAGCTTCAAGACTTAATTTTAAACAAAAGCTGCTGTTGGTTAAGCTTTTGTTGTTTACAATCCACTGCAAGAAGTTTTTACAATCCGTTTAAAAGCTCTATCAATTATTCTAGTTATTTTAATGGCATTTGCATTGTTTTTAATATGTTTTGAAGATAATCCCTAAATATACTATAAAATATTATGCCGCAGTACATCATTTTTTTTAAGAAAAAGCTTTAAGCACATTTTAAAGTACTTACCAAGTGAAAGCTCATCTTAAACTTAGCAACTCTTTGCATAACTGCAAATAGATTTCTTATTTAATTATTTATTTATTTAACAATCCAGCACGTAATTTCTCACAGTGTACACATTAATTTTAACTGACAGTTAAAGCTTTTGCGTGCAAATAAATATTATAAAACTTGTTGTCAACGTCAGGAAATAATGAATAAATACGCTTTTAATTGCAATTGAAATGTTCAGCGGGCGAACGAAAGGGGAGTGCAAGAAAGGTAAATAAAAGAGAGAGAGAGATATTTATGTAGTGCATGTATATGATAAATACACGGTATATAGACTGTCTGTCAATCTGATAAGTGCAACAGATATGCCCGGAATGCGTTTTGTTTGGCTTCGTTTAGCTTGAACTTTGTTTAATTTCAACTTCATGCGATGGGGTTTATCTTATCTACAGGTAACACTGATATGATTAAGCTATAAGAAAAATAGGGTGGGATCCCTGTCGTGGCCTTATCTCGTTCTCTCTCTCCCACCCCATTTCCATGCGACAAATATTTGTTTCTTTGCTTTAAGCTCGACGACGCTTTAAAAGTGCTCGCAGCGATAAGCGTAGATAGTTTTTTGTTATTTACTCGACTGAGTCGAAAGTTTTCCCAGCTTTTCTCTACCTACACCCCACTCCCCCTCCCCTCCAGTGGGCCACAACTAACGGTCCACTCTCGGCAAAGTCGCAAATATGAAATATGAAGTACGAGTTGTGGCTCAGTTTAATAATGTTTCGCAAATATTTGCTCGCATCCAGCAAGGCAAGCATATTTTACTCGGAAAATGAGCCAGGCGGGCGGGTAGGGTAGGGTAGGGTAGGGTAGAGTGTAGCCGGAGTAGTTGCCTAGTTGGATTGCATAAGCGGCGACCTTGCGGCGTAGGCGGCAGCTGCGACTCGACCCACGCATTGCAGCCATGATTAGCTTGTCCTGACCAGAGCGAGGGAGGAGAGGATTGCGTGGGTGCGTTTACAAGCCGGCGTCGCACTTAATTAGACCAAACAGTGTGTGAGTGTGAAGTGAGTAAAGTGAATAAGGTGAATGAAGTGCATGAAGAGTGTGGAAAATATACTTAAAGAGCTAACGAGATAACTCGTTGAGAAGGTGGAGGAAAGGGAAAAGCAATCGATAATTGAATGAATACAGCGAGTGTACTCATAAACACGCACTCATTAAATAAAAACTTATTTAGTATTTTGAGGCACTCGTATTTGCTATGGTGAGTAGTTTGAGTAAGCTGAATAAACTCTTAAATATAGAATACTGAATTGAACTGTTTAAATGCCAGAGCAAAGTAAGCTATGAATATAATGAGTGTATTCAATTGCACTCATTAAGTTTAAAGTGTTTTAGCGTAAGCAGTGGAAGTGGTTAAACTGTTCTATAACATTCATAAAATAACTAGAGAATGTGCTGAGTGTATTCACTATGCACAAATGCACTCACGCGCATCAACTATAACAAAATACTAACTCAGCTTAATGCATTATACATATTTATAAATAGAAAGGCTTAACTGGTATTTAAATTTTAATTAATGAATGCAATGAGTGTATTCAATATTCAAAAACAACACTCACTAGCTCAAATATACCCGAACTTAAGGTTAAAAAGAATAGAATGCGATAGCAGAGGAATTGGTTGAATGGCACACATCCAATGAATATAATGAGTATATTCACGTATATGAGTATATACACTCATATGTATTAACTATACCAAAATAATAACTTAGCCTGATGCATATTTCGTATTTATAAAGATCAATTGGTTAAGTAATAAATAACTCATGAATGCAATGAATGTATTCGAAAAAATACACTAGCTCAAATATACCTAAAACTTAAAGTTTAAGAAAAAAGAAAGCTTAAATAGAAATCAGCTTTTACTAAGTTATTATTGAATACTCAATGTGTGTATTCACTATTCATATTCATGGAAGTTTGCTTTATAAAATAGGCTGCAAATATGCAACAGCTGTGCCTTGGAAGCAAGAAATACATTGAGTGCACTCCTTATGCAGGCAAGTATTCAGAACACTCAAAAAACAAAGAACCTTAACTAAATTAGACCTATAATATTATTATATATTAGACCTATTTATTTTTCAGGCGTTAAAATTCTCTTAACAGGCCGGCAGCTGAACTTTTGTTGAATGAATAGAATGAGTGCATGCGTTACTCTTTCGCACTCATTCAGAAAATAAAAAGAAACAACTTCAACTAAATTAGACCTATTTCAACCTAATTTAAAGAGTTAAAGTTCTTTTTACCAGCTGAACTTTTGTGGAATGAATAGAATGAGTGCCTGCTTTAGTCACTTTACTCATTCGCACTCATTCAGAAAAAAAACCTCAACTAAATTCGACATATTTTCACTCATTTTTAAGAGTTAAAGAACTTTATTCTTTTTACCAGCTCAACTTTTGTGGAATGAATACAATGAGTGCACGCCTTAGTCACTTTACTCATTCGTACTCATTCGGCTGGCTTTTCTGTGCAACTTTAAAGTTTTTCAGTTCTCTTTTCTTTTTATTTAAATTTTCCAGTCTCATATTTTCCGAAGCGAGACAATTTCCCCCGGCACGGGCCTGGTCTTATCAGCGATGAAAAGTGAACTATTAGCCGGGGCCGGGCGACAGAGGCGCTCAACTGCGACGTGTGGCAGACAGCAGGCAGCAGGCGGCACAAGGGGCACGAGTTGGCCTAAACAAAACATAAGCCAAGTATATATGCCTACGATATATTTGCCACATTTCTTGTGTGGGCGCCGTCGAGCGTGGCAAGACGCGTGTCGTGTGCGGACACACAGGACACCTACGGGCAGCCGGGTAGAGCGGGGCAGCAGGGTAGGAGGTAGGGCAGGGTAGAGCAGGGCGGGGCCCGGCAGCGCACGCGTTCGTCTTTTGTGTACGAGTTTTTCCTTTAGCTTGGCTTAAAGTCAAGGCAAATTAAAATTGGTAGGAGAGAGCACAGCTGACACCGCAAACTATTCAATTGTGTCTATGCCTTTTCTTTATTATCTGCTTCTTACACTTCATATTCGTCTTCTTTGCTGCTTCCTCTTCTTCCTCGTCTGGGCTTATCTGAGCGGAAATGAACAAACGCTTTCGCTTCTCCGACAGTTGCACTGACAGCCAAATGCAAATGTGCCATTTATCAGCGAACGGCCCCGCCTCTCGACCTCTCGCCCGCCCATTGTGGCCCATTTGCTTATCGGTTTTTAAGTTGCCCGCATGGGCCTAAAAAAGATTCGCCGCATTTGCAAAGCATTTTCGGCAACCCTCAGCCCTTTCATCAGAAATCAAAAATTCATGCCTCATCGGCAGTTGGGGCACGCCCCAACGCATCGCAGAAGGGTGTGAAAGGGGCAGAAGGTGCTGAGAGAGAGGGGGGGAGGGGAGGGCGGTGTACCTGCGGCCGAGCAGGCGTGTCAGGCGCAGATACATTCAGCAACTCGAGACGCAACTCGAGTTTGCGGTCAAAAGAAAATCGCACACAAATGTCCACATAAAAGCTAGATATATCGCGCTGCGTGTGTGTGTGTGTGTGTGTGTGTGATGGGGGCGGCGGGGTGTGCCTTGCTCTGTGGACAACCGCAGGGCAACAAAAATATACATTTTATTAAGCGACAAACGCAGCTCGCTGCTATAGATACAGCTGCAAAGCACCAAAGATACTTCTACAATTGTTGGCCTGTTGACCACGTTGCAGGCTGCCTATGACGAGTGGGCGTGTCAGTGGGCGCTTGGGGAGTCGCTTGGCCGCAAGTCAGCTGCAGCGTGAGTGCATACCCTGTAAAAAGCGAGAGGGAGAATGAGAGAGTGAAATGATGAGAACAGGCAAGACTAAAAGTATCTTAACTAGCAACAAGTATCTTAAGCGCAAAACGTAGGGTTTTAAATACATTTCAAGTACACAAGCGTTGCCAAATTGCAGTTAACTGTTGCAGCTAGCGCTTGTGCCGCCGTACAGGGTAGCAGCTAGTCGTGCTGCGGCTGAGCAGGCTCACACGACGGTCGAGCATTAAAATTGCATGAACTTGAAGTTGATTTGAATGTGGCGAGCGAGTCCAGTTGCAAAGTGGGTCATATAGGCGCGGCACACATGCGTGAGTGTGTGTGTGCGGAGGGCGTAGGGCATGTGGGGAAAGGAAAAGGGGTGTAGCTCCCTGGCCATGTTGAAAAATGTATCACCTGAGTCGTGCAAACCACATGCTCGTATTCCCAGGCCGCCTCGAGCATATCATGGACAGCATAAATTGCGTTTGGCTGGCGCAGAGAACGTGGGGGGGGGAGGAGTAAGAGAGGCAGATGAGAGCAGGCTAGAGATACAGCGCAGCTACAACTATTGATAAGAACATACAACGGTTTTTTCTATGCTTTTCTTTTCTTTCCCTTTTTTTTTGGGTTCATTACGCAGTCAGCTCGAGCTAGAGTTGCCACACACACACACACGCACACACACAGGCATGTTTCAACCCTCCTGGCGTGGAAATCAACGCACGGCAGATGTGCGGCACGTTCAGTGTGCTGTGTGGCACGTTGCCGTTGCGACGGCGCACGGGACACGCTCGGCGGCGCAGGAGCAGCAGCGGCAGCGGCAGCGGCAGCAGGACATGTGTTTATGCTACATGCGGGACGCATGCAACCACCTACCCCCTACTCCTCCTCCACTGGCTACCCCTCGCTTCCCCTGGCTACCTCCTACTCCCTTTCCAGTATCAACCCTAGCGCAAATTATGCTTGTAGTTTAATTATATCGCAGAGGCTCATTCGAATTGTAATCATTTTCAAGTGGTCTCTCTCTCCCTCCCTCTCTCTCTCTCTTTCTTTCTCTCCTGCTCTCCCTCTCTGCTATAGTTCCCGGTACAGTTGCTGTTGTTTACATATTTCATATGCTACGGAAATCCTTGTTGCAACTTTAAATTGTTTGCATAAGTTTTGCTTTTTTTTTGTTTTACGGTTTGGAAAATTTTCATGTTTTTTTGTTATACGAGTTTTCTTCGAGCATATTCAATGAGTCTCTCTCTCTCTCTCTCTGTGCACAATAAAAATATTGACTTTACCTTTGTACTGCACAGTGCGTTGTGTTGCACAACAATGTTTCGAAAAAAAAAAAAAACGGAAAAATTAAATATGTTTTCCGGCTTGAACGAGCTTTTCCTTTACAGCACATTGAGTTTGCTCGCTTTTGTTTTCGTATTTCCAGAAAAAAAGGAAATTAGTTTTATATATTTTCCTTAGTTTTTCCTGAAAATCGCCTTTTAAGCGCGTCAAACAAGCCAAATCAATTGAAATATCGAGCGCATCTCTTGCTCAACCGAATCTTTTTTTGCTGCCATTCGACTTAACCACAAAGACATTTTCCGGGGCAGAAGGTATGCGTTTTGCATAGTTTTTCTTTCAAGAGTGCGAAGGAAAAGCAGAGGAAAAATCTGACAGACTTAAGAAACTTGCAAGGGATAAATGTGTCTGCTTGGGTTAGTTCATTCAGCTCGGCTTGGCTCGGGCCTCGGCTCAACTCATTCACTCTTGCCCGGCCTCATTCATGCACGCATTCATTCAAACATTCACTTTGCCTCAGCTCAGGCCATGCAAATCCCGAGCACACACACACACATACACACACACAGAGACAGAGAGACACCTAGAGAAATTTACACCTTGGGTATAGTTGCTCGCAAAGTCCGGGGATAATCCGCATTAGTTGCACAATGCAGATGGCCCGTTTGGCTTAGTTTGGCATCGGGTTAGTTCGCTGTCGTTACGCCAGTTAAGGCAGTTAGTTTTACCGTTAGCCAACCATCGCCCCCTCCCCCCCTGCTGCAACAAGGAAACATGGCAGAGCGCAACGCAAATTGAATCGTGTTTGGCATTTCGTATATGTCGCTCGTCTCGTGTTCTGTGTATCCTGTGTAACCCTGTCGTATTTCGTATTTCGTATTCTGTATTTCGTATTCCGTATTCCGTATTCCGTATTTGTCAAATGTCCCAATGTTAACCTCAATGGAGAGTCGAGTACGCAGAATGCAATAAAATATGTATGGCATATTGCAATTTTAATTTCTCAATTCATTTTATGTAGCACACGGGCCAAAAGGTGTTTGGTTTTTGGCTTACACTACCCTATACACATTGACTGGCTGTACCCGTACCCGTATAGCTGTTTGCACAACAGTTTGTAGCCACAGGAGTGCCACAAATAACAAATTGCTTGTCATTGGCCCATAGACCGCTTCTACGCCTCCCCCTTTTCGCAGGCCCCTCTAGCCGTACCCGTGTCCGTGTTGTGCCAGGTCCCACAGCCTGTCCAGCTTGGGGAACATTGCATTTACAATTTCAATCTCTATTAAAATTCATTGAATCCCGGGCATTAGCTCGGTGAATGTCTTGGCCAGTGCACAGTGGTGCGAGGCCAATTGAAAGTGGACTCAAAAATCAATAAACTACATTAAGTTATCTGTTTAGTTTGATTTCCATCTAGGAATGAAAAGTTTGCTATTAAACTGATCGTAACGGACCTTCTCATTCACAGACTAAGAAACTTACGTTTAGATCGACTGATTCTTGCAGACAGACAGATATTAAGAAGGTGTGTATGAATATATAAAGATCTACATCAATTGTGATCTTCCCTAAAGTAAAACTCTTAATAATTGAAAGATCTTCATAACTTAGCTGCGATCTTGCCAAAAGAAAATCCCCTTATATTCTCAAGATTTTCATGACTTAGGTGCGATCTTTCCAAAAGCAAAACTCTTTATATGCTAAAGTTCTTCATGACTCACATGCGATCTTCCTTAAAGGAAAACTCCTTATATTCAAAAGATCTTCATGTTCTTTCCAACAGAAAAACTCTTAATATTCTAAAGATCTTCAAGGCCAAGTTATGATTGTCCCCAAAGAAAAACTTTTAATTTTTCTAAGATCTTAATGACTTATGTTCCCTTAAGAAAAACCTCTTAATATTCTCAAGATCATCACTTAGTTGCGATCTTTTCAAAAGAAAAACTCTTAATATTCTCAAGATCTTCATGACTTAGAGGCGATCTACCCTAAAGAAAAACTCTCTTTATTCTGAAAGTGTTGATGATTGCTTTAAGAAGCTGATCTGTCTGTGCTGTAGGAACACAACTGATCCATTTATTTGTTCTTTAATATATACCAAACTGATTCTTGATTCGATCTTTGATCAGCTCTAAGCGATGTCCCGATTGATGCAACTGTCAGCAACAAGATCAGCATATCTTTATTAAATGCGATTGATCTACAATATGTTTGTGCTATGATCTACCCTCTACCTATGCCTATTCAGCTGGAATACCCAGAGCCCTGATCAATTCGCGCACCTTGCGCCGCTGTAGCTTGTCATTGGAAGTTTTGGGAAGCGACTCGACAAAGTACACCCCGCCACGTATATGATAGGCTCCACTCAGATGTCGCTCCACAATATTGCGAACTTGCTCGGCTGTCAATCGTTCACCCTCTGCATCGTCGGTACGCACCACAGCGCAGGCAGTCAGATTGTTGGAGACCATATCGGGTATACCAAAGACGCAGGCCTCACTGACGCCGGGCAGACGCAGGATAAACTCTTCGATCTGCTCGGGATAGATCTGAAAATTGTTGTACTTAAAGACGTCCGTATCGCGTGTCTGAATGTATAGGTAACCCTCGCTGTCGAGGTAGCCAATATCTCCGGTGCGTAGCCATTGACCATCGGGACTCAATGCTCGCCTTGTGGCCTCCGGATTGTGATAGTATCCGGCCCATTTGTAACGCAGTTGCGCATAAATAATGCCCACCTCGTTGATGCCCAGCGGCATGCGAAGTTTGTCGAGCACGCGAAGATCAATATTCCGCATGACCTTACCCTCGCTGCCCAGCGGTCCACCCAGATTCTTACTGATGCCGCCCACCTCGGACAAGCCGTAGCCGACCACGAAACGCATGTTACCGATCAGCTCGTACATGCGTCGCGATACCGCCTTGCAGACCTTCGATCCGGCGCCGATCAGCACGCGCACCGACTCCAACTGAGCCTTGATCTGGCCAGGATCAATCTGCGACTTGGAAAGCAGTGCTATCTGATGCGAGGCAAGGAACAGGAAGGTCACCTGATGACGTTCGACAACCTGCAACAGATAGTCTACTGTAAAAGCGCGATGTGTGATGATTCTGCGGCAACCGTTGAGCAGGCAGGCGAGCAGCATGTACGTTCCGGAGATCCAGTAAAGCGGACTGAATGAGAAGACGATCGTGTCGCGTGTATACGTGTTTGGGCTGGCAAAAAGAGTTAGTGTTAGTGTGGGGTAATGGAAGTAGCTGCACGACTACTGACTTCTTGCAATTGCAGATCAGGCTGCGATGCGAGCGCGTAACTCCCTTGGGCATGCCGGTAGTGCCAGACGAACAGACTATGAAGGCTGTGTGATCGCCGTTCAGCGTGGGACATGGTACATATCTGCGGGTGGGAGTCGAATTAGGCAGGGTCTTGCTATCGAAGCGACACTACTCACTCAGCTGGTGCTATCGACTCCTCCTGCAGCAGCTCCTGTACGTCACGCACTCCCTGGATCTTTCCATTTATCAGATAGATCAGCGCCGGTTTCCGTAACTTCTCGTTGACGGCCCTAATAATTGCATAGTTCTCCACATCGCAGAAGATCAGCTTAGGTTCTGTTATATCGTACATGTACTTGACAGTCTCTGCAAAAGATAAACCCAACTTGAAACCCCTTTCAACCTCAGATCGTTGCACAAACCCTACCTTGATCGAAGTCCGGATGCAATGGATTGATGGGCGTGCCCGAGAGCATTGCGGCTATCGTGACGCCTGTAAGGTAGCTGGTATTGTTCGCCGAGATGCCGATGACATCACCGCACTGCAAGCCCAGACGTCGGAAGGCATGTGCTATAATCAGACCCTGATGGGCCAGCTGTCCGCCGGTTAGCTCCGCCCCAGTGATATCACAATGTTGCAACACCTTGTCCGCATTCAGATTCAGCACACGCATTGTCACCTCGCCCAGCGTCATCTCGGGGCCGTAGAACTCCTTGCCACGCGGCCCGTGCCAGGTACGCGTAGCTGCGTCATATTGCACATCACAGGAGGCGCCACCGGGGCCGCCGCTCATCTTGCTCGACTGAGGTTAGCACTCGTACTAGGTGTTTTATTGCGCCTCAGAATCGTTTTATAGACGGTCGGAACGAACCGTAAATAGGAAACAAAGTCGAAACTGTTAATTGCTGCGACACGTTGCCAGACATCGCGACGTCGTTGTCTTGGTCATTGTCATTGTCACCCGAAGTTGTCTCTAAATAGATGCTGATTGTCTCGATACGTAAACTGGAGCAACGCTTGATCAATACACACGGTACCCGACTCCAGTTAGAAACTATTCCATTGAGAAATGGGTGCTCATGACTGGGTAATCTATTCAATTAGGCCGGGTCTAGGCGAGGTGTGATGTAATGCCCTTTCGCGGAAACCGGTTAATGAGGTGCTTTTTCTGTATGATCATGGGTTTGAGCACTTTCAATTGGACTTCAGACCTAAGACTTCCCGATAGTAGCTAGAAGGATATGCAGTTCTGTCCGTGAAGTGGCCAAACCTGAGTACACTACTTCAAGAGTGCGAGTAGAAGCGATCTACTTCCTCTCCTTTTTCTCGTTGTGATCTCCTCAATTTTCTAGTCCTCCGATCTCAGTCTTAGACTAAAGAGAGATCTAGGAATCTTCTAGAAACTTAGAGCCAGCCCAACCCGTTCCCACTTCAATACATAATAAAGAATACATTCCGCTTGACTCGTTCAATAAGTTTTATTCTTTCAATCCAACTCTAGAGATGCGTCATACCATACTGATCCTTGAGCTCAGCAAGTATCCGGCGTCTCTGAATCTTGTTGTTCGTTGTCTTGGGCAATTGATCGACAAAGTAAACGCCGCCACGCAGATGATATGCTTCGCTAAGATGTTCCTGCACTATGGAGCTAACCTCTTCGGCCGTCAGCTTCTTGCCCAACTCATCCGCATTGCGCACCACAGCGCATGCTACGAGATTGGTCGAAATATCATCGGGTACTCCAAAGACACCCACTTCATGTACTCCCGGCAAATGCAGTATAACATCCTCGATTTGCTTCGGATAGATGGCAAAATGATTGTACTTAAAGACATCGGTATCGCGTGACTGATAGTGCAGCCAACCCTCCTCGTCGAAGTAACCATGATCTCCGGTAAGCAACCATTTTCCATCCTCGGTGAGCGCAGTCTGCGTGTCCTGCGGATTGCGATAGTAACCGCCCCAGCGCTGATTGAGCCGTACCAGAAATTGTCCCGTCTGATTCGGTCCTAAGGCATTACCACGTTCGTCCACGATGCGCACTTGCACGTTACGCAACAGTTTACCCTCGCTACCCAGCGGACCATTCACATTCTTGCTGACTCCACCGATCTCGGACAGACCGTAGAGCACCCCGAAGCGTTGGCTACCCAGTAGATCGTACAGCCGTCGCCAAATATTCAACGGCAGCTTGGAGCCACTGCAGACAAAGGAGTGTACTGTCTTGAGTTTCTCCGCCAGATCCGGGGACTGCGACTTGCTCAGCAGCGCCATGTGATGCGGTACGGTCAGCACAAAGTTGACCTCGTGGCGTGCTACCAGATCGGCAAAGTAGTCCGCGCTAAACGGGCGATTGGTTATCACACGTTTGCAGCCATTGACCAGGGACGCAAGTAGCGTAAAAATGCAGGAGACCCAGTAGAGTGGACTGAAGCAGAACAGCACCGTCTTGGCCGTGAAGAGCTGCGGGCTGCAACAAGGTTAGTTAGAGGGTGAGTTAGACATGGAAGACGAACTCACATCTTGGTATTGTTCAGTAGGCTACGATGCGAGCGCGTGACACCCTTCGGTAAACCGGTTACCCCCGAGGAACTGATGATAAATGCGGTATCGTTGCCGCTCAGCTGCGGGCAGGCAAAGCTGAAAATAGTTGTAGAGTTTATATAATTGAATACCCTAACTTGTGGGGGGGTTAGGTTAACCTACAGTGTCTTGGGATCGTAGCCTACGGCGCCAGCTTCGAGCAGATCTTGTATGTTACGCACGTCTGGCAATTTTCCGCTGAGTAGAATCAGTTCCGTCTTGAACTTGAGACTCTGCTTGACGTCCGCCAGGATTTGATAGTTATCCACGTCGCAGAAGATCACCTTTGGCTTGGTGATCTCGTACATATAGGCTACCGTCTCTGCGGGCAACAGAAGAACCCATTAGACCTCCATGAAGTGAGATCCGTACTGACCTTTCCCTACCTTGTTCGAATTCCGGATGCAATGGATGAATCGGTGTGCCATTCAGTAGCGCCGCTATAACTACCTCAGTCAGGTACGTGGTATTTGTAGCCGATATACCCACCACATCGCCGCGATGCAGTTTCAGTAGCTGAAAAGCGTGAGCCAGACGACGACTCTGCTCGTAGAGTTGTGCACCCGTTAGGGTCTCTCCCGTCGGATCGAAGACCTGCATCACTTGATCCGCGTGCAGCTTGAGTATGAGTAGAGCTACCTCACCTAATGTCATATCGGGTCCATAGTATTCCTTGTCTTTCGGACCCGACCAGATCTTTTCCACGCTATCATAACTTGTCTCCGCCATGCTAGAACAATCTTAATCGTATTCTCTTTCGCTCTCCGACTCTGATCAGTAGTTTTACTCAACTGACCAGCGGTCTGTCGGCTTGTGGCCTATATATAGGCGACCCTGTCCGTTGGGAACTGCGACTCGAAGTCAACCTGACTACGACAAAGTTGTTAATTGTCGCGACACGTTTCGACACGCAAGTTGTCTTAGGTTTTTCTGTTCTAATCGCAGTTAACGAATGACAAACAGAAGATTTGTCGCCTATTGTCTAGAATTCAAGATCACAGTAATTGATGGAGAGGTCTTGATTAGGAGTTCGAGCGAGTTTGGTGTGGGGTTTCATACTGTGAAATTGTTGGCAGAACTTTCGTTTAGTCTAGGCATGACTTGCACTAGCTTGGAGGTCTAATTAGATCTTAACAGAGCTGACCTTCAGACTTATCCCTGACTATATAGAGGTTATTATAATAAATGTTCTACATTCTATATTCTTTTCTATATGCTATTCTATATTCTATTTTATATTATATAATATATTCTATTCTATATTCTATTCTATATTCTATTCTATATTTTATTCTATATTCAATTCTATATTCTAAACTATATTTTATTATATATTCTATTTCATATTCTATTCTATATTCCATTCTATATTCTATACTATATTTTATTCTATATTCTATTCTATATTCAATTCTATATTCTATACTATATTTTATTCTATATTCTATTCCATATTCTATTCTATATTCCATTCTATATTCTATACCATATTTTATTCTATATTCCATTCTATATTCTATACTATATTTTATTCTATATTCTATTCTATATTCTTTTCTATATGCTATTCTATATTCCATTCTATATTCTATACTATATTTTATTCTATATTCTATTCTATATTCTATTCTATATTTTATTCTATATTCAATTCTATATTCTATACTATATTTTATTCTATATTCTATTCTATATTCTTTTCTATATGCTATTCTATATTCCATTCTATATTCTGTACTATATTCTATTCTATATTCTATTCTATATTCTATTCTATATTTTATTCTATATTCAATTCCATATTATATTCTATATTCGACTATTCCAAAACCCAGCTTCCATCCAAACCCGTTGCTAGTTTCCTTTTTTCACCCACCTTAAATTTTCAACACTTTTACCTTACACCTTGTGTCACTGTGCAACTCCAGCGATTGCATAATTTTAACGATTAAACACAGTTTGATCTCCTGGCTCGGACTGGGACTACGAGTCAGCCAGGTGCCAGCTACGGTTGCAACTGCCGCCGCTGCTCTTGCGGTTGCAACTTTCTGTCGACACTGGCGCGGGCTGTGTGGGCGGAGCAGTGGCGCATCCTTGATGCGTACACGCTTCATTTGCGTGCTTAGTTAGGAAATCAAGCGTGTGCTCCAGTCGCAGTCGCAGTCGCAGTTACAGTTGCCATTGCCGTCGAGACGTCGCATTCACAGTGGCAACTTAACATGCAAGCTGCATTGCAGCGACTCGACTCCGCCCCCGGTGGATACCGCTGCCCCTACCCTTTAAGCCTCCATCTCTTCTACCCTTCTCGCCACCAATCCTTCTGGCCTTCTACTCTCCAATTCTCCTGCTCTCCCCCCTGTCGGCAATGGGCGAGCAGGTTGTTCAGCTGCGGCTTTTGTTGCTTGTCGTTAGCTAGCCAGGTTGCCGGAGCGGGGATTGCTAGGAACAGGAGAGGAAAAGGGGAAGGGGGGGAGAGCGAGAGATGTATACTGCGGGCTGTGTCTGCTCTGTCTCACAGCAAGAGGTGAAAAATGAATTTGCCTCGAAGCTGCACAAAGTTCATTTATTGATTTTGTTTAAGCGTCGTCGAGGTCTTTGTTCTTGTTGTTGTTGCTCTTGCTACAACAACTTAATTAATAACACGCCTCGCTAAATGTGCATACAACAAGCCGAAACAACAACAACAACAAGCACAATTTGAGAGGCGCCTCAAACATTGATGGACTCGCTGCAGCGGCGTTGCCCATCAAAACTTTGTAACAACTTTGATATTGGCTTTTGATGAGGTCATTAAACAGTCAAGCAACAGTGGCAGCAGCAACAACAACACGTACACACACACACACACACACACACACTTGCGTACTGGGGCACACACACAGCGAAATCGCAGCAATTAAGTGCGAGAAATTCGCGCCGAACTGACACAAACGAGCAGCAAATGCGACACTGGGCCAAAAAGTTGCTGGCAGTCAGTCTCGCTCTCTCTCTCACACACTCTCTCTTCCTCTCTCACTCTCTCTCTCCTGCTCTACCTCCCTCTCTCCCTCTTGCTGCCTCTCGTACAACTGTAATCAGGCTCAACATTATAATTAACCGCAAATGCAGTTAGAGCCGCGAGTCCTTTTTTTCGGGCGCTGAAATGCGACCCGCCGGGCAATATGTTCCGCACTAGCCGCCCGCCCCTACTGCTCCCCGCCGACCAGTCTCAGCTGCTATTAAAAGTTTTACGACAAGTAGGCGAAAAAAATTACTTAATTAAAATGATTGACTAACAGAAAAGTTTGTGCGAAATCATTTTTACTTTTTCTCGCTCTCTCTCTCTCTCTCTCTCGCTCTCTGGGCGCCTGCAACCTCGACCGGATACTCGTAACTAGCTGGGCATACTTTTCCGGAACAATAGTTCTTTCCGCTTGCGGTTCGCACGATTCGCCTGGCGCCATCTCGCTCGTTCCCTCTCGCACCCGCGCATATTTATTGTTTGTCTTGGGCCGCCGGCAATGAAATTTGTAGGCGAAGCTCGGTGGCTTGCAGACGCCTCTCGCTCGCTCTCTCTCGCTGTCTCTTTCTCGCTCTGCTCTCGAGACCATGTCCGGCTACAACTGGGCTTAGATATCCGGCGTGGAATCCACGTCGTCGGCATCTTGTTGTTCATCTAACAAATTAACGAGCGCCTCAAGTGTTGTTGTGCGCTTTGCTTTTTTCGCTCTCTCTTTCGCTCTCTCGCTGTCTCGCTCCGCCCGCCTAGGCCAACTTTGAAGTGTTAATGAATTGCAATGGCAGTGGGCGTGGCACTAGACTGGCTGCTGGGCATTGCGGTGTAATGACCGTTGGTTTCTCTGGTTAATTTTGCTGTAGCAAAATTGAAATTATGATTTAATTGAATTTGCTGCGCAAAACCGTCTAGGAAGGGGGGGGTCTAGGGAGGGGATAAACCTGTGGACAAAAAGGGCTTAGACCCGGCGCCTGCTGCGAGGTTTGCTATGTGGCCGGGGCAAAGTTGTTGCGTTTAATTTAAATGCGCTTAATCGCTTAAGTGCTTCACTCTCTCGCACTGTCTAATTGGAACTTGAAATGCGGCTGAGCAGGCTTTTCAAAATGTAATTAAAAGCAGAGTAAAATCAGAGGGAAATTGCAGGGAAAATCGCCTGGAAAGTCTAAGGAAAATGCAAGTAAATAGACACTTATTACCCGTTGCGGGCATAGCTCAAGTTGAAACTTAAACAATTTATGCACAATACGCACTCGAACAGGATGTCCGAGATTGGGCTAGACCCCCCTTCGATTCGGGCCCCGTGAACACCCTGTGGCTACTCGAGTACTCGAGTCGCTATTGCTGCCGAGAACAATCGAAGTGTGATTATGCTGGGGGAATTTAATAATTCATTGCAATTATGTGTGTTTTAGGCGTGATTACAAATCGCTACAACACTAATAATCCGTTCAAATGAGCAATTAACAATTAATTAGTGTGAGTGTGCAACGACGACTAGTGCTTGCTCTATCGCACACACACACACACACTCTCACGCCTAGCAGGGTCATGTATAATTGATGCTCGAACGAGAAGACATAGGTCGTACCAGGCAGGCAAGACTGAGAAGCCGCAAACCAATTACATATTTGATTTCAAGATTTTCCCGCAGTGCGCTGCAAGCTCTTAATGGACTATCCACACACACACACACACACCCTCACTCACATATATACAGACAAGCACATGCTGTCTGCCCCCCAGGGTCCGTCCCTGGCGACATATAAAAAGCATTTAATTTAAATGTTCCTGATATGCCTCGAAGTCGACATTGCCGGAAAAGCCAATGGGCGCAAATTTTAATTACAAAATTCGCACATGTGACCGTTATGTGTGCGAGTGTGTGTGCGAGTGTGTGTGTGTGCTCGGCCAAGTTAACTGGCGGCCGGAAACAGTTCGTGCCACGGCCGTTTCAACGGTAATTGGAACTTTCAGCGCCAAACTGCGCACTTGGCAGAAATCACAATCACAGCACACGCAAAACTTGCCCTGGCCCTAGCCCAGACCCGCCCTGCCCCGCGCTGCCCTGCTGCCCTGCTGTCCTGCTGCCTAAGTCACTTCATATGCAGACCGTACTAAAACACACACACACACGCATGCAGAGACTTCGGGCATATGCTCAGCGTGTGCACAGTGGGGCAGTGGGACAGCTTAGCGCTTTAAAGTTGACAGGTTTGGGGGATAGACAAAGGTTTTTTCATGGGGTGCTGCTTGAGTTGGGCGTTTTTTGTGAGGTTATGTTAAAGTCAGGCAGCTGAGATGTGGTGTTTTTGAGGTTATGTTAAGCTGCAGAGGTTTCTTCAAGTTAATATATTCGCGAAGAAACCTTTTTTGAACTTAGCTTGCAGTATGAGACTGGAGCAGGGTAAAATTTCAAGGTTAAACTAAGACTTCTAGAAGTTATGTTGCACTTGGACGCCCAAGCATGCAATCTATTTGAGGCTATGTTGAAGTTAAGCGCCTGAGAGTCTATTTTTTGAGGTTATGATAAACTGCAGAGGTGTCTTAGAGATTATATTTCCGAAGAGAGTTCGCGAAGAAACCTTTCTAAAGTTAGCTGGCTGTATGACACTAGGAACGGATCAAATTTTAAGGTTATGTTGTAGTACTTCATCTGAGCCTCGACTTTCATAGGTTATGTTGCACTTCAACGCCAAAGCATGCAATGTTTTTGAGGTTATGTTGCAGTTAGGCGCCTGAGAGTCTATTTTTTGAGGTTATGATAAACTGCAGAGCTTAATGAACCTTATGAACCTTTTTTTTTAATTAAGACACTAGGGAAGGCTCAAATTTCAAGGTTATGTTATAGTACAGCCTGTGAGCATAGATTTTTAGAGTTTATGTCGCAGTTAGACGACCTTTTTTGAGGTTATGTCATACCAAGTCATGCCATACCATACCATACTCTAAAAAGCATTTTGAGCGCTCTACGGGATTTCACTAAGACTCTGCGCTTATCGAAAGTTAAATTCTAAGGAAAGTAAAAAACATATACAAACTATTTCGCATTATTTTTCGCAGCTTCTCGCCCACTGTGCACCCAACACAAAGCCAATAGTCGAAAGCAATTCACAGCGTCGTCGCGCCGTGTCGTTTCCGTGTTTTCCCCCTTAACTGACAATTAAAATGTTCATTTAGCGAATTTTCTTTGTTTTACCGACGACCTGCAACTCACACTCCCACAGGCACACACACACCCACACACACACTCCCACACACCCACACACACCCACACACACCCACAACACACACCTCGCACACGCTATGCTCTATGCTCATAACAAAGTAGTGTGCGTACATATTGAATCGCTGCCTGTGCATGGCTTTTTATTTTTATTAGCACGCTCCGTGGGGGTGTGTGTGTGTGTGAGAGAGCATTTACGCTTGTTTGGCTTTGTGTTTTATTGACATAATTGCTCATTATATGACGAAAACATATGTGAAAAGAGCGAGCAGCGCCCGTGGAGCGAACAGAGTACAGGGCAAATTGAAATTTAATTAATCGTTGCATACTTTGCGGCGCGCAAGTGCTGCCAGTGTTGGCAAACTCGCCAAATTGGCATACAACGAGCTGACTGCAAGTGAAATGGCTTGAAAAAGATTTGGGCGAAAGCTAAGCCAAGTCTACACAAACTACAATCATAACTAAACCCAATCTAACTCGTTCTATAAATGGCAAAAATTGTGTGTAGAATTTTTGCGCACAAAGCAGACTTGAAAATTCCATACAATTGCTTTGGTATTTTCACGTAAATAAATTTCCGACTCGAATTTACACTTTATTTTCCTTGAATATTTCCAGTTCAACTGTTCTCGGTCAGGTGCGGCATTTCTCGATGCAGGACAAATGCAAATGGGGAGAGGCAGAGAGGCAGGGTCAGAATTAGAGCGTAGATAGACTGACTGACTATGGGAAAAAAAGAATAATTTTATGCTGTAGCTGGGGTCCTATAAACTTTATGCTCAGCCTGCATAAACACACAGGCAAAGGCAGAGGCAAAGGCAAAACAGCATAGAGGCAGAGAAAAGTGGGCAGGGAGGAGTGGAAAAAACTGAAAACAATTCAATTCATTGGCCCGTCCCAGCTCGACTCGACTTGGCCCGGTCAGCGGCGTTGACCAGAAGACAAACTTTGCGCAAAGTTGGCAGAAAAACCAACGAGAGCAATTCTTAGAGATTGTCCCGGGTTGAGTAACAAAAAACGCTTTAACGAGTGGCGAATGGTGGCGACACGACTTGCAAATACCCTGTAGTTGTGAGTCGGAAGGTGGGAAGAGAGATTGATGTTGGCTGCAAGTGCAGCGTGCTCATGAAGCACTGTCTTGACTTAGCAATACCCTGCAAGGCAAAGCAGGTGCCTCACTGCAAGGTATATACAATACCAGTCAGAGAAGGAACCTCTCAATACCGTGCAAGAGACAAAAGGTGACTATATTTAAGTTATATACGCTTTAAGTTTGAGGAGGCACCTCTCTTCAAGGAATATACCTTGCATGTTAGAGGTTAGAAGTTATAGAAGGTGCCCTTCTTCAAGTAAAATACACTGCAAGAGAAAGGATGTGCCGCTCTAGAAAGTAAATACCCTGCAATTGATGGGAGCTTTTCAAGAAAAATACCCTGCAAGTGCTAGAAGGTACGTCATACCAAGGAGAGTACCCTAGACGGTGCCTCTATTTAATGAAAATACGCTGCAAGTTTTGGAAGCTGCTCCTCTTCAATGAAAATACCCTGCTAGTGATATAAGGTACCTCTAATTCAGAAAACAGTGCTAGAAGGTGCCTCCTTTAAAAAAAAATACCCTACAACACAGAGCAGGTGCCTCTCTTTAAGAAAATTACCCTGCAAGTACTAGAAGGTGCCTCTATTCAATGAAACTACCCTACAACTATTGGGAACAGCCTCTGTTTGAAGAAAAAACTCTACTAGAAGGTGTTTTCTACTCCAGTAAAGTACCCTGCAAATGCTAGAAGGTAGCTCTTCTCAAGGAATATACCTTACAAATTATAGGAGGTACTTCTATTCAATGAAACTTCCCTATAAGATAACTACTTTGCCAGAAGGTGTTTCTACTCCAGTAAAGTACCCTGCAAATGCTAGAAGGCATCTCTTTTGAAGAAAAATACCCTACAAGTAAGAGCAGGTGCCTGTCAACAAGGAATATACCCTGCACGTGATAGAAGATGCCTCTCTTCTAGAGCTATACCCTGCAAGTGCACGAATGTATTTCTCTTTAAAGGCAATACTCTGATACAACTGATACCCAGCAGTAGTGTACCTAGAAGCACAGCATACCCGCTCTAACAGTCTCAGTCTCTCTCTCTCTCTCTCACTCTCTCTCTCTCTCTCTCTCTCTCCCCTCCGCCTCCCTTGAGAGCGCCATTAAAGCGTTGGCGGAGTGCAGCAGTGTGGTAACCACAGTTATTCAATTCAACTAGAAAACACAACTCTGTGTTGCACTTGCTCTTGTTGCGACTCTTCCATTCCCGGCAGCTCCTCCTCTCTCCCTGCTGCCTGCCTTTCTTGCACTTTTTCTGTTGCTCTTTCGGTTTCTGTTGCTGCTTTTGTTTGTTTGTTTATGTGGCTACAGCAGCGCTGCCGGCGTCGCAGCTGCGTTTTTATTAGCCTGAACGCAGGCTGGGCACAATGCAGCAAGCTGCGCTCCTGCCGCCTGCTCCTCCTCCCGCCTGCTGCTCCTCCTGCTGGCTGACTGTGCGTATAAGTAATGAAAACACGCAGCGCGTTGCGCGCAGCTCGTTGCAGCATTAGCGCCGCCAGTGCAAATCGTAAGCAGCGCAATATAAACAAAATACAAAAAGAAAGAGCAGCCCAGGCGAAGAGCGAGAGAGGGCGAGACAGAGAGCGAGAGAGCGAGACAGGCAGCAAAACTCAACGCGCTGCAAAAAAAATTAAAAAAAAAAGGAACCGCATTTAAAGTTTTTAACAGCGACGGCAATTGGAGCGCGGCAGCAGCGGCAAAACTTTCTACTTTCTACGCTGTCAGTGTGTTAAGTGCACCCACGCACACACACACACTCGTACACACACACTCGCACACTCCCACTCGGCATTCAATACGAAATGTTCATTAATCAGTTGCGCGGTAAAAATAAATAAATAGCGTATGGCTACACAACGTGGCACAAACTTTCTTGGCTTCTGTCATTGCAATTCATTAGTAGCTCAAATTTTATAAATTATGCAAATGTTGCAAACTACGAACTGCCACTGCGAACTGCGTGAACTTTGCCCGCGCGTGCAACGCGCGCATTAAAAGTGCTGCCAATAATGTGGCTGCCTCATGCGGCAGGCAAACGGCGTGCAGCATCGAACAACAAGCGAGAGAGCTATGGCTATTGATTTTAAGGATAATGGGAAGTTATCTGTTAATGGTTTTTGGCAGCAAATACCCTGTAGCAGCCTGTAGAGGGGGAATATACGTGCCTATATTGTGGGTATCGATTTTAAAGCTCACTTCAAGCAACTCTTGTGAAGAGGCTCTGTTAATGCGAACTTTATTGCACTAATACCCTATAAAGTGCAAGGTTTTTGGAAACAGATACCCTGTAGCAGCCTGTAGAGGGGGAATATACGTGACTGTATTATGGAAATCGATTTTAGAGCTCATTGCAGGCAACTCTAATCTAGAGTCTCTGTTAATTTTACATTTATCCTATTGATACCCTATAAAGTGCGCGTATAAGAGTGGGTAGAACTTGTCATCTTATATGTTAACGTTTCTTGACAATAGATACCCTGTAGTACGAGTGCATTTGTAATGGAAATGAAATGAAAATCGCATTAGAGGCAACTGTAATGAAGAGTGTCTGCTAATGAGTCATCGATGTCATCAATACCCTGTAAGACGTAAGAGTAAGAGTGGGTAGCATGTGTCTGCTTACATGTTTAGGGTTTTTGGTAAAAGCTACCCTGTAATACTAGTAAAGAGCAAATATATTGTGAATATAATTAGATCAATACAATTTAAGACTCAGCGCAAAATGAAAAGTCTCTGCTTATGTCTTTTCCTTTTCCATTTATACCCTGTAATGCTTGAGAGTTAGAATAGATTTATACTTATTTATACTAAAATAAGCTAAAATCCTTTTTCAAATTTAACTTTTAAAAAGGCTGCTGTAACTTTGATACCCTGTAGCTTTAAATTTCAACAGATTCCTTTTGATCATCGAGTTTTTCTTCCTGTAACGCAATTTGCAGGGTATTTTGCAGCTGTTGAGCAGCTGCACTTTGAAAAATAGTTAGTGAGAATAAGTATATTACGCTCTATGCGATTTGTTTTTTTGTAGCTATTTTCTAAGCTAGCTAAAGACATCTCAACCGCATTTCTCACTCTACAGGGTATACTGCTGTCTCTATCAGTCTGTTTTTCTCTGTCTCGCACAAGTTCCTTCGTCATACATTTTTATAGCATTTTGCAGCCAAAGCTTTTTCATCAGAAATTTGTCGGACAGCTTAATTGGATACCAGGAAAGAGAAGTAAAAACTCGTATTACATTTTACCTGGATATTTCTACATTTCCATCTCCTACGTCTTCACTCCCTGCTGCTCCGACTGTTGTGTGTTTCATTCTATTATCACAGTTATTTCCAGCTCTTTCACCTGCAGCAAGAGTGAAATAGAAGTAGAGAGAGAGAGAGAGAGAGAGAGCTCAGACATGTCGGGATTAAGCTCCGCATTCATGCGAACAAACGTATGCCATGGGGCAGTACGTCATGTCTGCTTCGCTAGCTCCGGGCGAGGAGTCACCTCTTGTATGAAATATTTTGACTACATTAAAGTCAGCTAACAAATTTAATGGCACGACTAAGTCAAGTCTTTAGTCTCTGGGGGTTTTTCTGCAAACTGCCCGACTGGTCTTCAGGCACTTCTTACTTGTTTTTTGCTTTTGTTTTGCCTCTTAACTGATTTGACATTTAAATTTGATCAGTTTTATAATTTTCTTTATTGTTATAAAAGTCAAAAGGAAATCTATTTCTAAAAAGATAGTTAGAACTATGATAGAAAAAAAAAGAACATTAAGATCTTGCATTTAATTTTTCTTATCTTGCTCAAAACTCATGAGATTTTCAATCAATTTGTTTATTTTTTATTTTCAGTACTTATTCAAGTTTTGAAAGCCCAAGAACTTGAATATTTTAATACCTTATATAACCAACCATCTAGCAAAATTGTAGAGTTTTGTTTAAATATATAAATTATTAGTATTTGCTTTAAAATGATTAGAAAAGTAAAACCAAGTATTAATTTTGAATGTGAAATACTTTACGTTTGAAATTGCGTAAATTAATGAAATTATATATTATTTAAGAGTCTCAAAATTAAAGCCAAAAACTTTAAGAGTTTTTTTATAAAAAATAGTTGCCTTATTTATAGAATTTTTTTATTTAGTTTCATATTTTTTAATTGAGTTACACATTAATACCTTGATTTACTTCAATTTATTTAATACGTTATTTAATTTATTTCAAATTAATATATTTAATTAATTTCATATAAATTACAGAAATCTTGAATCTCTTATTTCTGCGTACACTTTCGCTTTCCCACTAAATTTTCGTTCTAGCTGTCGCAGTTTTCTTTCTAATTTTCCAGCTCATTGTGACGCGCTTTAAACCGCATTTCAAGTTGTTTGTCGCGCTAAAGGCTTGCAACAAAATCGCGCAAGTCGCATGTGGCATGTGGCATGTGGCAGGGTCATGTCAGGCCGTGTCCTTGCTGGCGTATGGGAGTGTGTGCGAGTGTGAGTGCGTGTGTGTGAGTGTGCGCGATGTCCTTGTCCGCAAACGAATTATAACTAGCACTCACCGCGGCGCCAGCTTACAATGTGCCGCAGCGTGCGGGCGAGAGGCTAGAGAAAGAAAGAGGGAGAGAGTGAGAGAGAGGGGCAGAGAGAGAAAGGTATATCGTGTATATATAGTGTATATATATTCGTAAGCCGGGACTGCAATTTATTTCTCGCTTTGATGCTCGAGCGAGCGACGAAGGTTTTGCTCGCTGTAATTAGCGAAGTTTACTGTTATTTTTATGTGCCGCAATAAAACGAGCAGGAGCGAACGAGAGCGGAAGAAAGTGAGAGACAGAGAGAGAGAGTGAATTTACTTTCATTAGCGTTTGATTAACGCTTCCAATTTCACTTTGAGTTTTCTTTTCGCACGCGTCTTCATGAATATGCATACACAGCCTGCACAAGGATATAAATCACAGAGAGGAGAGAAAGAGAGAGAGAGAGAGGGGAGAGAAAAGGAAGGGCTAAATGGGTTATCCTCTCTCTCTCTCACTCTATTTTTACCGGCATTGAGTGGAAAATTGTATGTCAATTGAATGGCCAGAAATCAGTGTTGAAATTTGCATAGCATTTGCAAGGCAATCGGGCCAAACGAGGACAAACGGAAGCGGGTCAACAGCGAGGCAACACGGGGTGGCAACAATATCGAGCAGGTAACAGGTAGCAGGTAAAAACACCCTGTAGCCGGGCATGCATAAAACATAAGGATAACGCAGCCAGAAACGGAAACGAAGCGTTGTATAATTAAAATTGCATTCGAATGCAAATGCGCAGAAGGATTTGGAGGGAGTGGGAAGTGCAGGAGAAGGCACTGGAAGAGCAGAAGGAGTAGAAGATGATTAAGAAAGAGATGGAAGGCGTTGGCTAAGCCTTGGCTGAGCCGGAGCTTGCCTCGTCTCCTCCATTGATGCAGTTGCTCTCGCTGAGATCCTATTACGGCTTGGGTAAATACACGCACGAGCTGAGACTAATTTGTTTGTGTACGTGTGTGTGTGTGGGCAAAACAAAGGCGTATCCTGCTTAGCGGCAAGTACAATCGACAAGCTGATACACCCTGTTGCCCCTGCACCCTGTGACTGTCTTAGCTGGCATTCTGCACAAGGTGTCGCATGCCTTGTGCGAAGTATGCGCGAAATGCAGATAGAGGGAGGGAGAGAGGGAGGGAGTAAGCAAAATAGAGTGAGAGATAGACAAAGAGAGAGTGGGAGAGGAAGAGAGAGAGAAAGAGACGGCATATTGAATTTTTATTGAGCTGCAAACAATGCGAAAAATGTGAAAATTGCTTTGCATATTTTTCGCACCTTTTGCGCCTCGAACGGATTAGGTCGCATCGTGCAACAGGTGGCAGGTAGCAGCAGCACGCTGCTGCATCGCGTGCTGCAGTTGCTGCTGCCACACACATAGGGGCACACACGTGGACAGTTATCGCCCGCAGCGCGTGCGCTGCCTAATTGAAATGCTCGCTGAGACGTTGCACAGTCGAACACATGTGGCAAGGTGCAAGTGCAGGCTGCAACATTTGATGTGGCCCGCACGCACGAAACTTAATGAGCTGCAAATAGGTATTGTGCAGCATTTGCCCCCAACTTGTGGCACGTGTCAATAGTTGCCCCCCTCAGCCCGTCGAGCAAAACAAATCGCAGCTCAGCTGCAGCTGCAAATCATACGCTGCATATTAATGGGCAATGGCGACTTGCCACACAGCAGCAGCAGCAGCGTCGCCAAGGACGCGCGTCAAGCGCAGCATTTGCCTACAGGAGCAGAAGAGAGAGGGAGGGAGAGAGAGAGAGAGCGAGAGGGAAGCAGATCTGCTGCAAATGAAAAGGAAAATATTATTTGTTTGCTCGCAGTCGTCGTCTTCGTCGTCGCCTGCACTGGAAAGCTTAAGTGAAAAACTTTTTCACTGCTTTTCCTTTTGGCATGCACCCTTCTCTGCACTTACCTCCCTTCCCCCCTTCAATCACCCCCACGAAAATTGCAATATCAAAGCAAATGCTGAATAAAATGCAAATGAATCACGAAAATTGCGAAAACGTTGCGGCACGTTGCACGCGAGTTGCGCTATGCAATCGTTGCAATGCGATAGACGTGTATATCGATAGGTTAAGCGAGTGCGAATCCAATGTGATATCGGATTATATGGTTTAACATTAAGCAAAGGCTTTAGGGGTTTTTTTAATGCTTTTTTAAGTTCTCTACAGAATTCAGCTACTTTATAGCCAGTTTCTTAAGCTGGACTTGTATTTGGCATGTCTACTTATGAGATTTAGCTGTTTTTTGGCTGCTTTATGTGCTGTGCAAGAACTACTTATTAATAATCCGCGCTTCTATTCGTTTTATCACTTCTTATTGGAGTCTGAAGTATAGTTTAGCTGAATAAGCTTGAATTGCATCTACATAGCCCTTTTCTAGCTATTTTCAAGCTAAGATCGCGTTTTTTATTGCACAAACTGCTTTTTTTTAGTATGGTTTCAGCTAGGATATAACTGTTTTCTGGCTAGTAAATATTAATAATTAAATTAATATAGTATATAATTATAATTACATAAATAATTTAATAATCCTGAGTTTCAGCTACATAGCTAAATTTCAAGCTAGGCTAGCATTTTATATTGCATAATCAGCAACTTAGGCAGCTTTTCATACTATGGTTTCAGTTAAGATATAGCTTATTTCTGGCTTGTTTTCGTGCTTCGTTTAGACTATTTATATAATAATCTACTCTTTATTTAATTAATAAATATTAATATAAATAATTAAATATATATAATATAAATATAATCTAAATAATTAAATCCACCTGACTTTTAGCTATATATATTTTTTTTATAGCTAGTTTTCAAGCTATGCTAGCATTTAATAGAACAATCAGCTTATAAATTATCATTTCGGCAGCTTGAACTTTTCGTAGTAAGGTTTCACCTAGGATATAGCTCATTTCTAGCTACTTTTCGGGCCGGGCACATAATGCTAAATAAAAACAAACAATAAATATAGCTAGAAATTAAAAGAATGTTGCCTTGTTGCCCTCTTAGCATCCTTTCTCTCTCTTAGGCCTTTATCAGCTCAGTTTGCCTGGTATAACTTACGCTGTAGATCGTCTTCCTGCCTGTCAGTTTTCGTCACCATTTCCCCTTTTGCTTTATCATCCATAACCGCTTTCTCCGCCTTGTGCAACTAATCTCAAGTCCATTATGAAAGCTTCTCCGAGAGCTGTGCATATTGATTAGCGCGTGTTGTTGATTGAGGAACACGGGCAGAGAGAGAGCTGAGTGCTCCATTACGAATTGACACATAGTTTCCGCTCGACCCTGCACCACCCCGCCGCCAACCCCTTTCCCCCTTTGACTACTGGCCAAATCCACTTAAAAAGCGACTATGCCAGACGATGCCAAAGCCTTCAAAGGTGTATTAAGGGCCATTACGCTGAGACAAGGACAGTCCGGGTGGGACACGAGGTCGCTCGTCATGAGCTACTCCTCGTTCGTCCTCCTAGCGAGGACATTTGCATGATTTTTTCACGAGTAATAAACGAACGAACAACAACAACAACAACTACAACAAAAGTAGCAGTTACACTAGCTACAACAACAACAACAATGGCAATACTTAATGTCAGTCACGTTCATAGGACACTTTGCGTGCATTCGCAGTGCAGCTGTGTGTGGCTGGAAGAGATGAGAGGAGAGTCTGCTGCTCCGTGTCAATGTCCATGTTCATGTCCGTGCCTCGTCCTCGTCCTCGTCCGTGTCCGTGTCCCGGCATAACGGTCACTTGGTTAGTATGCAAAATGCTTCATCTTCATCTACTTTTGCATTTTTGTTTTTTTCTCTTTTGCAGTTTTTTGCAACTTTCCATTGATTTGCCTCTTTCACTTCGCATCGACTGATGGCAGCAGCGCAAACTAAAGTTATTAGAAGGCAAAGCAGGGAACAGGGACAGTGCAAGTGAGTGGAGTGAGTGTGCCGAGCCGCTGCTCGACTAGCATATACCCAGTAAAGACGGCAAGCAAAGCACTCACTGTTCTCACTTTGCGTTCGCTTAACAGCGTTGCAGCTCATGCGATTTCCATGAAATTTGGCATACAGTACAACTATATTATTATATATCCAAATGCCAAATATAAAGTTTATACTCCTCATAGTTTAGTTTTTGCGAGCGAATCAAATTGTATAATCAAAAAATACAATCTACTGTACTCATAATTCTCTCATCAAACTTTGCGCTAGCTCCACAGCTTTGTTTCTTAAACAATTGCTTTGAAATTTGGTATATACCAAGTCTATTTAAGTATATAGCACTCCATCAAATCCACAGACTATACCCCTAATAGTAAACTTGTTACAAGCGAAAACCTGCTCATACTCTCATTAGCTTCGCCTCGTTGCCAATTGCAGGATATGAAAATTGAATATTAAAGTGGAACATCATTTGGACGTAATTTGATAAGCCTGGCAGGAAAAAAACTAAGTACAACAAGCAGAAATTCAGAAAATAGCTCTGGCACAAATGAGTCGATACACTTTTAATAGTTTTCGTGCTCTGCTGATGCAGTGAAAACTTCAGCAACTTCTGCACAAAGTTTTGCGCTCAGATAAACAACAAATAGTAATGAGATGGAGAGGGAGGGAGCGAGAGGGAAGGAGAGAGAGAAAGAAAGAGAGGCAAGGAGAGAGAGAGAGAGAGAGAGGGAGAGAGAGGAAGAGAGAGATAGTCAGAGCTAAGTATAATAACAGCAGGCAGGCAAGGTGGGCAGCAGAAGTCAAAGCGAAGTGTTGACAGTTTCACGTTACATACAGCCACACACACACACACAGCCACACTCACAGCCACATAATCACACACACTCCTGCTGTCTCACTCACTCACACACTCGAGTGTGCAAAAAGTTTTGGACAGCTCGAATGTATTGTATACAAATGCACTTTAAACGAGTCGCACTAAAACTGGTAGCACTCTCTCTCGCCGTCGCCCTGTCTCACTCTCCCTCACTCACTCTTCGACTCCCTTTCTCTCTCTCTCGTCGAAGTCCTTGGCCAAAATAGCCAAGTTTTGCTTTTCAATTCGAACTTCTTCTGCATCTCACACACTCAAAAAGATTCTCACAAAAAAGCCAACGTGCAAAAGTTTAGCACAAAGCCCAAAGTTATGCTCGGCATTATTAGAAATTGAATTAGATTGCGTTACCGTTGGTCCCTTTCTTTGCTCGCGCTCCCTCTCTCTCGCACGCTCCCTTAGCTACCATGCAAATGCAGTTTCCATTTTCCTAGTGTCACATGCAGCACATCAGCCATATCGGCGAGGAGTAACCCCTTTTCCGCTCGAGGTTGCAATTGCAGTCGGACCAATTGTCAGTCAGAAGCAGCTCGAACTGCAGCTGAAGTCGTCAACTTTGACTTTTGGTCTATGATTTTGCAGCATGTGTAGAGTGGCAGGTGTAAATCGTATCCCAACAAAATTTGTAAACTAAGCTCACAAAGACTTAAGCCCTACCACGCTTGAACTAGTTGAGAATTGTAAATGTAATGCTTCCGAAGCGCGTCTTTAATAACAAAACATTCTGCTTTGACTATCTGCTCCTGCGCTTGAACTAGTTGAGAATTCGAAACGATTTTCTTTAAAACGTAGCTTTCTGCTTTTTTACAACATTCACAGGGTAACAACTAGTGCAGAAAACAACATTTCCAGCTTGTTAACTTTAGCTCCAAAAGCTTCGGGGCACGTGTCTGTACCGGCTGTTCTATATTCTGCTCAAATATCTCTCAATCTGCTACTGCAATCTGGCAATATCGACATCAATTCATCAAAAACTTTCAATCAAAAAAACTTTGCAATAGATCGAAAAATTTACCTTACGATTTGCGTATACAAAGTAGCGGCGCATTAATCCTTTTAATTTTCAAAGTTTTTTGCTTGCAAAAATACGTAGGGTGTGCAAGAGCGGGAGAGGGAGAGAAAGAGAGATCACCAAACATGCGACGCACTTTGGAAAGTTTTTTAATAAGAGAGGAACCGAAAAGCAGAGTGGAGTGAGTTGAGACAGCGAGTAGTTCGAGCAAGTTATAAAATTTTAAACCATTCGTACATAATAAATTCTCGAAATAGGGTATGCACAGCTTGTGTAACAGACAGAGGGAGGTCTGCACTCTATGTGGCAATTAAATTTATGATCACTAAGGCTGTGAAGATATAAGTAGACGTTTATTATGTATTAAAATAGGTTTATTTTAAGCTAAATAGGTTTATTTTTAACAAAATAGGTTGATTTAACGGAATAGGTTGATTTTTAACAGAATAGTTTCATTTATAACAAGAAAGATTGATTTTTAACAAAATAGGTTGGTTACAAGCATGATAAATATTAAATATTAAATTAAATGATATTAAGCAGAATAGGTTAATATAATATTTAACAAATAAGGTTGATTTTCAAGAGAGTAGTTTAATTTTTAATAAAATATGTTGATTTTTAACAAAATGGGTTGATTTCTAAAATAATAGGTGAGCTTTTAACAAATAAGGTTGATTTTGAACAGAATAGGTTGAATTTAATGATAAAAATAGGTTGATTAGACAAAATAGGTTGATTTATAACAAAATTATAATGAGTTATATAAAACTTAAGCTGTAAAAACTTTTTATAGTATAATTTTTAGCCAAAATGTTTAATACATATGGTATCAAAAGTTATGAGAAGGGTGTCGCATCGTCAGGCATGCTCGACTATAACTACTATCGCTACTTGATAGGAATAAATTTCAACATTTCCGCACGTAGTCTGCATGCATTTCTGCACTTTTGGTCATGCTGCCCCGACAACAAAACAAACAACATTAGCTGGAGCAGGAGCAGGAGTAGCTCGAGTGACTTCTTGGCCAAGGGCTGACGAAACTTTTGCAATGCGCCACAGGCGGGGGCGTGGCTGTGCCAGCTCACTCGGACAACTCAACTGCAAATAGTACAAGTTATAATAATTTCTTTTCAATTTCCTCAAAGCAAACAGCAGGCTGGCAGAGCGGAAGGGAGAGAGAGAGAGCGAGAAGGGCAGCAGAGTAGGATGGAGGAAGGAGGATTAGAAAACAGACTGAGACAGAGACGCAGGTAGGAAGGGGGGGAGCGCACTCGGACAAATAGCATAAAGTCCTTGACGTCTTGGGGCCAAAACTGTAACTCATTTCATCACTCGGCAGCGGCGTAATTTTTCGAAAATTCCTTTCCAGCTGAAATTTTGCATAATTCCGAGTAAACAAGCAATTTGTAGACCATTTCGAGCCATTTCGACGACTGTCAAGCTCGAGAAGGTCCTCCAACCGGGCAACTTGTGCCCGGCATAATAACTCTTCTGCCGGCAATTTGATAATATCACGAACAACAAGCGAGAGCGAGCGAGAGGGAGAGAGAGAGAGAGAGAGGGAGAGTGCTTGCTGCAACTCGAGGCTAATCTGATTAAAATGCGAAAATGGAAAACAAGCTGTGACACAATTGCAAAAAGGTCTCGCACAACTAATAAATACGTTTCAAGCTGCTCGGCTTCAAATGCAATTCACAATAGATAAGTATTCACAAGTGAAACGAAATGAAATGGAATGAAAATTTGCAATTGCTCTTCATGAAAATAGGGCCGAACGGGTGAACCAGGTGACACGTGTCAACGAGTTTATCTCGAAGAGCTTTTCATTTGAGTTTTTCAATTACTTTTTGATAACGAATATTCTATGGGCTATGCCTGTACTGTTGCCAGTGTTACCCTGTTGTCCGTGTTACGCTGTTGCCAGAGTGACCCTGTTTTGCCAGTGTTATCCTGTTACCAGAGTGATCCTATTGCCTGAGTTACCCTGTTGCCAGTCTTACCCAGTTGCCAGAGTTAACCTGTTGCCAGTGTTACCCTCTTGCCAATGTCACCCTGTTACGCAACAGCTCACTTGACTGACTTTGCGCTTGCCTAGCAACTTTATTTTCCCACCTATCTACATGAAATTCGGTTTATATATGCAGCACATATTTCTACACCACATAATCAAACATGCAGGCAATACCTATAAACATACACAGGTTATCGGCGAAAAACATATTGACTTATATTGCATCCAATTTCACATTGTGTTTAATTTATAAACAAATTATCGAACGACTTTCTCGAGAGGTTGTTACTGCTACAGTTTGTTCGATTTCGATTTTCCAAAACTATATACTACATATTCATTTATCGGGTGGCTCTGAAAATGTTTTCAAATTCGCTGTGTATTTTAGATGTTTATTTTTTCCAGATGTTTAAGCGAAACGATTGAGCTAACAACGCCGAGAGGGAAAAGGTTTCTGTGAATAGAGAGAGACAGAGAGACAGAGAGAGAGAGAGAGAAAGTGCAGACCAATTATCGTTTATCGAACTATCGTGGTGTATTGTGTGGGGAGACTGAAGAAAGTGTGGTGAGTAGCCGAGTTTATTTACGCTGTAAATTATGCTGCAACTTTTGCACCGGGCCGAAAGCATAACTCAGCCAAGTTGTCGGCCCCAAACAGCTGCTGCTGCTGCTAACTTGGCCCGAAAGCAGTTGGCAATGCGATAAGAGCGGCAAATGCAAAATAATATACAAAATGCAGGCCAACAATAATCATAAATTCAATATTAAGTTGAGTCTATGTCAACGTGCCACACGCACACACTCACGCATAAAGTTATCGCCAGGCAAACAGACCTAGCAACTTTGCTAACCCCGGCCCAAAACAACGCGAGTGCAATGCACAGGCTGCCTACTCCCACCCCCTACCCCCTCCCTCGCAGCCACTCTGCCTCTGGCCTGTGTGTGTGCTGCTGTTTATGACTTGCTTTGGCAGCCATAAATAAACTTACGCTGGCAGGTAATCATTTTACGCCCGCGCTTTGCTAGCCTGGCAAACCCCCCCCCCCACATCCGCCCGCACGCGACCTCTTGCCTCTTTGTGTATGTGTGTGTGTATTTTCCGAATTTTCCTTTTTTTCATCTTTTCATTTTGTTACACGCTGTGGTTTCAATTTAATTACTTTAGCGCGCAAAACGAAGCTCCATCAAGCCAGCAGCAGCGCGCCCAGCAACCACCTGTTCCACGCAGCTGGCGAAACCCCTAAGCCTGTCAATTGCAAGCGTCTTTCGCTTGAGTGTGTGTGTGTGTGTGTGTGCGCTGATGAACAATCGCTAACAGCCTGAGGGCAAAAGCTTGGCCCGCGTTCGAGTTCGAGTTGCGTTTTAATTGCAAACTCGTGGTAAATTTTGCTATCGATTTAATTGTGATTGAACGAGCGGAAAAATGCTTGCTCGGATGTAGACAGCAAGTAGACATGCCCTACAAATACATCTTAATTGATATGCCGGCACTTTTGCAGGCCCGTCCGAAAGTAGGCAACACTTTTTGCAAAAGCGCTGCAATTTACTGTTTATTTGTATATTCTTTTTTTTATTATTTATTTACTGCCTACACTAAAAGTTCAACTACTTATCAATGCTTATATCACATATTTACATTATTCTAATCGCTTAATGCTCTATCATCGAGTAATGCGCAGCCTTTAAGCCGCCTCGCCTCTCCCTGGCTGTCGTCTGCCACGTACTTTGCATTTTCCATTGCATGCTTTCAGGCGGGCTTAGTTATTTTTTTCGCTGCTTTCATAGTTTTTGGATCTATTTATCATAATTGTTCGTTGAAGCATGCCGCACTTTACCGACACACACACACATACGTAATCTTGTGCTCCTCTCATGCAGAATTTATAAAGCTTTGCCCAGATATGGCAGCTGATTATTTTATAGACCGACTCGCTCTCTCTCTCGCTCTTTCTCTGTCCGCCTGTTTAAGTCCCCAATGCAATTTCAGTATCTGCTTTGGTTTTGTGCGCCCGGCGACTTTACAACTTTTAATGGGCTACGTAATACACTTTAGACCAGAGCAGAGATTGGGAGAGAGTGAGGGCGAGGCCCGTGTGGCACGTATAATTACATGGCAAAATATTTAGATTTCGGCTTGGGCTCCAAAATAGGCCATATTAAGGACAGAACTTGCCTTCATATTTTACAGCCACATGCATTATGACTATTTTATGAGGCACGCGTCGCCCAAACTTTGCCAGAACCTGCTGCACCCGCCAGTTCCTTGTCGTTTGCCCCGCTCTCTACACACGTCTGTTGTTATCGTATCGTGGTTTATGACATCGCACTTTCAGGTCTAAAAGTCTCGAAACTCATGACCTAACTAAACGGCTCCGGCTTTGTGCAGCTGCCCAACGACAATGCGCACGTCAATAGCCAAGCTAGCCCGCCCCTCTGAATCCCTGCCCCCTACTATTCTTGCCCTGCATTGTGCAGTACACGCAATTGCCCAGTCGCCCATAAAGTACATGCGAGTCGAGCTGCAAGCCCAACGTGGGCTCAATTGCAGCCAGTACCGCTCCCGCGCACTGACAATGGGCATGGCTTGAACGGAACTCAATGCAAATCAGCCCGAGAGATATGTGAGATGAACTCAATTGATTAGTTCGGCTTTGCATGCTCGAGTTGTGCGCCCGTCTTAATTAGCTTACTCTGGCAAGGGTTACAATGGGATAGCCAGGCAAATCGGTTAGGCAAACTCTTTGCCCAGCTCTCTGCTGGCAGTATTTTGCTGCAAGTTCCAAATTCTATATACACTTATATAGATTACTCCCACATCCCTCTCTTCACCAGCTCAAGATTAATTATGTTTTGGACCATCCTGTCTCTACTGTGGACCGGCATGCACAGCTGCATGGCCTCGATCATGAACCTGGCTGCCGAATCGCAAATGTTCATGATTCTCCTAAGCAGCATCATGGCGCTGGTGGTCATATTGCATCTGAAGTCGGCCAGCATACTATTGTTTGATCTGCTTGGCGGCACGTCTGTAGTGGAGGCCCGTGCCGGTCCGGTCGATCATCATTATGCGTTGCGTGCGAACGCGGCGCCGTATCTAAAGTCTCCGATTAATATACTGCGACCACTGACATCGATGGAGAAACAAGTTAGGCAACTGCACTGGAACTGGTATGATCAATTGCCGCTCGCCGTGCTGATGGAGAACAACGGCAACACTGTGATCATGCGCATCTCGTGCTCGCCCCACTGTACGCCGTATCTGAACGGCAGCGATCTGTTGGACGATTATTATTTTGTCGAGGCGGTATTCAAATGGGGCACATCCGAGCATCGCATCGATTCGCGGCACTATGCACTGGAATTGCAAGCATTGCATGCAGCCAATCAGACGGACAGTCCATTCCAGTATCTGACTGTCGCGTATCTGTTCGTATTAACGCATCAGCAGAACAAGCAGCTGCAACAGGTTGTCGAGAATCTGAGCGCCATACGATCGGCCAGCTCGATGATCGAGTTGCCGCCGTTCGATCTGGCGTCGCTGATGCGTCCGTTCGATCGCAGCTACTACAGCTATCGCGGTAGCTATTCGAACGGCAGCACAGTGTTGCCGACACAGTGGTTCATTAACACGCGTATTTGCGGTGTATCCAGCGATCAGTTGCTTCAGTTTCAGGCACTGTGCGCGGCCGACGGCCGTAGGCTTATGCAGAACGCACGCCGCGAGCAGCCACAGGAGAATCGGCGTGTTCAGTTCATTTACTGAAGAAGGGAAAAAAATCAAAAATCTTTTTCTATTTTTATTACCGATTTCTAAACATTCTTTTTTTTTTGTAGCTTTTAAATTTCTAGCTTCGCGGCGCAAAATTCAGCTTACTTTATTTATTTGTGTATTCCTTTTTGCTTTTTAAAATCAAATTAAAAAATACACTTCAAACTTAAAAGTTCAGCTTGATCAAATAATAAACACTGTAGTTTTTCAAGTTAACGTTTTCCAGGGTTTCCAGCAGCGCTGCCGGCGCCAGCTATACTTGCACAAGTGTGTGAGAGCGTGCGAAAAAGATAGGCAGCATTAGCAAGTGAAGACTGCAGCCTTGCAGCAAAGTGCTGCATACTTTCAGGCTGCAAGGTAAAACTCAGCATAGCTATTAATAAAATTGCAAAAATTAAACAAAGAAATTGTTTTAAATTTTCAAATTATTTTTATTTAACAGATATTTTGTGGCCGCTGTCATATTGCTAACAACTTTCAGTTTATGTCAGTTGCTTAGCCCGTGAAAATACCCTGCGCATTGTTGGTCTGAATGAGCAGCGTGCCCTGGGCTGGAAGAGAGAGAGAGAATAAGAGAGATTAGCTAGAACTGTGTAAAGTAATACATTATTTTTATTTTATAAGTAATTTGTTACTATTTTATTATTAGTTTATTTTTATTTTAAAATTATTTTATTACTGTTATTATTTAACTATTATTTCATAAATAACGTCAGAGATTTTTAGCCGACTTTGCTCCCCCTTGACTGCGACTGCAACTTACGCTCAGGCTCCGCACTCGCCAGCGCGATAATCATGGCCAGAACAAAACCGCAGACTCTGAAGAATTGCATATTGTAATCTGTGCGCGCTCGAACTGTTTGTCCACCGAGTGTCGCCTCGCCGCTTTTATAGCCGCAATCGACAAGGTGCAATCAATGCAATCGGGCTTTGCCCGGCTCGCGTAAAAACCCAAAAGCTTTAAGACTTTGTTCGGTTTGTCGTAGATGCTGCAATCAGGCAGCTGGATGCAGCTGGAGACTGCTCGCTTGGGAAATGAATGCAGCGAAGCACATAGTCAAAGTCGTGCGGCAGGCGGAACAAACGGCGGGGCGGGGGAAGGAATTTGTGCACAGAATGCGCAAGCATTTGAAATATTTGAGGTGAAAAGCGTAGGAATTAATTTGCAATAAACGCTCGCGGGGATTGGGATGGGGCCGGGCAGGGACAGCAATGAATCCCGATTACATTTGGCTAACAACCTTTTGCATGAAAATTTTCTATATGGCCACGAATTCGCTTTGATACGACATGAACGGGAGCTGGAGAAGGTACTGCACGGGGCAGCTGGGTTGGGAGTTGGAGGAGGCAGCTGGCGAAGAGGCAGGAGACACAGCTGGGGTGGGAGTTGGCAAGGAAACTGGCGAGGAAGCTGGGTAGCTGAATGGGAAGCTGGCTATGGAGCCGGTATCGAAGTCGCTGCCTTTGGCGCAAACGTTGCAAATTCCTCGAACCATTTGCTTTGTGCCAGCCGCAGTCCGAACAATGGCAACGCCGTCGATGCCGCCGACGCCATCGACACCAGGATCGGCAAGCGGGGCGGAGCGGGCGGGCACATAAATTGTTGTTAGCTGGAATTTCGTGCAGTCGAAAATCAAAAGGATTAGCCCGAAACGAGCCTAGCACACGCTGCGGGTGAAGAAGTTGGGAGTGGGAGTGGGAGAGGGCGGAACGTGCTTCCCGAAGAAATTGGCAGCCAGTGGCCAAGCGGATGCCGCAGAGTTGCCGTCAGCCATACGAGCTGTTAACCAGCAAAGTTGCCCTGCCCTGCCCTGCAGCCCCTTTCTCCCGCACCCCTCTGCAATCCCAATTCGACTTCTCCATTGCAATTCATTTCAGGCGTAAAACCAGCCAAGGAAATATTTGCGGTAAAAGTTTAAAATAATTGTTGATGTAACGAACCATGCAACGCTGACGGCGCGGGGTGTGGAATTGGGTAGGGGGTGGGGGGTGGGGTAGTGGCCGACGCAACAAAAGCCTCAGCACAACAACAACAACAACACGAGCAGCAAGCGAGCAGCGCCTGCAGGACAACAAAATAGTTTACGCTTTGGCAAATTGTTTCAAGTTTCGTCGAGTGTATATATGTAACTATATATGTATATATATATGTATAAAATAGATATATGGCCCGACGACATAGCTATGCTTGAGTGCATCAGCAAGCCTGCTAAAACTATTTTCATAAACCATTAAGCAGATATACTAAAACTTCTGGGCGGACTGACTTTGGGCAGACTTTAGCTGCCATTTACATATGTTGCACCCAGACGACGCGGGCATTTCCCGCGATCTATCTGCTAACGATAGTGAGAGCAATAAACAATAACAACAACTACAACTACTACTACGGCGTCATTGACTGTCGCTATCAGCTGTTTGTGTGCTCGGAAAACCAGTTCGCCGCACTGCACCGGGCAATTGCGTATTGGCAATGCCTGAGAATGGATAGGGCTACGGGGGGAGGAGGGATTGGGGGTCTAGGCTGCGGCAGTAGTAGTACGTAGTATTTTCAATGTATTCCTAGTAACACTTAATTATATGCAGCTTAGGGGGGCACTCGACTGGGAGATACCCATTTCTACATTCCAAGAAAAACCAGATACAAGATTCTAGATAGATAGATATTTGATATGCATAGTACAGTGTAGTGCTGTCTATAGCGACTAAGCCAATGTTTTATCGATGTTCTGGAACACTACTATCGATTAGATCGATTAAATATGTCTGCGTTCAGATCATAGACGAATTATATCGTGTAGGTTCTTATAGGTTTTTATTCGTGTATGGTTTAAATGTTTATTAAATATTCTAGTTTTTAGTATGTTTTAAGTTATGGCTGCAAATAGAGTTAATTGCAAATCGATAGTATCGATAGTTGCTTCGATTACTTGACAGGGTATTCAATATTTATTTACTAAGCTATAGGCTTAGACTAACCCACATAGATAAGCTATGAATTGAGTATACGTGGGCTAAGGCTAAGTATACGAGATCTCTATATAGCACATAGCTTGGCAGAACAAATATACAAATATATATACTCATTTATACATATGTATATATATACATATATAGTACACCATACTATCTAGCTCTATTAAGCGCTTGATACAAATAAAAGTACTTAATGTGCAAATACCTAAACTCTCTCTAAATACCTAGGTTCTCATACTACCCGCTTGTCAAGCATTGCAATTGAAAATCAAATCTACATATTATATGCTACCCAGAAAAAATGTGACTGAAAACCTAAGCTAATCCCACTAACAACCAATAATAATAAACATATTTCTAAGAACTAAAACCCGTTTTTAAGTAAGCTCAATGGATCAAGTTAGGCTTTATAGATATGACAGCTCTGTAGATTTCCTGTCTAATCTTTAGACTACTTAGCAATGCAAATTGTTTGATAGTAAGTAATGCTATAAAGATTATAATGCTATAAGATTAAAGATTTGCAAATAGTGTTGCAACAACCTTAACTGGAGGCGAGAAGAAAAGAAGAGAGTACACTCAACTTGTAACTCATATTACCCTGTAAAAAAACCTTAGGTAAATGAAAACACACTACAGAGTATTCCGTTTACTATATCATATGCATTTATTCATTTCATATTATAGAACGCGTTTTCGTAATTAAACTTCGACTCGTTCAGCCCGTGCGAATGTACTGCACATTGTCCGTCTGCACGAGCACAGTGCCAGCTGGAAAAACCATGGGAAAATCGTAATATATGATCAGTGATCGTGTATGTGAAACGGGTAGCTTAGTTCTACTTACGCTTGGGCAAGGGCTCGGCACTGACCGAAGCGATGAGCATGGCCAGAAGAACAGCAGCAGCTTGGAAGAATTTCATTGTGATTGCAGTTGGAGATTTGAAGACTGATCGATTCGAAGCGATCGTTGCGATCTTTTATAGCGGCTAAGGTTGCACTATCTCGGATAGTGGGAAATTCTAGACGGGGCTACAGATTTTCATAGGTTAAAAGATCGATCGTTTTTTTTTTTGCAATCTTGTTTACGTTTCGAGGGAACTGCAAACCGGCTGCGGGTTCTACGCATCGTTAGAGCGGGTTGGCAGTTGCGGTGGAAATTTGCATATTAAGTATTTCTGAAGAAGCTTAGATTGAATTTACATATCTTTGTTTTTTTGTGCGAAAAATTTAAAAATATCTATTTTTGCCTTTAATATTTACTTATTTCAAACTATTGAAAAAGCTTAAATTTAATTTACATATCTTTGTTTTTTTGTGCAAAAATTTAAAAATATATTTTACATATCTTTGTTTTTTGTGTGAAAAATTTAAAAATATATTTTTTTACCTTTAATATTTACTAAACTATTGAAAGAGCTTAAATTTAATTTACATATCTTTGTTTTGTTGTGCTAAAAAGACTGCGAAAAAATTTAAAAATATCTATTTTTGCCTTTAATATTTACTTATTGCAACTAAAGCACATTAACAGAAGTATGTACTACATTAAGCCTAATCTAGCAATATATAGTTCATATATAGTAGATAATAGTATGCTTTTCTAATCGGAAACTAGTCTAAATGCTTCGCTGCAGTTATCAGCGCTTGCTGAGATCAGCGGGTCATATAACTGGGTATTTCTCTCCGATTTCTCTCCCTGAAATTCCCCGGCGCAAACGTTGGACTTGGGCAGCTATAAAAAGCGTCGCTTTGTAGCGTACACCTATCATTAAAATTTCAATCGAAAAGAGATCAACATGAACTGCCTGAAGATTTGCGGATTTGTCTTTGCGCTTATTGCGGCGTTGGCCAGTGCAGATGCAGGTAAAATTAACACAAAAAGTTGAAATTATGCAATAATTAATAATAATTAAATATTTACAGCCACTCAGGTGCTTAATTCTGGCGGCCATACACTGATTCAAACCGATCGCACGCAATATATACGCAAAAACTAAAAACAAAGCAAATAAAATGTAAATAAGAATTAATGTTTTGAATCTGTTTCGTTTGGCGGGCTCGTGTACGAAAAAATACTAGCAGTTGGTATATTTATCGGCTTGATCGGTTATCGACCGACCGCCACAATGCAGTCAGCTGCTGTGCGCACATTTTGCACCGTAGTCACCCTGTGCGCAACGACGCAGCTTTGATCGTATTGTAAACAATGCATAAAATTGCAGTCTTTGCTAAATAATAGTGTGTAAATGTTTAACTAAGGCATTTGTATAGTTGGCATTCCATGCAGGCTCTTGTGCACTAACTGTGTCTATCTTTTTTGCAGCTGCAAATACAATTTATTTTGCAACTGCCGAAGGATTAGCTCGCAACTCGCCGGCGCCTCAACGCGGCACAACAAAAAGCAAAAGCAGAGTTCGACAAACGTGCCGGGCCCAGCTCAGCCCTGGGGGGCGCAAAGGCAAAGCCAAATAACAAGAAAAACAAACCGCAAAAGTTCAACCGCAACAAGCCACAATCGGCAAAATCATCAACACACTGGCGCGCCACGGGGCAGGCTGTGGATGCGGATGCGGATGCGGATGCGGACACTCGTCTCTGCCAGTTGCATTTTGACAGCGCCAGCGAACCGCAAACACCCGCGCGAAAGTCATGGAAACGACGACGACGACGACAGCTAAGACTCTAAACGCGCTGCTGCACATGCCCGCGCAGATGGAGCTGAGCCAAATTGAGTTGATCTATCGGGCGGAGGGTAATGCAAATTTGGTGCTGGCGTTGCCGCAATTTAAAAAAGTTTTGCGTTTGCCAAAAATGATATCCCAGGACAATTGCCAGCCGACGACGACCACAGCCGGCGGCACAGCAGGGCCGGAAGGACAGGCCAACGTTTCCGACTCGGCGAAAGGTTACTGCGATATTTGTGTATGCTCCAAATGCAGATATACACAATGTATATAGTTATATATAGTTTATATCTGTAGCTGTATCTATAGCTGTAGCTGTAGCTGTATCTATAGCTTCATTTGTATCTGTGGCTGTATCTGCGCTCTTGTTGCTGTTGCTGCTGTTACTTTTGGACCGGAAATGGTTGCGTGCAACTTCAAACACCACGAGGCAGCAGCAGCAGCAGGCGCAGTCGCCGCCGACTCCCACCTCCGCTAGCTGAAAGCAAAAGCAAAGCCAGTTTGTCTGGTGCCGGCCAATTTGTGTATTGTGGCCTGCTTATTGCCCGCTTGGCTGGCTTTATGCTCTTGCTTTGTGCTGTCCATGTGTGTGTGCCGCTTTTGGCCACTGCAACGCGTTGTGTTTATTTCATTTATCTTCCTTCTTACTTCTTTCTTACTTCTTGCTTGCAGCTTCATCCTCGTCTCCAGCTGGCGCACTGACAATGCCGGATTTTATGGCTTATATCGAGATAATGCGCCGTCTATTAGGAAATGAGTTTGTCTGCGCAGCGGATATTGTTGCCATACCAAAGGAAGCCGATAGATGTTGGATAAACGAGCACATACGCGCCCACAGGCCGGGTGAGTTCGGCTGGGGGGAGGCGGGCTGGCGCTGCCAGTTCCATCGTCATGCCAGCAATTTTTACGTATTTGATCGGTGCAACGATGCACTGCATTCTTGTGCCTGGCCGCGCGCCAAAGCCTTTTAACCGCCACAGCAATCAATCATAAAACGAGCTTTTTAGTTACGTCGCTCTCGCTCTCTCTCGCTTGGACACCCGTTCCAGTTTCTAAATTGTGCATCAAAGGGGATTATGACGAGGCAGCATCTCGCCGGTCGGCGCCCGTTGCTCATGGGACTGATTAGTGGCAACGTGAACGTGGCCAATAGTCGCAGCCATATATCAAAATTCGGTTTATGTTGCAGGCCAGCTGAGGCGGCTAGTTGCGGCAACTGGGTGGGCGTGGGCGTGGGCATGGGGGCGTGGCGTTGGCTAGCAACAGGCTGCTTGCTCTACACCGCCGCGCTGCACAATTTATCATTGCCAGCCGCGCTAACCCAGCGGCATCTCAATATATCAATAAACGGGGGCATGCTGCACTTTACATTCATGTTTCAACCGGCTCTAGCTCGTTCTCACTCACACACTCTCTCTCTCTCTCTTTCTGTACACTTGCAGTTGCGCGTCTGGATAAAGAATTTGTGGGGCCATTCGGTCTGATGCTGCCAGATGTGACCCAATTGCCTGCCACATTCGATGTTTTACTTGCCAATTTACAGGTGAGTCGCACTCGCCCGCTTGCCGAAGTTGCCAACGAGGAATGGAGGACGAAGTGGGAGTGGGCGTGGGAGTGGGGGAGTGCCTCCTTCTCAAATATATTGTATATTTTGTACAAGGACAATATTGGCATTTTTTGGCCATATGCGCGCTGCGCTGCGCCGTGTGTGTGCCCTGTTGCCTTGTTGTTCCTGCTGCTGCTCGCTTCATCCGGCGGTTTACGGTTTAGCTTGCCTTTGTGCAGTGCAAAAAAAAAAGGCGGAACCTAACCCAAGGCAGGCCGGGCACATGGTTTTGTGTGGATTGTGCGGGAGGGTTTGGTTGGTTATGGAAGCTAAGGCAACATAAATCAACGGTTCTTTGTTTTGAATTAAAGTGGGCAACAGTGTAAACACATTGTTGTTGCCCCTGCGATTGCTATTGTTGTTATTGGCTATATACTAGCTCAAATCGTTGTTGTTGTTGCTGCTGCTGTTGCTATTCGTGTACGTTTTGTTATTTGCTCTGCTTGTTGTTGGCCTGGCCAAAGCCTGGCCTGAACTCGCTGCCCGTTTCGGTTTGTGTGGTTATAAAAGACGCCAAAATTGCTTTGAAAGTGCCGCCAGAGCCAGAGCATACCCTGTCAGCAAAGCTTAATTGACAGCGTGTGGGGTAGCTTAGTTCAGCTAGTTGTACAGGCTGTAGAGCAGGGAAATTACGTAGTATAGATAAATGTTAGATGAAGACAGAGATATCCGCTTTAGATGAACTGATCTTTAATTTAGACAATCCAGGCGGGTTGTATATCGCACACACACAGCCTGTGCGCTCGCTAGATGGCGCTTGCTTAGCTCTAATAACTTATCGATAGTCTATCGCTTTTTTAGATGATTTACTGCAAAATCTAAGCAAGTTTTAAACTATTCTTTATAAGATTTGTAGCTTAGCTGCATAAAGGTTTAGTCTATGTGTATGCCGAAGCAGCAGCTTGTTCCCCAAATACAAATGAACTCCGATCCTATCGATAGTTCCTGCGTTGTTTAGGGGATATGTCGCTGGTTCATCATTTCGTTTCGGCCTCGTCGCGATGCTTATACTATATTCAATTTATGGCTTTGCTGCCAAAGCATTGACCGAAATAAAATTGCAAGTGAAGTAAGAGAACAACAACAAACAGACGGAAAAAAGAAAAACGAAAGAAATGGCGAAAAAACAATAGTTACGGCGCCATAACTAACGCCATATTGTGTGCCGGACAGGATATGACTATGAGCGGTGGGAGCAGTCGGGGAGGGGTAGAGTGGGCCGAGGGCAGCGGGTACTCCGGCTCGGGAGTTGCAAAAGGGCCGCTTTTAATTGTGGCTTTAAATGTTAATTTTCAATTTCAACTTGGCACAGCAAAAACAACTCAATTCACCTTACCTGCCCAGGAGTCCCACTCTATATGTGTTCTGGCTGTCGTTGTTGTTGGTCTCCAGCTCCATAACTCATCATACAATCAGCGCGGCAAACAACAACTTTTGTTTTATGTCGCTGCAGCGGCAGGACAATGTGCCGTTGGCACAGGCCGAGGCAGAGGCAGTTATAGTTCATGTGCGACGATAACCTGGTGCCGGTGCCTGGACCTGAACCCGAACCTGAAGCTCTACACGGATGCGATGTACTGCCGTCGTGCGACGTGCAGCTGCTGGCGTGGCTCTTATGCACTTCCCCAGAGGGTATTATGAGTGCATCTTACGCTGTGCCCGAAGCTAGAGGCGTCTATATATAGCATGTATATATATTCTTGAACAGCTTGAAGAGCAACTTCAAAGAGTTGAAATAAGTCGCACTACTGGCTTATATATTGATTATTGCATCATGTCAGCACCTGGCAACTCTAGAAGAGTTTGTCTAGTATATATATACTTCTATATTCTTGAACATTAAGAACAGTTTATTAGATCTGTACTAAATCTTCAAAGTTTCGAAACTGTCTTTGTGTACACGCAGTTGCAACTTGAAAGAGGTATTTCAAGATATATGTTTGTATTTTCTAAAGGGTATTACGAAGGAAACTTGAATTGTGTCAGAATCTAGACTAATCATTCGCTACAGGTTAGCTTAAATCATCCTTCCTTCGTGCTATTGAATCATTCAAGCACCAACAATCAAGAAGAGTTTACTGGCTTATGATATTTGCATATGCATATGCTCTTGATCGGTTCATATCCTATATATACACATATACATTCTCGAACAGCATGAAAAGCTTGCTTGTCGTAGTTTAAGTCTTTATAATGACTAATTCTAAAACTCAGCAGTAAATTAAGACTCGCTTAGCTTTGATAGAGGTATATGCATGTATATAGACACATATAGCATATATATTCATGAGCAGCATGCTCACCCGGCATGATTTCTAAAAAAAGCAAGAAATCACAGTTTCCCTTGCATATATGCATTCTAAACTTGTTATAGAACATTTAAAGCTTGCTATCCTCTCCCTACCCCAATCATATACAGTCTTAAACCCCTTGACCCTATCATGTCTTCTCTATAGAGCATTCCCGCTTCGCTGTGCGCTTCATTTTACTCTTTCTCTTTTTGATTTTTCCTCTTTTTGCAACTATACTTCGCTTGTTGTTGGCATTTTCAAGTCAAAATGGCGTCAACGCTGCCGCTTCACACCACGCCCCCGGCTCTGCTGCTCCTCCCTGCCCCTCCTATCCCCCTTTCCGCAGCACAACAATGCAAAAAGAGAATAAGCCGAAACGAAATAATTTGTAGGCAAAGGACATGAACACGGACATGAACGTCGACATCTGCACCGGTTCCAGCAGCTCCGCTTGCAGTTCGAGTTCGAGTTGGACAAAGGAGACGAAACAGGAACAGGGACGGGAGCAGGAGCAGGAGCAGGAACAGCAGGCTATCCAGCGAGTGGGCGATACATATGCAATTGAAATAAAACCGAAACAGGGCTGGCTGCAGTTGCCAAGTGATGTCAGCGATTTATTTGATTTAATGCCAGAGGCAAGCGACGGCCAGACAATCGACCCCGCGCAGTTGACCTCATCGTGCAATCGGTCGAGAGGGGAGGGCAAGTGCAGGTGTCGCTATTGCAGCATGCAGCAACTGAAGGTGAGTGCGACATTACAAAGCATGTTCGTTTGCCACTTGACATTGCTCTCACTCACACTCACACATACACACATCTCTTTCTCGCCCGCTCTACAGCTGCAAACTGGAAAAATCAAACGATTGAGCAACTATTGTCCACTGGAGCTGTTTTCCGGGTAAGTTGAGGCTTGCCAAACAGCTTGAACTTCACGTGCTGCTGCTTCAGCTGCACACGCCTTTAAGTCATAAATTTCCATCTGCTCCATTTGCGTGTCCTGTCGTGCTTCATAATTCCAACGCTTTTGGACTGTGCCCGGGCTGCTGCGTTGGTCGGCTCGTCGGCTCGTCGGCCCGTCTCCTGCGGCTTGTTCGCCTGCCCCGGATAGGTAACTACAAGGGCACACTACGGGCTGGCACTGGCATTTCTGGCCAAGCCTTTAGCCCCGTCTCGGGGCTCCGGGCATATTCTCGCATATGCGATTCACTTTTTGCTTCGTTTTGCCGGCTCATTCGTTTATTTGCGGCCCGCTGTTTTAAGTCATGCGTGCATCCGTGCACGAAATTCAATTTGCTTGTGCTTTCATTCCGGTTTACCGCCTGCTTCGCATCCACTTTCGTTTCGGTTTTTCGTTTTGTTTCGCTTTTCGGGCTTTTTACGGCCTTGTCCAAAAAATGAAAACCCCAAAAATAAAAAAAGAAAAGCGCACACGAAAATTGTTTACCAGATTGCTTTATTTTCATTTTTGGCATTTTCGTATTTCTCATGCAGCCTCCGCTTATATGAGGCAAGCACCTTTATGTACGATATATATATGTATATACTATATATATTTATATGCATGGTTTATGTATTTATGTTTTAATAGTGTTATTTGCTGTTCCCATCATCTTTCTTCTGCTTCGTTTTTTATTCTTGCAGCTCTCCACGTCGCATGCTCGCCGCCCTCGATGCACTTTTCGCCTGCCCGCAAAATAATTTACGTGTATTCCAGGCTGGCAATTTAATTTACGGCGATCACGCGAATTCGATTTCCTGCGACGAGCTGCACACTCGACTCTTTCCCGGGTAAGTGCAAATTATTTGCAATATTTTTCGTTTGCTTTATCAATTTAAATAGGCGGCCCGAAAGAGCCGATTCCAGTTTAGACAAAGCTTAAAGTGTAGGCAACAGGGAAAATCTGTTCATATATAACTACAGCTTGGTAGACTCTTAGGAATATATGGGTTCTTGTTCAATAAGTCTGCTGTACATATAAATACTTAATAAGCTGTCATAACATAGCTGATGTAGGCATTTTTGTCTGTTTGTCTGTGTGAACACGTAGATCTTTGGCACCATAAGTGCTAGAGCTAACCAAATTTGTATCAGAATAATATAATGTGTAGTGTAGTGTTTAAAAGTTTGACAATTTGGCCACGCCCTCTTTCACGCCCTTAAAATGATCGAAGAGCAAATTGCAAACGTATTTTTACAGCTAAAATGCGCATTTTGCAGTGCATGCAAGTTGCATGCAGTTTCAACATATTTTATGTTAATTAAATAATTCTGCAATGATATGCTGGGTGCTTTTTCTGTTAATGTACAAGGTATGCCTTAGTCTATAGCTTTTGTTTTACTTTTGCTACTAGCTGAGCAAGTCTTGCGTACCTATTCGAGCAATTGCACTCTAATTGCAACTGATTTGCGCTGATTTATAGAAACTGTTTAAAGTTTATTTGTAAATTCATGGAATAAGAATATATATAAATAGATATACAATGTAGCTGACCCTGCCTGCGCTTTGCCTCCCCCTGCCTGCTCATTGTAGATCGGCATAATAAGTTTTACGACAGAAATAGCTATGGAAATGTTGTAAGCAGCAGCTGCTAAGTGTAAGAATAGGTAGGGAGAAGGGTAGAGAAATGGGGCTATTCCGCATGCACATATTCAATAAATAATGCAAGCCAAACACACACACACACACACCCACACAAATTGTTCAGTACCAACCGCTAACATTTGCCATTTCCATTTCCCTTTCTTTCGTTTCTCTTTCTTCCGTATTGGACCCCATGCCCACTGGCCGCTGCTTCTTGATGTTTTGTTCACACATTTCAACACCTTTGCACAACGATGACAACAACTCTCGGCCAACAACAACGTGGCCCAAACCAAATTGGAATGTGCATTGAAAATGCTAACAAAACCGAAAATTTCGGGAAAACTCACCAATGCCAATCGCCATTCGCCATACACCATCGCCAACGCCAACGCCATCGTCATGGCCATCGCAATCCCAATGACGTTGCCGTTGCCATTGCCATTACCCAATCCCGGTGCATGCGGCGGATTGCCAATGCCAACGCGACGGTCATAAAATCACTGAAATTCTCCAGTGAAATTATGGCGCTTATAAAACATTTGCTGGTCGCCTGCCTGCTCAGGGAATACCGATGCGAAGAGCGGGAAGAGGGACCGGCGGCGGGGCAGGCAGCAAAGGCGGAGCTGCTGGCAAAGAACGTGGCTGCGTTTGGGGAATCATCGGGCAAACGCTGTGGCAGCGAGACAAAGGCAACAGCAACTACTACAGAAATTGGCGCAGCTAATGCCGAGGCAGCAGCAGCAGCAGCAGAGGTGGAGCTGGAGCAGCAGCAGCGGGAGCAGGAGCAGGAGCAGGTGGAGCCGGGCATAGTTGAGTGTGTCAAAGCTGTTGCTGGTCAGCCACAGCGACGCGCGACGAGCGCAGCTGCTGTTGAAAAAGCGACGCAAAGGTACACAAAGCGTTGCCGAATGGCAGCAGCAGCAACAGCAGCAGCAACAACAACAACAGCAACAGCAGCCACGACAACAACAACAACAACAGCCACAACAAGGCAAACAACAAACGCCCCAAACAGCGTGTCAACGAATGTGGCTGCAGCTGAAAAGGAAACGGAAATGCCGGACAAGTCTCAAGCGGAGATCAGCAAAGCGGAAATATTTCACTTACCAAAAAATTGTGTGCTGCAAAAAATTTTGCATTTGCAATTGTTGGTAAAGGTGAGCGACAAAGAAGCGAAACGAATAACTTTGCAAGGAGTGAAGGGCAAGCACAACTCTCAACTGGCTATCATCGTTTTTGTTTATTTTTATTTGGAGCAGCGCTCTGCCCGCGCCCCGCGTCTAAAAACACTCTGCAGCTGCCCATTGCATTTGATGGCCATCAGTTGATTTTGTTGCTTCTCCTCTCTCTCTCCCTCTCTCTCCATTTCTATTGCTTTTTGTGTGTGTTTTCTTCACTTTTTACTCGCTGTGCTGCGCTACCTGGTTGAGGTTTCAACAATGCTTGAAGTGAGTGGCCCGTGCTAAAAGCAAGAAATTGAAAGGGCAGCTAAACGGCCAACACAGACACAGCTGCAATTCCCCTGGCCGGCGGCCAAGTGGCCGTCGCTTTTGACGGCGTATCTTTCTGCAACTAACTTTGTGTTTGTTTTTTTCTTCCACGGTTTTTCTTTTTGGCAATTACAGCATCATTTCGATTACATGTGGCAAGCGGGACACGCTCGTCGTGCCACGCCCGGCTATGCTGCACTGCGTGCGTTGCTAAGCCGAGAGTTTTGCCCGTATGTGGATCAGCTGGACGCCGAGCAGGCATACATGCTGGGCGCCACGGCGCTCGATTGCTCCATAATGCTGACATTTCAGGAAATACGCTGCCCGGCGGCTGAACGGCACAACAGGTAGGTAGGCCGTAAATACACATAAATCTCTATGCAACTAATCGGTGTGTTTTTGATTTTTCTTTGCAGCTCGCTGCAGCCTTGGCTGGTGACGCTGCAGGGACGTCGATTTCTAACCAAGCTGAGCGTGTTGGATCTGGATCCCAAGCCCGATAGTCACTTTCACAAGTTTATAAAACAGACGCGGGAAATTGAAAAGTGCTGCCGAGCATTAAATTAATTAATAAAGAGAAATTTATGGACGAACGAGCAGCAGCAGCAAATGCGTCGCGCACAAAAGTATGCTACACTTTTTTGTTTGGGCACAGCAAAAGGCATAGCATAGTTTGGTGCGCAGGCTTGTAACGAGCTGCAGAAAATGAGCTGGAAAATGCCAACTGTACATTATAGCACGCTGTATATATATAAAACATATATAATATATGCACACGTGTAATTAGTTCTTAATTATAGCATATCTAAGTGTTTTCATTAACTTAAAACTGTCTGTTTATACAATATTTCAGCTCGAGCTGTGCGAGTCCCACTAGTTCCTAGTGCACATGTAATCTCAATAAAACAACACTCTGTGCAACTGTTTATAGAGTACAGCTGGTTGCAATCCAATCGAATTTAAGCGTATTGCTGATTCGGTTTTGCGCCTTGTTCTTGTTATGTTTTCCTGCGTATTTGTGCGTATGTTTCGCTTTCTTTTTTTTTGTTCTTGTTCGCCGTGTGCCGCACCTCTAAAAGCGTTTTTGCCGCTGCCTTTTTGCTGTCGGGCCGTGGCAAACAAACCACAGGCCAAGCCGAGCCACGCCACGCCATGCCATGCCCTGGCGAGGGCGAATCAAACTAAACAAAAAAAAAAAAACAAAATATATAGAAGCTGCAGCAGAGTGAAGAAAAAAAAACGGGCACACCGTGAACACTCCTTAATTAATTTCCATGCGAATGCGGCCAGGACAAGCTGGAGCCGCCACACGCCGCTGCCAAAGGCGCCGCAGAATATGTCAGTCGCACTAAAATGGGTTGGTCGCCACGCCGTGCCACGCCACGCCACGCCGTGCCACATGCCCTGCCCTGCCCTGCCCTGCGCAGCCCGGCCAGCCCATTGCGTTGGCACGTTCGCCCCGTGCTCTATGCAAAGTCACCAGAATGTTTTGCCAGTCGCGCAGTGTTTGCAGGCGGCAGCAGTTGCCGTTGCGCTCGATCCCGTTGCCTGTGGCTACCGTTGCCAGCACCGAGTGCAGCCCACTGTCTGACTGTCTGGAAGCTGGAAAACAGAAAACTGAAAACTGAAAATTGGAACCTGGCAGGGCATAAACAAACACAATTGGATAAGCGATGGGCAACAAAGTTGTGACATTTACAGAGCAGCAATTGGATGACTATCAGGTAGAGCGCGCAGCTCAGGTCGCAACGAGTTCAGTCACAAATTCACAGCGCTCTCTCCCCTCTCTCACTCTCTCTCTCTCTCTCTAGGATTGCACGTTCTTCACACGCAAGGAGATACTGCGGTTCGTACTCATTATGCTTATACGGCATTACGGGGCGTATGCGTCATATTTTCGCCTCTTTTTGCCGACTGTTGTTAATATAATAAGCAAAACTATTTTCTTTTCAAACTGAATGGCGCCATTGTTTGGCGCATCCTTTTGTTAGGGCACTCAGCAGCACACACACTCGCACACTCTCTCAGACAAAGCCTTTACTCACGTTCTCCTCACTCTCTCTCTCTCTCTCTCTCTCTCTGCTACACAGCGTGCATAAACGCTTTCGTGAGCTGCGTCCGGATTTGGTGCCACGCCAAATGACCGAGGGTCATGCCTCAAGTGTCAAGGTTCCACGCGAATGCATTGAGAAGATGCCCGAGTTGCGTGAGAATCCCTTTCGCCGGCGTATCTGTGAGTACAATAACAATGGGACAGGGACAGGGGCAAAGGGCAGCACGCCTCATATTCATAAGCAAAGCGTTTGCTTTCCCCATATACCCGCTCTATATATATATATATATCTGCCTTTGTGTGTATGTCTGTATTTTTGGCAATGCTCTGCTACTGCGCCACGCCCACTCGCAGGCGAGGCATTCTCACGCGATGGCCAGGGCAATCTATCGTTTGAGGACTTCTTGGACGCGCTCTCCGTGTTCAGCGAGCAGGCGCCCAGAGATATTAAAGTGTTCTACGCATTCAAAATTTATGGTAAGTAGTTGTTGCTGCTGCTGCTGGCCAACATTTTTCCGGTTTTGTTTATGCATTTTTCCGCAAACTGCCGTCGCTTTTACTGCCTCAGCTATTCGTGGCCACGCTCCAAGTTGCCAGCCAGGCTAGTTCAAGGCCAGCCATAAATTCGAATAAGCATTTTAATTGCAATTTAAATTAGAATTCGCACGGAATGTCGCACAGCATGTTGGCCAAATTGATTTGCACACAAATTAAAATTAAAAAAAAGAGCAACGCGCGTATTTTATTTGTAGAAATATTGCGTATACGTAGACATTGTATGTATAAATCAGTTGGCCACAAAGCAAACGAGTTAATTGAATGGGAAGAGAGAGAGAGAGTGTGGCGACTTGGCTAATAGAAGAGTTATTGACAAACAATGCCAAATCGAATTTGCTGCAGTTTATTTAAACGAAATTATTGGCTTATTGCACAGCAATTGCAGCTGCTGCTGCTGCTGCCGGTTTTAGTTTGAATAAAAAATATAAATCGATTTGCTTTATTCAATTGAAAGCAAAAGTTGCACATATTCCATGAAAGTCTTGTCTCTATATATTGTTAGTCATATATTGTGAGTCGATTTAGTACACAGAACGAGAGAGAGATAGGGATAGAGAGAGAGAGAGAGAGAGAGCGAGACTCCTTTGCAATTCTATAATAATATTTTGAAAACTGTAGACAACGCGCTTGGCACTCGCTCTATCAATGTGCTTTATTAGATTGACACAAATTGAAGCATGCAACGCAGACAACGACGTGCACATGCGATTATGCACACACACAGGCAGCGAGGGAAAGAGAGAGAGTAAGAGAGAGAGAGAGGCTATATGAATATGCTCGGTAAGTGAGTTTTGCACACATCAGTTGACTCTTATGCATGAAAATGTCAACTTTGATAATGCCTCTCTCTCACTCTCTCTCTCTTAGTGTGTGTCTGTCTCACCCACTCTCTGTGTGCCTGTCTCTCTCTCTCTCTTTCTCTCTCTCTCTGTGTGTGCATACATATGTTAGCCAGCGTACTTATGCATGTTGTCATGACTTTGCAGATTTCGATCAGGACGGCTTCATCGGGCACGCTGACCTCATGTCCTGCCTGACTACAATGACCAAAAACGAGTTGAGTCCCGAGGAGCATCAGCAGATTGCCGACAAGGTAATCGAGGAGGCAGACGTCGACGGCGATGGCAAGCTATCGATTCTCGAGTTCGAGCATGTCATACTGCGTGCACCCGATTTTCTATCAACATTTCACATACGAATATAAACGACATGCCGCATATTTAAGTCGACTCGGTCTCTCCCTCTCTCGCTCTCTCTCTCGCTTTCTCTGTGCTTTATTATTGAATTGTCGTTGCAACACTGTGTGGCTGCCACATCACATAAAAATGCCATCAGTGTGATTAAGTCTGGCCAATTGTGCTGGCAATGTGCATGTCAAATGTCACCGGAGCAACGGGAACACGAGGCGCCTGCATCGAGCCTTATAATATTTATAAGCCTGCCGCATGCCACACACACGCATGCAGATGCCACGCGTGTGCATAGTCTCGGTGCCTCTCAGTGTCAGTGCTGATAATGGAATTGGAAGCGAGGCATGGGCAAGAAGCAGGCATACCCTGCACAAAGTGGCAATTGCAGAGAGGGAGAGAGAGAAAAAGCTTAAGAATTGTTTGATTGAAGCTGCAAATTATATGGCAAACGGATCTGCTTCAAATGTAATAAAATATATTTAATCATATAAATAAATAAATCAAATAAATAATGTAGAAGCAAGCGCAACAGACTTTTCCTTATAGGAAAACTCAGTGCGAGAGAAAGTTTTGTAAGTCTTGCTGCGAGTTTTTCCTGCATCTATAAAGTTCCCGTTTACACATTTATCTGCTTAAACTTATCTGCTGTCTTAAACCAGCCACAGCTGTCAGTTTTACAGGGTATTTGTCGGCTGCAGCCGTAACCCTACAGCGCGCACTGTTGCTACTCGTGTTGTTGCACAGTTGACCCCAATCAGGGGCAAGCAGCAGTCCATGCGAATGCAACGTTTATTTGCCCAGTTGCCTTCACGCTCCCCATGTGTTTGTGTGTGTGTGTCTGTGTGTGTGTGTATGTCTGTGTGTGTGCGCGCTGTCAAACTTTTATCAATTTGCCAATTTTGAGCTTAAAGTTGTTTTTGTGGCAAATTCGTTTTTGGCGTTTTTATTAGCCAGCCAAAAGCTGCTCACATGCAATTATTGTAATTGCTTTTGCAGTTCGCTTAACCCGCTCTATCCCCCTCTCTTTTCCTCTCTCTGTCCCCGTCTCTCACCCTCTCTTTCAGCCCTCTTTCCGCGCTCAGAACTTTGCCCTGGCGTTAGTTAATTGACTTGGCTTTAAATGCATTTGCAGCAATACATGTAATTGATTATAATGCAGCTGTAGCACTGGCACAGGCTCGACTAGCAGTTACCCTGTAAAGCAATTTACTCTTGGCTCTGCCAAGCATGGCAATCTCAAGCTACTCTCTTCTCTTCTCACTCTCTTCTTACTCTCTCCTTTCACTCAACCTCAACTCTCTTCGTGCATACCCTCTACGCCGACACACTCACTTTGCAGGGTACCTGCGCAACCTCTATAATTAAAAGTTAAATCCAAATCGTAAATCGCATAACATTTACACTGAATTCAGTTTTTATTTTCATAGTTTATCTGCATTTTCTGTTATTTAAATCACGTTCAATTCATATTTAATTTAGGTTTTTGTTTTAGTTTAGTTTACTATTTAATAATACGCATAATTTTACATACATATCGAGTTAGCTCGGCTTAAACATTAGAAGAAAGTCTATTACAAGTATGCCGTAGTTTTGTATATGATGCGATATATGTGGTATGTATGGTATGGTATTTGCTTTACTCATAGTACTATATGTCTCAAAAACGAATCATCTAGTTAATCAAGTGCATGCAAAACTGTACTTTAGCTATGGGTTAACTCTCGTTCTCTCTCTCTCTTTCTTTTAATACGTCTCTTTCACTTGTTTAGGTTTTATTGATTGTTGATAATTAAACTATATATGTGTGTGCTTGTGTGTGTGGGGTGTAGCTTTCCTTATGTGTGTGTGTGTGTGAGTGCGGGGGAATAAGAATAGCAAAAGAACTAAACAAGAATGGCTATACACAAAAACAACAACACTTAAGTACGATTTACATGGTATACTATATAGTCATATATGGTAGGTTTATATATATAATATATAGAGATATATCTGTATCTGTATATATATGTTTTAAAGTTATTCATTAGCAGCTAAATCAAGTCGAAGCATGCGGAAATATTCTCAAAAAATTATTGTAGAGTTTCCCAGTTCTCGGCCGGGGCACCTTGTTGTTTTTACAATTTTCATTTGACTTTTTTTTTGTCGTTCTAAAAACCTTTTTCGTATACAGTTATGTTTGCTTATATTTTTTCTTTATTCCTTTCTTGTTCTTATACATTTATTAATTGCTAAGTAATTCATTCGCTTTGTAATATTGTTTTTTCTTAATCTTAAGTTTTTTTTATGTAATCGCAATACTCGTACATTTATAGGGGGTTCTTGTATAAGGGTTTTCTAGTTAGTAGTTTCGCTACTGCCACTAAAAATAGCTCAATAAAGTTCTCGACTCTGGCTCGAGTAATCCTTCTTCTGCTCCTTCTTCTCGTATACTTGGTTTACATTTATTATAGTCTTTTAAGTTGAAAAATCTGTGTTGATCATGGACAAGTTGGCAAATCAGGCAAACGAACGTGTACATTTATAAAAAAACGAAACTAACGTAAACTCATATTCGATTTGGTTATCTTAGCGCTAAGGTGGCTGTCAAACTGTGTCAGTAGTGCGGTAGCTGTGTGCAGTGGCTCTCAAAACTCGTGCGCACCGCAATTGGAAAAACCGTAATCCGAAAAGCTTTCAAAGCTTTTCAACAAATTTCAGTAGACCGAATTGTGGTGCTCGTAGTTGTTGTGGGCGGCGGCGGCGTGATGCAAATACGATGGAATTGCCGTTGCGTTTAGTTCGGAGGCGCGCCGTCGCAGCGCTGCAATGCTGTGTCCTCGCCAGACATCCTCATCGGTGGCGCCATCTGGCGACTGCATGGCCTGATGACAGTGTGGCAGCAAATTGCTGCTGTCCTGCTGCTGCTGCTGCTGTTGTTGCTGCTGATGTTGCTGCTGCTGTTGCTGCTGCTGCTGCTGTTGCTGCTGCTGTGTTGGTGTTGCCGACTGCTGCTGCTGCTGCTGGTGTGTGACTTGCTGCTGTGGATGCGACTGTTGCTGCTGTGGTTGGTGTGCCTGCTGCTGCTGCTGCTGTTGCTGCTGCTGCTGGTGATGTGCCTGTTGGTTAAGCAGAGTTTCATTTAAGTTCTACGCTTTTTGGTTCGTGTCTCGACTAAACTCACCATGGATTCACCGCTCAGCTCGTTCTGTGTTGAGTTCGGCTGCGTTGAGAGCGGCGGCGGCGTAACCGACGAGCAGCTGTTCATGTTGGGCGGCGTGGTGGCGCTCGGGGAGCCGCCCGGTCCGCAGCCTACCCCCCCGCCCACGCTGTGCTGATACATCATCGAGTCGCCTGCGTAAGAAGTAAATCGAACAAGAGATATAGCGACATATAGACAGAGGTACAGGGGCGGCAACTCAAACTGTAACAATGAAAACTTTGAAATGAAGAGAGTAAAAAAAAAACCTGTCTCCAAAATGTCAATTAGCGCAACTATACGAAATCAAATAAAGCCAAGCAAGACGTGTCGCCAGGCGAACACAGGCTCGCTGCGAACGAGTAACGAATACTACTCGAATACCTTTGGGTATTCCTGAAAATTAAACGAATGCCTGTTAATTGGGCGAGCAAATAATAATACACACACTCAAGAAATCGAAACACACAAAATTCGAGCTACGAAACTCGAAAAACCGAAAATCACAGCGCGCTATAAATTTATTCGTTTCTACGCTTATTTATTTATTCAACGTTTTTTTTCACCTCCTTCTTTGCTTTTGTTGTAGTATTCGCTACCGAAAAAAAGTGTTATGAGTTCAAAGAAATGAAAACGCCGTCGTGTTCGGGCAATTGTCAGGCAAGAACTGGATTCGAAGCAAACAAAGACAGAAAATCGAAAAAAAAATAAAAAAAAAAAAATACAAAAAATATACAAAAAAGTGTCAACGCTTTAAATCAAATGGAAAGTTTTTGCCAGCATGTGATCTTGTTTTGTGAAGTGAGGGGGGTTGTGTATAAGGGGGGCAGGGGGTCTTCGCCTGACGCAACACCTACCCAATGCATTCAGGCCATAATGCTGATAGCTGCCGGCACCCAGGGCGGAGCCCATGTTAATGCCCGAATTGAGGCCGCTATTCAGCGTAGACGAAAGCGGTGACGATTGATTCAGCTGGCCAAATCCTGTTGGATTCATTTAAGCCAAGTCGGACAGCATTGTTAGGAAAGAGAGACACACGCATAGAAACAGATACAGATACAGTTCAGTTAGTTCAACTACAGCACTTCCTCCTCCATCTTCTCCTTCTCCTGCTTTTCCTCCTCCTACTCCACTCACCTGCCGTCATCGGATTGACGCCCCAACGATCGCCGCCAAACATCCCGCTGCCACAGAGTCCATCGCCCATGGCAATGTTTGTGATGTTCGCCCCAAACGGAGGCAGCCCGTGCGAGGGCAGCAGTGCGCCCGGTGTGCGGAACACATTGGTGGTCTTCTTGCGCTTCTTCCACTTGGCGCGACGGTTCTGGAACCATACCTGATCGGGAGTAGAGAGACATAAATAGATAAAGATGGATATAACAATATAAGGAATGTAGCTAGAAGTTTTATGTATTTCTAGAGGAAATTCTATAGGATATGTGGGCAAATAGGGTATACAGAACTGTGATAAGTTAATCAAAAGTAACTATATATTAAATAAGGTTAGCCCATTGCTATAATTCCAGAAATCATCTCAAAACCCTTTTAAATATTACAGATTGTAGTTAAAATATATAAATTCAAACTCTTCCAGCTTGTTTCATGATTCTTCCTTAAAAAAAACACAAAACTTCAGCATGATGATAAGTTAGATTAATTAGTTTAAGAATATTTCTATAAACATATATCAAAACCTGCTTAAACAATTCTTACTTATATTTACTGTAGTAAAAACAGTTACAAATCATCTAAAGTATTTTGTTTTTATATTTTGCAAGTTTTTTTTGATTGTTTTTTATGTTTTCATAAGAATACAACTAATACAACAAATCTAAGGTCAGTTTTTCTGCCATAGTTCCTATATTTTGGTAATATTTCACTCCAGGCCATCAAAGAGCTTCTTAAATATTTTAGATTTATATATTTTATAGTAATATCTATTTGAAACCATGTATTTAAAACTTTTCCCTTTTATTATATAATTATTTCTTAAGATCGCAAAACTTGACAATAGTTTAAGGAAAGTCCGGAAAAAACTTCAGATACAGCTTTTCAAAACCTTCTAAAATAGTTTAGATTTATCTTTTGTATAATAAACCCTCTGAAAAGCCATCTGCAATATTTAAAATTTGTATATTTCCACACAATATATTTTTATAAACAGACACACATATATCACAGACTTGCCTATATATAATAATTAGAGCGCCTAAAGTTAACTGCAATACATAGTTTTCTCTGATAATTTTTATTTTTCTTGAATCTAGTCTCTTTCTAACTGAAATCTATAGGTTTTTAGTGCCCCAAATTATGTGTATAGCAATGGTATATATGTTGCTATAAATTCCCCATTTTTTATAGCAGATTTGAACTGCATTCGAGTTAAGACTTGAGTACGCGCTTAAATTGGCTCTATATATATGCAATGTCCACTCCAACTGCCCCGCCCACCGCCCCTTGCTGTGCGTGTGTGTTCGCGTGTGTGTGTACATGTGTTCGACTGCTTGTTAAGCGACTTCTCGTACATGGTCTTAATCGAGATCAATTACCGTCGTGACAGACAAAACATGTCTCGACACACACGCACACGCACACACACACACACTCGCGCATAAATTGCATATGTAAATTCTTTATCTATCGTCGGGTCGGCACAAATTTGCCAGTTTCTGGTCAAACATTTTGGGCTGTTGTCTTACGGGCAGCTCGGGCCAGGAAAGGAGTAAGCAGGGGGGGGGGAGGTGAGGTTAGACTAGGAGACGGTCGGCCGAGGCCCATGTCGGATGTGTGTGTGTGTGTTGGAAATTGGCATTTCCATATGCATAAGAACCAAGTGACGGCGACGTTTAGACATGTTGAGGTTTTGACATTTACAAGCAGCACATACACACGCACACACACACGCACACACACACGCACACACACACGCACACACACACGCACACACATACGCACACACATACGCACACACGCACACATATTCCCACTCAGCTACAGACTGTCTGCACAAAAGTGTAGCCTGCTTCTAGGAGCCAATTGCATAGCTTTTTCTGCAGCTCAACGAATGCGGGATAAATTTCAGCCAAAAAGAAATAAGAGAAGTTAAATTGGGGAATGGGGTGTGCTGAGCAAAAGAAAACTCTCAGCATCGCTGCTGAATGACTTGTGACATGAAAACGATTTTTCCGCTGTGCATAACAAAGGCGCGGGCGACACTAACTGACTGTATCCACATCACTCTCGACGCGGCGGTGTCGGCGGGTTGACAACTTAACCGTTGCCCTTACGCTCTCCCCCCCCCTCTCCCGCCCCTCCTCGCGCACTCCCCTCTCTGTCTCTCTTGCGCGTATTTATATCGAGCTTGGTCGCGGGAATCTTGAGCTGTCAGGCTGGCGATGCTGCCGCAAACTAATGGCCAAGAAATAAAGCCGAAAAATGGCGGCGAAAAAAAAACGGCAAGGAAAAAAAGAAAAATGGCAACTTTAGCGTAAAGTAACTTTGCTTGTACGCGCTGATGGTCCCCTGCGAGTTTGTCATATGTCGGCCAGCAGAGGCAGACACAGAGAGAGAGAGAGAGAGAGAGAGAGAGAGAGTAAGGGGAAGAGAGAGAATTCGAGCGATAGACAGGCAAGCACAGTCTAGTACAAACTAGTGTACCGGCTGGCCAGTGCATTGACAGTGCCTACTGAAAATATGCGCGCAATGTTACTCCAGGGAACGCTAATGTGCCACATGGCCTGGAAGGGGGGCTGTGGCAGAGCGGGGTGTGTGTGTGTGTGCGAGAGAGAGGGTTGCCGTGCGACTGCGACCTTGACTTGTTTATGTTTTTTACGTGTTTATGCGTCGCTCTATTCATTAACTTTTAATTTAATAATTTAAGTCAGTGTCTGACTGTCTGCCAGCTTGCTCTCTCTTTCACTCGCTCTCTCTCTCGCTCTCTCTCCCTGTCTGCCTTTTGTTTACTGCAATTAAATTCTCGCTGCTTCTTTTATTTTGCTTGCCACATTCGCCTTGGTATTTTATTTACGAAGCAACTGCTGCTGCTTCTTCTACTGCCTCTTCTTCTTCTACCATTTCTTCTGTCTTGCGTTCTCTCTCTTTCTCTTCGCCCGCATGCACGCAAAGCGCCAAGTCATTGCCTACTTCGAGGCGCCGCGGCAGACCATTAAATTGGCATAACGTGCATGACGTGCCCGGCACGTAAATAGGCGTTAAAATGTCGGTTAAACAAAGCATTTATTTTTTATGCGCCTCTCCCAGTACGCACACACTCACACACACACAGACGCCTGTTGAGGGTGTGTGCCAGACAGCCAGACAAAATGCGTGTGTGTATTTGTGCGCCGCGCTTCCTGCCCCTGCCGCTGCTGCTGCCTGCTTGCTGACGCGCCTTATGCCGCGTTAAATTGTGTTTTGACGGTAATTTTTTAAGCTTCGCCCTTATGCATAAATTATCAAGCTGGCTGAGTGGCTGAAGGGCTGCGCGAAGAGCCCGAGAGAGAGGGGAGGGTGCAACGTATGTGCTGCCTACGCCTCCGACTTGATTTACAATAAATATCAAATTTGATTTATTAGATTATCATGCATAAAAAAAACAGATAAAGCTGCTATAAACTGCAAAAACAGATTGGAATTTTGATTGGGCTGAGATTGTCAAGGTATTTCCCATAGAGCGTGGGTAATTTAATTTTGAGCGGGAAACGGAGCAGCATACTGAAGCGTGAAAGAAAGAGAAGTAGTCTGACAGAGAAATAAGCTAAGAATAAAAGAGAACAAGTGAAAAAAGCTTCAACCAGCTGAGGCAAACAAAAACATAATAAAAATATATTAAAATAATAAATATTTTTTCCCACGCACACACACATATGTGCGGTAAATACATGTACGCAGGCAGCGCTGCTTGAAACAAAGTAAAACATTAATTTGTTTAACTTAAGAGTTGATGCTGCGATTGCACTGAAATTTGTTGTATAGGAACATACGAAATTTAGCTATAACTAAGTCAAAGCAGAAGGCTAAGACTTAACTACTTTGCTTAATAAAAGCAAATTAACGATTTATGTGTGGTCTAAACGTGGCATCTAATATTTGAAATAAGGTCCAACTGCGCAAGGCTAAGAGCAGTATTCATGCCAAATTTGGTATCTCTAGCTTTTATAATAGTCGAGATCAGTGTGTTCAAACAGACAGAAAATTGTAACTAAAGCAGTTTTAGTAAGATATTAAATCTAAGCGCACTTCTGTTAGTTTTGCGTACAATTATAAAGCAGTTCTGCAACTTTCCTGAGTTTATTTCATAAAAGATTTTCAAAACTCAAAAGAAACCCGAAATAATATCACATTAGCTGCCTCAACCCTCATGATTTCTCACACCTGCAGCCTTTGAGCTGCAAATGGAGCGGAACGAAATCCAAAAAAAAGGCAGCAGCAAATGAAGCGAGAAACAGGGAAACAACTGAGAGTTTTCCAAAAATTTCAGCCATATGCAGCAAGCAAAAGCATTTTCATGTTTGGACTTTTAATTTTCACTTGCGACTGACAACAACAGAGACAGAAAGGCAGACAGACAGACGGACACAGAGAGAAGGCAAAGCCGAAAGAAACACCACCAGTAGTAGCACAAAAGGGAGGGCAATGATAACAAAAGGTGTGAGTACAACAGCAACAACAGCAACAAGAAGAACAACGAAAAGGCAAACGGAAACTGTTGCAAATAATAAATGAGTCAAGTTCATGAAAAAGCAATTTCTTGCGGCAGGCCGCAGAAATATTAGCACCAGCTACAGTGGGCGCACCCTGGCAGCAAACGAGGGGGATGAAAGCAGAAGGCAGCAGGCAGGGGCAGGGGCAGGGGCAGAGGCAGAGGCAGAGGCAGCAGAAATTAAGTAGCAGCCAAATGACATGCAACACAGGCAACACGGGCAGGCAGCAGGCAGCAGCAGGAGGGGGATGAAATGAGTCGGAATCAGTGTGCCGGGAAAACGAAGCCAAATGGGATAACAAGTGATTTGCTTTGATTTTATGACTGCCGAGAGGGTGTGCTTAAGGGGGCAGGGGGGCAGAAGGGGGGTGGGGGTGCAGGTTGTGCACTGAACCTGCGGGTCGAGTCTGGTGTCAAAGACCCAACGGCATTTTTTGCGCCGCGCTTAATGATCATAATGCGAGCTCGTTCTCTCTCTTCTGTCTCTCTCACCCCCTCTCTCTCTCTCTCTCTCTCTGCCTGCTACTCTGTCATGTGGCAAGATTGGCCGCATTTGAGCCTGCCTCGTTATGCAACATTAATTGCACATTATGCCGCAATAAACAGCTGTCGCACGCTGTGGCAACACTATGTGCAATATTTGCCACAAATATATTGCGCGAGCCGTGTGGCAGGAATTGCCAAATGCGGTTACAATCGAATTTTGTTGCCAATATTTGCATATGCCAAAAACTGCCTCAAGTGCAATATGCTGTTCGAGCCGTACCGCCCCCCCCCCTGCCCGCTTCTAGCACGCCCACGCCCCCGCTCGCCCACTCCCTACATAGAAATGCACTTTGTCGCGCTGCCACTTGAAAAAGCCAATTTCGCAAAAATATCAATCAACAAATTGCAAAAAATGCCGGCAAAATAGTCGCAGCACAAGGCAGAGAGGGGGCAGGGAGAGGGGGGAGGGGAGACAGGTACAGAGAGAGAGCATATTGCAATCAAAATTCGATTAGCTGCAATGCAAATATTATTTATTAAGCTCGACAGCATAGGACAGTTGCATATGGAAGCGCGCCGCTTGGCCAAGCTGCAATAATGCTCGAGGGCGTGGCATGCACAGGCAGCAGCAGGCTGTCAATAAACATTTGATTGGCAAAGCGGGGGCAGCCAGAGAGAGAGAGACAGAGAGAGAGCGAGCAATGATATTTGGCTTGTTTTTATTGACAATTTGCGCTGCCTCTGAGTGTTGCTGCCTGTGATTGCTGCTGCTGCCTCTCATAGTTGCTGCTGCTGTTGTCGCATAATCAAAAATCAATTGGCCAGCTTTATTGCATTTCTTTGAAGCAGTGGCAACACTCGCAGCTCGCAGCACGCCGCTGGCAGCTCGCCTGGCAACCAAAATGAAATGTCCACTCGACACAAACAACATGCCAACTGGCATTATGATTGTATTGCTGGCTTGGCCCCCTCCCACGCCCCGCACTCCCTCTTGAGCCACGCTCGCTTTGATGTCGTCTTCGACTCAAGTCGAGCATCTTTTTATTACGATTATTGGCCCGTTTGGCTCCGACTCACTGAGTGCTTTATGGAAATCGTTTTTCGGCCAATATCTTTTCATTCGTGCACAGATAAAAACTGCGTATAAATTCATAAAGCGAGAGAGACAGAGACATTCGCCTGCCTGGCTGCCTGCCCGCCTGCCTGCGCCACAAATGGAGTCGATTTATTTTATGTTATCCTTTAAATCCTGCTTTACGAGCGCGCCCGGCGACACTTGCTGCGCGAACTCCCCTGAAATCCGGCTACAAACCCCACCACATGCTCCAACCCCCCGCCCGGCGATTTATAGCGTGCGCCAACCCGATGCTGCTGCCTTTGCTACTATGTTCGTCCCACTCACACACACACGCACACACACAGAGGGTGTCTGCTCAGACTGGGGGAGTGGGGGCTGCACAGTGACAGGCAACGACATGAAGCTCGCACTTGTTGTCGCTGCCTGCCTGCCATTCCCCGCCCCAGGCGGGATTCTGGGCCAACTTGTGCTTAGGCTTAGTGTGCTGATTTATGAATTAGTTGCATTACTTTTGGCGCGCACTGTGGCCTGCAATAGTGCAGCCTGCCTGCAGTGGTTCACCAAGTGCAGGGGCGTGGTAGAGAGGGGACCCTGCCTGGGCTTACGGGGCTGCTACGCAATGCAACCCCCGAAAATTGTTTGGTGCACACAGGCGGAGCATGCGCAGCTCCAACGGCAGCAGCTAACGAAACTTTTTTATAGCTACGCTTTTCTTTTGCGATTTTCTATTTGCAGCCAAAAGTGTTGGAAAACCAGATAAAAGCGAGGGTAGGTGCAAGCGTTCTTTTTTGCAAATCGCACGAGTTTGAACCTTTTCATTTATCAATAGCCATGGGGATTATCGCAGTGGGCACACCCACACACACACATACACACATACACCCGTACACACGCACACACCCATACACCCACACACACACGCAGCCAGACAGTGGACACTTTGGCACGCCATTTTCACACAAACATTTCAATGAAAAGTATCAACGGAATTGCTTTCGAAATTGCTTCATATGCCATAAACAGAATGCGTGCCAGATTTTCTTTATGCGCTTGATGGCTGCCCGGCAGCAGTCTGCCCGTGCCACGACCCCAAGCACGCGTTGGGTCATGCTCTCTCTCCCTGCCTCCCGCCCACTCCCTCTGCCTTTGCTACTTAAAGCGCATTTTAAAGTTTTCAGCGCTGCAAAATGTTGCAACTATTTTCAGCGCTGCCTCTCTCCCTCTCCCTCTCTCTCTCTCCCTCTCGCTTCTGCCCGCTTTGCTGCATATTTTCGTTTTGGTATTTCAATTAAGCTTTAATTAAAATGCGATGCCATGGTTATCAGACGCGCGCAGCAAGTCCGGGGCAAGAGTTCTATGTAGAAGCTGCGTTTAGTTTTTATCTTTTACTCGCTATTTCGCCATTTTGATTACATTTTTGCCAGCTGCCTTTTGGCCAACAGAAGGAGCAAGAAGAGAGAGAGTGAGAGAGAGAGAGAGTGGCAGAGTAGAGAGCGCAGCCAGCAGCTGCTCATAAGCAAAGTGTTTGCTTGCTTTCTGCTTCCTGCCTCATAAATCGTGCCAGCTACCTGCTGCCACTCTCCCTCCCTCTCTCTATCTCTCCCTCTGCCTCCCTACCGCTGCTCAGTGGACTATTATTAGAGCCGGTATTAAGCGGCTCAGCAAATAAATTAGTTGTCTGAAGTCGAGGCCATAATTTATCACAGTTCGCCCCAGTCGGATTGGGCGGCTTTTCGTCGTGGCAATCGATATGCGTGCTGCAACTGGAGCTAAGGTTTTGGCTTAAAGTGGCATCTATAGAGCTGAAGCTGGACTGGCAAGTAGCTGGCATATGTAGCACATAAGAAACTTGAAAATCTTTACTTCACAACCAGGAAAACAACTCGATTTATTGTAAATAAATTCGAAAACTGTGACTAACGCAAGTTCGAATTGAGTCGGAATGACGTCTGTGAAATTAACAGGTTTTTTTTTTGGTTTCCTGTTGAAGATGTCACTCGTAAGCCACATCCTCTTACCGTAACATAAATTGTTTAAATGTGTTAATTTTTTTCGAATTGACTCAGCAATTTGCGAAACGAACGAAGTAACTCAAAATTCAATTTCGAGTTTCAGATTTTTTCTTATGGCGAAGTAGCGTAAGTTGAGTGAACTGAAGCGTAGCTGCTTTATATTATAATAATAACATAATATATTGTTATACATATAGTAATTTGAAATATATCTGCTTCCTTTTAGGCCACAGATTGTAAAAGACTTCATATATAGCTTGACTTGAAAGTCACATCTTTCTCTTTGTCTGTCTGTCTGTACAAACGTCGAGATCTCTGTAACTATAAGAGTTAATGCCAACTAATTTTGTAAGAAGACTCCCTATATAAAGCAGTAATTATTAGCAGTTGTTGTATTCTACTTTATTGCCTCCTTCATTTGCTTAAACAAGTTTCAAACTCAACTCTAAATGCAACCAGAAATTCGACGAATTTCCAAACTGTTTTCCTTCTCTCTTATTAACTGTGCATTCTCGCACTACTTAGGCAAACATAATGTATATTTCATGCACTGAATTTCCCAAATATTATGAGCCAAGCTACCCAAGCGCCTGCCCCTGCTCCTCCCCCTGCCTTCTCCCTTACACTATTTCTGCTCATTGCTTAGTTACCTTTTGCCCTACCCCCTGCCCACCCCCAGCATCATCACGCTGGTTGCCAGGCAAATTAATCATGTGAGAAATTCATTTAGTTGCAAGTGCCACAGATTGTGGCACGTGCTGACCGCCGTCGTCGTCGTCGCATTGCAACAATTTAATAAACAAAGCAATAAATGCAAAACATTCCAGGCCAAACAGACAGAACAATGCTTTGACAATGGCCACAATGTAAAATCATGATAAGTCAATTTTCCCCTCTCTCTCTCGCTTTAAACAGCCTTCCCCCTCTACCTCTCTCTCTCTCTCTCTGTCTCTCTTGCCCTGTCTGCGCGTGTGGCACATGGCATATTGCCACGCCGCGGGTGGTGGCTAAGACGACGTTGCCGTTAATGCAGCCGCGCAAATTGTCGGTGGCAAATACAAATTAACAATGGCACCGCCCGCTGTCTGTTGACCTAGCACCCCCTCCGGCCACTTCCTGCATCCCTCCCCCTGCTCCTCTGCCCGCTGTCAATGCGATTACATTTGTAAATGTTGCTGCTCTGATTGTAGTCGCATTTGGCGGTCAGTTTGGGGCTCCGTAAGCTGCGGCTTATTAAATTATTGTGTTAGTTCTTGTCACTCTTTTTTTCTCTATGCCTTTGCCTGCTCCCCCAGCTCTACGTGTGCTCCTTCTTTGGCCACGTAGTGCTCGTACGTGCGCTTCATAACTTATGCAGCCCAAGGAGTCATGTGTGGCTCCCCTTCTGCCCTCCGTCACCGACATCTCCGGCTGAGCTTGACTTGATTTTGGTGCTAATGCGCCAACGTTTTTGGGGAGCATTTATGGCTGGGCTGTCTTTATGCCGTCATTAGTTGCAAATCCGACTAGATTGATTTAGGGCCAGACGTGTGTGTGTGCATAGGAAAGGAGTGTAGATAAGGTAGGGGGAGGCTGGAAGAGCTCCTTGTGGCATAGGCCATAAAAATATGTAAGTAGAAGTGCGGAGATCGAGCTCAGCTCGCGCAGCATGCAAACTTAATTTATATGCTAATTTTATTAACAGTCCTCCTCCCCCTCCCCACGCACCCGCTGTGACAGTAAGTCCTGGCTAATCCAATGGGCTGACATTCCATAAGCCGCAAAAGCCGACGACAACGAAAAATCAAACATTATAGCGTGTTAATAGCAGCAGCAGCAGCAACAACAACAAGGAAATCAGCGGGCAGCAGGGCTTACCCCGGGCAGGGAGGGTTAGCGGGCAGTGGCAGGGGAGGGTGAGCGGGGCACTGACAACCGGATGAGCTGGATGCATTAACAGGGCAGACACTGATACGCAATTATTAAAACAATTTATCAAAAAGTAGCACATCCGCTTAGCTGGCGCCCAGAAGCAGGCAACACTTTTCTGTGCAGTCCCTTATGGCATACGCTGCGCGCGCTCTCTCTCTCTCTCCTCTCTCTCTTTCTCGGCTGCTTGCCAATTGGCCAATAAGATGGGCAAACTTTGGGCATTCATTGAAACCACAAAACAATTCTCGCATAGTTTGTGCCCGAGCAGCAAAGGCGGCCAAGAGAGAGAGAGTGAGAGACAGTAGGGGGGATTGTGTCGGGCTGCTGTGGCACTGCAGGAAGCGGAAGCTTAAACACAAATTTAATGAAGCAGTAAATTCGATTGTCGCATAAACAAAACCCGCCCCCGCGCATGCAAAGGACAAGGCGCACGCCACAGGCAGCCAGAGCCGGAGCCGGAGCCGGCGGCACAGGGCAGCAGCAGCCGTAGCCGTAGCCGGAGCCGTAGCCAGTTTCAGCCGCAAAAGGATAATGCGCAGCTACAGCTGTGTGTGTGTGTGTGTGTGTGTTTGGTTTCGCCAAAATTTTTTGTGCTGCCTGCCGCAGTCAGAAGTCGCACACAGCAGCAAGGGGGAGAGGTAGGTAGGGAGGCAGGGATCTGGGGCCAGTGTCTAAATGTGACTTTATGTGCTTTAATAAAGTATAATTTCGGGGCGCTTAAATGGCGTAGAGAGCGCGCCAAGCCGAGAGAGATAGAGCGAGAGAGAGAGAGAGGGAGAGCGCTGCAGCTCGCTGCTCGTAAAGTGCTCAAATTGTGAGTTAAAGCACAAGTGAAAAGCCCCCGGAAAAGCCAGGGAAATACCATACGCAGTCATAAACAAAAAGTAAAACAAAAATTTTAAAAAGTGTGCAAACTGTGAGCGAGTTGAGAAAAATATTAAATAAATTGTCGGGCAGTTTTCAAAAATGATAAAATAATACAAAATAAATAAGGAAATAACTAAGAAAATTTGATATTTATTTATTTAAATTGCAAGGACTCAAATAAATAAAGAAACATATATAATATATAAAAATCTACTACCATGCTTGTTTCTTTTAAAACATTTGCTACTCTACAGAAATATTTGCTTCTAATGCTGCTCGAGGTTTTTATATATTTTGTTTTTATTTAATTAAATTTAATTCGAAAAGACTTAAACTGCTTTATAAAAATATGAAAACTAAAATAATATTTTTATCTACTACAATATTTTTTAATCTGTGAAAAACTACTGCCATATTTGTTTATTTTCTAAATTTTCTATTTATTTATTTATTTTATAATGAGATAAATTGTATTTTAAAACTATCAAAAACTATTGAAACATTTGTTTCTTCAACCATATTTGTTGCTCTATAAAAAACTACTGCAATATTTATTTCTAGTGCTGCTTAAGATCTTCATAAATGTTCTATATATTTATGTAATTTTAAAAAACTCAAAATGTATTTAAAAAAATATATAAAAAACTACAAAAGAATATTTGTTTCTACTAAATTATCTCTATGAAAAACTACTGCAATATTTGTTTCAACTGTGGCTCAAAATCTTTTAAGATTTCAAATTGTTTAATAAAATTTCAAAAACGAATACAAAGTCTATTGCCATTGTTTTGGGCAGATCTTTATGCATAGATATGTCAATCTAAGCAGACTCAATTGTTTATTGTCTTTGCTTTCTTTGCGCATTGTTTGCCCGCTAATTGTTTGCTAAATGAGACAATTTCAAAATCAAATACGCGCAATAATTGCGCTCAAAATGAAAAAATAAATAAATAAAAATTTTGAGTAGATTTTGAGTAGATTTTCGACTATTAAAGGCAGTTGCAGCATGTGGCATGAGTTAAGCCGCAGAATACGCGAGCGTATTTAGCGGACTTGTGGTTTGTGCAACACAATGCGACACGCGTCATGTTGCCGCCACTAAACGACAAGTGACAGTTGGCAGTTGGAGGCAGAGGCAGAGGCAGAGACAAAGGCAGGTTGCGGGTTGCAGGTGGCACGTTGCAAGTTGCATGCTAATCAGTGATGCAGCCACCGCAACAAAGCCGCGTAAAGTTTGGCAGCGGACACAGACAGCAGAATAGAAGAGAAGGGAAAGGAAAGGGGCAGGTTGTGGGAGGAATGACTCACCTGCACGCGGGACTCGGTGAGGCCGATGCGCATGGCGATCTCCTCGCGCATAAAGATGTCCGGATAGTGCGTCTTGCTGAAGCAGCGCTCCAGCTCGTTCAGCTGCGCCGGCGTGAAGCGTGTGCGGTGTCGCTTCTGCTTGTTTTTGTCCAGGTGCTACAGCGAGAGAGAGAGACAGAGAGAGAGACATGACTTGAGTGTGCTGGCAGCTGGCGCGTTTAATTATTAGATACAACAACAACAATAACAACAACAACAACAAAGTGTACTTGAACGAGACAATTACGAGAACTAACCAAACTACAGTTAATAATGGAAAAAATCAAAAACATAAACTAAAATTTGCTATTTTCTTTTTTTTTTTTTGCATTGTTGTGTACATAAAATACGTAGGGAAATAAAATCACACTTACTTTTTTTTTTATTCATTGCACATAATTTTATTTATACACAATTCAACACACACAAGTTACACATTCACATTTTGCAGTCAAGATTGGTTTGGTTTTTGTTTTTGTTTATATTTTTGTTTTTGTTTTTTTTTTTTTGGATTGTCAATTTGGCAGTTTTTCGTTTGTTTTTGATTCGAATTGGTTTTTGTGTTGTTTTTTTCGTATTCGTATTTTATTTTTTTTGTGTATTTATTGAGGAAAAAACATCGAAAAGAACATGGATTATTAAAAATTCAGCATTTACTTGCAGCTGAGAGAGAGAGAAAGAAAGAGGGAGAAAGAGCGCCAACAGAAAGAGAGGGAGAGAGATAGATCTGGTCTCTGCGCTCTGGTCTCTCTTCTTCAGCGTATGCTCACCTGATCCTGTTGCTGCATGTTGTTGCTGTTGTTGCCGCTGCCCGGATTGTTGTTGTTGCCGCCGCCGCCGCTGCTGTTGTTGTTGTTTGTGTTGCTGTTGCTACCGTGACTGCTGCCGCCGCCGCCGTTCAGCACATTGCTGTTATCGCACAATCCACCGCTGACATGCAGCCGTGCCACGCCCCCAACACTGGCAGCACCACCGACACCGCCGGGTCCAGCACCACCGCCCCCTAGATCTGCAATGCTCGGGCCGACGGGCAACTGACCGAAGCTGTTGACGCCCGCGTGCAGCGCTGTGATTGCCGCCTTGGGTAGATCACAATCCTTGGGGCCTGTGAGGTAGGCAAGGGAAGGAGGAGGAGGAGCGGGCAGGTAAGGCAGAGAGACAGAGAGAGAGAGAGTGATGAAAAGTAAGAGAGAGTAAGCTTTATGTTCTAATTACAATTACTGATTAATCTTTTATTAATTTCTAAGAAGAGATTATATTTCTATATAAGAGATTAAAGATATTCTTATAGATTGAATACACCATATATATTCTGACTTACATACTTACATATCTATCTAAAAATGTTTTAAATATATATATTGTATCTTCTTAATAACATTCTGTGTGTTTTAAAGCAGCACAACCCTGCAAATGTATTTTCAGTCTGTATGAACACTTGTATATAATTTATTATGATAGTTAAGATCACTCTTTTGTTATTTTAGGAAACGATTAAGGTCTATTTGATATAAAAAGTCAGGATTTTTTTAAATTCTACTGAAGCCTGACAAAGTCAAATTTTATGCTCTTTTTTGGAGTTTAAATGAATATAACTCATAGTAAACACTTTATAGATGGTATATAACAATATACAATTTATTTGTGCTTATGTTATGCATAATATTAAGATTTGAAATAGTTTATATTCAAATTAAAATGATTAAGTGACAAACTTCTTACGAATGCAGACGGAACTCCAAAATTGACTTCACTGAACTAAAAAGTATACCCAAACTGTATGTTTCAGGCATATAACTTATTCAATTTGCTGAGCTCACAAAACAATTTTCCAATTTGCATTAATTAGTTGTACACTGAGAGAAAAACTCACGAAACACACACGCACACACACAAAAAGCCGACGGAATTGATGCGAATTTTTCAAAGAGAACTTTTGTTGATTTTATTACGCGATTTATTGCGCGTTTTATTCAAAATATATTCGAGTGCGAGTGTGAATCATTCACTGAGTGTCTGCAAACAAATCCTGCGAGTGTCGTCGACTGCGCGTCAAGTGAATCGACTCGGTGTATCGCTCAGAGCGAACTGCGGCGATCGGATAAATTGAATTTTTCAACAACCTGTCATTCAAAAGATGCCAAAAACAGTAACAAACGCTAAGAGGCAGCGACGGCAGCCGAGGCAGTGGCAGAGGCAGAGGCAGAGGCCAGAGCAGAGGCAGCAAAGGTGCGATACTCACACACAGATACAGCTACAGATACAGATACAACTACAGATACAGGGAGGCCGGCACAGCGTAACCCCTTTTTCCATTTCATTTCTACCTTTTTTGACTACGTAACTTTGTTTCCATGTTGTTTTTGTTCTCTGGGCCTGCTCACGGTAGTTCGAAATCACGTATAAAAGAAGAAGAGGAGGAGAAGACATACAAAAAAAAACGAATCATAGGCAAATACCAACAGAGCAGGCGGGAGAAGAGCGGAGGCAGCAGCAGCAGCAACTCAGACTGAGACTGAGCCGGAGACCTCAGCGGCGCGTTCAACGTATGTCTGGAATTTTTAACATGTTGGTGCGAGGCGCTGCCTGTGAGAGATGTGAGAGACGGCAGCAGCAGCAACAGCAACAACAACAGCAGCAGCAGCAAACGCAACAACAGCAGCAACAATAAAGCAACTTCTACTGCGACCCGCTCAACTCTTTTGGCATTGATTGTGCACAGGTGTGTGTGCGAGTGTGTGTGTGCCTGCTGTGTGTGCGTGCGTGTGTATCTTTTTTTCAACTCTGCTACAACTCAAACATTTGCTCATCGCCAGTTGATGCGAACTCTCTACACGACGCTGCCACATCTCGTCGCCGGCCAAGATGCTGTCATGATTTTCATTTAATTATGCGCAGTAACGCCCCCCCCCCGCGCCCCTACCCGCACTCCCACTCTCCTCAGTGGGCGTGTGTGTGTGTGGGTGTGCAATTTCCATTGAAAGCGAAATGCAAAGCAATTTTTACTTATTTATTTATTTAGTTTTTTGTTTTTTGTTTTCAGTCTGAGCGGCGACTTTGATGTGCATGCTGCATCAATGATTTTTATTGTTCGCTCTCTCTCTCTCTCTCTCTCGCTCTGAACTTGTTAAAAACATTTTCGGCAACTTCAGAGAGGAAGAGAGAGAGCGAGAGAGAGAGAGAGAGCGAACTGCTGCAGCAACAGGTGCCAATACCCGAAACCGACTGAGTGAGGCTCATAAAACTTGAACGAGTGCAGCGCCAGGCACAGTCAGGCTCATAAAAATAAGGCAAGTGTTGCCGTTGTTGTTGTTGTTGTGCTCTTAGATGATGGCAGCGACATTCCCTGATTTCAGTACGTTGTCGCTGCCGCTGCTGCTGCTGTTGTTGTTGTGCAGTCGCTTTTAAAGCGTTGCCAGCAAAGTGCTAATTTTTACACATACACCCAGCGCGGCTACTGTTCATTAGCGATTTTTGACGCGCCCGACGCGCTCACGACGACGCGCTGTGCTTACATGACGCACACACGCACACACAGATACACATACACAGTTACACTCACAGTTCCAGTTCCAGTTGAGTTGCTCTGCGCTTTGGCAGCTTGACATTTGTCAAACAAATTGAAAACCGAAACTAAGCTAAGCGACAACAAACAGCAGCAGCTGCTCCCCCTTTACCCCTTGCAGTCTGTGCCCGCTTTTACAGTTAGCCAACAGTTGCTGCAAGCTGCGCAGTCTGCTGGCGGATCTGCTGCTGCTCCAGTCTCGGTCTGCGCTCGTGATTGGTAAATTTAAGGCGCGGTGTTAGGTGCGATGTCTCTGGCTGCTCAAGCTGCCAAAGCCGACAAGGCGGACACACACACACAGCTAACACACACACACACAGTTAGTTCACCCAGCTTGCACACATACTCCTGCAGCTTACGCTCCAGCGCAACGCACAAGCCGCGCTTTGGACTCAGCTCCCAGCCCGAGTCCGCCCCAGGGCCGCTGCTCCAAGAAGTGCGACTTTTAGCAATCGCGTGTGCGGCTTCTTCCTTCAGCCTAAGCTCCCCAAGCTGCTGCTGCTGCTTCTTCCACTCTCTAGGCCCGTCTGCTCCGACTGCGCATAAACATATCTCTTGCCAAATAGCGCCACTTCTCGAAATCGCACTCTGCCGCTGCTGCTTAGTCCAGCTTTGATTTCAGTCAACAGTTTTACAGTTGTGGCACATAAATACGAAAAGCTGCAACAGCAACTGTAAATCTGTGTGAGCTGGCAAACACTTGCAACACGATGCGAAAGATATGTGCAGCAAAAGGGAACTTCATGGAGAAATATTGTCAGAGAGAGAGAACTGTGCTGCTTCTAGGCCGAAAGACGTGCTCAGTGAATGAGGCAGCTATGCCTGATAAAAAGATAGAAGAAACTAACGATTGATTTTGTAATTGTTTTAAAAGATACGTCATATCTTGCAAAAGTCTCAGTTGCTTTTTCTGGTTTAGTATGGAATGTTTAAACGAGTTTTTGAATAATAAAATATTTAAATATTGTGTGATTCCTATTATAAAATGTCTACTCAATATCATAACATAAAAATCTTACATATGCACACAAGATTCCTTTTGTATGTCACTTAAAAGATACAACCTATTTTGCTTTAGGGAAAACTTAAGATCATAAAGGATAAACTAAGTCTGTAAGCTCTATATTCTTGGTATATAGACAGTTTGCAGGGGAGAATTTGATATTGGTTGGGAATCCATCAAAAATATTCAGATATAGTGAGGTGTTTTCCATCAAATCATTAAGATCTTTAAGTACGATGTGAAGCTAATAATTTCTTTTGTATTTCCATTAAAAGAAACGATCTATTTGGCAGCAGAACATCTGAAGAGCATAAAGAATAAACTACGTTTGTACACTCTACTTGATTGATATATAGAGTGTTTAGTAATAATTTAAAATTAGCTTGAAATCAATAAAATATTAAGAAATAGTATACTTTTTAATATAGGGTATTTCGGCAGGATGTTCAAGTGCGATAGACAGCTAAGAAATGCTAATGATTGCTTTTGTATTTTGTTGCAAATATGCAAATTATTTAGCAATACAATTCTACAAAAATTCTACATTATTTATATATAGAGATACAGAGTTTGAAGTAAGTTTGAAATCAATGTAAATATATTCAAATATTATCTGCTGCTGCTCATCAAATTCTTTGTCAAAACATTATAAGTTATTATTAAAAGTTTATTATCTAGATCTTAATTTTGTTCTCAGTTGCAGTTGTCTAGCTCATGCAATTATTGAGAATCTGTTGTGCAATTTCTCGTAAATATAAAAAAATTATAAATATCTGTTTGGTCAATTAATAATTAAGATATTTCAGCTGAATTTTCTGTATGTAGTACAGTGCAACTTAGGGTTATCTACGCAGACAAATCCCGCCTATAGTTTCTTCTTCGAATTTCCGGTTGCAACATACTCAATTTCAAGTCGTCTCTTTAAATCCCAAATAATCAAATACAGTTGCCAGTACGCCCGTCGATCTGCGTACTCTAAGTAATAGTATTATGTACAGCGTTCACTTAGCCACACATTATTAGCCCAGTTGTCTCGCTCGTAATGATGACTAATTGCGCATCAAATCAATCATAGATATGTTTGTGTAATTCGAAGTGTCATCGCAGCGACATTAGTTGAATGCCGTGTAATGGTCGCGGCTGTTTACCGTTACAGCGCGAATACAGCTGCAATAAAACATGGCGGCACAGGCACAACTGAATGCCAGCAGCCAGCTCGAATGTGCGTGTGTGTGTGTATGTGTGTGGCGGCCATTTTGCTGGGTACTGCTGCTGCTGCTGCATGAAAACCGCACAAAGCGATTAATTAATTAAAATTGGCAAACATGAATTTATCGCGCAAGCAATTTGCACAATTTGCGCAAATCAGTTTGGTGGCTAGGCCGGTGCAACTGCAACAGCTGCAGCTGCAGCTGCAACTGCAACTGCAACTGCAACGCACTAAATGCAAATATCTGCCGCAAAATATATGGCAAAATCGCAGAGAGGAGCAAGCCAGCCCGCAGCCAACCGGGCCAAGTGCGATGCCAGCGCAGTCAGTCAGTTGCAGTTGCATGCACCGTATATAATTATTGAAATTTGGAAATTGTGCGGTTGTTGCTGCATGAGGGGGGGGGAGGGGTCAGCGTAGGCGTGAGCAACCGCAGCAACAGTTGCAGCAGCAGCAACCGCAAAACATTTCGATACAAATGCGAGCTGCAAAGGCAGCGCAAGCTGTATGAGATTGGGGGGCGTGGTTGGCGCACATATTTCACTAGCGCAGAGGCGACCGCAGAAATGCCTACGCATACGAGGGCGAAGAGGGAAGGAGTCGTAGGGGGCGGGTGGGAGCTGCCTGCGCGTTGCCAACTTGGCAGGCGAATTACAAATGCAATCATGAAATTAATTTAATTAATCCGGGTACGAAAAATGCCGAGCAAATGTTTGTCGAAATGGCGCTGCGGCATTAAGTCAACGATTTAAGTTTTACTCGCGAGAGAGAGATAGAGCGAGAGGGAGACAGAGAACGCGCGCCATGAATGGGCATTAGAGAGCGAATTGCTGTTGCTGCCGTTTGGCATTTCTTTTGCATGCAAATGGCGCTTAATTGGGCGCGACTGTGTCGCCTCTGTCGCCGGCCTACGCTGCGCATACGTAATATGCTAATTTTCATGCCAGCTCCGCTTGTGCTGCAGCTTAATGCGGCGGAGTGAAGTGGAGAAGGCTTATGAAATTTATTAGGCGCTGCTGCTAGGGATTTTTCGGCAAAAACTTCATTGAAATTTATCGTTGTCTCCGTGTGCTGTACGCTTTAATCAGCACTTGAAATCGGTCTGAAGTCTGCACAAATTAAATGCGAATAAAACAGAATTCAATGTCAATTGGGCCGGCACATTAATTGCGGCTTTTGGTTTACTGAATTGCTTTTTAATTAACAACAACATGCTGCCCAATTTGTTGATCAAATTCAGCAGAAAAGTACAAGGAATAATGTAACGAAATTGTAAGGCTGATAAGACATGGTATTAGCTATATATTTGGCTTAGTAAATTTACTTTGTTTTGCACTAAAAATAAATTCAATTTGCCAGCGATAACTTTTAGTTTTTCCAGCACAAATGCAGTGACAACTTCGGTTTTGGCTGGACTCCGGTCATAAAGATAAAAGTTTATCGACTGCGCTGTATTGGGGGCCCATAATTCTTTTGCAGCCGCAGATTGCGCATACGCAGCGTACGCGCGCTGCAGCTCGACAACGGCGAGCAACGGCAATAAATTAATAAAAGTAATTAATTACAGGCGAGAAGTGTGACAGGGAGAGCGAGAGAGTGGGAGGTAGTGCAACTTGATCGGACCGAGTGCGAGACTTATTCAATAAAAGCGCGCACATAATTCATTCGAGTGTTGCCGTTGCAGTTGCAGTTGCAGTGGCAGCAAGGCGGCAAAGGCGCCCAGTATTGGCAGCGTAGTGTGGCAACAGCAGCTGCATAAATTGATTGCCGAAATTGAAAGTGCTTGAAAAATGATCAACAATGCGGTAAAAAATATATATACAAGTATTTATGAATTCAATATAAACTCTGGCGCTGGCCAACTGATAATTATGTGCGTGCCGAAGCGATGTACAAATGTAATTTACAATTTGCGGCATATTTAAAAGAGCAATTATGGCAATTAACACACACACTCGCACACTCTCACACACATAGCATCGCAACTGCTTTACACCCACAACAAAAATGCCGAGCTAGTTAAATACAACTTAATTATTGCTAAATGCACGCGACACGGGCGCCAGCTGTTTAGACGCCTCAATTATTGCCCATTTAGCGTCATCGATGGCAGGGAATAACTCGGAAGTAAAACTACAGCACATACAAATGGATACATCTCAATGGGGATACCTATAGCCCTGCTATACTCTGCTGCCTGCTGCCCGGGCGTATGCTCAAGAAATTAGTTTAATTATGCCCGGACGGACAGATTAATGCACATATTATTATATATTAGCGCAATTCACTTGCCGATCTTAATTACAATGTTATACTCACATACCCCTCTACCCCCCATAGCACCCACTACTTACCCAGCACATTGGCCCCAAGATTGTTCAGCATGCTTGCCGAGAAGTTGCGTATCGATAGCGTCGACAGCTTGTCGGCTTGTCCTCTCGACTCCTTTGGGAAATTGATCGATATATCGATATATTTGAATGTTTAATTGATAAGTCTAGGCTCGCATTCAATTTGATTGAATTTGTCCGCTCGCCTCCTGCTTGCGGCAGAGCTCCGCAGAACTCTGCTCTCGTATACTCGTCTATCACAGTTCGTTCAAACTTAGCGCCGCTAACTTGACTTCGGCAATTACATTTCAAGCGCGGGCCGGCAGGCGCAATGCGCTAGGTCTGCAAGTAGAGCGGAGTGTGCGGGGGAAAAGCATGATTAGTTAGTTAGTATAGTAGAGAGAGAGCAGAGAATATATACAAATTAAAAGAAAGTGATTAGGTAGGAGCAAGCATATTGAGATAGGGACTAAAAGGGGAAAGGGCTTCAAATTGGTGGACTCCTAAATATATTTATTAATCGAAAAGCAGGCTTTACCAGCAGAGAAAATTGATCATGGGTGTCTTAAATATGGCCTAGGCTTCATAAGGATATTTCTAAATAAATAAATAAATTTAGCGATATTTAAGCACAGCAAATCAACTCTCGCGGCTTGGAGAGACTACTCTTCTAGCAATATTAATTACAAAATATTAAAAAATATACCATATAATAATAAAAAACAAGTTTAGGAATGTAAAATCATTGTAAATAAATATAATAAAATATATAATAATTATTTTAAAATACATTTAAATATTATTAATTACAAAGATCTTGTAAATTCATTTGTTATCGCATTAAAAGCGAACTAAAGTAAAACAGAAATGAATAAAATAAGTAAATGAGCTTAAGAGCATTATAACCATTTCAAAAAACTGCCAGTTATTTTCAACGTAAGCTTAGCCAACTATTGTTAGCCATAAAAACAATTTGATGGAAACAAACCTTTAATAAACTAACAAATAAATGTTATAACTTGATTTCTAGGCGCGTGTTTCTTATTACATTAGGCTTAAATGAAAGCTAAACTATTACCAATAACTATTCACAATTGGCAATACAAACTTTCCCTATAAGCCCATTTAAGCCAAGTCAAACGAAACACAAACAAATCTAATTGCCTTAATCCTCGAATCGTACACTAGTTCGGCCAAATTTGATTGCACATTTTGGTTGAATTCATTTGGCAAATTCGTGTTTTGTGCTACTCACCTTGCGACCCCGTTTTTCCACGGCTTCACTCCACTCCCCCCTTCCCTGCCTTTCACTCGCTGTCCTTGTCTCGGATCAGAGTTCAGTGCGAAGCAAGGCTCAAATTGCCATAGTAAAATTAATTAAATTGACTTGACCATAAAAAAGCCAAAGAAATTAAATCGAAGTCACTTCGCCGGAAGTTGAAAAGTTTTCTTGTCCCGACGACACGCACATTAACACTCACGCACACACACACCCACACGCACACACACACTACACTCGCACTCACACGCTGACACGTAGTGCGATGTTTGGCACGCAATGGAACGGAAGTTCGTATCGTTTATTGATGAACTGACAGCCGGACAATGTCCAGCGGAGACGTAGACGCTGAAGAGACCGCAACTTGCTAGACTGCGGTTTGTTGTTGTTTATGCGAATTTAATTGATTTTCTGCAGCCCAACACACACACTCGCACACACGCACAACACTTTTCCGACTGCTGCTGCGGCTGCAGCTGTGCATAATTTATGAACCGTCAAATTAGTTTGGCCACACTTGGCGCTTTCTGCTTTAGGCCCAGTTTGCAGTGTGCTTTGGCGACGGCTCTCAGCTCGATTAATAACGGAACGAAACGTGGCGCCACGATACGCGTAACGTTTGCCTGGCGGACTCGTTCGCATTTGAGACAAATGCGAAAAAATCAAAACGAATTGACTCGACGATGATGATAACGCAACGCGCTGCCCGCCTGCGCTGCGCTGCGCAGCGACGTCGTCGTCGTCGTCGTCGTCGTCGTAGGCGATGATTTCAATCGCCACCACCCGATTGCCAGCCAAGCAGCAGTCCCATCCTCCCCCTGCCTTTGCCAGCCTGCCTGCCAAACAATCGACAAGCCAAAGCGAAGCCTCGTAGTGCAAAAAACGCCACACAGCGGCTAAGGCGCGCGTTTTATCTACTCTCTTCTCTCTTCACTCTGCTCTCTGCTCTGCTCGCTCGCTCGCTCTCTGCCGACACGCTCTCTGCCCTCTGCTAAGCCAGCACGTTGCGCAACAGAGACAACAACAGAGCTGCTGCTGCTGCCGAGGCAGCTGCCATCTTAGCGCAGGCAGGCAGCAGCATTGCGTGCACAGCATGCGGCTCGCTCTGGCCGCAGCGCCGCGCGCTATGCGTGTGAGCGAGACAACTGGTGTATTCAGCTGCATGGCATTGGTTGACGCCCCTGAAAGCGTTTCGGCTGCTCGTGGAGGGGGCGGCTACCAAATGTGGGGGAATAATTGCAGCAGTTGTTGTTGTTGTTGTTGTTGGCGCTGCAATTCGATAGCTGTGCCTATCGATAAACGATGAGTGTCGTTGGCAATCGGAGCAGCAGCCCCAACTGCCTGCAAATTCGGTTGCACTGGCAACCGCAGGCAGCGGCAGGCGGCGGCAGGCAGCGCTGTTTACAGTTATTGCCAAAAGTGTACGCTGAACAGGAGCAGGCAGGGGGGTAGAGGAGGGGGAGGGGGAGGGGGCTCTACGTCAACTGTGGAATTTGTATAAAGGCATAACTCTCGCTGAATGACAAAGATTGCGTCGCGTGGCAAGAGGCAGCACAGACTCGAGCCCATTGCCACGTGTCGCCTCTCGACCTCTCGACCCCGCCCTGCCCTGCCCTGTCCTACCTGTCCGCCCGCTTGCACTCACCTGTTGTCCTCCTCGAGCTGCTGCCTTATTAGTTTCTGTGTTGTCAGGGACGCTTTCGGCGGAATTTTATATTTGTGCAGCATGCAAAATGTCGAATTAGCCAACAAAGAATGTTGTTAAAATGAAACTTGCCATGGTTACCTGCAGCATCCACGCAAAGGCGCACCACGCCCACCCGAAACACATTTCCTTTAGTCTCACTCTCGCTCTGCCTCTCCCTCTCTCTCTGTATTTCTCATAGCTGCCTTGCTCTTTTTCAATTCAACACACAAGCAAACAAATTTCGGGGCGTTAATTAAAAACTCAAATCGCAGTCAGAAAAAAAACCACAAGAAGTTCAAATAAAAAAAGAAATATCAGAGTACTACAAAGAAATAAATTGATGTCTTTCGAGGTGTCTGTCTAGGCGGAGTGGGGGGCGGGGGGAGAAGGTAGCCGGAACATATTTACCTGACAAGCGTTACAGTAAGAACACATTCGAAACTGTAAAATATCACAGGCTGCTCTCAGATTCGACAGGTAAACAAATCATCCAGAAACAAGAACTTCAAACTCCACTTAGTTTTGGGAATTCCGCGGGCTGGGTACAGCAGCGTCAAAGCGAAGGGTTGAGCGAAGAGTAGATTGAAGGAAAATCATTGATATTTTTATGGGAAAATTGGAGAACTTAAGCAGACTGTATGTAATGCAAATATATGGGTATATTTACTATACAACGCACTTGAAATAATTTTCACTTTGAAAAAGACTCCGTTAATATTTAATCTAGTGATTTTTACCTAGCTCTCAAATCTGGGTATATGTTATATATTTATAATATATCTCCCACTTTGTATTAGACTCTTTTCTAATTTTACTTTTATTTTTTTTTATTATTTTACATAGCTCTCAAGCCTCTAGAGCCCTGAGTATATGTTTACATTTACAATATTTAAATATCATATCTAATCCCACATATTATTTCATCAGCTCTCACTACATATTTTAATAATATTTAAATTATTACGCCCTTGGAATATACAACTTTATTTATAATATTATGTATTTGACATATGTCTCAATTCAAATTAGACTCTTTCCCAATTCCGTCTTTAATCTCACGTAATCTCATGTAATTTTCCATTTAGCTCTCAAACCTCTCGAGCGCAGTGTAAATGTTTATGTTTACAATATTTTATGCTCTTCAAAATATCTTCCACTACGAGCTACACTACACTTCGAACTATTTTCTTTAATCTCAGATATTATTTAATATAGCTCTCAATATACATATAGTAGTATATATATTATGCTTATATAAAGAATATTAGCCTCTTGAAATATATTTAAAATATTTTATGCTTTAGAACCGACACCAACTTTCAATTAGATTAATTCCCTATTCAATATTTAATATTAGATATTTTTTTGCTAGCTGTCAAACCTCGATGTCCCTTGGCTACATGTTTATATTTATAATATTTTATACTCTTATAAATATATCCCAATTTGTACTACACTGCTTGCTTAGTGCATCTCCAAACTCAAATATTATTTAACAGAGCTCTCAATATAAATTTTGTTTATATTTATTACATTATTAGAGCTCTTTATATTTATAAACTTTTATACTCTGCAAAATATCTCCCACTTCGAACTACACATTCATTTCCAACTCCCTCTTTAATTTCAGATATTATTTTCCTTAGCTCGCAAACCTCTCGAGCGCAGTGTATATGCCCTGGCTATCTATCAATTTTTCGGTTAGTGTATGGCAAAGTAAACAATCGAAATAATCGTGAAAACATCTCAATCCGATGTTGAGCTCGTTTATTAGAGCTTCATGTGGTTGATAGTTTTTTTTCTCGTTTTTTTTTGTTATCAGTCGAGTGTGTTAATTAATCAAAGGCGCGCAGCTGCTGCTCGCACTGTTGCGCATTTCGTATGCCAAAATTAAAGGTATACACTGCGCGGAATAGGGAGTGAGTCAAAATGCGTAACAGAGTGGGCAAATATTTGTGCACAACTTGGGAGAAAAACATTTGCATTGCGGGCGAAGATCTCAATTAGGCCGGGCTAGGATATCTTGACTTGGCTTGACTTGAGATGCTGTGCATGGACATGGCATAAATCACTTTGCCAAATGCCACAACCAAAGCAGGCGTCACTTGGCATACTAAAATGCAAGGGGGTGGGGGAGCAGGCTGGGGGAGCGGGTCGGACTCAGTGCAATACTCGCTCGTGCTGTGTGTTTTTGGGCATGTGCGCGGCATTTTTTGAGTTTGTGTCAAAAAGAATCGTTTAAGCCGCCACGCAGGCAGCACGTACGTGCAGCCACATGCAACAGCCCCTCGCCCGCCTCCGGCTACTGCCAATCCCCCAATCCCTTCTGGAACGGGGGCAGCCGAAAAAACGGCGTCCAGTTAGCCTTCCGCTCACATCAATTGGCTTTTAAGCCAGAGCATAAATCAAGCGCGAGATTTACGCTACACAAGATGTCGATGTCGATGGCGACGGAGCTGGAGATGGAGATGGAGATGGCAATGGAGCTGGAGCTGGGCTTGGCATGCGAGGATTCGACTGTCAGCACGGGCGCACTGCTCTGCTGCTGCTGTGGCGTTTATTGAAAGGATAATCGATGGCAACGACAAAACGACATTAAAGGATTTGCGTGGGCAACAACTTTAAAACTCCACTCAAAGCCAAAGATGTCGACGAACTCAGTCGGAACTGCGAGGAAACTTGCCAGTTTGAAATGCGGCTCTGCGGTCAATTTAATTGAATGATGAATTGCGTTGGACACTTTGGGGGAGAGTGCAAAACGGGCGGGAGCGGGGAAGGGGAGGTGGGCAGCAGCAGCGGGTGTGGGTGTGGGTTATATTATGTTTTGCGGCTGCGGTGACCGAAACACAGCAGCATGTTCAAACTCGACCTCTTGGCAACCGCAGAATTTCTTCAGTTGTCACGGCAAGCAAAGTCAAAGGATGCGAGACAAGCTGGCAAAGTGATGGGAGGAGTGGGGGGATAGGTGTGCAACCGGAAAGGATGGCTCCAACGGCTCCTTGGGACAGTGCACGACAAAGACGAATACGCATAATCAGTCAAAATTTATGACAAGCTCACCAGAAATTCAGCTTAAGCTTTAATTGGCACCCCCATCAGCAGGCAGCCCGGTTGTTTGTTGTTGTTATTGTTGCTGCTGTTGTTCTAGTTGTTGCTGCTGCTGCTGTGTATCCCCCGGCTGGGGCTGGGCTAATTAGCAAAGGCATATGCTCCATTGGCCCATACGCAGTCTATTTTTTGTCCCTTGCTAGACCCAAATAGGTTTCTTTTTTTTTCGTTGTTGTTCTTGCTGTTTGCCCCTTTGAGGATCCCTTTTGGGTACCCCTACACCTCCCCCATTGCCTGCCTGCTTGACAAGGGGCCGCTCTGACGGATGGCTCCGGCTGCAGGCGCTGCGCATCGGTAATTTGTCTAGTGCTTCCGCTAGGCACAACAAACAGGCAGGCAGGCGGGTCCCGAAGCCAGTTGAAGGATTTGAACTTGTAGTGACTCGCTCTCACTCTCTGCCTTCTTCCCATTCTTCCCTGCCGCTTCGCTTTGTGCGTCAGTTTCTTGTGTGCAGGCTGACGCATAAAAAATAAATTCGCAAGCGAAGAGACAACCGAAAATGTTGTGCTTAGTGCAGTTTCGTGTATCGCATTATTCTTGCTTAGCGCCCGTCTTTGGCTTTGGCTCTGTGTCTGTCTCTATCTCTCTCTCTCCCTCTCTCTCTCTCTCCCTCTCTCTCTCAGTCTTAGCTCTAGTTCAGCCTCAGCTTCTTTCGCTTTTCTATCAGCCTCTTTGCGGCAAGCTCTTCATGTGCGTGCGCGTTGTACTTGAATTAAAAGTCGCTAAAGAGTCCTTTGATTAAGCGAATTACTAGCAAAGGCATTATCATCAATGACTGAAAAGCGCAAGGCTGTCGACGCAAGAATACCCTATACAAACAAACAAAAGTCTGCCAACGATACAAAGAGAGATAAGCCCAGGGCATAAAGCGGAAAACCCCAAGAGAAAAATACACTATTTTTGCTAAATTATTGACGAAAATCGGCTAGATTTTATATATTAAAACCGAGTGTACGTTGTTCCTTGTGTTTGCAAGAAAATGCAATAAAATTTTGAAAGAAAAATGTGCATAGGGAAGCCGGTGGCAGCGCTTTTTCCAAACGGCTGCGAAATGTTTGTTTTTTTACCTCGTTAGCGTCATGTTTCCGGCTGCGTATACAACTCACCATTATTTAGACATGAACCGCACAGTTGTGATACACTTATCGAGTACTGCAACCAAACTGCGTAAACAAAACCCACAGGCATGGTGGACTCTATATTCTGTGATTAAGTTCTGGTACTATGTCTTAGCTACACAAAGAATCCACACAAGGTCGTAGGTTCGCAAACAGTTGCAAGCAGTGCAAGAGCCTGCATTACCAGCATCCGCTGTTATACAAATAATGTGCACTGCTTAAATTCGGAGTAACGGAAATTTTTCAAATTTAAATTTGAAATTTCTAGAAAACAGGCGAGAAGCTTAAAGATTAAGTCGGTTTTTTTTGAAAATAGAAAATGGAAAAATATAATTTTTCCTGTTTAGAAAAAGAACTATTAATTGGCGCGAGTATTTTATAAATTGTTCAAAATTGTAGACGGCACAAGCACCAAAAGAGCATAGACAAGGGAAACTGTACATCGTTTCTGAAGAATTGTTTTGGAAAACTGGCTTGACTTTGGTTTTTGAAATCTTTTGTAATTTGTTTTAAAATTTAAATATTTGTACATAAGGCGTGGGTAGCGGTTTTACCGAAACCCCGTAAAGGAAAGCGTCTACTCCCTTTATCCTGAAAGCAGGCAATGAGCTTGAAATTCAAAAGTTTCGTATACTTTTCCGCTAGATGACGCCACTAACGATCAGCTGGGTTTATCGATAAGTGCCGATAGGCCGGCCAGCTGTTTAATTGCAACGTTTAAGTAATTTATACACTTTCAATCATCTTTGTATCGTTTTTCTAGTCACCTTATAGGATAGAAAACGATTTATTGAAGCCGGAAGGGATTTTGAAAAATGCCACATCAGGAAACGTCGTAGGGTGTGGAAATGACGCATAAAGAGAAGAAAATATATTACAGAATACAATAGAGTGCACTTTTATTAAGCGGAATTAATATAAATTCGTTATTTTGTTTTAGGATAAGCTGTGCAACACATTTCCTTTATTGATTCTCCCATCAAAAAAACTTCTATCATCGATTAATTTCTCTCTCACCTCGTCCCTTTGCCGGATACATTTTCCATTTTCCTGGAGGGCGTTTTTGTTTTTACAAACAGTTTGAGTTCTGCCAGTGATACCTCGCACTCTGCCGCGCCAAAGGTTCCCTTAAAACACACACACACACTCAGCCGGCTTTTGTATCAGGATGTGCACACTTTGAGCGTCTTCGCCGTGCCGTGTCGCCTCGTTCTCGTAATGAGGCCAAGAGTAACAAGAAGACTGTAAACAACAAACAGGAGGAACAACACGTCAACGCCCCTAAGCTGCTAATGAAGCACTCGAGGACAAAGGACACAAGGCACAAAGCAGCCGAGCCGAGCGAAACCTCACAAAGGTCGCATGCTGCGATAAGGATCACGATTACACTCACTTAGCCAGGCAGCTGCGAGACAGCGAGAGAGTGCGAGAGAGTGAGAGAGAGAGGGAGAGCGGGAGAGCAGCCACAGTAGCCAATTCGCAATATGGCTGCGGCGGAAGAAGGATCTTGCTCACACGCTCGAAAGGACGAGCCGCAGTGCAATGGAAATCGTATTCAGAGCGCAGCAAATGCGGTTTTTGTTGCGGTTAAGAAAATGGGAAACAAGGTAGGGCGGACAGGCAGACGGACAGGCAGGCAGACGGGCAGACAGACAGAAGGACAGACAGGCATCCTTGAGCCTTGAGGCAGCCTCGTTGTTCATTTAACAATCGCACTCGGCTTGTAAAGCGATAATCCTCACGTTGACAACACTCGCCGGCAGCGCCATAAGCGGATTGGCCAAACAAAGTTGAGTGTGCGAGTGTGTATGTGTGTGTGTGTTTGTGAGTTTATTTGATGTCCTGCGGCGCATATTAACATTATCAGCTGCAGCGCAGCGAAAGAAGACAGAGAGACTACTCATAGTAGACAATGTTATCGGAGTGCAGTAATTGTGTCGGTCGCACACGAATGTGTGAAATTTTACGCCTGACGGAAGGCGCCCGCTGTGCACAGCACAGGCCGAGCATACCGAAGGCATCCGTAGAGCATGGACAGAGTCGCCGGCTCATTGGCTTAATCAGCAAATGCGTTTAAGCGATTTGCGGTGCGATATACTTGCTGCAAATCGAATCGCGGACAAATCTGTTTAGCCATGGTAGTGTCGATTCCCTAGCAGCTCCCTAGCTAGCTTGCGCCCCCTCCCTCTCTCTCCCCCTCTTCCCCTCTTCCCCTCTTCCCCTCTCTCTCCCTATCAGCCTGTCGCTTTCAATTGAATTCGCGTCAGTTTAACGAAGTTCTTGAACGGAAACGGAAATTTCTTTCGCATGTTTTCGAGCGTCAATTTGTTTGCGCTGCGCTGCAGTTAAGTGAGCCGTCCGCGAGAGGTGGGGAGCAGGAAAGCGGCTAGAGAGAGAGGCAGGTAGAGCGAGAGCTGATGCTGAAAATGGAATACTGCAGACACAGCTCGACTTGACCCACTTCCAACCGTTTTCGCCAGTTCTTTTTGGACTGCAACTTTATTTTCGACCCAAAAATCGACGCCTATATACTTGTCGCATTCGCTAGCTCCTCCAGTTTTACGACCAACTTAAGCACAAAGCTGCAAGTCTTCACAAAGCTGGGTTTGCGTAGCTTGTAGAACCTGAGCATGTTGCCCTCGAATTCGACTCCCAGCGATTTGGTCAATTCATTAACGTAGCCCAACGTTGCATTCGCATCTTTGCAAACGATGTAGTGTGTATCGACCAGATGCGGCAGGTAATGATGGATGAGTGCACAGAAGGCATGACCATCGACCCAGGAGGAAGAGAACTCGTACATGGGTATGCCATAGGGTCGCATGATCTTCTGGCACATGACAAGCAGTTCGCGTCGCTGATTGCCAAACGTTTTGCCCATTGCAGTGAGGTCTTCGCTCATGGTAACCATCTTGGCGGTATGCTGCGATTTGCAGCTCTTGGCCAGCGGAGCCGACTTGCTCTTGCCTGGCTCTGGCTTGGCTGTGGTATAGGACACACATTCTTGCAAATTGGAATGTGTCGTGGCCGCCGGCTCATTCACTGTGCTACGCACCGAGCAGAACGGCTCCGAGTTGTTCGATGACGAAGAAGTTTGTCCCGGAGCCACGTATCGCTGCGATAGCACATCGGGCTTGATTGCTGCAGGCTCGTTGACTGTTAGCATCAACTTGCAGTTCTCTTCCATTTGCCTTTGCTCCTGCTCGAGCTGCGTCAGTCGCCCGCTCTTTATGGCCAACTTTTTCATCGACGAGTTCAACATGTCCGCAAAGATCTTGTTCAGCTCGAACTGCTGCTTCAGCTTGTCCTCGAGATGCTCGCGGACCAACTGCACGCGGCGCTTGCCCGTCTCCACTTTGATGCGTTGCAGTTCCTGATAGATTTTCTGTAGATCGCAAATTGCCTCCGCATTCGACAGCGACATGATCCGATCATACTCGGCGTCATTGGCGCCCATTATGTTGAGAATGTGTGAGAAGAGAGCTGAAGGAATTATGGAAATATAAACGTACAAATAATGTTCGAGGATCTCGAAAAAAAGTATTAAAAAAAATAAAACACTATAAAAAAAATTTCTGAGGAATTTCGTAGAGATGAATGAACAAAGAATCGGAAGGAAATGTGAAATAAATCAAATAGAAAATATATAATCGACATTCGTATTTGTGTGGCACGGCAAACTTCAATCGAATTGCAACTCAATTAACCCCGAGAGTTGATCAAAAATCCAAACAAGCGCCTCCAGTGATGATGAGCGAGTCAACGACTCGCATTGTGGCAAGTTACTACAATATATTACGCAACCCCCGAGCGGCCGTACGTATATAACATTGTTAGTGTGCGCTGCGTTTACCATGCCACATGCCGCATGCCGCATGCCACATGCTTACCCAACAATTTGCGTGCACAGAGGGCAACACAAACGCCCGCAGGCAGAGCCACAGCCAGAGCCAGAGTCAGAGCCGGGCCAGAGTCGAAGCCGAAGCCGAAGCAGAGAAGAAGTCAACACGAAACATTTGTAACATTTGGCAGATGTCAACGCCTCGAATCAGGGCAACAATTTGATGAGATGTCATAATTGAATCACCAACAAAATCGGCCGAGGCATGAGGAATCAGAAGTCCAACTGCGAGTCCGCCGGCGAGTCCGGCGAGGGTGCATAGAGACTCCTGCCCTGCCCTCGCTTGCCCTGCCCTGCGGCGGGCTGCGTTTAAATGCGGCTCGTTACTTCACTATTCCGGGCGTGGCACCTGGGCGTATCAGTCGCTATGCTAATCGCAGATTGTGTACAAGTTTCAGATTTCTTTTGCATAATTGAAATGCAAAAACTTGCTTTGCTTCCACTTTTCCGGCTTTTCAACTTATTTCGATTTTCTTTTCTTACGTGTAGAAGCTGAAAATAATTTCCGCTTTTAATGCCCATTTCGCAGTTTTGTATACAAAACTAATTATAATATCCTTGCGCCGTTGCCGAAAATGCAGCCTAGTCCTAGTACCTAGTACAGGATATTTGTGCAAGTAATTTCCGTCGCCGAAGAGTTGCTCGGTTCGGTCCGCGCAGCGCGTAATTAATTTATGCAAAATATCTACAACAACACGAGGAAAAACAAAAGCGGCAGCAACGACAAAATGCAAATGCAAATAAATTGCAAATTGCGTAAATTTGTTTTCGAAAATAATTAACTTTTCAGCGCGTTTAATTAGAAATTTGTTTTGGGCCCAAGCGAGGCGAGTTTAAGAACTTTGAAGAGTTTGAATATAATAAATTCGTAGTTGGTTTTATTACAGTTTCAAATACATATTAAGTTTTTCTTATAGGCTTGAACACTTTTTAGGCCATAGCTTTTGTAAAACTCGAGTTAATGTTGCCCTAAACGCGCGTTATTCTATTTGTCTGTATGAACGCCTATAACTCAGAGACCCAAGGAGCTAGAGACATCAAATCTTGTGACTATATTCATATAATATAGCAGTATCTGGCAGTTTGTTTTAAAATTTGATCACCCCTAAATCAACCAAAGTCGCCAAGAACAAGTGTGTTTATAAGGCTCACATTTTTTTGCCTAAAGTGCCCCAAGACATTTCTGTAAAAAACTTAGAAATGTGCGACAGATATATTTGCTGTTTCTAGACAGTGTTTACTTGGGTTCCACCCTAATAACTTAGCACACAGTTCCTATTCATTCCTCGTAACTGTCGCCTAGTAGCTGCCGTCATAGAATTAGAAGTCGAATTCTCCCAGTTGACTGCATCCAAAATTGTAATCTATGTGCACTTTAAATCTGTCGCTCTGGTGCCGCTTCTGGAACTTCTGGTCCGAGCTGTGCTCCGACAATTGGCTGCTGCTACTACTGGCCGCAGGTGGCGCGCTCGCGCTGCTCTGTAATTTCCATGTTGGCCTCGCATTGCTGCGCTACTTGACGGGATGCGGCGATGCGTGTGCCCAGGCAGCAGGAGCTGCGGGGCGGGGCGCGCAGTACGGCTACGGCTTACGGAACGGACCACACACCTGGCAGGTGGCTGCGAACAATCAGAGTCCGATTAACATTGACTCTGGCTGCGTGGAGCAATGCCACTTCGATAATCCGCTGCGTTGGGTGGGCTACGGCAAGCTGCCGCAGGGCATACGCATGGAGAACACCGGTCACACGCTGCTGCTGCGCGCCGCCTTTGCGCGGGAGCCACCCGTGCTGGATGGCGGCGATCTGCTTGGATGTTTCACATTTCATGAGATCAGTTTTCGCTGGAGCTGGTATAATACGACGGGATCGGAGCATACGCTCGACAATCGACATTTTCCGCTGGAGATGCAGTGCCTGCACACGGATGCCACCAATCTGAACCATGCCTCGAGTCGCGGCCTGCTTGTGGTCTCGTATATGTTCACGGTGGCCGCAGATAATCCGTTTCTCGATGTTATCATTCAGCATCTGGTCGCCGTGCAAATGGCCGGCCAGACCGTAGAGATTCCTCCGTTTCCGCTCAACTATCTCATGTCGCCGTTCTATACGCAATTCTATAGCTATCATGGCTCGTTGACGGAGCCACCCTGTCATCGCGGTGCCGAGTGGTTCATCAATCCCACGCCGTTGGCCATAGGCGAGCGGCAGTTGCACGAGTTTCGTAAATTACGTAGCCGCACTGGTGCACGCATCGCACGCAACGCACGTCCCGTGCAGCCGCTCTGCGATCGCGTTGTGCAGTTCAATCAGTTCAATTGCTTGGATGCAGGTGTGGAATAGAGTAAGAGATTGAAGTAGAGAGTAGAAAAGAGGTACGGTAGAACATAGAAGAAATTTCAGACCAAAGCTAGAGTAGTAGAGTGCGGAAAATAATTTATTACGAGGCCGAAAAAATGATTTGCAGTAACTTTAAAATTCTCAGATATGTAGATGCTGATTCTACAGTTTTCAATACTCCATAAGCTAATGGAGAATGTGGGAAAATATTTGTATTACTTATTAAATGTATTTTTATTTTCAATAAGCAAGCCCACCAAGGTCTTTACTTTTTCTTTACTTTTTTTTTAAATTAAATATATATATATTTTATTTTGTTATGAGGCCGAACAAATGATTTGCAATCACTTTAAAATTCTCAGATATGTATATGCTGATTCTACAGATATAAATACTCTATAAACTGATGGAAAATGTTGCAAAATATTTTTAAAACATTCTACTTATAATATATGTGTTTATTTTCATTAAGCATACCTAAAGCAGTCAAGTTTTTCTTTATTTTTTTTAAATATATGTATTTTTTTATTTTTTATACATTTTTTATGTGAACATTTTTAGGCAAGTAAGCAAATTTATTAAAATGATATACCAAATATTAATATACATTTTTTTTGCAATTTTAAATCATTTTTGTAAAACAAAAAATTATTATGAGCTTAAATTGTGTCAGCCTTGGCCTATGCTTGTTTTGTCTCTTGTTTTAAGTTAATTAAATATATTTATTTGTCGCGAATACACTTGTTTATGTACTTGCTTTAATTGTGTTATGTAACTCAGCTTGTTTGCCCACTTATTCCCCCTGCCTACTACCCCTCCCGCGCTGTCTACCTCAGCAGCAGCCTAATTAGTCTGGAGCGTCTAAAACGAATCATCCACACAATTTCATCTGCTTATAACACAGTTTTGCCATTGTTGTTGTTGTTGTTGTTGCTGCTGCTGTTGTTGCTATTGTTGCCGCTGTTGTTGTTGTTGTTGTTGTCGCCTGTCGCAGTTTGCGTTTAGTAATCCACTAATTAGACGTTCAGAGCGCATTAGGCGCGACGCAGCTCGCAGCTCGTCGACCTTCCATTTTGTGTGTCCACTTGGACACAGCAACGCCGCAGGATATGGCTTGGCGTTTCACTCATTCATGTGTTAGCATTTCGTGCTCTCTATGTATGCGTGTGTGTGTGTGTGTGTGCCTCAGAGTCTATAATTTTGTTAGTGCAACGGAAACTGTTGCGGACATGTTTGCCTCTGCCTCAGCCTCGACAGGCAATGGGATTGGCATTGGGCATTGCGTCGTCTCGCTTATCTGGATGCTGCTGCACTCTGGGATTGGGCCTCCCGTGGTGCGGCACCCTCGTCTCCGGCCTGGCTCTGGCTCTGGCTCTGGCTCCGGCCTGGCTCTCACTTCCTCCCTCCCCTGCTGTTGCTCGCACTGTGATTGCTGCTGCTGCTGCGCCCCGTTCCAGCTACTAATTATCCGTTCTGCTTGTTCCCTGCTCCAGCTTGTCCCTGCTTACGCATTGCCAACTCCGGCCTGGCCTGGTAATTACTTTTTATTGGGGAGGTATGCTAGCTCAGCTGTTGTTGTTGTTGTTGTTGCACTAGACACAACGCAAATGCAAATCGAATGTGCGTTCGATTTGATGATGCATTGCACAAACTCGGTTATTCTGCAGCTTCAACTCTAGCTAGAGGTTCCGGGCCGGGCACTGCAGGGTAGCCGGGGTAGCCAGGGTAGGCCAGGGTTGTTGTGTGGCATTGTATATAGTAATTTGAGTTTATAATACTATAACAACATGCTCCACAGTAGGCATTTCCCTAATCATTTCAAGAGTTGCTCGTGGCACAAACTGCAGAAATTTACAGAGTGGCAGGAACTATTTAATATATTATATAGCATAGCTCATTCTATATACTCTAGATATATTTCTCTCTCTCCCTCGCTTTCTATCTATCTCTCTCTCTCTCTCTCTCTCGTATAATCAGCAACAGACGATTTGGCGCTGCAATTTCGATTGCATTTGCTGTAAATCAACGCTAATGAAATTATATCAAACAAGTTTCGCTTGTTGTTCTTGCTCGGCGTGTGCCTGGGCCGGGAAGGGGGGAAGGAGGCGGGGGAGTGCAGGGGATTTGGCGCCCAATGCAATTTGTATGTTTTGAAAACTTAATTGAATTGCAATTCCACAAATAAAGCTTAATTTTTGGTCATAGTTTTGTTTTCTCGCAATCGATTCGATTCGAATTTCAATTTTATTTTCGCATTTTCGGCCTGATTGTGCCGAAATAATTATTCCGCAATTTTCGGCGAAATGGTGAATTTGGTAAATTGCAATTAAAATACATAAATCAATTGATTAATGCAAAATACTTTTTGCTGCAAATTATGCAAAAATATATAATTGAAAATGTTGAAACGAGCGAGCAAACTAATGCAAATTGTTAACAAAGAATGTGAATAATTTATAATAATTATTTCGTTGCAGTTGCCAAAATAATGTGCAGATATATGCAGTACGATATGTTTTAAATGCAAATTCTGATCAGCTCAAAAGAATTTGCAAAATTGTTAAGCGAAATTTTGTTGCCTGAATTGAACAAATTTCATAAATAAAATGTATACAAAATACTCGGCTAATGACAATGAATATTGTTTATAATTATAATAAATACAAATGAGATTAAAGCCAAAACAAAAGCACATGGAACTAGTTCCATTTGGAGCTAAATGCAGTACGATATGATAAGGATACTTAATCTAAACTAGTTATAATTTCAACTCTTACCTAAAACTAATTTGAAATCAAACGCATAGGACTTAAGCACACTTAAATAACAAAGTAAATCAATAGATTTGCTGTGACTTAATTGAACTAGTATTCAAATGAACCGCAAATGAACTGCCTCAATCCTTTTGCTGAGTCGCTGCAAGACAAACATATCAATCAACATTCTAATTGAAAGTAATTAGAAAAACGCATGAGCTGCCAAATCTTCCAAGCAGACAGTAGTCTGCCACAGAGCAGGAGGCCAAGGAGCAGGGGAGCAGGGGAGCAGGGGGCGAGCAGAAGTCGAGTGGCAGCCAAGAGACTCGTCGACTCACTGAGAATGGCAAGAAAATGAAATTAGACGAATAGAATGACGATGTAAGTGCCATGAAAAGACGTTAAGATGTGCTAAACGAGCGAAAGGGCAGAGCAGGCAAAGGAGAAGGCTAAGGAGAAGGCTAGGAAGAGGGAGAAGGCTAGAGAAGAGGGAGAAGGCAGCAGGCAGCTAGAGTAGAAGAAGGCAGCTGGCAGCAGGCGAAGCTGAAGGAGACGCTGCCAAGATGAGAGCGCGAAGACGATGATGAAGCTGCTGGGAAGCAGGAGGGGGGCAACGGGGCTGGGGCGACGGCAGCTGTGTGTAGTGGTTGCTCAAATTGAGGTAAATTGCATTTAAGTGTTGCCGTTTTCATTTAGCTGCATGAATATGTATAGAAACGAGCTGAGGCTGAGGCTGCAGCTTCAGCTGGCTGCGGCTTTTGTGCCACGAAAATTGAATGAATAATTGAGAAAACGAGCGCATGATGGCATTAGTGTGTGTGTGTGTGTGTGTGTGTGTGTGCGCAGCTAATGAATTTTAATTGGTTTTATTAAGGCAAAAAGCAGAAAGCAGCAGCTTGAAACGGGCCAACGACTCGATCAGAAATCCCTGTTTGCACTTAATTGTTAATCATTAAATATTGTTGCTGCAAAATCAATATGGCGGCTGCCGATTAATTAACGCCATTTTGTAATTATCTGCACATTTTTAATCCAATTAACTTTCAGAGAGGGGGGCGCGGAATAGCGTGAGAGAGGGGTAGAAAAAACAGCACAATTAATGCAACAAAAGAGGCGCAAAAAAAATAATGCAGTTTAAATTGTTATTGCAAAAGCAACCGCGCTAGAACAAATACGCGAGTGCGAGCGAGAGAGGTAGCTGAAATTAATTTCAGCCCAGCTGGCAAAAAAAAACCAAAAGTTTTCCCGTCAGTTTTCCGCTGCTCAGCTGCCGCTCTGCTTGCGCGCTGCTCACGCCCTTGGCGCACTTCCTTTTTCAATTAAACGCCACCATTTTCCATTAACGAATTTGCATGCATGGCTATGTGTGACAGACACACACACACACAGGCAGGCAGGCATCCCTTCCCTCTCTCTCTCTCTCTCTCTCACGCTCTTGCACGCTCGCACACACGTCTGTATTTCTATAATAAAATTAAATTAGAAGACCAGAAAATTAAATCATCAAAGCTTGACGTCTGGCGGCGGCGGCTGCTGCTGCCGCTGACTGCCTGCCAGGCGCTCTTTCTCTTTATATCCCTCTCTCTCTCTCTCTTTCTCTCTTTCTCTTTTGCACACAAAATGGCGTGGCACACACACACGCGCCAGCGCCGGCCCAATTTGCAAAGCGACAGTTACGAGTTCATTAATTTCTCAGCCTTTTTTTCAGCGCCAACTCTGCGCTCTGCCGCTGCCGCTGCCACTGCCCGCGTCTCTGCCACTGCCTCTGCTTGTGCACTTGTGCACGCTGCGGTCTGGCCGCCCACACAGAGAGTGCAGCCACCCCTTGGGTAGGGTGTGAGCAGCATCATAAATTAAATTCTTCATCAACTCAAACTCGTTAAGCGCCAATAAAGTGACAGAGAGTTATTTTCATCACTTTTTCAATGGTCTACCACAAGGCGTATGAGTGCGCTGCCTCGCTCTCTCGCTCTCTCTTTCCCTCTCTTTCTCTCACTATGTGTGTGTGCCTGCCCTGCCATGCGCCGCAGCACACGCTCTCTGCCTCTCTCAGGCGACTGGTTTTAGGCCACGCCTCTTGCAGAGAGCGCGAGCAGCTGAGAGAGAGCGCGCACCGTGCCGCTGTACGCACAGTGGAACGCAGTGGCCATCCCAGAGCGAGAGCGAGCGAGAGAGAGAAAGAGAGAGAGCGAGTGCGAGTGAGCTGCCCGAAAACTGGTTTGCATTCTGCGGCTGCGCGACGCGATTTGATGCGGGCAGCGCGATAAGGCTAAGTGCAGGCCGAGATCGGGGCAGGCGGAGGGAGAGACAAAGAGAGAGAGAGATCGTATCGCAGGGGATCGCAGTGCATTAAGCGTGCAATTATTGTTGCACGAGCAGGGTGAGGGAATGAGGAGACAGCGGGAGGCAGCCTGACTGCACATGCGGCGTATGCGTAATTTGTCATTAAAGCAAGCAGCAGAGGAGAGAGGGAGAGAGGGAGGTAGAAAGGGAGGGAGACAGGAAGGGAGTAAGAGAGCGACAGTGGGCAAAGTTTCGCACGTTAACAGCTTAACGATAAAAGCAAACTAATTAAAAGTACGAAGCAGGAGAAATTGCCACATAATAAAGCAAATTAAAAGCAAATTAATTTAAAACAAAAAAGACAAACGAGACGAGGAGAAGGCGAAAGGCAGGCAGGAGGCAAAAGGGGGAAGCAGGTGGTAGGCAGGAGGCAGGCAGGGGGAAGCAGAAGCAGCAGGGAAAGCAAGCGAGAGAAGAGACAGAGGCAGATTGAAGGCAGCAGGAGAAGACGGCAGGAGGAGGCAGCGAGAGGAGGCAGCAGAAGGAAGCAGCAGGAGGAGGCAGCGTAGTGGAGACAGCAGAGCAGGGACAAGAGACAGCAGAGAGGGGACAGCAGCAGCAGAAGCAGCAGCCAGTCGAGGCATAGGTGCGGACAGCAGGGGAAAACCGAGGGCAGCGACGGCGGCAACGGATGTGGCGCAAATGAAAATGACGCAAGGCGGTTGTTGCACAGACACACAGGCAGGCAGGCACTCACACACACACACACACACACACACACACACGCTGCCAGCCAGCCAGCCAGACACACAACACACTCAGCTCGCTTCACTCTCCCTCTGCCTCTGCCTCTGCCTGCAAAGCAGTCGCTCCACTTCAATTAAGCAGCGCGCCAACATGGCAGCCCCAGCCTCACTCACACACACACACATACGCAGGCTGCATGGCGCTCTCTCTCTCTCTCTCATACACACACTCGTGCAGGCACATCGTAATTACATTTGGCAAGCTCGTTATGCGTAAGAATAAACGCACATTAAGAGCTCATTAGTCGGCACAAATCGAATCGCTGTGGCGAAGAGGAGGAGAAGGCTGCCTCTCTCTCTCTCTATACCTAGCCCTCTCCCTCTCTCGTCCCTCTGCCCCGCTGTCTGTCTGTCCCTCTGACATACTCATTTAACGCAGCGCAAATGAGTCAAGTGAAGCTGCAGCGCATTCGAGTGCGAGCCAAGAAACCGCAACTCATGCCCAACAGGTAACAGGCACAGTTACACACAGCACACATACAGCACACACACAGCACACACACACTCTCACCTATAGACAGAGAAACAGTTAACTGCCTCGTCTTGGCCCTGTTTGCGTTTGCAGTTTATTTGGCTCGTCTTGGGCGACAGTGTGCGGCAAATTTGTAACAATAGCAGGATATTAACGGAATCCACTTAGGCCACTGTGCCATGGCTGTGAGTGTGTGTGTGTGTATGTGTGTGCGGCAAAGCACTTTACAGTTATCGGTAATTGTTGGCTAAATCTTGGACAAGTTGGCCAACTGCAGCAAGTAATTTGTTGCATATGCGAGCGCGAGCTAGAGAGAGCGCAGGCAGACGGGCAGGCAGGCAGGCAGAGAGAGAGAGACGAAGAGGGAAAGAGGGAAAGAGAGAGAGAGAGTGAGAGAGCAGACTGGCAGAGAGAGAGAGAGGCAGCGAACAGCTGGCAAACACACACACAAATGCGGCCGCTTGCTGCGGGCAGCGCATGCTCTCGCGCTCTCGCACAGTCGCGCTCTCCCTCCCTGTCTCTCTCACTCTCTCTGCCAGTCGAATCCTGCGCAAGCTCCGCCCCTTAGCTCGCACACACAGACCAAGTGGCAACCGGTTTCCAATTCGATTTCGTAGCTCGCAGCTCGCAGCCCGCGCTGGCCGCAGCGACTTGTTTATTGCCAACTCTGCCGTGGCACAGTGCGCAACGGTTACGGTTAGTGCGCTTGCAACACGAAGCAGCAGCAGCAGCAGCAGCAGTAAAAGAAGCAGCAGCAGCAAGAAACAGTAGAAACAGCAACAGCAAGAGAAGCAGTAGAAGCAGCTGAACAAGTAAAGAAAGCGAAGAAACGCTGCAAAACAAAGCGAAAAGCCGTCGCCAAAAACAAAAAGTGAAAAAGTTTTGAGTATCGCGCGCGCGTGTGTGTGTGTGTTAAATTGAATATTTTGCCAGTGTGTGCGTGTGTGCAGTATGGATATTAAGACCACGCCAGCCGCAATGTCTGCCAGCGTGCCGGATGCAGCAACGCACTCGCCGCCCATGGCAGCAGCAGCAGCAGCGGCAGCGGCGGCGGCAACACCGCCGGCAACTGCAGCCGGCAACGGGCAACTGGAGCAAGTGCAGCAGCAGCAGCAGCACAACAAGCAGACGTTCCAGCACATATTCGAGCAGCTGGCACAGCAGTCCGGCACGGGCGGCACGCTCAGCAAGCTGGCGCCCAAGCAGCTCGAGCATCTGCGTCATCTGCTCGGCAATGTGCGCGATGCCAAGAACTTGCAGCTGATTGTGGAGAAATTCAAGAATCTCGAGCAGTTTCAGGAGCACTACGCGCAGCTGGGCAACAACAACACTGTGATCACGGAGGGTAAGTTGTGCGGGAGAGGGAGAGAGCGAGAGAGTGTGTGTGTGCATGTTTAGTTCCCGGAAAGCGCAGCCCATTACTGATTAGCGATTTAATTAACACAAATTGTCGCTGGGCATGACAGGAGCAGCAGCAGCAGCAGCAGCAGCAACTGTAGCTGGCATAGCTGCAGTTGGCTTGGCGTGTTCACAGACTTGTTTTGCATTTTGGGCCGCGTTTGCGGTTATTAAAATAATTTGCAAATTATAAGCTAATTGCCAGCGTAGCAGGGGACGGGAGGGGGCAGGCCACTTGCCCCTCAAGTTAAAGCTGCATTCGGGCGATCGACAGCGCAGAAATTGTTGCCTACTTTTCAGCGCTGCACTTGGCATGACAAACGCGCATTAGAAAAGCGCCGCACACACACACACACGCACGCACACAGGCTCGCATGCGTGTGGCGAAATGGCGGGCAATGTGTCGCTTAGCTGCAATTACAGTTTTTAGCTCGTTAAAACTGTAAATAAAGCTATATAAATAGCGGCAAAGGGCTAAGTAAAAAGAGCTAAGCGAGTGTGTGTGCATTAAGTGTGTATTATGGGTGTAATAGGTGTGTATTGTGTGTGTTATCTGTGTGCTGTGCGCGCCTGTGTGTGCGTGTGCTGTCGGCGCATTTTAATACTTTGAAAATAGCTGACAAATTTGCATTTGCTGCGCGCATTTTAATACTTTGAAAATAGCTGACAAATTTGCATTTGCTGCGCCGCTCGCCTGCCGTGCGCCTAATTGACTTTCCCAACTGTTGGCAAACAACGCTTTTAATTCGCCTGCACTCATTTATATTCCACTCTATCTGCCTTTCACTCACCTGCCTACGCTGTCTCGCTTTCACTTGCAGATGGCGAACTGTCGCTCAAGGACAACGCACGCAACAAATTTGGCGCTGGCGGTCAAACGTTGACGCCGCGTCACACCATCGACGCCATACTCGGCCTGAAGAATCGCAGCGCACAGCAGCAGCAGCAGCAGCTGCAGCCGGGACAGAAACAGCAGCAGCAGCAGCAGGCGCAGACTGATTGCAGCGATGGTAAGTCAAGTCATAAGCCCAAATAAGTAGGCTACGTTTATTTACGCATTAGTCGCGCAACCAACTCGTCCATCGAAATCGATTTCAATTACACAGCGCGAGCGCGCGCGCGAAATCAACCAACACAATCGCAAAATTATATTAGCATTTATTTTGGTAGGTTGTTTGGCCCCGCTTTCCTGCCCTTCACTCCCCCACTCCCCTGCCCCGCTGCACTCTAGCGTCGCGACGTTGCGCGCCACCTCGCCGCGATGCACGACAGCTGATAAGGCCGAAATCAGTCAGTTGGTAATCGTTTACATGGCCCAAAACGGGATTAGAACTCAAGTTGGCAGAGTCGACCGCCAGCAGACGAAGACGGCAGTCTTGGTGGGCGTGTGGTCGTGTGGGCGTGTCGCGTTGCCATTGCTTCTTGCCCAATTTAAACTTTTATTACTTGCTCGCTCGAGGCACATTCCGGGCTGCTACGACTTGGCCTGGCTCGTTACGTTGAAGGCTTTTTAACTGGATTATAGTTGGATTTATGCGCCGCCAGCGGTGCCAGTCGCCAGCGGACACAGCACCTCATTTCCCCCCCCCTGCTCCTCTCTAATACCCACTCTCTCTCTCTCTCTCTCTTTCTATGCCGCCCTCCCTGGGCTGGCACGTCATTTATAATTCATTTCATTTTTGTTTTGATTGCCGACAAGCGATTGTCGCACACCTTACGCTGCCTTCTACAGCTCATCCCTTCTTCCTACCCTCCCCCGCCTGCCTGCCTACCTGCCTGGCCCACGCGATTTGGCAACTTGTGATAAATGAGCGCACACCCCTTACACCTCGGTCGGCTGATCATTTTTGGCACCTTTTTGCGTGCAAGTCTGTTGGTTTTGCGAATAGAACTTGGCATTGGCTGCTTGAAACAGTCTGCAAAAGTGGCTTAATGATATTTTACAAGCCAAATAACTAGCTGAAAATTGTCGGCAGCTTTTTAAGAAACCATATTCTTTGCTTTAATACTTTCTTTCCCATTTAGCACTTTCTTTCTCAATATATGCCTAATTTTGCCCACTCGAAGATTCGGCATGGAAATGATCAAATGCAGCTTCATTTTCCAGCCTTTTCTCTTTCAAGAGCATTAAAGCAAAGGCTAAAGTATTATAAACATTAATTTACCAGCATTTATACACATTTGTTGAATATATAACTTAATGATTTAAGTTCAATTAATTTAAAAATTGCGCAAAATCATATTCTAGCAAGATTTACCTCAGTTATAATGGAAATACACACACTTTGTTTCCTTCCTTATAATTGACTGCTTTAATTTGTCTTAACTGCTGCCATTAAGCTTTGTTTAAGCCGGCCTCTCTCACCTTGCCACGGCGTTTCCTCATTGTCATCTTCATCGATTTTGAAAAGTGCAAAAGAAAGAAGACAAAATCAATTAGAGAAGTTGCAATTAATTCAATTAAATTCATTGCGTCAAATGAATGCCAAGACAGCAGCCACAGCAGCAGCAGCAGCAGCCAGTGACAGCAGCTGCAACAACAACAACAATGCAAGCTGCGCAAACAAAATGGCGTACGACAAGCAGCTGAGCAACAAAAGCGCAGGTTAAATGGCCGCAAATTAATTAGAAGCAGGCAAATAAGCTGGCCCAGTATGGCAGGGGTAGAAGAAGAAGAGCTGAGGGAGAGAGAGAGAGAGAGGGGGGGAGGTCTCAAGCGAAGCGAGCCTCTATAAGGCATAATCATAATTAAACTGCGGCTAGACACAAGCTGTCAAAAAGCATTTAAACTGACAGCTTGCTGCGGTGGCGTCACACACACGCAGCGAGTGGAGAAGGCGGGGGCAGGGGCAGGAACAAGGGCAGCAGGGAGAAAGAGTGAGAGAGAGAGAGAGGGGCAGCGCGTGTGGGAGATAGAGAGCGGGCAGTGCGACACGCTTATTAAACGCATAAAAGCGTTGCCTGCACAAGTGCATTAGGCGGCAAAGCGAGTGAAGCCGACGAGCTGAGCCTGAGCCTGAGTCTCGGAGACGAAGACGAAGACGCAGACGCTGCTCTGCTTCATTAAGATCAAGATAAATAGTGAGCGAGGGGGGCAGTGCAGGGAGAGGAGTGAGGGAAGCGGAGGTAGAAAGAGTGGATTGCTGACGCCGACGCCAATAAGTGGAGCTACAAGCTGCGATCGCTGCGTTCGATCGATCCATTGATTCAGGCACAGCACACACACACACACACACACACACACAGCATACACACACACACACACTCGATCTGGCCCATTGAGTGCGTTAAGCAGTTGACGCGGCATTAAATTGAGCATTAAGTCACTTAATGATTTTAATGCGTGTCCGAAGCGAGCTAAACGCGCGCGTCGGTGTTGCGCCTCCTGTTGTTGTTGCTGTTGTTGCTGTTGTTACTGCTGCTGCGGCTTATTAGCCGCTTTGTTGCCGGCTGCCACAGCTACAACAACACCAGCCGGAGCAATCCACTTCACTTTAACACACTTGATTGACAGTTTTGTTTATGGCTCGTTTCGTTTTTTGATATGCGCTCGATATCGCGCGGTTTATCTTGTATCTTTGTATCTTGTATCTGACAACATTGTATCTCATAACCTGTCTGCGCCGGAAGATGCCAAACATCTTTCTTTTCCTTTCCATTGCATTTCCTTTGCCCATGACTTTCAAAAAAATCTAAAAAAAAAAAAAAACAGCCTAATAACATTTCAATTAGGCCGCCTCTAATGGCCAAAAAAACTGTCAAATCATTCGAGTGACGCGATTAGCGTCAATTTGTCCTTTATGCGCAGTTCGCTTAGCTAGCTGAGATACCCATTGTCTGATTGTCCGATGCCGCTAACTAGAGCAGAGCCAGGCCACGCAATCTCATCTGTCGGCTCCTCCCCCGAAGAGTGTCGGCTTCAAACTTGGCTTAATTTGAACCTTTTAACGTTTCATAGTTAAATTGTTAACAAGCCGAAATTTCCAGCTGCCAACTTTAATTGCCACAGCTAATGGAGAAAATGCGGGGGAAAAAAACAAATCAGGAAACTTCAATTCAAATTTTTAAGGTTTCAAAATCAAAATCATTTCTTAATTGAACTGTCGATCAGGCAATTTGCTGGAGCTCGGCATGAATGAGGTCTAAGCTGGCATTGAACTGAAAGCGTTTGAAATTTGAATACATGAATATATATATATATATATATATATTGCTATAAATGAAAGTCCATTCATAATTTTTAAGATTTCTTTCATAATTTCTTTGGGAATGAATTACCAAATGAGCTTTACTAAATAATTTATCTTTAATTGCATGTGAAATTTTAGAAACCCATACCTTAATTGATATGGAAACTTTTTGGCAAATTTCATTAGCTTTTGCTTAGTTTGAATGACTATTTGATACCTATTTATAAGGCGCTGCTTAGGGTAAGGCAATATTATAGATAATATCTCACTGAATTAAATTAAAATCATCATAAATAGGGCACATATAAAATTGTTTTTTTATTTTTGCCAAGCTTAGTAAATAGTAAGATTTATTTAATATATAATATTATAAATTATGCTTTTACTCTATTATATTTTAATCATCATAACTGTTTAAAATTTCATTATTTAATTAAAGTTTATTTATTTATCTGAAGTTTAAGGAATTTATTTTATTTTTATTTCATTTACATATTTTGCTCTCTGTGCAAATTATTAGATCAGACGAAATGCTTAAGTTTTCTACTTATTATTGCTCACTTTTTTATTTTTATTATCTTTCTTAATCAACATTTATGCAGTTCAGGTATTTTTATAATCTTTCTCAGTTTTTAATCTTTTTTTTTTATTATAATATTCTATATACTTTCCGCATTTATATTATATACCGCCTGCTAACTGGCACATGCGAACTGAAGTTTTGCGGAAATTGTGTGCGTTGTTTTTATTTCACACTGTGAATATTCATTCGATTCATACTCACTTCTGCTCACTTCATTCACACTCCGTTCCAAACAAATTCGCGTTGTGCTTTTTCGGTCTCAATCTCACGCAATTAGCACACGCACTCGGTGTGGCCCAAGCGTTGACTCTTTCTCCCTCTCTCTCCCTCTCTTTCTCTCTCTCTCTCTCTCTCTCTCAGAGTGCGGCATCTGGGTCTGAGACTGAGCGGCAGCTACTGTGGCACCTCATGTGGCGCCTTCACGCCTTTTAAATGGTCTTTTCTATTATGTTGATTATTATTGGAGGTTTTCTGTTTTTTATTTTTATTTTTCCTCGCTTTTTCTATGCGTGTTGGCTTTTGCGGCTACCTCATTTATTTGGCTTTGTTCGCTTTGTTTTTTTTTTCTATTTTTTTTTTTTTGTAATTTTGCCCGTGTTGAGTTTTTGTTAATTTCATTAACGCCACAGTGGCTCAAAATAAAATGCATGCGGTGCGTGTAAATTTCGATTGATTGCCCAAAACGCGCTGGCGAGGTTAATGCGGGGCATTTTACTCAGCTGCCGCGCTTAATTAGCCAAAATATTTGACCCAATTAATGTGGCTGAGAAAATCCGAAAGAGAATCTCGTATATGGTAGAATGATGGACGCGCTTGTGGTAATTACATTAGGGCAAAGACGCGACTTGGGCTTGGTTTGCGTAATCGAAGCGCGAGTTACATGCAAATTAAATTCGAGTACATCAAAAAGCAATTACACAAAAGACTATCAAATAATTACGGGTATTATGTAAAGGGGCAGGGAGGGGGTGCCTGCCAATCGGTACGGCGCAGCTAATTGGGTTTCAGTCGTTTTCGGCCGCTTTCGAAAGCCAATTTAACATAGAAATTGAATTCGGCTATACAAACTGACAGACTGCAAAAGTCACAGTGCATGCAGGAGTCGCACGAGGAGGACAGGGTACCTGCTTCCGTGCCTGGGCAGCGCCTCTACCCAGCAGTTCCACCCACCCACCTCGACTCCGCTCGGCGACAACTAATGACTTCCTCGCATGTCACGTGATATGTGCAAGCGGCAGCCCGAACGCCCATTAGAGCCTGGGCGAGAGAGTTCTAAGCACGGCAAACGCCGCGCTAGTTACGCCCCCCGCTCGCCCACATTCGCCCAGCCTACCCTCACCCCTTGCCAAGTAGTTTACACCAGCTCGATTCAGCTTTGGCCTTCCGAGAATTTTTATTGCCGCACATTGTAAATACGAAGCGGCTAATTGAAAGCCGTTTATTAATGGGCCGCCCCAACAGGTGTAGCAGGGGTAGCGGCAGGGGATCGGAAGGGGGCGGGGGGCATAAGTTGGTAGTATATTTGTGGGGTCGTGTGCGAAGCAACCCAAAATTAAATAACACATTGTTATTACGTGGGCAGCGACAGTTTTATGACTTGGCCAACTGTCTGCGCGCTGACTGGTTAATTAAAATCTAATCAGAATGACGCGTAATGGAAGCGAGAAAGAGAGAGAGAGAGAGAGAGAGGCAGAGTTGGCTGTGCTGTAAGCTTCTATTAGAGTGCATATATAACGATGTGATTACGTATGTCACTCAGCTGACTAATGATCGACTAACTTGGCTGAGACTTGACCGAGATGATTGCTGGGCGTGTGCGGCAAGTGGGAAGAGAGCGAGAAGGAGAGGGCTGCTCTAGGCTTGTACTGCGAATTATACATATGATATATACCTATATATATTCATGAACCAAAGCATGAGCTAAGCCAGTGAAAAGACAGAGTTTTAAAACTGTTTTAGCAGTTAAACTGTGTCAAAAATAATGCAGCAGATATTAACTCTCTGTACTTAATAAGAATATATAGACTATATATTCCTGAACCGTAGGGTGCAGCAGTATATGGAACTTAATTAAGCTACTCAACAGCCTAGCCGCTTGCTAGGCCAAGATAGCTAGGATAGATATAGATAGAGAAACACGTGTTACTTATTCTATATACTATATATTCTTGAACCATATGTTGAATTCCTATATTTATCGCGCCAGTTTCTTTGCTATAAGTATACCCTACTATATACTAAATCTATAAATATGCTTAAACCTGCTCCTTCTGATTTTTTCTTCCCTGCCCGCCCCCTTTAGGCGATGGCGATGTCTCGCTGCCCGACGAAGATGCCACCGATCTGCGCTGCAACATGTCGCTGACGCAGCTGCGCAACATGGACAATCACATGGCCAACATGTTGCAGCAACACGCCAAGAATGGCCTGAGCTACGGCCCAGCAACACCGCCAGCGGCTCCACTGTCGCAGCAGCAGCAGCAGGCAGCAGCGCAGGCAGCAGCGCATCATCACGGCGCCTTGCCACCGCATGCCGCCCCCTTCGGCTACCACAATGCCTTCGGCTTTGCCCCGAGTCACGGGCATGGGCACGGCGCGTATGGACATGCCGAGGATGGCCCGGCCGGGAATTACCTCAGCTCCATGCATCAAATGGTCGAGGCCAATCAATTGCAGCCGCCTCAGATGGGGCCGGTGGGTCCAGGTCCGCCGCCTCCGCCGCCGCCGTCGTCGTCGTCGTTGCCGTCGCTAGCACCGCCGCCGCCGGCCGGCGCCTATGGCAGTCATCAGCAGCACTTGGCGGCGCTGGCCGCGCATGCGCAGGAGCAGCATAACAAATATGCCAAGTCATCGCCGCCAGTTGGCGTCGGCTCCGCCGCTGCTGCTGCAGCCGCTGCCGCAGCCGCGGCTGCTTACTTTATGCCGGATGCGGGGGCTGGAGCAGCGGGAGGAGCAGCTGGAGGGCAGACAGTGGCAGCCACACGCGCCGACTACGACGAGCGTTCAATGTCCTCGGCCAGCGATTTGGATGACGATGAGGATGATGCTGCAAAGCTGCAGGCCGATGGCAACATCAATATCGATGTGACCTCGCCGCCTACCCCGCGGCCCAGTCACATCAGCAGCAGCCACAACAACAACAACAACAACAGCCATGTGAGCGGCGCCTGCAAGCGCAAATCCTCCTCCGCCTACTGTGATGATAATGAGCCGAAATTAGCCAACGGGCAGCAGCAGCAGCTGAGCAATTACGGCATCAGGGCGCGCAGCCTGGACGAGGTGCAACAGCAGCAGCAACAGCAGCAACACTTTCAGCATGAGCAACACTTTCGCAGCAACAACAACAACAACAACAATGGCTCCAATGGCAACGGAGCCAGTGCGGAGCACGTGGACAACGACAGCCTGGTCAACGGCAGCTGCGCCTCGAGCGAGGATCTCAATCAGGCCAACAGCAGCGAGCAGGGCGAGAAGATCACATCCGGCAGCGATGATGAAGGTGAGTGTCAAGTGGGGCTCGATGCATGCAGCCTAATGCTAACACTCTCTGCCTCCACAACCAGGCCAGGATGAGAACTGCGCCAAGAAGAAACATCGACGCAATCGCACCACCTTCACCACGTACCAGCTGCACGAGCTGGAACGTGCGTTCGAGAAGTCACACTATCCGGATGTCTACTCGCGCGAGGAGCTCGCCATGAAGGTGAATCTGCCCGAAGTGCGTGTGCAGGTGAGTAACGTGTCCAGGCCTGCTTCTTTTTATGACTCTCGCACGGATTAGCCTCCTAATTGTCCAATCAGCCTGTCTGCCCGGCCAGTCGAACGGAAATTAAACAATTTCCGTTTGCAATTTGTTTTAACGAAATTAAGTTGTGCCTACTAAAAAATTCGGGCACCCTACCCCGGCTCAACCTTCCGCTCAGACACGTCCGACATGTGTAAGCTGTGGCTGCACACCCCCGTGCTGGCCCATGTTTGACAAGGATTTATGCCTGCCAGCACTTTATTTGCCCTATAAACTTGGCTTAATTTATCGCACCAATTGCGAGATCTAACTAGATATATATATATAGAGTGTTACAGGGTGTTCAAACTGCGGGCTGTCTGTTCTTTTTAGACTTTTCAGCCTACGGCTTTAAACTTATTTTAATAATTTACCTAACTGCATTGAGCTTGCTTTGAAAATTATGTTTAACTCTCGTAGAATAACCCTAACTAGCATGCTCTGGTAGGGTGTTCTCTATGCTGCCTTAACTCTAGTTTTAAGTATGTATGTTTTATTCAAGCAGCAAACGTTTGAGTTGCTATACCCACTGCACATACTATAAATAAAATTCCTAGCTTTCAAATTAGGCTAGCTTTTTAAATATTATCGATTTACGTGGGCGTTAGAGGGCGTGGCTAAATTCTGGCATAATCTTGTAGCTGCTGCAACTTATATGAGTGCGCTCACAAGCTTTTGTGACTCTAGCTCTTTCAGTCTCAGAGTTATAGACGTTCATACAGACAAACTGGCGAACGGAGCGGCGCACAGTCGTTGCTAAACGCGCAGGACCCTTTTAGGTTACTCTAGCTTCATTTAAAACGAATTTCGACTTGATATTTTAAACATGAGCATCTGATTTATATATATTAATCTTCGTAATGCTCATACCTCTGCTCAGTTCAAGCTCTTTCCACATTAAGCCCTTCGTCAAACCCTTCGCCCGACATTCTACTCCCTCCCAGTTGATTCCCCAATTGACCCCTTCGACTTGTTGGTGAACTCAGCCCACTCTCTGGCCAATAAACTTGCCGCACAACTTGCCACAACTTTCTTTCAGTGCATATTAAAATTTATGTCTCAATTGCAAAATGACAATGCGCAACGTCGCGTCGTCGGAGAGAGAGGAACGAGGAAAGTTTGCGGTGCCCGAAATGCTGCGGGAATTATGCACTCTATGCAACGCTGGGCCTTTTGCACGACTTGGGGCAGCACTACAGTGGGATGGGGGACTGGGGAACCTCCGGCAAATGCATGTCTGGCAGCCATTCGTTTCGGGTGGCAAATTGCGACGTTAACGGGCGGGGCGCCTCGTAAATTCCTTTCAGCAGGGTGTAGCATAAAAGACGCCCGCTTTGGGAATCGGAAACGTTTGGAATCGCCGGCATCGGCGGGATTGATGGGGTTCGAGTGTTTACAGTGACGAAACTATCGAATGTTGGAGAGGGCGAAACCAGAGTCAAACTAATTGCATAGCTGCACAGTGGACAAGTCTAGCGACTTGGCATAGTTTTATGTGTTATTCTAAGTCGTAAAGGCGGGTACGGGGCTGCTCACCTGGCGACAGACCCGCGCGGTAGGCAGAGGACAGAGGACAGAGGGCAGAGGACATACATATCAAATTTCACGAGTTCGTGAATTCGTTTCCGTCCAACGACAAATCATTTTTATTGACTAAACATTATCGTGCTGCAACGTTGGCGACACTGACTACGCTGGCAACCCACAACACACACACACACTCGCACACACGCAGCGAGAGGGAGAAATTTATGCACATAAATAAATAAATAAACAAATAACGTAGTACGAACGTAAATACAAACGAAATACAAAAGTAATGAACGAAAATCGCATAAAAATTTCTTGCACCGCCGGCGCTGCGATTTATCAGCGTTTCTCTAGATGGCGTACGGCCCTCATGTGTCACTTTGTCAAATTGACACGAATTCAAATTATGCCAGACTGGAGTAACCTCCTCCACCCCTCAATGCCCCTCAATGCACCACGCCTTCCACTAAGCTTACCCCGTTTAGTCCTTGCCTAAGCCCGTGGTGCGCGTTTGTGGCGTACCCCAAGTCTAACTCGTTTTTTCGATTTACTGGGCACATTTTTTTGGAGGGTGCTGTAGCTGTGTGTGGGAGTGTGTGTGTGTGTAATCGTATTTGCGGTTAGTTTGCATGAAGTTCTAGTTATCGTATTGGGCTGGGGGAAATTGCTTGGTGTGCAACTCGTTGAAGGTGGAAATTTGTTTTGATTAAGTTTGCACACACACAGAGCGACAGAGCGAGAAAGAGAGCGAGCGAGAGGCAGATAGAGAGGCAAAGAAATCGAGAAAAAGTAGAGGTAACTAACTGAGTTGTTACTACTTGGCCAGAGCTCAAAGAGCGCAGGCACGCTTCCTCCCTGCTCCCTGCTCCCTGCTCCCTGCTCCCCGTCAATCAGTGAGGCAATCGCAATACAATTTCTCGTTTAGATGAGTTCATTTCCATGACAAGGCGGGCGGGCAGGGGCGACTGAGCAGAGCGGGTGCTGCTGCCGAAAATCGGTTTCGGGTTTTCGGTTCTATATATGCCATGTGCCACGTGCATTGTAATAGATTTGCTAAATGTTTGTTTAAAAAGTTTGATTGGATTTTGCATTTGAAGCATTGTGTGCTCGATTGTTGTTGTTGTTGCTCTTGTTGCTGTATTATTGTTGTATTGTATGCATTTTTGTGGCTTGTTTGATTGTTGTTTAAATGGCAATATTGCCTGCCACTCTCGCCAGCGACATTTGACGATGACAAATCAAAATGCGAAACTGAAAAAGGGCAAAAAGAAAAAATCTAGCTTAAAATGAAATTGAAATTGTGTCAGATTGTGGTTAGGCGCAGGCAAAGCAATTAATTTGCCATTGCTCGGTGGAAAAACACACTCTCGATAAGGGCTGCAGCTTATCGCCGATGGTAACCAAAACAAGACGCGTTAAGCCGCCAAATTAAACAACAGATTAGAGGGCTAAGCAACAGCCCAAGAAGCAGAGCGAGAGAACGAATAACAACCACAAAAACAACAGCTCGACGCACATCATTAACACTTGGGCGCAAAAAACACTCAGGCAGTTCATCAGCTGGCACGCCCCCCCTCTCATGCGCCCTTTGTCTGTCAGCTTCTAGTGCTGAGAGCACAAACATATGTTCGTTCGTTCTGCTCCTCCTTCTCCTCTCTGTATAGATGACAATTATTTTATTTGGATTACACGCTGACAGCCCGCAATTTGCGCCAGTCTAAGGGTTAAAGTTGCTTCAATCACACGCCGTATTAGGCACAATCGCGAGCAGAAAAAGACACACAGAGGCAGACAGGAAAAGAAGCGGGAAAGAAGTGTGGAAAAGAGTTTAATTAAAGCGTAATTTGGCAAGCCAAAGCAAAGCTAATTGCGGCGTTAGAGGGGCTGCTTGATTGATCGAGGGAAAATCGAGTGGAAAATGCCGCTAGGAAAATGCAGCCTTTCTTGCAAAACCATTTCCACAGCATTGCGTGTGCGTTGCAAGTAAATCGTGGCTCATTTTCCTATCTCTCTCTATGCGCTCTCGAACAGTCAACAATTTTATTATTAATGTTATTAGCAGCAAAAATAAACAAATGGAAAAATGCCTGTCAATTATTTTGCATAGCCAAATGATTAAATATCGTAAAAATGTCAGAAAGTAGCAGCAGAGCGAAAATAAAACATTCAAGAGAGGCAGAGAGAGAGCAGAGAAATAGTTATTTATCTGCATATTGCGCATACGACGTGTGTGCCGGCCTGCCTGTCTGCTGGGTGTGTGTCTCTGTGTGTGTGTGTGTGTGAGTGTGCTGTGCATAAAAAGCAAACAAATAAAAATGTCATTTCACTAACAAATAAAATAGATTTTTATTGCATTCCACTTGCGACATACGACATACGACATTGCCATGGCTTGTCCTCAGCCTGTTTTCTAGCCCGCATTCGGTTTATTTGCCGCACACGTTTCGCTTTTCCTTTCGCTTCCTACTACTCTTTTATGAGCCCAAGACCCAGTCCACTCTCTATAGATACTACGTACATGTCTCTGTCTGTAACGCTCCATTTGTCAATCGCAGCGAGAGTCGATTCGCTTTCGTTTTCACATGTCATAATAATAATAATGCATATTAGGTTCATTTCGACTAGGGACGCTTAGGCCGCTGACAATTTTTATTGAAATCCTATACAAATCTAATAATCAAAATAATCAGAACTGCAGAGCAGGAGGCAGAGGGAGGGGCAAAGGGCAAAGAAAAACCGAAGTTGAATCATAACAAGTCGGAAAGGCTACAGTCGAGCTGACTCGACTGTGATATACCCGCTACAATTCTTCGGAAAAACACGTGCCAAATGTGAACAATGCGTTCTTGCTTTTTATTTCTTTCTGTCTCTAATTTGTTTTGCCTATGCAAGTTCCACTCGATTCTTATTGGATGTTGCCCATTGCTTTTATTACTTTGCAGTTATAAATTATATATGTTGCTGCTCAATGTCTCTTTCGATTCTAAGTGGCTTTAAATATACTAAAAATGTATTTTGAATTTTGTAACACACCATAAAATAAAAAAAAATATAAGATACAAAAAAAATAAATATAATTCGCCGCGGCACCCAGGAGTTGAACTCCGGACCTCTCGCTTAACAGTCAACTACCATCACCACTCGACCACTGCATTTCTAACGCAATGGCCAATAAAATTGCACTATGAATATTTTCGGTGCACATCATTAAAAAAAAAAGTTGCCACATAATTTAAAAAAAAAGTTGCCACATAATTAAAAAAAGTTGTCTGCTGCTGGTGTTGAACTCGGGTACTAACATTAGGAAAAACCGACACAGGCACATGGCCACAAGGCAATACTATTTCTTGAATATCTTCCTTATTTATCGGCCGATCTTATTGAAACTTTCGCAACACGCCCGGATGGTGGTTTTTATCACATGGATAAAAAATGAATGCTGTAGAGCTATATTTGCAGCTATTATCGATTTATTATCGATTTTTGGGGGCGGATGGAGGCGTGGCAAAAATCCAAAATAAACTTGATCTGCGGGCATAATTAACACATATTGTCTCCAAATTTGGTAGCTCTAGCTCTTATAATAGCTGAGATCTAGGTTTTCATACGGACAGACAGACGGACAGACGGACAGACGGACAGACGGACAGACGGACAGACGGACATGGCTATATCGACTCGGCTGTTCATGCTGATTCAGAATATATATACTTTATGGGGTCGGAGATGTCTCCTTCTGCCTGTTACAAACATTTTCGGTTGGCACAAAGTTATAATACCCTTATACTCTTCGAGTAGCGGGTATAAAAATCAAACAATTTCGAAATTCGGAATATCAAATGAAATGCTCGACAATCGGCAATTGCATGAATGGGCTCATTTGAAGCCCAGCCCCTCCCCTCCCCCCGCTGCCCTACCTCTAGGGACTGGCGACTTTTCAGGCGAATAGAATTGCGCTTGGGGAGCCAACTACGTTGACCCTGGGAGTCCACTTAGTGGGCACTCTCCGTGATTTGTTCGTTTCTCCGAGTCGCCTCTGCTCGCTGCAGCCAATTGCGGACACTTCTATAATATTTGTATAATTAATGCAAAACATCAACGACAGCTGCGAGTGTGTGCGAGGGCGTAGTTGGAAGGAGGAGGGGCAGGGGCAGGCAACAATTAACACGTTATGCCACCTTTGACACAGACGAAACAGACGTATAAAAAGCCACAACAAAGCCAAACGGCGCAGGGGTAAATACTCATAAATATGAGGGTTACGCGTTGAGTGTGTGTTGAGTGTTTGTATATACTGCACATCTGCTGCTTATGAAATTATGCTCGATTCAACTGTCCAATAAAACAAAGCAGTCAAAAAACGTAGAGCAACACTTGAAGCGAGCTGCCTAATTATGCACACAGGGCACAGGGCACAGGGCACAACAATGAGCAGGAACGAGAGTTAGCGGCAATTGTTATCGTTGTTTGCTATGCAAAATGGCGCGAAGTACAGTGTGCACTGACTAGAATGTACCTGTTAAGTTCCTACTGTAGGGTAAGCACTTTGAACTTAAATCTAGGGTTTCGTGTCTCTTAATCAATTCACAAACTTGAGAATATTATTTATTCATGAAATACCATATGGTAAATTTAATAGTTTATGATCATTTATAATTAAAATATTTAAAATATTCAAAATATTTAAAATATTCAAAATATTCATAATATTTATAATATTCAAAATATACAAAATATTCAATATATTCAACATATTCTATATATGCATAATATTCAAAAAAAAATACAAAATTTACAAAATATATCAATATATAAATATAATAATCAATATATTAAAAATATACAATATAATCGACGCTTACGCATTATCGATTGTAATGCAAATACCAAGAGACTCAAATATATCGCTGAAGCGCAGCCAACTTCACTTGATGCGTAGCAAACGTTGTGTGTACTGTACATAATTTAATAGAATTAAGGTTTATGAGCAAATTTAAAGATTTTAATATACATAATCTAGGGAACGTAATGCCGATTTTTCATTAATTCTTTATTTATTTTATTTATTTATTTATTCTAAGTAAACTCTTAAATTTTGTTTTAAAGTTTACTTAGGCGCAGCAGATAAATCCCAGATAAATCCCAAGATAGAAACCCATCATTCTGATGCCTTTTAGCTTATATTATAATATATATTTCTGCACAAACTTAAGCTTTAGTTTGAGACTAAACTTTGAGTATTCTTATACTAATAATCTCTTATCTTCAAGCTAGATACGAGTTTCTTCTTGAAGGCAAACCTTCTCTCTTTCTCTCTCTTGTTGTCCTTTTAGCTTCAGCTATTTACTTTACCCGACCTTAATGCTTCCCCTACTGTAGCTGGGTTTCTTGGCTCAACCTTGTCCCATTTTCTTTACACCCTCGGTTTTCCTCGCGTGACCCATGCCCTTTCCCCTCTGACAAGTCAAGCCACCGCTTCGCTTTCAACTAGTTTCGCTTTGTAATTTACTCGGCCACATCTCAATTATATTGCTGCAAAAAGCAAAGCTTATGTAGGACGACTCTGGTTCCCTGGCGGGGCACAATAGAGCCGCTCTGCCGGTTTCAATTAACCCCCATTAGAAGCTCGTCGCGTAGGCGGCTTCTACCTGAGATCGGATCGGGGCACGCCTCGGCAAATGCGTGTCGCAATTAATTAAGCTCGAGAATTCCGCAAGATGACAATGACAATCATGACCATGATGATGATGATGATGATGATGACGCAGTTGTCAGTCAGTCGCGGAGCTGGGGGCAGCTGCTGCGCCGCGAGAAGGACGCGTCGGCATCGTTTGTTCAGTTATTTTCTGTTTGCTTTGGCATCCAATTTCATTCCTTTATGCGACTTATTGAGTTTGGAACAACGCAACGCGAGTCCTGGCAGCGTCTCCGGGCCAAAGCCAAAGGGTGTCGTTGTCTGCCCGAGTGAGTTTGGCTGCCAGTCCGCCTCCTGGTTTGTCTCTCTGTATCTGAGTCTTGCCTATGGCATCAGCCACTTTAAAGCATTTTCGCCGACATCGTCGGCTTTCATCCTGGCTGCGTTTACATAGTGTGCGCCGTTTAAGCCGCGAAACGTGTCCTTGCGCTTTTCGCAGGCTAATGAAATCAATGTGAGTCGAGGCGCGTGCGTCGGATTTGCTGGCTCGGCTAGTAGTGGCTGCCACTAAAACGGTGTCCACATGTCCTCGATCTCTCCCCCTTCCCCCTCTTCCGCGTTCAGCCTACGCGCTGCTTCATAATTCCGTCAGGCATCGAGTCGAGCGTAACCTGTCAACACATTTCAATAAAAGTGCATAAATCAAAAGGAATGAAATTATAAATCATTTTGCCTCCCCGTCGACAAGCGACCCGGCCCGGCCCGGCCCGGCCTGCAACCCTCGACTCACGCACACCAAAAAAAAGAAAAACATAACCTCACTTGACATTAGGGGTTAGAAAAGGCAACGTAACGGCAGACGCTGCGAGCCACCCCGGCCCCGGCCCCGGGGGCGGCACTCGAAATATGTTTGGCTTAAAGTGAAACAAAATACGATCAAATGTAATCAAGCGAATACAATTACAATTACAGTGAAATTACGCTGGGTTTTTTTTAGGCTAAATTGCATGCGAAATTGTCACAGCCAGCGTAGGGGAAGGGGAAGGGGAAGGGGAAGGAGGAGGGGGAGAGAGACAGAGCGCAGCTAAGCTTAGCTGCTGTAACTAAAGCGAGCTGAGAAAGCTACACGCGCGCAGCAGCTGCTCGACTTCGCTTCGCTTCGGTTTGGTTTGTCTTTTCCGTTCACTCGAGACGTCAAGTGCACGACATGGGCGTAGTAGTGCTAGTGCCATAGGGGGGGCGACTCGTTGCACCCCTTACTCACTCGAGTTATGAATATTATTCAATTTGTATGCCTAAATGCTGTGTAATGAGTTGCACATCTGTTCGTCGAGTGGCGAGTGCCGCGCAGGAAGAGAGAACTTCACCCCCCTCTACCCGTCCCCCTCCTGTTGTATTATTATTATTGTATTACAGCACTTGCCGGGTACTTGTGTCCGCTTTATGTGTCAGATGTCAAGAGCACGTCCAACAATCCCTCTTTAAAATTTGATCAAGCTCGCAAATCGAATCAGCGCGCAAATTGTTTTGCTTCATTTTTGTTTTTTTGAGCCGTGATTATATTCCCTTAACTTTTATTAATGCGCGTGAAATTGATAAACAAACAGTGCATGATGAGGAAATTTTGTATTCAATTTAGAAAATCATTATACACAATAATAATGTGAATAATATTTAGTTAAGACTTGCCTTAGGCAAGTCAAGCTGAACCGAAACTATTCCGCAATAGATTCTGCTGTGATTTGATTTTAGATAGATATGATTGGGAAATTCTGTAAGGTATTTCCGAAATCATTAAATTATATTGTTAATAAACAAAATATTTTATATAATCTTGCCCTTAGCAGGTTGGGTTGTACTGAAACTATTCCAAATTGAACTCTTCAATGGATTAAATAAATTTTAAAGCCTATAGATTTTTTGAGGAAACAACGTATAAACAAATAATTAAATTTATATTATGTATTATAAATTGTATTGAATAGGTATTTTATTCCTCAATGGAAATCTGCAGAGTGTCATCTACTTGTATCAGAACATTTATAAATAGGCGCGAATTTAATAAATAGATTATGATTAGGAAAATTATGTATAGGAGGAAAATTATATAATAAAATTCTGAAATTTTCCAAGTTGATAAACAAATAGTTAAGATAAGGAATTCTCGTATGCAATTTATTACATATTATTATTTATTTATTTAATACACATTATAATATCGTCTTAACCAACTAAAACTATACTTAAACTATGCCATATAACATCAAAATCAAATTCTGCTCTGCGCTATTCATACGACAATGAGACCGGGTATGAGTAGTACTCAAAGCTTGCCGCCCGAGGCATCATACCCCACGCATACCGCATGCACATACAGTATACCCCCGCTCAGATGGCCTGTCAGTTTAAATGAACATTGGGCTTAAGTTGTCAAATTAGTCGCAACAGAACAATTTCGATTTGGGGCTCCCTCGCATGTGACTCAAACGAGAGGAGAGAGAGAAAGAGAACCGAAAAGAAAGGTACCCGAGGGGCAGGGTAGTAGGGGTATTCCCGTGAAAAAAAAAATGATATGTGAAATGAGACTTAATCAGCTTTATATAAATGCTTGTTTTGACAACGAGCATGAGCAGCAGATGCCCAAGCTCTCACTCTGTCCCGCTCTCCCTCTCTCTCTCTATCTCTCTCTCTCTCTCCCTGTCTCTTTAGGCTCAGCCCACACTCGTCTAATTATGTCAGACACAAGCTGCTTATTATAATTACATAAAAACATATTTCGGGAATGCGTCTCCCTGTGTGCGACATGCTTCATTGGGGAGCTTTGATTTCCGCTTTTAATTAATTTGTGTAACATGCTAATTGGTTTTATGCGTTCTCTTTCCTTTCATTTCTTTTCTACCTCGTTCTGTTATCGCGTTGTTGTTGCTGTGGTTGCACGACCCAGCTGCATAAATCATAAAACACTTAAATAATTTTCCGTCCGTGCGCTTGCCACTTGATTATTACGTGCTAATTAATCACCTAAAACACAACAAATTTTCGGCTCGCTTTGCTTGCGTTTCGTCCCACTGTTTCAAGCATTTTTAGCGCACGCAAAATGTATAATTAAGTTATCAAGCCCCACGCAGCAACAACTTTTAATATATACAACAAAGTTTTAGCCACTGCACACACACACGCACAGTATACACACACACACAACTGCAGCTGAACTAATTTATTTTGTCATAAGGAATTATTCAAATTATGCGCGTAGTCAAGCAGCGTGGAAATGTCGCTGTAAATAACCGACGGCTTTTTATTTTCGGGTGCTTAGAAGCGAAAGCAAAAGGTTAAGCGAGGGTTGCTCGAAGCGTAATGAAGCTGCGCATAGTTAGAGATGTTATATATTTAACTTTTCAAGCTTCAGCTGCGAGAGGCAGCTACAATAAACTAATAAACAATGATTCTAATATAGAGTATTGCAATATGAGCAATAGGCAATATTTGTCCCTGGAAGGAGAGTGATCGTGACAGGAGAGTGTCCGTAGCAGGAAAAAGTCCGTCCAAGGGAAGTGTCCGTGGAAGGAGAATGTCTCTCGAAAAGCAAAGTTCTTCAGACTGGAGTAAAAAAGTTAGAAAAAATAAAGAATAACGTAGGAATAATAAGAAAAAGTTTAAAAGTGCAGTTCGCTCAAGAGAGGTGTCCATAAAAAGAGTTTTTAATAAGAGTATAGTAGTTTGTTGTACTCAAATTAAATATAACTACAAAAATATTAGTTATAAATATATAAAAATATAAATATATTTTATACATAATAACATAATCAAAGCATAATTAAAACTAGGCCTAGGAATTAATTCATTCTGTAAGAATTTTATATTAGTTTTCCAATATTAAATTAGACTATAATATATGCAAAAGCCTTTTCCAGTTGCTTACACTCATTTACCCTACTCCCCACTCATGCCACGAGCCGCACGAACAACCCTCGCAAGTGTGCGCTGCTCTGTCTTACCTCTTGCAATTGTTGCAAATTAAAAATGCGTTCTGCAAGTGTCAACAAAATGCGACCGTGTGCCCAAGGAGTGGAGGCAAGAGAGAGAGAGAGAGAGAGAGAGAGAGAGAGTACGTAGCGTGTGACAGCTTTGGAACTACCCACGCTCAGGCACAGCCACGCCTCCCCGCTCCCATACAGTTGAACTAAGCATCGTCGATTTGCCCGAGGCAGCTGCCCAGGCATATTTGTCGTCCTTTGTAGCCGATTTAACTGCTTATTAACTGTGCGTGCGACCGTTCTTTGTACTCTGCGTAGTGCTGCCACTGCCCCCTCCCCTGCTGGCCCTGCTCCTCCCCTGCTGCTGCTGCTGCTGCTGTTCAGCATGTCAGCGAGTAAATAAATAGCTAATTAAATACAGGGTGACACGTGGCGCTGGCAAACACGCCCAGCCAAACAAACCGGCAGCGACCCGCTCGCATTAACCCCCCGTAACTCCACCTCCCTCCCTCCTCCTCTCTCTCTCTCTCTCCTATCCCACTCAAAGTCAGTTCAAGTTAAGAAGCAGAGAATGAAGTGAAAGGCCGCAATTGAAATGCAAAGGAAATCCGAGCAAAGAGCGCGTTGATCGAGTGGGTGTTAAATGAGGTGAGCAGAGTGAGAGAGAGAGAGACGCAAGACGCTGCACAGGGCGACCTTTGACTTTTCACATGCGACATTTGAGACGCTGATTCGCTGTGTCTGCGGCTGGCACGGGGTCAGCCGGCGGGGGAGGCAAGGCGAGAGGCCAGGTCGTGTGCCTCGCTTTGTATTACAATGATTTGTAGTGTGTGTGTGTGTGTGCAACCGAAACTGTTATTAGGCATAATGAGGCAGTCGCAACAGTCGCGTGGGCGTGGCAAAATGAAACAATTCGATTTGGGTAAATATTTTGCCTGCACATAAATAAATATCAAAGAGAAAAGCAAAGGCGGAGATTGTGGAGAGATTGAGAAATTGTAATAGAAATGTCGAATCAAGACAAAAGACAAGCTAGGATGGAATATACTTGTATATACTGCGAAATTTTGAGAGTGACTGCTTAAAGCATTCATACATGTGTTTGTCTAAGTTGAAAGTTGTCACTTTGCTTATTTTGTTGATAAGCCAAAATTTAGATGAACTTGATCTAGGTTTGGTAGGTAGGTATAGCCATAGCAAATTTGGTGTAGCTAGCTCGCATAGTTTCTAAGATCTGTGTGTTCATACAGGCAAACAGGCAACAGATTGATCGAAAAACCGATAGATGAACAGTAAGAGGAATAGACACATGAACAAAAAGAGGAACAGATAATTGAACAGACAGAACAGAACAGAAGATACAAGGATAGACAAAAGGACAGACCTACATCAACTATGTTAATCATGTTGATCGAGAATATATATGCATACTCTGTATAGGAGAAAGCTTAGGGCAAAAACTTATACGAGCCCCAACCACTATTAATTCGAACAGCATGTGTTTTTGCCAGTGTGCAATGTTCAACACACGATATTTTCAATACTATTGCAGATAACGTATGCCAATGTATTTTGTCTAAAAGAGCATTTTATTCTCTTTACGATGACAAAAAAAAAATTTCTTGTATTTCCAACAACAACAACAACATGAGTAATTCATTCAAACGGTAGACTTAAGAGATAAGAAAAAAATGACCACTATTAATTCGAACGCTGCGTAATATAACAAATTAATTAATATTAGAATTGTGTAACGTCGCCTCTGGCCTGTATTACACATTTAACACGTTTTGGCATTGATTTTAATAAATTTTCGCAATGTTCTCGAGAAATCGAGTCCCACATCTCTTGTAACTTAATTTTGAGGTCAGAAATGCTCCTTTGTGGCTCATTTCGAAGCTTTCTTTCCATTAGCCACCAAATATTTTCTATGGGGCTTAGATCTGGACTATTTGATGGCCAATCTAAAACCTCCATTTGCTTATTGAAGCCAATTTTTGGTTATTTTGGCTGTGTGCGATGATGCTCCGTCCTGCTGAAAAGTGAATTCACCACAATCTGCCAGTTTTGGTATTGATGGCAGCAAACTCTCTTCCAAAATATTAATATATTTTTCAGCATTCAATAAAATGCAGCTTTCCTAATCCGTTGGCATACATACATCCCCATACCATAGTGCTTGCAGGAAACTTTACTGTCCTTTTAAGGCAGTCGTTATGGTATGTTTCTGTCTTTGTACGGATGACGCGTTTTCTCGTATCACCGACACTAACATCAAATTTAGCTTCATCGTTAAATATGATGGTGTCCCATTGCCTTTGAGTCCAAGACATCCTTTCCTGAGCCCATTGCAAACGCTTTTTTTTGACGAAACGTTAGCAAGGGTTTTTCCTTGGCCTACAAGTCAGATAAGTTATTGGGTGTGATACATAAATAATAACAAAACATACTTTATAGAAACCATATCCAATATTTTTTAACTGCAGTCGCGTCCATTCTCGCTTGACAGTTTTGACAATTTTCTGAGACCACTCTGAAGCCAAATTTCTTAATGATTGGCACCGATCAGCCTTTACAATTTTGGCCAGTTCCCTTTTGTCACGGGGGTGTTATTGCTGATGTTCGCCCTCTATTTGCAATATTATTTTCAATATTCCCAGTTTTTTTGAACAATTGGATCACCCCATGCACTGACGATTTAGACAAATGTAATTGTTTGCTTATTTCAGTAATTGTCTTCCCAGATTTATAATAATCTCTAATCAATACTCTGATTTCGGTGCAAATAGGCTTACCAAGTACCATCGTTGCTAAACTTTTACTGATCTGCAGTAATTTAAAATTTTTTTGCATTCTGCATTGTGTTATTATTTGCAGATTATAACTAGATAGTGATCCCGTTACATTGGTTGCTTTTGTTTTGTTGTTGTTTTGAGATAACAGTAAGCTTGCGCAGTGTTCGAATTAATAGTGGTCATTTTTTTCTTATCTGTTAAGTCTACCGTTTGAATGAAATCCTCATGTTGTTGTTTTTGTTGGAAATACAAGAAATTTTTTTTGTCATCGTAAAGAGAATAAAATGCTCTTTTAGACAAAATACATTGGCATACGTTATCTGCAATAGTATTGAAAATATCGTGTGTGGAACATTGCACACTGCCAAAAACACATGCTGTTCGAATTAATAGTGGTTGGGGCTCGTAGTAAGCTGAAACAAATCCACATTTATACCTATATAAACTATATATTTTCTTGTTTAATATGTATCTATATGTTTCAGAATATTGTATAAGCAATTTGAACTGAATATATAGAAACTATTTTAGAGAGAGAGAGAGAGAGAGAGAGAGAGAGAGTAGCCTAGAAAAGATCCCTCTAGCTAGTTCAGTCTGTTAGATATATAATAAAAATATGCTCCATATTTCTCAACATATAAATATATATATATAGTTAATTTACTTGCCTTCCTCCCTGCAAGACCTTGCCTGCGTCTGCCTCTGCGCTCGATCAAGCTTTTTGCGGCTTCTGCGGCGGACAAAGCGACCCCGACTCCGACTCCGACCCCGACTCCGATCCCGACCCCGGCAACGACCCAACGACATCAAGTGTAAATCAATATGCTTGTCGGCTGCCAGACTAATTAAAACATCTTCGAGATGTGCGCGCTTTGTGCCGCTCCAGGCTTTTGTTTGGCACCGAATTCGGTACCGAAGGAACGCCGCAAGGCAGCCGAAGTCGGGGCCGCGGCACAGCTCGAGGTCGAAACAGGATGCCGGGCGAGCTTGGACGCGGGCCCGGAACTAAAAGCCAACAAAGGAAAACATGTCATAAACTAGCGCAAAAAGGACTACACGCTGTGTCTTTGTTTGTGGCAGTAGCGTACCCTGCCCTGCCCAGCCTGCCTTCCCAGCTTGCCCAGCCTGCTCAGCCTGCCCAGCCTGCGCTGCCTGCCTGCCTGGTTTAAAATTATGACAGGCGCACACTGGCACTGCCAGGATGACTGATATCTGTCGCTGCCAGGCCAAGCTATATAATTAGGGTCGGCCGAGGCTCGGCTCGGCTCGGCTTGGCTTCCCTTCCCCCCTGACACCCTACGCCACTGCTTGTCGGGCTTCCTTCTGGCAGTTTTTTAATTCAATTAAAGCTCGCACACGGACATGCAGATGCATTCGACGCGGCATTAGCTTAGGCGCCGCTATCAATATCCTTGAGCGCAACGGGTTGTCCCCGGCTGCACGGGTATCCAGCCCTGACTCTCCCCTCCCTCCCCTCTCTCTCTCTCTCTCTAATTATAGTTTTGCACTGCAATTAAACTGCTTATCGAGGCAACGAGGCAGCGCGGCGCGCGCTTCGACTTCAATCAATTTGATTGAATTGCATGACATGCGCACCTAATGGGAATAACGATTATGCGATCTATAATTGCAGTGTCCCGTTACGGGCTAATCGCCGCGCTGGCATCGCTTGTTAAGGGCAGCAAGTATTATTTTTTCTTGTTTCTTTTTTGCACTTAAAAACGTTTTGCAATTTCGTGTGCGATGGAGCCGGAAGTAGCGTATACGCCATGTGGCTGAAAGTGCGGGCAACAATGAACCTTGTGTAATGACAAGATGCTTGCATGCAAAAGTTACCTACCCCCCCCCCTCACCCACACACACATCCGGCCTCCCACTCTCACACACACAAGTTGCAAACAGTTTTATTAAGCTGCTGAGCTCTTGTGTGTTAAAAGTCAATTTTCCAATTTGCAAACTGTCAAAAACATTCGAAAAGCAATTTGTGCCATAGCGCACACACGCACACAAAGATGCAGACAGAGAGAGAGAGTGTGAGAGAGAGAGAGCGGAAGAGAGAGCAAGCCAGCGCTTGTGCATGCTGAGAGTACAAGCCAAATTGCGTATACGCCTTGTACGCTTTTGGGCGACGACACTTTGCGGCCGAAGTTTTCCAATAAAACGGCAAAACTTTGCTGCGAACAAAATTAAAGAAGACGACGACGACGAAGAAGAGAAAGAGAAGGAGTGCGAGTGCGAGAGCGAGAACGAGAATGACGATGAAGTTGATGATGAGTATAACGTGCGCCATGGGGTTGCTGTTGGGGGATGCTGCTGCTGCCGCTCGACGCCATTTAGCAGTGGGTCGAGTCGTGTCGGGTTTGGGGTCGACACATTTTTGGGGGCGGCCAGGCAGTGGTGGGGGAGGGGAGGGGGCGACGCAAATTGTTTGCTGCCAATGCGAAGTTTATGAAAAAGATTAAAGTTGAAAAGTGGTCGCAGGCGAGGCGGAGGGCGAGAGAGAGGCGACACTCTGTTCAGGCCTGGCGCGTGCTCTAGCCAAGCGTCTGTGTCTCTGCCGGCTCCACATGAATGCCAAATGCCGCAGGCAGCCGGGCTGAGCAGGCAGAGGGGCAGGCAGGGGCGGGCAGGCAGCTGAAAATGTAGCAAAATTGAAAATGGCTGAAACGCGCTGCCAGTTGCTGCCTGCGTGTGCGTGTCTGTCTCTGTGTGTGTGTGTGTTTGTTTGTATTTGTGTCTATGGGGTGGAAAATTGAGTTTGGTGCCAGGACAGCGGGTTGCGGCAGGGGGGCAGTGCGCCCAGCATCAACAGCCAAGCCAAAGATGAAAGCAGACAATTTGCCAACGCTCCAATGGGCGGCTGAATGTGCTGCTGCTGCTGTTGATGATGATGATGATGATGACGTTGGGGGCGTGTCAGCTGCCAGTCTAGCTCGCTGTCTGCCTCTCTGTCTCCCTCACTCGCTGTCTCTCTCGCTCGCACGCTCTCTGCGCTTATGACGCACCATGAATGGAAATTACAAAATTGATTTTGATGATTTAATTAAAATGAAGAAGCACAAACTCAAATTATAACAGTCGGCGAGCTACGCTCTTGGCTGGCTTTTGAGTGGCTCTCCCATACTCCCCCCCCTCCACCCACCGCCCCTCCGCCTGCTACTGCACACAGCCACCACAGCCAAATGTCAATATTCATTTAACATTTGAGAGACTCGTGTGTGTGTGTCTGTCTCTCTGTGCGAATGTGGCCTAAAGCTGCTAACTTTAATTTATTTTCTTCGTACAGATTTGAGAGACAGGAAATTAGACTTTGAGTTGGGTTTTTGGGGCTGCTTGAGCTTTGTTATTGCTATCTGTCACTTTTGGCTATGCTAATTGAACTATAGATACATTCTTGGCCAGATATATGGCTAGAAATTAGTTGGCTGTAATTAATAAGGCTGCGAGAAGTGGAAGTTTTCTAGGGTATACAGTAGGCTGCACTCTCTCTCTCTCTCTCTCTCTCATTGAGCTGTTTAGCTATTTGATTTTATGTTTAACTATTTTATGGCTATATTAGTGCTCGCTGTCTCAGTGAAGCTTTAGCTATTTTAAGGCTATATAACTACTCTATCTCACTCTGTAGTTATTGGCTACTTTACTGCTTCAGAAGTGCCTTCTCCCTCTCTGTAGTTTTAGCTATTTTAAGGCTATATTATTGCACTCTGTTTCAGCGAAGCTTTAGCTTTTTTAAGCCTATATTGTTGATCTATTTCTCTCTGTAATTTTTAGCTTTTTTATTGCTTTAATATTGCCCTCTCCCTCTTTTTAGTATTAGCTATTTTAAGACCACATTAGAGCTCTCTATCTCTCTCTCTCTCTGACTGTTTTGCCTACTGCTGATATGGCTACTTTTCCGCTATATTTAGTCTTTTTATCTCTCACCTCAGGTTTCAGCTATTTTCCGGCTACAGTACTGCTCGCTCCCTCTCTGTGGCGTTAGCTATTTTCTGGCTATATTAGCGCGCTCTGTCTGTCTGAAGTGCTTAGCTATTTTATGGCTATATTTGTACTCTTACTCTCTCTGAAGTGTTTGGTTAGTTTCTGGCTATATTAGAGCTCTCTCTCACTCTCTCTCTCTCTTAATAATCTCTTAATAAGCTTTCTCTCACTCTATTTTTAAATATGTTATAGCTATATAGAACTCTCTCTCTCTTATTAAGGGTTTAGCTCTTTTATGGCTATATTATCCTGCATAGTAATGTTCTTTCTATCACTCCAGTATTTAGATATCTTATGGCTATATTAGAGCTCTCTTTCACATTAGTATTAGGCTATTTTATTGCTATATTAGAGCTCTCTCTCTCCCTACAGTCTTTAGCTCTTTTATGGCTATGTTCGCGCAGCTATTTAAATCGACACACAGACAAAGCAATTAGCCAGCAGCCTCAGCTGCTTATTGGGCTTAATTACACTTTGGCAAAGTTGATTTGCTTGTTGGAAAAACACAACAAACGCATTTTCCCTTGTTGTTTGCCGTTTTCCAAGCCCTGCCAATAGGGGGCGCTAGGGAGCGCAGACAGGCACGCAGGCGAATTTGTAATGCAAATCAGTTTGTGCCTGCGCGCGCCTCGCCTCCGCAAATTGACAACGAAAATAATTTTACGCGCCATTATGTTTAATTAAACAGCCGCAGCACACACACACACACACACACACGCCTCCTGCTGCTGCTGCTGCTTGTTTGTGTATTTTGCGGCAGCGCGTGACTAACAACAAGCACAGCAAAGACAACAACAACAGAGAGACCGAGAGAGAGAGAAAGCGCGAGCGAGAGCGAGAGCGACATAATGGTAATGAAATTTCCATCAAAAATAATTTCTTATTAATTTGCGCAAATTGCATTTAATTACTTTGAGCGCAGCAGCAGCGCAGCCGGCGGCGTCAACGGAAATCCAAAATACACTCAAACCAACGCCAGGCGGCGTTGCAAACACACACACACGCACACACACACAGTCTCACACTCGCTCTGCTCGCCGCCCCAACGCAATCAGTTTGCGCGCTCTCCTCGCTCACCACACTTGCTCTCTTTGACGTTCGGCTCTCTCTCATTCTCTCTCTCTCTCTTTGCCTACGCCACTAATTAGACAGACGCTTGAGCTGCGTCGCGCTGTTTGGCTGCGCTGCTCGCACACACAGACGATAATTCTAATTAGAGCTACGTGCACTAATTGAATTTTATTTCTGCAGCCACGTCAAACGTTAACGCGCTGCCCACGCTGGCGTCGCCGCCTCTCTCTGCTGCTCTTCTTACGCCATTTTGTTTGTCCAGCTGTCTGACTGTATCTTCTTTAGCTCTGCTGCTGCTGCCGTGCGTCTCGCTCTGGCCTGCCTGACAGCGCTGCCTGCGCTGCTGTTTTCATTAGCAATTCGGCCGGGCGGCCATCTTGCTTTTTGTGTGCTCATCCTCGCGGACGCCGCTCTCTCTCGCTCTCTCGCTCTGCCTAATTAAGCTCATTCAACTTGACGAGCTTAGGCAAGCAGCGGCTCGTTGCTGCTGCTATTTTTGTTGTTGTTGTTGTTGTTGTTCTATTGCGTGTTGCTGTTGTTGTTGTTGCTCTGCTTAGACCTCGCCTGATTAAATTAGCGCTCTGCTGCGCCGCATTTAATTGCTTTCTGCGTAATTAACTGGCACTTGGCAGCGTCGCTTTCACTTGTTCGCATTTTTCTAATGAACTTCGTCTTATTTTTTTTTGATCTACTCAGGTCTGGTTCCAGAACCGTCGCGCCAAGTGGCGTCGCCAGGAGAAATCGGAGAGCCTGCGTCTGGGGCTGACGCATTTTACACAGCTGCCGCATCGCTTGGGCTGCGGTGCATCCGGTTTGCCCGTGGATCCTTGGCTCTCGCCGCCGCTGCTGAGCGCGCTGCCGGGTAAGCCAAGCTGCAATTCCACTAAATTATGCATTTATTTCACGTCTCTCTCTCGCTCTCTCGCTCTGCAGGCTTCTTGTCGCATCCGCAGACCGTTTATCCCAGCTATCTGACGCCGCCTTTGAGCCTTGCGCCCGGCAATCTGACCATGAGCAGCCTGGCAGCCATGGGCCATCATCACGGACCACCGCCGCCGCCGCCACCGCACGGACCGCACAGCGGACAACTGGGACCGCCGTCGGGCGGCCCGGCGCATCCGCAACAAGCGCCACCGCCACCGCATCCACACTCGCATCCGCATCCGCATGCGCATGCACTGGCCGGGCATCATGCGGTGCCGCTGTCACATCTCTCGCCGCACCTGTCACGCATGTCACCGCACGCGACCTCGTTGTCGCCGGCACATCATGGCGCCACACTAACGCCGCTGCCGCCCGCAACAACACAGGCGGCGGCAGCAACAGCAGCAACGAGCGTCGCCTCCTCAACCTCATCCTCGTCGTCCTCGTCGCTCGAGTGCAGCGGCCCCGATGTCTGCATGTCACCGCAAAACCTCAGCATTTCGAATGCCGATTCGAATGGCGATCCTCGCGATTGCAGCGATAATGAGGCCGCGGCAGCCGTAGCAGGCGGCAGCCAGACGAGCAATGGCGGCCTGGAGAAATGCAGCAACGAGCTGCTCGACGTGGGACGCGACAGTCCGCCGCCGCCGTCGACGCTCACCCTAAAGCGTGCGACAGCCGCTACGCCGCCCACCGTGGACATGCGCAGCAATTCGATTGCGACGTTGCGCATCAAGGCCAAGGAGCATCTCGATAATCTCAACAAGGGGCTGGTCTCGATGGTCTAGAGATAGGAGGCGTCTCCCCGCACTGCAAAACCTCAAAACATTTCCAGTTCCGGCACGCGCAATTTCCCACAGTGTTTAGTCTTAGTTGTTTTATCCCCATCCTAATCAAAATCGGCATAAGCTACTGTATTAATCCTTAATATATATATATATACATATATAGTTTCCTGATCTGTTGCGCATGTGCGCCCGATTTTAGTTTATAGTTAATGCGACAACCTGCGTTCATTGTTTTTTGCAAAAAGCAGAGGAAACTTAAGTAAAGCAAATGCAAAGAAAAGCGTAAGGAAAACTAATAGATTTTACTGTGCATAGAATTATTTGTAAAACATTTCCATAATTCCTACAGAAACGGAAACGAAAACGGAATCCTAAACCCATGGCATATAAATTAGCACAAAATAATAAATACAAATAAACAAGTTTTAGCTCACATGGCTAACTGAATTCGTCTCTCAGAGGGGGGTTGCGTGGGATGGGGAAAATTGGAAAATGGCGGCAAATTGAAATTGCACAATTTTGTGAGGAAACCACAAAATGCGGCGCAGAGACCGCAGACGGTGCTGATTTTTGGCAATTTTCCCAATCGGCTGGATATCGATTAGTAGATAAACGATATTGGGGAAAACTGCAATTAGAGGGGGGATCAATAGGAAACTGAATCGAATGAGAAACGTTTGCGAATATGGAAAACAAAAGAAAACACGAAAAGTTCAAGATTTCGTTGAGTTAATTAGCCAAGCTCGATAGAACTCGGCTAATCAGCTGCCCAAATCTGATTAATGAGTATAATTAATAATCGAGAAAATTGGGCAAAGCAAAGCAGGTATGGGATGTGCGGCGAGGGGGAGGGGACATGACTCAAGTAAAGCTCGAGGCACTACTGTGGCAACAAATTGAAATCGTTGACAAGCGGCAATTAAATGCAATTAAAAGGGACTAAATGCAGCGCAAACAAACCCGCATAATGACGCCTAATTGACGGGAACAAAGTGCGCAGAAGGGTAGCTCAGGCCGCGAGAGTATACCCCATATATGGTATATGGTATATCTAGTACACCTGGGCTACTCTATGCTCCAATTGTAGTAGCTACGAAATGTAATAAAATAATGAATAAATTATAATTGATTAACGCCGCGGGCAATTAAACTGTAAGCACGCCGCACACAGCGGGCGGGCGCACCAGCTCGTGTGTGTGTGTGTGTGTGTGCGACCTCGGCACAGTCTCTCGCCTACTTACGCTCTGCCTGTCTCCCTACTCCCGCCCTCCCTCGCTCTCGCTCTGCAATGATAATTGCCGGCAATTACACCGTGTGCTTATCTCACGCACAAGATCTTTAACAAAAATCTCACTCAAATGCATAAACTATGCGAATGGGAAACGCAAACCGAGTCGCTTGGCGGGTTGCACATTTTACGTGACATTTTACCAAGGGAAATGAAACGAGAAACAGATACAGTATACGGCAATGTAAATAAATGGTGGCCCGGCGGGAACCCTTGGGGTTTTGTTTGGGTTTAACAATTGCAGCAATGCAATCCATTTGAACATACACTTAATTAGCGCTTGGGAAAATCCAGGAAACTGAAATGAAAGTGCATTAGCTGCAAATGCCTAGGGGGTACTAAAACGTGTATGCTACATTAAATAAACAGATAAATACTGCCAAAAATGCATTGAAATATATAAAACAAATAGCTTGAGCTTTATTTAAAACTTGTTTAATATTTGTAAAATACTTTGCTCGCATAAATATGTAAAATATTTAATTAAATTCATTTATTTGCTATGCAACTTCAAACAATGCCGCCAAACAGTGCTGCCATTTTAGCTTTTTTCCGTCAAAAACGAACTTTTTACAAGCTTCAAGCGAAACGACTACAGGCTGCAGTGGCGCCATCTGTGGCTCATTCATTGCGCCTATGGCACGGCAGGCAAGCAGTGCAGCCAGTTGAACTGCTTGCAATACAAGCGGACAAGCAGTGCAGCAGTTGCGGGCGCGCTTAAAATTGAAATTTATTTGAACTTCAATTTATTTATTTTATTGAAATCCGCAAACACAGCATAATTTAAAGAATTTAAAAAGAAAATCTGGTTTTAAAAAATATATTATAGTTAAATTGCATAAAATAAATAAATAAATATATATTTAGCAAGCAGTGTAGACTCAGCAAACAATTCGAAAAAAGCTATCCTACACAAAAGGAAAGCTCTGGCTACCGCAAGCTTTTCGTGCTGCCTTAACCAGGCGAAAGAGTTTTTCCGAGGCATTTTCATTAGATTTTCATTCAGCCAGCTGTCAAACTGTAAATGAGCCACGAAGTGCCTGCCCGGCTGCCAATTATGGACTGCCAGCTAGAGATATCGAACTGCACTTAAAAAAGAAAACCGAATGGGGGCGGAAAAATAAAAACAAAAGCTGAGGCATATTGACAAGGGCAACAACGTTGACGGGGAGAGAGAGAGAGCAGCGTGAATCAACAGCAGATACAATAAAAAAACAGGAGGCAAAGAAAATTGTTTGGGTGCCAAAGCACCATATAAGGCGAAAATGCCAAAGATGCGCGTTCCCCCGCGCAGTAGCTAAAAGTAACATGTGCGCGCAGATGGGTGAGCACACTCTTCCTTTCCGTACCCCACTTCCCCCCTATTGCTATGCTATTGCAATTGCAAGACCAAAGTCCAAGTGAATTGAACTTGAAAGCGAAATGACGAATTAAAATTCCTGAATCATTTTCGCAAACAACATGGGATGGGCTGTGCTTGGGGCAGACAGTGGGCGGAAAGTGGCAGGCAGAGTAGCAGGGAAGGAGGGAGAAACAGAACCAAGGCAGACAGCGACAAGTGTTCCATGCAGTGCAGCGCCCCAAGCAAAGCAAAAAAAACTCTTCAACTATGCGTATCGCTCTATATATAGAAATTGTCAAAAACCACCGAGTGGTTGGCGCTGTATTGAGGCGCCGGGCGGGCACAGAGCCTCATGAACAAACAGGGGGTGGGAGGGGGTGTGTTTTAAGGCAGGCAGGGGCAGAACGGTCGCCAACGGAAGCGTCGTTGCTGACGTCTTCCAAGGCAAAGCAGCCGCAGCGAACTTCCGACAATGCGCTCATGTTTTCAATTACATTTACATACAGTACAGCCCTCTCTCTCTATCTCTCTCGCTTGATCTGCCTCCCCCTGCCTCTAGCTCACCTCACCCTGTATCTAGTGTCTATAACTCTGGCTGGCCCCAGCTCGGGATATATCGCATATTGATGACATACAGCTGATCGAGCCCGTTTGGTCGATGATGAAAGCGTTGGCGGTATTTCTTTTTATATGTTCTTTAGTTTTTCTCTCTCATTTCGCTCCACCTCTCTCCCTCCCTCTTTCCATTTGCTGTTGCTGTTGTTTTTTGTGTATATAAAATAACAATGTTAAAAATAAAATCAACGGCAAGAAATGAAACCAGCGCCAAAACACACAACAAATTATTGAACAGCATTTCATATATCTGCAGAGATATGTATGTACCATAAGTGAGCGTGTGTGTGTGTGAAAAATATATAACTGAAATATTCAGTTCTAGCGCGCACCATAAATGTCCGCGTCATTTGTTTCCCTTGCTTATAGCGAGAGCATTCTCGCTCGTCCCAAACCGATTCAGGTGGGCCAAAAAGGCATCGGGTTTATGGAATGCGCTATGTGTATGGGAAATTTTGGATCATGAATTATAAAGAAATGAAATTAATTAATGAGATAGGAATTAGATTATGGCAATATTTTTGATTTTTGTTGATTTATTTTTACTTTTTTGTTACTTTTGTTGCAAGTTCTTAATAGAACGAATACATTCAAAATTTGCCACAAGAATGAACCGAATTTGCAGATCTTTCTAAGGCGACCTATTTATAAGATCAAAGAAATCTGTATAATATGAAAAAGGAATTAATTGTTATTATTTAAAATAGTATTATTATAGCTACATATTTTAAAGTATTTCTATAAAAAGAACTAAGGCGTCATATTTATGAAATCAAAAAAGTAGCTTGGGTATATATGAATTTATTAATATTTTATATATAATTTACAAGCTATTATTACTAAAGTTTCTTTAGAAAATATTTCTGCATACCACAATTTCCTAATAGTAGTATAAATATGATCGACTTTCATTCAATATTTGTGCCCCTAAAATCATTGACAAAAATTAACCAATATAAATCCATGCCAAATCCTATTTATAAGATCAAAGAAATAGGTTGTTTTGTCTCTCTGTCACATTTAATAATATGCATGCTATAAAATAACCCTAATATTATTAAAGAAACTTAGGTAACGAAAATACTATTAGACATATATTTTCTGCAGTTCTTCATCGTATGTTTTTCAAGATATTTGGTAGCGTCTGCTTAAATTGGCCCACTCTAAAGTATGCATATAGTAACGCACCTCTCTATGTATATCACTTATTTGCCAACGAAATATTTCTACATATTTTCAGCTCCACACACATTCTCTTCTTCTTCTTCTTCGTTTTTTCTCTATTTCTCATTTCGAATTCTGTTCTTGAAACGCTCTGGAGGCGTACAGTGCGAACTCGCCTATCTGAGGGTATTTTCAGACGGAACACTATAGAGAAACATATGTATGAATATATATATATATATATATCAGAATATATATATATATCAGACTGATGAGAGTGTCTCTGTGCGGGCCTTGCTTATGTGCGGCCACTTGTCTGCTTTGGGTTTAAATTATTGCAGGCAGCACGTGAATCCATTTATGACTAAATATTTGTCTCACCCGATATTATAGAGAAACTGACATATATAGATAGGATAGATAGATAGATGGGGATAGAGAGACGGTAATCGCACAATGAAATGCGATATATGACGGGCAGGGAGCGTAATTTGTTATTTGTGCTCGCTGGAAAAGCGATACGAATGCCTTGATGCTCTTTCTGGCAAAATAGGAAAAATATTCCATGCCCAACATATATAGCTGAGTGTGTGTGTGTATATCTATGCGCGACCCACTAAAAATAAACCCCATCTCCAGCATGTAGAAAATTTTCCAGCTCTCTCTCTCTCTCACATTAACACACAAATTAATGCAGCTGATGTGGAAGCGGGAATTGGGAATCTCGGGAGTCGGGCATCGAATTCTAATTTGGATGCGGCTGCTGCTGTTTATAGCATTGTTTGACCTGATTTACTTCGTGCCCGGCCACATGCTACTCCGGTGCGCGGCTCATGCCTCAAATTGGCTGCCAAGTGCTGCGTTTTATGGATTGAACAGCGGCAGATGCAGCTGCCTCCTGTCTCCTTCGGCCGCTGCGCCTGCCTGCTTGCACTTGGAAGCTGGAAACGGTGGGGGGGGCGGGGGGTGCCGGACTGTGGTCAGTAACGATGACAATTGGCGATTAGGCCAATTAGAGCACAAAAGGGGAATTGTGGAATTGTGGTTAACCCCTTTACGCGGCACTTCAGCGCGGATTGCTCGCTTTGTTTGTTTCACACGCGTGTTTATGCTGCGAAAAGGCTAAGAGAGAAAGGGCGGGGGAGAAGGGAGTGGCAGTAGAGTGTAGGGAGTAGGGCTTGCGCTGGAAAGTAGGGTTAAGTGGCAAGCGGCGTATATAGTGAATCTAAATCCAATAATGCGCTCGGCTTGTGGCAAAACTAATTTGAAATTAATGCACACAGAAGAGAAGTGCGTGGGCGTGGGAGAGAGGAGAGCGGAAGCGAGTAGCAGGGTCAGCAGACCGGGGGGCAGCATGCTCAATCCCTCGCCCTACGTCCTTTTGATGAGCTCTGTCAACATGGCCAGGCAGACGACGTCGCAAATCGTTGCCAAATTTGGCAACTTAATAAAAATTCCGCAAATTCGCAGATGAACTCAGTCATTTAAGGCTTGAGGGTAGGCAGCAGCCACTTCCCCTTCCCACACACACCCGCGCACACCCTCGCTGCACTTCATCATGCTGCCAGTTAATGATCATTAGCCAGCGCCACCGCAGCCATGTAACGGCTTGTTGCCTTGGCTCTGGGCGTCTGTGTGCATTCCGCCCGAGCTGTCAAATGCGCAGCGCGTTTGTGTGCCCAGGCAACCCCCTCCCATCCTGCCCCCTCACCCTCCCTTCTCGTCTGTGTGATGTGGTGGCCACTTTGTCGCCCATCACCCACGAGCCGCCAATGTCCCCGTTACAGGCTCAATTGCAATTTGTTTTCGTTGATTCCCGTTCCCAAACTAGACTCGGCCAGACTCCCCCTGTTTCCTCCCGCTCCCATCCTTGTTTACTTAGGCACACGGGTCTGGGTCTGGGTGCGGATTCGCTTTTGGCTTCGGCATCGGCATTGGATAATTCACAAATGAATCCCTTTAGTGTTGGCAATTGGCGCACGTGCACTAAAACAACAGCGCCGGATACGAGCTCATTATTAAAATTCCTTGGCCCGGGCGTCGCATCGGGCTAGCTGTGGGCGTGGCATCCAACTGCTGCACCGCACAATTGACTGGATTTTATTAAATTCTGATTTAATCATTTATACAATCCATGTACGAGCGGGAACAACAACAACTTCGACTACGACTACGACTACGACAGTTCTCGCCTTTTTTCCCATCGTGTCTCGAGGCGTTTTTGGCTGGCGGCTTTGTTTGTCCTTTGGCCTGATGCGATTTGATTGCGATTATGGCGCTCGAGTTTTGATTGTTCAGTTGGAAAAACGTTGTATGCCCAACTGGGGGTGGGATATGTGACATGTACATTGCCAGTTCCAGCGGGGTTGACGTCAGTTCGAATTGAGTAGAAAGAATAAACATCAATAAAAAAATATACAAACAAAAAGCAAACGTGATTTCTGGTTTCTACTTCAAAAGAAACGGAAAACCTTGTAAAAAATATAAAGGCTGAGAACTTGTATTAAGTAGCATATTATTTTCGGAAATTTGCAATTTGTGTTCTTAAGTTTTCCTAGCTGATGCACAATTTACTTTTTTGCTAGTTTTTTTTATGTATATTACTTTTATGATATTTGAGGTCACATTGTGAAAATTAAATAAAAATAAATTGATTATACCGATTCCTAATTCATTATTAACAAGTTGGAAAGGCTACAGTCGAGCTGACTCGACTGTGATATACCCGCTACAATTCTTCGGAAAAACACGTGCCAAATGTGAACAATGCGTTCTTGCTTTTTATTTCTTTCCGTCTCTAATTTGTTTTGCCTATGCAAGTTCCACTCGATTCTTATTGGATGTTGCCCTTTGCTTTTATTACTCTGCAGTTATAAATTATGCATGTGTGATAGAGACGCCTATACATACATACATATATGCTGCCTCACAATACATCTCAACATATCTAATTAGATTTGTCGTTTGTATTTTGTGTTGCTGCTCAATGTCTCTTTCGATTCTAAGTGGCTTTAAATATACTAAAAATTTATTTTGAATTTTGCAACACACTATAAAATAAAAAAAAAATATAAGATACAAAAAAAATAAATTTAAGTCGCCGCGGCACACCCAGGAGTTGAACTCCGGACCTCTCGCTTAACAGTCAACTACCATCACCACTCGACCACTGCACTTCTTTCGCAATAACCGATAAAATTGCACCATGAATATTTTCGGTGCACATAATTAAAAAAAAAAGTTGCCACATAATTTAAAAAAAAGTTGCCACATAATTAAAAAAAGTTGTCTGCTGCTGGTGTTGAACTCGGGTACTAACATTAGGAAAAACCGACACAGGCACATGGCCACAAGGCAATACTATTTCTTGAATATCTTCCTTATTTATCGGCCGATCTTATTGAAACTTTCGCAACACGCCCGGATGGTGGTTTTTATCACATGGATAAAAAATGAATGCTGTAGAGCTATATTTGCAGCTATTATCGATTTATTATCGATTTTTGGGGGCGGATGGAGGCGTGGCAAAAATCCAAAATAAACTTGATCTGCGGGCATAATTAACACATATTGTCTCCAAATTTGGTAGCTCTAGCTCTTATAATAGCTGAGATCTAGGTTTTCATACGGACAGACAGACGGACAGACGGACAGACGGACAGACGGACAGACGGACAGACGGACAGACGGACAGACGGACATGGCTATATCGACTCGGCTGTTCATGCTGATTCAGAATATATATACTTTATGGGGTCGGAGATGTCTCCTTCTGCCTGTTACAAACATTTTCGGTTGGCACAAAGTTATAATACCCTTATACTCTTCGAGTAGCGGGTATAAAAATAATATATAAAGAATATTAAAAAGTTGCTCTTAAAATAATATTTATTATTGAAGATCTTGATAAATATTATTTTTTATTAATGCAAATCTTGATTTTCTGAAGATAATTTATTTGACGAAGACCCTAAACTTGGTACATAAGTTTTGTAAATGTTTTATATATTTATTTAAAAATTAAGTTATAATCTTAGTAGTTCCATAAAAGTATTTTCTTTAAAAAACAAACATTACATATAATTCAAAATAAGTAATTTAATTTGAGAATTTTATTAATTATTTTAAATAATTTAAATAGAGAATACCAGAGAATTATTCTAAAAATAATGTTTATTATTTGATATCTTGATAAATTGAATTTTTTATTATTCCATATCTTGATTTTCTTAAGATAATTTTTGCGCATAAGTTTTGTAAATTATATGTTTATTTAAAAATAAAATAATAATCTTATTAATTCCATAAAATGAAATATTTAATCAAGCATTTTCTGTGCAAAACACTTATTAAATATACTACAAAATAAAGCTTATGCGATCTTAGCTATAGCTCTTTTATAGGGTATAAACAATTCGATCTGAGGCAGCTGCTTGCGCTTCTTCTCCTGCAGTAGCCGCAGTAATTTTGGAATCGAAAGGAAATGGCTAAGAAGAAGCATCCGAAACCATCCCGTGATAATTATAGACACCGCAAAACTAAATATATCGTGTATTTTCAAAGCAGATTTTGGCGAATTCGAATCGAATTCACAATATCCATAGATTAGTCATTCCCATTGGCTGTCTGGCTCTAAGCCTGCCCATATACATGTACAAGCATATGATATATGTATAGCCATATTCGAGATATATATGTGGATTGGATAGCGCCAATAACAGCATATGGCCTCGCTGGCCTATTTTGCGACATAAATCTCTTGTTCGAGTAACAGTAAAAACAACACGATACACAGATACTGTGTATATGTGTGGGGCGTATCTGATATATGCTAGATAGATGTGCATGTATATATCCGATTTATGCGTTCGCTTAGAGACTATGCCATAAAACGTAAACATGCCCCACTTAGTTGCCGCTAAAAATAAAATAACTAGAAAGAAACCTAATTTAAATGGATACCCTGCAAAGGGCCCAGCTACGATACCGAGTCCGTTCGCGCCGCTCGCCCCCCCGCGGCCCAAGGAGTTTGCATGCGATTTACAACAATTGTAAATAAACAACAATTCGATTCAATGCGTTGCGCGTGCTCTCAAAGGGGGAAGCGAAGGCAGCTTTGGTTGTGGGCGTGGCTTGGGGCAGCACAGTGGGGAAATATGACCAAAAATAGAAGTGCGAGCCAAGGAATTTCATTGAAGGTGCAAACGTGCGCGCAACTTTTTAATTGAGATGCCAAAGCGAGCGAGAAAATGAGAAATGAGAAATGAGATATGAGAGGCGAGAGAGAGAGAGAGCGAACTCTCAGAATGAGAAGATGTTGAAAAATCGAAAATAGAAAATGAATTTATTACGACATACGAAAAACACGAAAGTTATGAAAACCCAATGTATGGAGGGGGAGGGTGTGCGAGGGGCAAGTGCAAATGAGAACGAGGCGAACGAAATTAATTTTCAAAATCCCCCCACGACCCAAAAACAAAAAGGAAAGAAAAAAATAAAGAACCGCAGAGATCGCCGAACAAATATGCTGCCTGCTCTCACGCGCACCCGCGCACCGATCGCGGCACGTCAGGCAAGGGAGAGAGAGAGAGAGAGTGAGCGCGACAGACAGAGAGAGAGGTAGTGAGAGCACTTGCTCGCTCGCTGGAGCAGCAGTGTTGCCTTATACGGCACTTTTTGAACTCTGGCAACCGCCTCGCGCGATCGTTCGTCGTGCCCGAACTGAAACGATCGACGATCGGCACGCTCGATCAGGCCGAACTATTGCGCGAGTGCGCTCTCTACGTCTGTTTCCCTCTTGCTCGCGCTCTCGCTCTCTCTCTATCTCTCACTCTCTCTGACATTATCCAAAGGCGTCGGCCCCCCTATGCTAAGGATCTATTTTTAGGCGCCATCCACCGACGCTGTGTGGATGCTGTGCCGAAGGTGGGCAGATATCCATGAGCGTGGCTGTATCTGTATCTGTATCTATGCCTGTAGTTGTAGCTGTATCTATAGCCTGCTGCCGTATCTATGTGCGCTGCCCTTGTTGTTGTTGCTGTTCCGCGGACTGCTGCTACGCGCCGGGGGAGTGGAGCACGGTACGGTGGCGTTGGCGTCGGCGTCGGCAGCAACGCTCCGAGTTTTTCTTGGATGCCGCGAAAATCTCATCTGGTATAAAATCCCAGTACCAACGCGGGGATACGTTAGTCAGTCAGTTGTGTTCCAAAGCGTACACATTGCCGTAATTCTTGATTTAAATTCTCCCGTGGTACCGTAATACAAACAAAACCCAGACAAAATGTGTGACGATGAGGTTGCTGCTTTGGTCGTTGACAATGGTGCGTATACCAGAACTCAGGAAACTAAAAAAGAAAAAGATAAAAAAAAAGAAAGAAAAAACTCAAGCGAAACTACCAGTAAAGCCTTAAAACCTTAACGGATAGAAATGGATTATCAAATATCATGTGGATTAACTATTTCGAGGATATACAGTGCTGTGTTCCCCCCCAAAGTGTAATCAAGTGCCAGCCAGGGCACGGAAAATTCCCAAGCAACTTCATATAGAAACATTTCTATCTGCAAACTTTCAACACATTCGCCAAAAAGAATTGTGATCATTTTCCAAAAGTTTTTTTCTCCCAAAAAACATACGAAAGTTCTACATAATTTGTAGCATGTTTCCAGTCAAAATTCCACATAGTTGTCCACAAAGTTCTTCGAGCACGAGGCGAGCGCTCATGAATCATTCCTAAATTATTCCAGATCTAACGATCTCACTTACTCTATGATCTAGCAGAGTTTTTCTGCCTGTCCGAAAGATCTTTATCTGCTCCGGGACGCTCTGAGTTTTGATACGTTTATGCTGTGAATTTTTGCTAACCCAACGTCCGTCTACCCTGTCCTTTTTTGCTATGCAGGCTCCGGTATGTGCAAGGCCGGTTTCGCCGGTGATGACGCACCCCGTGCCGTCTTCCCCTCAATTGTCGGTCGTCCACGCCACCAGGGTGTGATGGTCGGTATGGGACAGAAGGACTCGTACGTCGGTGATGAGGCCCAGTCCAAGAGAGGTATCCTCACCCTGAAGTACCCCATCGAGCACGGTATCATCACCAACTGGGATGATATGGAGAAGATCTGGCATCACACCTTCTACAACGAGCTGCGTGTTGCCCCCGAGGAGCACCCAGTCCTGTTGACTGAAGCCCCCCTGAACCCCAAGGCTAACCGTGAGAAGATGACCCAGATCATGTTTGAGACCTTCAACTCGCCAGCCATGTATGTTGCCATCCAGGCTGTGCTCTCCCTGTACGCTTCCGGTCGTACCACCGGTATCGTTCTGGATTCCGGCGATGGTGTCTCCCACACCGTTCCCATCTATGAAGGTTATGCCCTGCCCCATGCCATCCTCCGTCTGGACTTGGCTGGTCGCGATTTGACCGACTACCTGATGAAGATCCTCACCGAGCGCGGTTACTCTTTCACCACCACCGCTGAGCGTGAAATCGTTCGTGACATCAAGGAGAAGCTGTGCTATGTCGCTCTCGACTTCGAGCAGGAGATGGCCACCGCTGCCGCCTCCACCTCCCTGGAGAAGTCCTACGAACTTCCCGACGGTCAGGTGATCACCATCGGTAACGAGCGTTTCCGTTGCCCCGAGTCTCTGTTCCAGCCCTCGTTCTTGGGTATGGAATCGTGCGGTATCCACGAGACTGTCTACAACTCGATCATGAAGTGCGATGTGGATATCCGTAAGGATCTGTATGCCAACATTGTCATGTCTGGTGGCACCACCATGTACCCCGGTATTGCCGATCGTATGCAGAAGGAAATCACCTCCCTGGCCCCATCGACCATCAAGATCAAGATCATTGCTCCCCCAGAGCGCAAATACTCCGTCTGGATCGGTGGCTCCATCCTTGCTTCCCTGTCTACCTTCCAGCAGATGTGGATCTCCAAGGAGGAATACGACGAGTCCGGCCCTGGCATTGTCCACCGCAAGTGCTTCTAAGCAGTTACTTGCTAATCGCCATCGCCAGCGTCAGCACATGGATCTCTGTGTATTGCTTGCTCTACTCATGGGTCTATTGTGTCTATACGCATACCAACAACACCATCAAAACCAACACCGATATCTATACCATCTGAGATATCTGTGATTGTCATTTTCAACCAATGTGTCATCCTTGGTTCCAGATTTATTTTTTGTACTGACTGAACACCATATGTAATGAAAACGAACCCCATTATTCTTATTTGTTTCTTGTGTTTTCATCAATGTTAACCATCCGATTATTTTACTAAGAAACTGACATCCCTCTTGTTTTGTATAGAACATCCGCAATAGCCATATGGGGTCTATTGCTACGAAATATAAGATGATCGCATGAATGTAATTTTAATTAAAAAAATTTATAATTATTTATAAATAAAAACGATTTTTTAGATTTAATTCTTTTCTAAAAACCAAGGATTTTTTGAAGAGAACAATGGGTTTGTGGCTAACTACTCGAAGGGTATAGATCATGTGATCTTCATTTCATAATTTCAGCTAGCAGCTCATTGACTGGCTGTACTTGTTCTTGTCGTTGCGACGATCTATTCGGGAATGTTTCGAGTGCCGTCTTCTATTTTCAGTCGAAGCTTTTCTAACCTCAAATAAAATTGTTCCAGACGCGACGACCTCGTTTCATGTTTCCCAAGCGTAACCGAAAAAGAAAAGCTTTTTCCTAAAATATTCTCTGCGTGTATTCGATATATTCAAATCTTTCGTTTTTTGGATATTTTTAGCGGCATTCCATAGCCAAAGCATAGAGAGAAATAGAAATTTGTTTATGCTTGCTCGACTTTTATAAGAAGTAACTCGATAGCAGATGACGCAGATCGACAGAAGAGTAAGGAGAATACAGAAGATCAAAGCGTTTGGTAAATCATTTGGAAGCTAACTAATTGAATATGTCTTAGCATGTTTGGGGTTAGAACCAGGGGGTTGTTGAGTTTAAATACCCTAGAGGAAAAAGGAGAGTTCGAGGAAGAAACTTTTCAGGAACCTGCTGGGCAATTGACATGATCTTGCTTGATCTTATATGGCGAAAAAAGAAGAAATCAAGGAAGAAACTTCTGGGCAATTGGCAAGGTGATATTTTTTGAACTTATATAGAGTATAGAGAGCTGTAAAGAGTATATAACATAGTCTTACTAGAGAGAGATTTAATTGAGATGATCTTGCTTGATCTTTCATAGAGAAAAAAGAAGAAATCGGAGAAGAAGCTGCTATGCAAACTGCTGGGCAATTGAGATGATCTTTCTTGAACTTCCATAGAGTGAAGAGAGCTGAATAGAGTATAAGCTACCCCTAGCCTATTTACAGGGTATTAACAAACTGCCAATGTCAATTATGTGAACAGATTGGCCAAATTAGCGCCAATATAATGCAAGAAATGCAAAGCAGACAAATTAGCTCTTGCCCCTGGTCTGGCACGATGATCAATCTTGTAAGCTGCAAGATACATTCACTAATTGCGGATGCAACAAATGTTCTTAGACACACACACACACACGCATACCCGACAATTAGTCAAGCGACCGTTGGGGCGTTTAATTAGAGCTCGATCTTCATGAATGAAAATTTTTCGCGGTCGCCCGTGCAGCTGGGATGGCGGGATCCCGCACGGCGAACGACGACGACGATGGGTAATTAATGGGTGCGAATTTTGGCAGACGTCCAAAAATGGACGCAAGTTGCATGCAACGCGTTGCAGCAGCAGCAGCCGAGGCAGCAGCAGCGCATTTGCTTTAGTTCGGTTTCTGTTTCTGCCGCTTTCTCAGACGAATCACTTTACAGGGCGCTGCACAAGCAACAATGCCGCAAACCAAGCCAAAGGCAAAGCCATTCCCAAAACCGGGAATCGGTACAACCCCCAGACGGTCGGTTCGTTCGGCCCACTAATCAATTTGCACAAAAACAAAAATAAACACGCACACAATGCACGTGGGGAAGGCGCAAAGCACTCGAATTTGACGAAATAATGCAATTTTCTCGGTTCTCTGTTTTTTAATTTCCATACAAATTCGATTTGAAATCCATACATAATAATAAAGCGTATGACGATTTCGAGTACCTCGCGTTCGGGTACTTCGCATACGTCGACGCATCTGGTCAATTACTACGACTACGCAGGGCACACAATGAGCGCACATCAAGTTCCTCAAGAAGCTTTGGCACCGCCTCACTCTCACACACATGCTCGCACACACACACACACACCCAAGCGGGCACACACATTGTTTTCACTTGAATTATGATCGATGCTCGAACTTGAAATCATTCAAGCGTATTACGAGTGAGCCTGAAAAACTGCAAAACTTGAACCGCATCGGAAATGGGCTTCTAGCTGTATCTATTCGAGAAGTTGCCAAACAGAGCTTGCAGAGCTGCCAGACTGTGGTAAGCTTCTTTAAGAGATCCTAACTTCAAAAATATATTTCCTAAAATATTGAAAAATTAGTTTTCTCTATTTTAATCTAAAAATTTGCCAACCTTAGTTACTTTTCTTTAAAACAATGTTATATATAATTGTATCTAGTTGAGAAGTTGCCAAACAGAGGTGGCAGAGTTGCCAGACTGTGGGTAGCTTTTTTTAGAGAACTTAAATTCAAAAATATATTTCCGAAATTATTAAAAAGTATGTTTTCCGTATTTTAATCTACAAATCATTCAGCCTTAGTTACTTTTCTTTAAACGAATGTTAAATATAGCTCGATAAGTTGCTCAACTGAGCTTCCAGCATTGCCAGACTATGATAAGCTACTTTTAGAGTTACTTCCTTCAATGAATTTTCACAGCAAGCATTAAGAACAGATTACAAATAAAGTTAGCCATTATATCACCTAAATATCGTTCACCAATAGTTATGTTACTTTAAAACTATATTAAATTTATAAAAATAGGTCAATTCGACTGATGATGTAGTTAAACTGAGCTTACAGAATTGCCAGATATTTTTTAGAGCCCCTAACTTTATGAAAATACTACTGCAAGCTTTACAAAATTATTACATATTGAGTTTTTATTATTGTTATCTGAAAATCCTGTTGATTAAGTGCTTGTAATAAAACAAAAGGTTGATTACACCAAAAATAGGTCTAAACGACCTATTTTGACCTTTTTAAGATATATTTACTTTTATTGACTCTCATAAAAAGCAGCACATCCGTGAAAGAAAACTAGAACAAAGTTTAAATTTATTTTAATAAATTTTACTCCACTTCTAGCCAAGAAAGAACAATAAAATGATTATTAAATGCTTTACAAACGATATAATAATTTCATTTGAAAGTTTCAACTTTTGCCATACACGAATATTATAAAGTAAAAACGGCTCTGCGGGTGGTTGGGCTGGTTGGGTAAGGTTATTGCGCGAACAAGGCGATTTAATTTGATTGATTTCAATCATGTTGCCCCATTCCGATTTCGCAGATATACGCAAGAATAATAAAAGCGTCACATTTGATTGCATTTTTTGTGTGAAATTGGGCTGACAATGAGCGCGATGACCGAACGAGAGGAGAGACCAGTCAACTGCAAAGAGGTACACACCCGAGCAGGGGCAGGGGAGAAGGGGTGTAGCAGAAGGGGTGCAGCAATTGGGGGTGATTGGTATTGTGTACCGTGGTGTACCGTGTACCATGCCTGGAAGGGTGCAATGCGTGCAAGGCATGGACGAGGGGAATGGTAAACGTGTTAGGGCTGAAAAAATTGCACTTTACGCAATTTATGTGCAAATTTCTTCATTGATTTTAAGGCAAGTTGGGGAAGTGGGAGAGGCAGCAGCCGCGGGGGGCGGCAGTCCATTGAAAATGCCATTATAATCGTGCGCTAATTGACTCTAATCGATGCGGTACTGGCACGATTGCAACCCTTGTTTAACGCGCCCGCTGCAACTGGCAACAGTTTCGACCTGGCCAAGAGACCTGGATAATGCGACTTAGCCACGTTTTGGGCACTTGAATAGTTTTCGAATTTCAAGTACACTCACTTCACTATTCGAGTGTCGGTGGCCCAAAAGAAATGCCCACAAATTAGTGCGAGTAATGCGTCTATTTGGCAGCTCGAAGTGAATTCAAACAAGCCGCCAGCACACACACAATACGAGGCGTAAATCCCACACACGCACACCTAAAACACACACATGTGCGTGCGTGTGTGTGCTAATACCCGTTCGCAGAGATAAAGCGAGTAGATGTGTGAGAAATGGGAAAATAATTATGCGCCTGATTTAACTGTAAATGGTTGCTAATTTGCGACAAATGGCAAATGCATTTCACACTCTCACACACAGTGTCTGTCTCTCTGTCTTCCTGCCTGTCTGTCTGTCTGTCTCTCTGTCTCTCTGTCTGTCGCCCTTTCTCTCATTCTCAGTCTGTCTGTCTCTCGGTCCGTTCATCTGCCCGCTTTGTCGTGTTTACTTTCAAGTGTTTTGCACTTGAATTTCGCTGTTAATTTTCTCTCTTCTCTTCTCTTCTCTTTCTTTTTGCCAGCTCGCACGCGTGTGTGTCCTTGAAAGGACACACGCATCCTGCCAGCAGCGCAGAGCGGAGCGCGCGCTTCGGCAACAAGTTTGACATTTGCATTACGCGCTGCGATTCGCAGCGATTCAAGCGGAAAATCTACACGCTCAAAATGGCTACGCTCAGTGAATTATGAACTCATGTGTGTTGACAGGCCACAGAAACAAACACGGGCGCGCGCCAGGCTAAACTAGCTGATACCCTGTATAAGTAATGTATAAATAAATTGTGATTGAGAAATAAAGGTTGGGGAAAAGCTATAAAAGCCAAAAAACAGCTGGAAACACGCTAAGGTAGCCAAATAACTACCACTGTGTAAACAATAATTTTAAAAAATAAAAAGAAAATGTGTTTTACAAAAATATAACATTTTTATTGATTTATTTTATTATGATAATAATAAATAATAATAAAGCAAGTACTATATATACATATCTATGTTATATGAAATATAAATAGAATATGAATAATATATGAATAGAAATATTCTCATACCCTGTAAATAGTAAAGAAACTGATTTGATGCTTATAATTAACACTCTAATTTAAATAATTTTGTTGTAGTAAATAAAGCAACCCAAAAAATATGTTATATAAATGTGCAAGGAATTCCCAGCCAACCCTACCCCAAATTAAATTTAATTATATTTATTAAAAAAAAGGGTATATATTTTTTAACTTATACTAATCTAAGTTATTTTATTAGAAACCTATTAAATTAGTACTTGAACATAATTTATTGTTTGCTTTTCTACTATTGATTTTCCACTTAAGTCAACTCCTAAGAATTTACGACAAAATTGACCTTGCTATAAATTTAGTTATAATTACTAAAAAAATTAATTATTCACAGCATACATTTTGCAATAAACTCGTCTTTATTTTACCTTATTGAAGACCTATAAAACTACTGAATGGTAATATATCGATCATTTTACTACTGATTTTCCACTCCAAGAAATTCATGACAAACTAATACCTGCAGTGTTGCTATAATTTTAGTTATAATTACTAAAAAAAAGAATTATTCATAGCATACATACATACATTTTGCAACTTAAAAATCCTACTTTTTACTTTATTAAAAACCTGCTAATTTAGTACTTGAAAAAATTAATTTTACCACAGTTTTTCCAGGCAATCCAATCGAAACCCCAAGTATATGTTTATTTTCAAGTTTCCGCCAGGTATCAATGGCTCGAGTTATAAATCAATCAAGCATACCCCACGCCTGATTTCGACTTAATGAAACGCCTTAAAAAATACCCTCTCGATTAGACGAACTTCTCCACACTCCACACACAACAAAAAGCGTAGCTAGATACGCAGCCACAGTTAGCGGAAATGGCCAAAGGAAATTCGCATTTATTATAATCGTCGCATAATCATAGGAAATGCGAAAAGTGCAAAGAAAATTGCTGTCAATTTCCCAGCTAGAGCAGAAGAAGATGGCAAATGAAATAAAATAAAATAAGAATAAAATTAGAGAGACGAGTCGAGGCGGCTCAAACTTTGCAATTTGCGGCGCGTTTCCGGTTTCCGTCGCGGCAGAACGCAAAACGCAGGACGAGGCAAGCTGCCAATTGTTATCAATTTTGTTTGATGTGCTTTTTCGCAAAGAGAGGCAGAGAGAGTAAGAGAGAGCGAGGGCAGACGATTAGGCACTTTGTGCGACAGTTAAGAGCGCATTGTGTATCTTAAATCAGACGGAATAATTGGGCCAAGTGCGCGGGCGAGTAAAGCAAGCTTTGGGAGTCCCTGCCTGGGGACTGGGAACTGGGAACTGAGCATGCTCGGATCGCAGTCATTCAACTTTTGGAAATTCACAAAATTAAACTTGTGCTCCGGACAATTTCAGCCTTTTTTTGTATAATTGAATATAAAAAATGCCCGTCGCACCCGAAGATTGCCCCTACGAAGTGAACAATATGAACTATATATCCAAGGAAATAGGCAAGTCGCAACGTAGTCGCGTATACTTATTCAATATAGTCGGTGATCTATGGTAATGGATTCCGCTCACCTCATCTAGAACGCACATACCTGGCACGCTCGCCCCAAGTGCTGCAACAGTTGAACAACATCGACGACTTCTGGAACGAGTTGGGCCCGACGGAGACGGGACGACTCAAGGACTACTATGGCGGCGGGCGGCAGGGTTAGCGGGCAACCGAAGTGCGATATGGACAAGGCAACGCAATGCAGTGTTAGTTTTGTTTAAATCGAAATCGAAATCATGTCAACGGCAACACCTGTCGAGCTGTTCACCTGGCAATTAATGACGACAACAGCAGCACAGCCCGAGCGCAATAAAATAAAAACATAAAGACAACGAACAAAAATGAGTAAAGCAAACAAGGGCAGTGAGAAAAGGCTAGGGGTGGCGTAGGGGCCGGGTGCAGGGTTGCCAAGTTCTGACGCGGAATTGTGACAAAGTTACGGGAAATTTAATTAAAATCAAATACAAAGTCTCAAAGGGGTAGCAAATTCTCACTCAGCTGTGACTTGAATAGTTTATGGCACGCTTAGCAGGCAGCGGGACAGAGCGAGAGGGAGGCAGGCAGAGAGAGAGAGAGAGAGTGTCACTAGTTTTCCGCGTGGTTTAATAAACAATATGTAAACAAAGCTCAATAGCAGCGACACATGAACCTCGCCCGCTCCACACTCGCTCCTTTTATTAATATTATTTATGAGCCTGTGGTCGTGTTTCAGGCTGCAGCAGCTGCGCGATTTCACAGCGCATTTGATTAACTTAATTTAATAGTATTTTTTGCTCTATTTAGCGGCCGTTCCTCTTCTCCTTGCCGCCCACATTGATATATTTGTTTGTTTATTTAATTTATTAACGCCATAAACAGCGCACACAGTGCTGCTATAAAAATGCTTACACTTTCTGCTTGCCTTTTCCCGTTAAATTCAGCTAGCTATATCGATTTCAAAATGAGCAAAAATCGCTACATTTTTTTTTAGAAAATGTCGTCAATTAGAAAAGGAAATTGCCTGGCTCAGGCCTATTGTCGGTTTGCGGCGACCATTGGCTAATGAGCGGACAATTAACTATGGACTCGCTCGGCAGCTGTGGACAGTGCGACATCCTACCTGGCTGCCTCCCAAGCAAATCGTGCATGAAACCCGCTGCCAAAACAAAAGCAGCGGAGCTGCTGCTGCTCATACTTTAATAACAGCAAAGAGAGAGACAGAGAGAGAGAGAGAGAGAACGCGGAGCAGGATCAGTGTGCTGAACGTGCTCAGCTGCCGATCGCTCGATAAATAAGGCACAGCTTAGCGCAACGAAGTCAGCTAAACGATCACAGGCAAAGAACGAGAGAAAAACAACAGTGAAATCGTAGGAAAATGTCAGGAAAACTGAGTTCACTTTCAACGCCGCCAAGGATAAGTCTCGGTTTAGTTGAACGAGCTGCAGCGGCGGCTTTGCTTTGAAAACGGGAAAAAAAAGTATCGTATAACGTATGTCGCCAAGATGTTCTCTCACTCTCCGCCCGTCTCTCTATTTCGCTCTGTATCCTGTCGGAAATTGTTGCAATCGCATGTTGCGGTAAGTTGGCAATTTGAGGGCGACAACGTCGATCAACGACGACGATCAACAAACTGTCATGCGATACTTGAGATGGAAGGAGAGCGGTACGGAGGGGAGCGGGGCGTGTCGGCCTGCTTCTCAAGTCGGCACAAATTACCGTAATTAACGTGCACACACACACACACACACACAGAGAGAGACAAAATGGCGCTCATTAGGGCAGCGCTTCAGACCGCGAAAACAAGCTGCCATAATTATGGCGCGCTGACAACTTTTTGATGAATTAAATAATTTTTTAAGTGCAACTGATGAGCGGCAGCCGACAGAGAAAGGTAGCGGGAGAGGAAGAGGGAGGTAAGAAGAAGGAGAGGTAGAGAGTAAGGGGTTTAGCGAGGGACAGAGAGAGAGGGACAGCGAGCGCGGAGCCGCCATGCAATCTGACTTGAGCGGATTTAACTTGTTTAATTACCGCTGTATTCACATTGCTTTCCTTCTCTCTCTCTCTCTCTCTCTCTCGCTCGGTCTGTCTCCCGCTCTTGCTGCCTCATTACAGCGCACAAAATGTTGCCAGTCTTTCAAGTGACCCCCTCCCTCCCCCTGCCACGTCCTTGAGCTGTTTTGCCCCACTGTAACTGTAACTGTTGCCATTTTAATGCGCTCGAGCACTCAAGTGTCGAGCCCGAAAATTGATTTTCATTTTTCATTGTTCGTCAGCTTCATAGTAAACTGCAAGCGAAATGGCAATGTGCTTGATTATGTTTGATATGCACACAGATACAAACACACACATACACTGACACACTCGCAGCTACACTCTTTGGGACATTTACAAGGTAAAACGCGCTGCAGGGCTGCGGCCGAGGCTGAGCTGCATGCAAATACCCAAGCAAGGCAGTGTCTCCCCCTCTCACTCCCCCTCTCTCTCTCACTCTCGCTGCTGGGGTACCGGCACTCGACACTCAATTTCATAGAGCCACAAAATACGAAACTCAAAAGGCCACTTGATAAATTTCATATATTTATAGCCCGCAGAGTGCCGCTGCATTTGCACACTGAATGAAATTCCTTGCACACACACACACACACACACGCGCACACAAGGACCTGCCCCATGGGTATGGGTCCTTCCTTGCCGAAATCATGTTGAGCCTGGTCCCTGCCCGGTCCCTGCCTCATCCGCTGCCTGCCAGCTTGGCCAAACACTTGCACAAATAAAAGATCTACTTCAACTTATTGAATTTTCGTCGATAGAAACATGCGGAAAATTTGAAGGTTTCGCCCAATGAACAGCGCATACCCTAACAAGGCTTTCTACAAATAATAGTATTTTTTTACTGATAACTTTATTTAAACTTTAACATTAATGTACTTTTATTTGCCTAATTTTGAATTTCTTTACACTGATCTGTTTCTACTTAAAATTTTAAATTAATTTGCGCAAAATATTTGTATTTATATAATTGAATCATAAAATTGAATAAATAATTAAAAAAAATATATTCTTGGCATTCTCATCTATTTAATTCTATTACTAAATATATTTTTTATAAATAATAATTTGATGCGAAATTTAACCTATTTTTAGTTAAATTCCGGCTTTAAATTAGGTTTAAAAATATATATAAATTCCTTCTTGACATATATATATTTTTCTACTACTGTAAAATGTTTTTTATGTATAATGAAATTTCTATTTGAGTTCAATCTGGTTTTGATGCGTAATTAAACCTATTTAAAGTTTAATTCAGGCTATAGATTAATTCTAAATAACATAAATAAATTCTTGGCATATATATCTTTTTAAATCGTTTGTAAAACGATTCTATTTGAATTTGATATGGTTTTGATTTGAATTCAAACCTACTTTCAGTGGAATTCTGTTTAAAAATTAGATTTAAATAATTTTAATAATTTCCTATTGGACTTATATATATTTTTCTACGTTCATAATATATTTTTATATATAATTAAATTTCTACTTGAGTTCGATCTGGTTTTGTTGTCATATATATCTTTTTTACTGCAAAAAATGTTTATTAAATATAATGCAATTTATTTAATTTTTTTCAACCGGTTTTGTTGCGAAATTAAATCAAATTTCAGTTCAATTCGGGCTATATATAATATTTATATATTTTTTGATATACAGTATTTTACCCATTTTTATATGCATGATATATTATTATAAACAGTTTCTTGTTTAAAAAAACTTGCCTGAGACATATTACAAGTTCCCTCATTTTAGAACCTTTTGAACCCTAAGCTTATTCAATCGTTCCAGTGTAGCATAATACCCAGCTTGGTTAGAGTATACAGCACGGCGAATGTGCTGTCTTTTGCTGCCCGCCCACAAAAGGCTTTCTGGCATATGAGTTTTTTGAAAGCTTCTTTGACAACGCTGACTGGGCCTGCTCTATAAGTCGCACCGGCAGCGGCTTCGGTACTCGACTCTCGGGGCATTTTGTCAGTGACAAATCCGTTAAGTCGCGCATTTGCTCATTATTATAATAATGACGATTCATAACGAGAAGTATGTGAATGATGATGATGTTGATGATGAGGCTGCTACGCTCGCGTAGTATTTGTGCAGGGAATTTAATTTTGACCTCACCGACAGTGCCGCGAATGGAAAGTGTAATCAAATTGAAAGAGACTGAGGAGTTGCGGAGCCCGATCCCGAGCACAGTCGGTAGTCGAACCGGCTCAACTTGACGGTGAGTTTATTAAATTTCGAGAAACGTTGCACACACAAAGCGATGTCCTGTGGCGTCCTGTGGCACAGTGTGGAATTATTAAAAAGTAATTATGGCACAAATTACGAGATATCAATACGACATTTAGCTCTGCATGCGGTGCGAGAGCATTAAAGCGGGGTTGGAGTACTCGACGGTGCACAGGAACGGAGCAGGGCAGGCACTTGAATCCTGCGCAAATCCTTTGGCTTACACATCCTTGTAGCTTCGGTTTCCGCCGCGCACTGTCTGCGCGGCACAATGCATTCGCTTCTCTTTCTTTCTTGCTGCTTTTATTTCTTTGCTGCATGTTGTGCAACATTTCCTTTTTGGCTCTTGCAATTTGACATAATATCAAGATTATTATACGATTCGATTCGTACAGCTCTCCTCCTCTCTCCCCTTTTCAGTCGAGGCATTCAAGCATCCCTCGGGGTTGTTCCTCGTGCACTGAGCCGCACTTCACCTTCGCTTCGCTGCCTCGAAGATCATTTTCACTTTTCAAATTTCGGAAAGGTCGTCTAACATAATGGGCATTATATTATATAGGGTGCATTATTCAAGTATCCGACTTTGATGAATTGTTAACTGCACAACAAAACAAAACAACATCAAACATCAATAAAGCAGCTCGTAGCAGGCCGAAACTGTTGCAATCGTGGGGTATTTTGTATAATCGAAGTTATTAAAATGGAATTAAGTAAACTATTGGGGAATCGGAAATGTTTTGAAGGACTTAAGCTGCTGTTGAAATTTGCTTTCTTGAGTTTTCTTTAGTAAACTAACAAATAACAACCGAAAATGCTGATAATACCATACTTTATAAAGAAATTAAGCGTACTCTATAAAAAATCGGAACAAAAATTATAGCAGGTTCACTTAAAGAGCATATGATTTGATTTGAAATTGTTGATATAATAAAGCATTTGATTAAGCTTAAGGTTTGATTCAATATGGAGCAGAAATTGCCTAAATTAATATGATAGAATAATTTAATATATTGATATGATATTATCATATATTATTTTAAGGTATATACCCATTGTGGAAATGAATTTTCTTATTTTCTTAAATTATTTATTTTATCTTATTTATTTCTTTATTATTCCGTTTCAGAACTCACCAAAAATCTCTAGCATATTTTCGAAATTGTATTATTATATAAAGTTAATATTAATAAGCATAAATTATTTTATAAATCTTTATCAAATTTAATTTTACAACTCACCAACCGTTGCTTCAGAATATACGCTTGATTCCACATTAAAAACCTTTATCTTTTATTGCTTTTCCATTTAATAAACTCTTTAATTTTCTTCTTTCTTATAGATTCTTTTATTTGTTTGCTTAGACAATTATTGATTTACAGTTTCGTAATGCTAGATATGTTATATTTCATATGTAGTATATATATAGATTCTTATGATATCTGCTGCAGCTAAGTAAAGGCTAAGGTTCTTAGGCTATATCTCTTATGTTCTCTCTATGCGTACGCGTACTTTTAACACTAACTGTGCGTACATTTTGGCCATAACTAGAGATTTATGTTTGCTAAACAATATATACACAATTGGTTAGCTTATCCATCACATGCCACGTGCTCCACTGCTCCGCCTCCGCCTTGCGCTCCTCCTGCGTTCAGTCTTCGCTCTTGGTGACCACGGAGACGGGCGTGGACGCGTTGCTGCTGCCACCGGTGGCGCTGCGTGGCGACTGAGCTGCCGTCGAGGTGAGCGAGCTGAGATCGCCGCCAAGCAGCGCTGTGGCGGCATGTGGCGCAGCCGTCGTCGTCGTCGCGGCATGCAGCGCATGTGCAGCGGCAGCAGCGGCGTGCAGCGAGTTGGGACTCTCGCGCGGACTGCTATTGCTGCAGGGCGGGCTAACCTGGGCGGAGGAGGCAGGATGCATTGACAGATTCTGCGGATAGCCCGCTGAGGCGGCAGCAGCAGCAGCTGCAGCGGCGCCGGCGCCAAAGATGCCGTTCAAATTGCTCAGGCCCATGTATTGCGAGAGCAACGTGTGGAAATTGGGCAACTTGTAGTGCGGCGGCATCAGTTGCTGCGGCAGCAGGCCGGGATTGAAGTGCTGATGCAGTGCAAAGTGCGGGGGCCAGAACTCGGCGGGCAGCGCGGCCGGATGACCGGGCAGGCCGTGCGGAGGCAGCGGCAGACCGAGCGGAAACTCAGGCAGACCTGGAAGACAGAGAGCGAGAGAACATATTGATTAGGTCGAGTGAGTGTGAGTGTGAGTGTGGAGGGAGGGGCGTGGCACGCCTTAATTATGTTGCACACGTAATTGGGTAATTTGCGCAATTTGCGTCATCATGCTCACCTTGATCGGGCAGCAGATAGCCGGCCTTGTCCTGATTCATAAACTTCTCACGTTTTCGCCATTTGGCGCGTCGATTCTGGAACCAGACCTGTAGCAGAAGAAGAAGAAGAAGTTGGAGATGAGCAAACAGTGAGCAAGTGTTGCAGTGTTGCGTATGCAAAGCGAGACGAGGCCAGCAGCAACGTCTTTCTAATTGCCCAGGCCGTCGAGCAGGGCGGGTAGGGCAGGGCAGGGCAGGACCAGAGGGCAAGCGTATCTATCGAATGCGTGCAAAAGTTGATCAACTTGGACTGAGAATCGAAGTTGGAGTCGGAGTCGGCAGAGGCAGAGGCACACAATGGCATCCAATCGGAAGTGTGCAACTCTGATTTGCCACGGGCAGAGTCAGTCTCTTGCTCTCTCTCTCTCTGCCCACTGTTACTCCTCTCTGAGTGTGCATTTTTCGACAGGGTTGAATGCCTGTGACCCCCATCAGGGAGCAGGCACTTCCTGCAGGCAGCTGTGCCGGAACACGGACGAGCCAAGTGCCCCAAGTGGCAAGTCTCCGTCTCAGCCAGAGAGATGTCACTCTCGCTCGGCTCTCGGGTATATTAAGAAAATTAATTGTTTGTAAATTGAAATCACTCGACGAAGAGTTTCTGTGCGCAATTATAGACACCCTGTACTTTTAGCCCGCTTCCCAGACACCCTGTACCCCCACACACACACACACCCCAACCCGCCTGCTCCGGCTGCAACAACAATGCGTGCAGCGGAGCGAGTAGTAAATTAGCAACGATTTCCTTGCTATAATTGCTGCCAATTATTGTCCTGTGTATCTGTGTGTCTGCCCCTGTCCCACTCCCCGATCCTGCTCCCTGCTCCTCCACATGCTGCGCACAACCCTTGTGATTTTGTGTGCATTTTAATTGTTAGTAGCGCAATTATAATGCGGCTTGTGCCCCCAACCAGGCAGCCCAGTAAAGTTGCCTTGACGGAAATCCGTTCAACATTTATCACACATCTGCGATCGAAATAAGAGACCGAAATCGCCCGAGAACATTAGATGGAAATGGGGAAATTAAGATAGAGAGAGAGAGCGACGGGAGGCGGGGAAAACTTGTTGAAAAATTAAAAAAAAAAAAAATTTCAAATATGCTAAATATATTTTTGTAGGCAGGAAAGTATTGTCTAACATTTTGCAGATTCAAAAGCATCATAAAAACAAACCCTATTTTGAAATATTTTTGAATTTCTAACTATAAAAAAAGAATATTTTTCTACATTCTAAAATTATTCTCATTCTTATTCTAATATAACTTTTCTAAAAGTTGCCTGCTATAATTCCTTTATCGCAACACTTCATATTATGTAATAAAAAAAATTTTCTAAGCATTTAAAATAATTTTTTCAAATATTTCCAAAGCATTTTGCAACCAAAAATTTCTTTCAGCATGTCAGAATTTGCATCAAAATTTGCACAAATTTTAAAGCCAATTTAAAATCATATTAAAATTGAAATTCAATCTTTAACCCTTCGCTAAGCAACTCTCGCTTAAGTGCATAATAAAACTGATTTGTCATGCGAAATGCGCTTAAAAAGATACAGATACACATGCTTTATAAATCGCTGGTAAAACGCGAGAAAAAAAACCGCTTGAAACTTGGATGCCGGCGCACTCAATGTCGCTTGTTTGTTGTCCGATTGCCCCATGCAAATCCAAAAATAATTGCTCGCTCATCAACCCCTTGGCGAGTGGCAGATACAAAGTATCTGATAGATGCGAAAAAAAACGGCAATCAGAGCGAGAGAGAGAGATAATAAAAAAACGGCTAAAACACTCTAAATCGGTTACTATTGAAGTGGGCGTCCAGCTCGCTTGAGTGTGCGCCTGTATACGTGTGTGTGTGTGTACACGTATGTGAATCAATGACCAATTACGCTTAATCTGCCAACGGATACACAAGCCGTGAAGCTGACAGGGTGCGGCACGGACCGCCGTAATCCCCGTTCGAGTGCAGGCGCTTAGGTCAAGTTGCTTTGCGTACATACGATGTATTGTAGCTGTATATATAGCTCCTCGTGTATCTATCTATCTATATGTATCTGTCAACTGTGCTCAGGCACTTGAGAGCGATTTCAACTGAAATCGAATTGTGCAGGATCACCCGAAACGCAGCCCAATTACATACGAAAGCCACTTGGATTGTTTACCCGAAAGACAAAAAACAAAAAAAGCAGAGCTAATAAAACTGCCGACACCAGTTACCCCCGCCCCGCTTCGCTCCGCTCGCCCATGCGCCCTTCTGGCAGAGTGGGCAATTTAATCATTTGGAAAATCACAATATCTAATGTCCTTGCGCGCCCTTTGCCACCCCTAAACGGCACCCTAAATGCAACCCCAAGCCGAGCATATGAGCTCTCCCTGTATTTGTTTGTACACAAAGTGGGCGCTAAGTGTTTAAAAGACTATTTACAAATTAAGTCTTTCGATTGTTGATGGACGCGCGTTCGCGTTTTGTGCGCGTTTAAAAACGCGCGCTCGCGCACAGTCAAGTTTTCGTCGAACTTTCGCGCCAATTATAATTTTGGAAAATTGCACGGACTAAGCCGCTTTACATTTTGCTATGTATTAAACTGCCTGTCCTGACCTGCCGCCATAAGCCGTAAATAATTGTATAATCAAGTTGCAATAAAAAACGGAATGTACCTGAACGCGTGCTTCACTCAGATCCAGCCGCATCGCCAGATCCTCCCTTGTGAACACATCCGGATATTGTGTCTTCTCGAACGCGCGCTCCAATTGATGCAATTGAAATGTTGTGAAAGTTGTGCGAGATCTGCAGGGAAAAAACAACAACAACAATAAAAAAACAGCAAACACAAGGGTAAATGAGAGGAGGGGAATGAGGAAAATTGCCCTATCGCATTTGTTATGCCATTGTTAAGTTGCTTTCTAATGGGCTAATACGATGTTATCTCTTCGCGTAAGCGGATTGTTAACTTACCTACGAACTTTACGCGGACGCTCCATATCGCTCAGATCGTGTCCATTATTCAGACTCGACGAGAGCTCATCGTCGTTATCCACATCGAGGCCGCTCTCCGTGTTCGTGGGAGAGTCCTCACGCTTGGCAATCAGTTGCGATTGCTGTTGATGCTGTTGTTGTTGTTGGGAATGGTGCTGCTGTTGCTGCTGCTGGTGTTGCTGCTGCTGGTGTTGCTGCTGCTGATGTTGCTGCTGCTGCTGCTGCTGGTGCTGCAAACTGTTGTTGCCATGATGCAAGTGATGAATGTGATGCGAATGCGTGATAAGCACATCGTTGGGGGTATCTGTAAGGCAAGACATATTGTAAATGATTGATTGATATATTTATAGCTGATTTATTTGATATACAACTCATTAATTGTAACTGATTTATTCAATTGTCATTTGGCGTCTCGCTTTGTTTACATTTGACATTCGCAGCTTACTCAACACTAATCGTTAGACTTGATCAATGACTATCGAAAGTGGTGGCATGTCGCTAACACAAGCCTGCTGGCATTAATCGAAGCTTAAGCTCACACACACGTCGAAAATAAGCAAGGCCATTTAAAATTCAATATGAAATGCAACTTTAAATTATATAAATCAATGCCTATCAATTTCCAACTTATATAGCACAATATGCAACTCTCCCCGTAACGAAGTAAATAACTGTTAAGTGTATTTGCGCAAATCTTTGACGAGTGTTGCCCGATAAAGTTTGCCCAATTTTGTGTTTGACTTTGAAATCGAACAAAAACTGCGCGAAAAAAGGTTTCCTCAAAGTGTTTTGTGCTCTCTCCCCCTCTCTCGCTTTCTTCTACAGGGCAGCTGCGAAAAACCAAATCCGTATTCATTCAATTTGCGACTCAAGTGGGTAATATCCTGATTGAATGCCAGCCTCACCGTGCAAAAAAGGAAACCCCCGTAACGTTTTCAGCGAGCTTTTAAGTGTGTTCAGAGAGTGTATGCATGTGTGCGTGAGTGTGTGTGTGTGCCACGCAATTTGATTTGGCAATCAATAACAACCGATTATAAGCGGCAGATTTAACTCTAGCTTTCTTTACAGTTGGCTACAGTTGCAACAACCCTTTTGATGGAGGACACGGGGTATACCATACGAGCGCTGCTTTCACACGCCTCATTGCACGTGCCTGTGTGTGTGTGTGTGTGTGTGTGCGACAACTTGCCTAACGTGTAATCAAATTTTAATGAACCTCAAATTAATGAAATTCACAATGATGACGGCGATGATGATGATGCACAGCGGGAGATCGGGCCAGAGCAGGGTATATATAAAATTTTTCATTTCTATCCTTTTACAATTCTTATCGCAATTATGGATTTCGTAGCATTTCATGGGCTTGTTGTGGCGAAAAAGGTCACAGCCAGAGCATCGAATTACGAGGAAGGTGGAACGCAGGCAGGGTGAGGCTGCCGGAGCAGGAGGCTGAACGATTTGGCATATCCCGAGCCTGATGTCCTGCGGTGCGCACGTTGTCGCAATTTGTAACATTGTTGCCAACGATTGGGTGCCGTTTCTCCCGATCCCAACCATGATGAATGTCAATCTCAATCTAATTACGGGTCTAATGATGCCGCAGCAGCGTCTCATTACGGCGCGCCGGCTGCCATGATATGCCACGCTAACGTGATATCAATTCTGCAAAATGTTTTGATTTGCTTTACTTTTTTTCACCGCTCTCTCTCTCTCTCGCTTTTAGGGTCCTCCTCCTGCTCGCTTTGTAGCCTGCCACACCTCTGGGTGCGCGTAACGGACGCGCTTTCGCAGCAGGCCATCGCTGGCCACGCCCACAACATGATGCCCAACAACGCAACGCCCCATTGTGTTGCAGAGAAGAGAAAACTAGCATGGGCCATGTTTCTCACTACACATTTGCATATGGTTGGAGCAGGCACAGTATCCTCACCTCGTCTACCCGACCGTGTGTGCAGCTTTGATGTGGTCATGCCACACGGATCATTCGTTTCTGCACAGCAATTTCGAGCTACCCGCAGCAGATTTCGCAATTTCGAAGGGCGTGTTCGGGAAGATAAGCGAAACTTAATAAACCTCACTTAGATTGATTGAGAAGAGCGTAGGAAAATTGAAACTAAAATGGAATTCGACAAGGGAAAAGGTTGTAGAAGCTCTCAAATGATTAGGTTCTTCTGTTTAATACTATTTTTTGAAAATGGCAATGTTTTATAGTCTTTAACTTAACTAAACTAAACCGATATGTGGAATTATTTCTTGGCACTTTGCAAGAGCTAAGATTTTCTAAAAAAAAAATAGATCTCATACAACTACAATAATTCGATCAACGAATTGAATCATCTTTATTCTATAATGTGAAATAGGGTTTAATTTATACAAAACACAGTTTATAAAATCAATTATTAGCTGAACTGTTCGAAAATTTGTAAAAAGAATTGAAATCAGATACAAGAAATCCGGTATTCCTTATGAAATACCCATTTTTCGATCGAGGAATTTAAATATCGTCCTTCGAAGTGTAAAAAAAAACATTCAAGCTGGTTTTTTTTAATCCCATTTCGCAAAGAAACGTTTGAAGAAGGAAAAATAATACTACAAAATTCGATTATACTATTTGAAATGTATAAAATGGGTGTCTTAACTAAACGTTTAAGAAACCAAGGCAAACTCGATAAAAATTCATATTTATAAATTGTGTTTGTTTTTATATTGACTATTTAGTTTCTTAAGAGCTTTGCAACTGTATAACTGTTAAAGGAGACTTAACTCATTGCAGGAATAAGTCTATAACAATGTCCAACTCATGTTCTTCAGTTTTGCAGAACACCGACGGCACTAGAACCCCATACAGCCCTATATAATTTTGTGAGATTGTTTTTTTCTTGAACTTACCACTGCGCTTTGATTGATGCTGATTGCCCAAGATCTGATCGATGCTGTAGACGGCGCGGGGTCGTGAGACGGGACTCTCCTGCAATGGAACTGGACGCATGGCTGGCGGCATGATGGGATGCGTTGCTGTTGTTGTTGTGCTCATCATCGCTCGAACGAGGCAGCGCACACAAAGCGAAGACGCGCTCGCTTTGAATTTGTAACTAGTTTAGCTTAACCGTTAACTAGCAGCACGCGACGTGCATGACCCGGCGCACTATCAATAACTATCAAGAGGTGTGGTGAGGTGAGGTGAGCGAGAAGAGCGCAGGCGGGGGGCGTTTACACAAAAATTCGCTTAGGCTCAGCTCACGCGGTTTCGATGATTGCACCAAAAACAGAAACGCGCACGCACCGAAATTTGTCGAAAGAATAAAACTCGATTTGTTTTTCGATTTATTGGGCCGCTATAAATACGCTATAAACGGTGCCAATTTTTGAAGTAGTAGAAATGACACGTAACGCTCGTTGCGATCAACCATCACCGACTGAGCTCGGCGACGGCTCGACGTGGGCATTAAATACCTCGTAGGACTGTGGGCTCGCACAGCACAGAGAGAGAGGGTGGCTGAGAGACAGAGTGAAGGTCTGCTAGTGTGAGAGGGACAGGGTGCGAAAGAGCGAGCGAGAGAGAGAGCAGGCTAGGCTGGTGGCAAGTGAAATGGGCGAGGCGACGTGCGGCGAAGGCTTTATCCTTGCCAGGACGCATCTCGCCCTGCCCTGCCATGCCTCGCCTCGCTGCCTGTTGCTGTCTCGCTCGCGCAGGGTAGTTACCCAGCCATTTGGGTTGCAGCATGGTGTGCGCACAGGTAGTCTAGGGGCGGCTCTCTCTCGCTCTCTCTTGTTTTTTTTTTGCTGCACTCTCTCCAGTACGCTCTCTGCAGCTCTCTCCCTGCTACCCTCTCTCTCTCTCGCTTGCGTTCTAGTTTTCAACTATGTTTGCTGATTAATTTTATTTATTTCATAAATTTCGCTCATTAAAACTCAGCTACATTGTTTGCTAGTCGCACACACACGCTCTTCCCCTCTCTTTCTGCCTTTCCCGCTCTAACTTATCTTACCCTGTGGGTCTTCCCTCTTCGCAGACGCATCAGCAAATCACAAAACAGGTTACACTTCCTACCTGATCCCAGGCGGCCATTTATAGCGCATCTCTGATTTCCGTTTCTCTGCTCTCTGCGCTCCTCTGATCTGCCGGTTCAGCCCGTTTGAGCCCGCGAGATTTCATTGACAATCCAAATGCTCAATGAAGAATCCCTTCGACTTAGCTGCGGGTTAACGCGGTACCGCCGCGGGATTCATTGATTTGCGCACGAGCTGCGACAGCTACAGGCGGCCTAATCCGTTGGATTTCGGCGAACGGCTATAGTTCGCGTTAATTTGATGTGATAAACACAATTTAAACAGATTTCCACTACGAACGAAGAAAGAGTTGAACTAAAGTTTGGAATTAAATTGGAGATTAATTTGGAGTAAATAATAAACCATATGTATCACAAGTATAACATTAGTGTCATAAAGTTGGTGTAATCAACTTTTTTTTTTCTGGGAACCTCTAAAATGTAAGGAAATACATTAAGCATTTTTATTATTATAATTAGTTAATTATGCTACTTTTTTAAATATAAGATATGCCATAACAAACATGTAGATCTTTCATATTTTGTATTCATATTATTAATCATTATAACAGATAGTTAAATAAGTAGCTTAGCTTAAAATCATTTATAAATATAAAACTAAGATGCTATAAAAAGTTAATATAAATTATTGCTATAAATAGTTACTATAAAAAGTTGCTATTAATAATTGCACATTTCCCATAAAGGGTTTCTATAAAAGTTGTTATAATTAATTGCTATAAATACGCTATATATTTCTTATTTATGATTGCTATAAATATTTCCTATATAGTTACTATAAATACAACCTGCAAATAACTGCCTTAAATAGTTGCACTACACATTTTCTATAAAATGCTATAAAATATGCTATAATCAATTGATATACATATTTCCTATAAATAGTTGCTATAAAAAGTTGATATAAAACATGCCATAAAAATGTGCTCCTTCCCCGCTTCCTCCTACCACTTTGCCCACCGCAAAAAACACCAACGCAGTGCGATCCTATGTACATACTTAGCTCTCTCCCTAAGCAGCTTCAGCCTTGGCATTCGCCTCACTTCGCCTTATATCGCCTCACCGAGCACCAGGATTTGATTGAGCCTGGCTTAGCGCCTCGTCTACAAGTCCGACAAGCTTCGGCTGCGCACTGGTCGCTCTTGGCCTTATGCAATAATGCGACAAGAAAGAAGTGCAGAGGCGACCAAACGCAGTTGCATAACAAGAAAGAAAAGGCAGCCAAAACGGCATATACGAAGATTGGCATATTCCGAAAAGTGAACAATGGCGGACAATGGAAATGGAAATGGACTCAGCGCTCATTTGCCTAAGCTAAACGACATTGCGCTTAATTTATAGCAACTTACACAATTCCTTTGTGAGCTGCACCCAAACAAAGCCAAGCGACAAGAGCCTGACACAGAGAGAGAGAGAGGGAGAGTGGACAATGCGGCACCTTGCCGGACGCCTCGCAGAACATCTTACACCTACTATGCAAGGCTGGGTATTTTCCGGGAATCAGCGAACAAGTAGCACGTTGACCAAACTCATTAAGGTGCCAGATGTGTGACGCCACACTTCACACAGCAAGGTAGCGACAGTGAGAGAGAGAGAGAGGGCGAGCGAGAGAGAGAGAGAGTGGTACTTCGGAGCGAGCTTAGCTCGCGATTAGCATAATACCTCGGCGCTTAATCATATTTTCATAGGACCGCTTCGCGAGACGCAGATTTCATTCAGTAAACCGATTGCAGGTTCGTTTAATTTAGAGCTGGGTACGGCCACAGCGCGCCTACCTGTGCCTAATCTTTGATCTAGTCGCTCTACTGTTTATGCAAACTCATGGCAGGCACTTAGTCCAGATGCAGGCGGATCCCGACGGATCCATTAGGTATGATCACAGAAAAATCGGAGCCAGCTAATTGAGCAGGATAACAAGACGTGGGCCCAGACGAAGGCTGTGACGCAGCGCTCGACAATCGAGAGCAGAGTCCAGGGCAGTGGGGGGAGGAGGTCTATCAATAGCTACTCCTTCTTCAAGCACTCCATGGCAACCAAAGCCGGTTAGAGCAAGTGCGAAATGACAAATTGAATCAAAGTTAAACTCAAACTCATTGAAGGCTGCACTTCAATGTAATTTCTAAATTAGCACATCAATGTGGGTGGCTTTGGGGGAGGAGGTGACACGGGAGGGGGGGATGAAGAGGCAGACTGTGATAAGAGAGCGAGCAGGCTCTCTCTCTCTCACTGAGCAGGCGCAGCTCAGCCTCACTGCGATTGGTCACGCTGCTGTGCGCGCTGCCTGCGAACGAGGTCATTATCGTGTTACCCCAACTACAGCCTCGCTACCCCTTCGACCCCAGCCCCTACCCCTCCCGCTCTCACTCTCTCTCTCTCTCTAGTTCTCCCCCCTTTGCTGCGTGTAAACACATTGTGGCAATTCTCTCTGGTGCGATGGCTGTGTTCACCTTTTAATAAGGTTAACTGCGACGACGACGACCCACAACACCCACGGCGACAATAGAGAGAGAGGGGGAGATGGAGGCGGTTAGGCAGGAGCAGGGCGGGCTGTATGCTAGTATCTGTCTGTATGTATGTGTGTGGGAGGCAGGGAGGAAGTAGTGCTGCTGCTGCTGCTGTTGGCAACATTTTTCTTAACCATTAAATCTAATATATCAAAGTAATAAAACGAATTTCTCGGCTAAGTCGAAGCAGGAGAGTGTGCATCTTTGTGTGCCTCCCACCCTCCACTCCCCCCTCTCCCTCCCCCCTATAATCCAACTAAAAACTTTTCGTCTACTTAGCGTCTGCCTTCCATTGTCTGCCGGATGTAGCGACGCGCTCTGGAGGAGATTGGACCGAGCTGCTACTTGCTGCTGCTGCTGTGTATTCCTGCTCAGCGCGTCGAGGGTTCATTACACGGGGCACATGGGGCGCATTTTCAATTTTGATTTTTTGCCTTTGACTTTGAGCTAATTGTGTGCGTGTGCGTGTGTGCGGCAGGGGGGAGAGAGATGGATAGAGAGAGTGTGTGTGTGGGGTGTGTGTGGATTGGCTGCTGCTGCTGTTGTTGACAGCGTGATGAACTTTTGGGCGCATGAAAAGGATTTAGTTGTTAATTATAAAGGTAAATAATGATGCGGGGCAGGTGGCACGGCAGTTGGTGTAGGTCTGTTATACGGTAGAGCTATGAAAAGGGGTAGAACAGTGTGTTGCTATAATTATTTGAAACTATTTAAACTCTACTACAGAGATAATAGTTAGACAATTGATGATATTATATTATAAATCTGGTATACATACTCAATAGTAATAGAATGTTTAATTACAGTGTATTGCTATAATATTTGAGAACTATTTAGCTGTACTACATAGTCAATAGTTATACAAAAGCTATGATGTGATGAGGTACTATAAATAATAGTATATTATAGTATTTTATATAGTATTATAATACTGTAGTTATACAGAATATTTGGTGTATTGCTTGTATGAATTGTATGAATACAAATAAAATAAACAAAATAAAATTTATTTTAATATATAATAGTATAATAGAGTATTATACAGAATATTTGATATGTTGTTATAATATTTATAATTTTAAAACCCTACTACATTGTCCATAGTTATAATATGTTGTAGTACTAATAAAAACAAAAAAAATAATTTATAAAAAATAAAGTAGAATAAAATAAAATAGAATAAAATAAAAAAAATTAATAAGAGTTTAATTTCAAAATTAATAAGAGTTTAATTATAAAAGTGTATTATACAGAATTTTTAATTTATTGTTATAATATCGTAAAGTTTTCTAACTGTGCTACACATGCAATAGTTACAAAATGCTGTAGTTCTATAAATTTGCTAAGCATTTTCAAAGGATATCGTACATTACAATCAAATAATTATATAACAGCTTATTCTACGCTTTTCTAACATATTCTGCAACTATTCGACTGTTATATCTACCCAATCTCATAAATACTTATGCTGTCATACTGTTATACACGCTAAATTGTTAAATTGCCACAAATATTATATTACTAACAAGTCATCATGCTATTCTAATTTCGGACTGTTAGATTGACTAGTTGTTATACGCTTGCACTATTATACTGTTATATAATATATGCATATTATAAAGCATAGTCAGTTTTACACACGTCTTCAGCTGTTATACAAGCTATTTGCATTTTTAAAGTGTAGTAATTTATCTCCCCAAAGAATAAGCACCCTGTATTGTCCGCTGCACAGTAAAGCCTTGTGGACCACAGCAAATGCTCATCACAAATAGTTTTGGCAAATCGAGTGCACTCTGTATGGGGAATTTAATATGTGCCAATGCACGAGCAGCTGTTTGGGCCTGGCCGGCACAACCGCAACGTGGCTTGGCTCACACACACACACACAGAGGGAGTGAGACTACGATGAAATTATTCAATATCCTCTGCTGCTTGTGGCCGTAATCAAACACACAAGAGATTTGCTGCTGCTGCTGCCAGAGAGAGGGGGGAGGAGGAGGAGGAGGAGGAGGCAGCGTCTGTAGTTGAGAGAAACCAAGCGCTTGTTTGACATTTAGTTTCATAATTTAATATTCAGTACGTAAGCAGTGTCAGCAGCAGGGGGTCAGTGGCTAAATGAAAGCTTCCGTTGGCCAGACAGCCGCCCCCTTCCGCCCCCCTGCTTCCCCCTGCACAACCACAAACCGCATATAAATATCCTTACCCCGACAAGTTGTGTCTTGCATTTTTCGGTTTGACAATATTGAAACGTTTATTACGCCCCCGAGGCAGGGATGCGTCCCAGCAGGCAAGGATTGATAGAGCCAGAGGTAGAGAGAGCGAGAGAGGGGGGGAGAGGAGTTAGTTAGAACTGCCTGCCGGAAGTAGAGGAGGCAGACAGCAATGCGCCACGCAGCGACACACTTTCCCGATCAGGTTACACAGCTCAAGAGCAGCGAAAGACTTAGGCGCAGCTCAGCTCTCTCTCTCCCCCCTCCCGCATGCTTCCCGGTAAGGTGCGAGAATCGATGCACATTTAGTGCTAAATTAGACCACATATGAGTAGTAGTGGTTGAGCGATAAGCGCGATAAGCCCAACGAAAACGATCCCTTTTGGGCCGCTTTCAAGTGCCGGCCGGGCTTCTCGATAATTAGGCGACTCGGCGCACATGTGTAAAGGCCAAGAAAGACACTGGATTTTCTCGAGAATTACCTGCACTATTGTTCGGTCCTTCATTGGGCCGTGCACTTGAATTACATAAAAATTGTCGACTCGAACAATGCGAAACGAAGTGGCTACCGTTTTGGGCCCGGGCACAACAAAAGGCAGCGGGTCCGTGTGGCATATGCAAAAGTGTAGCCAAACAACAAACAAGGCAAGACAAGGCAAGGCAAGGCAGCACAATAAGGTTTCGCCCACATACGTATGTGTGTGTGTATTTACGTGTGGGCGTGGCACACACACACCTCGGGTCAAACGCAAACAACAATTGTAATCACACACCTTTTGTGGCCCCTGAGAGCCGGCAGCAGCGTGTGCCCCGTCGCAGCAAAGAAAACAGAAAATCCAAAGAAAATTCTGTGAAAATTATATAGTTGAGTCTCGGGCTCTGAGTCTGATTGCCAGATTGCCGGATTGGGACGGGCCCATTGCGATCAACAATTGAGAAATCAATTCACACTTAGCCCAAGAGTAACAGAAAACAAAAAAAACAAAAAAAGATGGCTCTGCCTCGGATGAGCAGCAGCTTATTGCAGCATACTTTTCCGCATACGTGGAAAATACATTTCCCCGTCTCCGTTTCCCGCTCGCGCGCTGTTGACTGTGGGAAACTTGTTCAAAAATTTCATTAAAAACGGTTTTCATTGTTATTGTTGTTGCCGGGCGCGCGTAATGTGCGCATAATAAAATAAAAAGTGCAGCCAGCCACGCCGCCGCCCCCGCCCCCGCTCCCGCACAAGCGCCTCCCACTGCGGAAATGTTACACACAATTGGCACCCAAAAAGCAACGAGAAAAAAGCGAGAGAAAAAAACAACAAACTGGGCAAAGCAAAAAATTTTTAATATACCATGCAAAATTGCATTCAATTGCGACTGTCTGTGTGTGTCTCGCTGTGTGTGTGAGTTTGCACAAGTGCTGTAAATTTCCTTATTTGCTTCGCAACCAGCAGCAGCAAGATGAAAAACTTGCACACACCCACACACACACACAGGCGCGTTGCGAATTTAACTCAAACAAAAACGTTGCAGAAATGAAATTTGTTACATTTTTGTTCTGTTTATTTATAACAATTGCGTTTAAAAGCGCTTAAATTCTCAGCATGTGCAAATAAGTCGGCATTTTTATTCATTTATGCGCAGGCCACGCCCCCGTTTCGGCTCTCCCTTCTGCACTCCTCGCGCTTGCACAGCAAGTGCAATTTCTCGTTAGCTGTTTTTCAGTTTTTTGGCTTTGTTTGAGTTGCGCGTGTGTGTGTGTGCGGCCAAAATGAAAACTAAATGCAATAAACGTTTGCGCCTAAAAGCTGCAACAAAAAATCAACGTCGGCGATTAGCACATATGCAGTACAGCATGCCCCCGCACGCCCCCCCTCCCCTCTTACTACTCACTCTCCGTGCCAATTTTTTTGCCGCTGCCTTTTGCCAGTTTAGCGTTCATTTAATCTTCGTCTGCTGCAGTTGCCGTTGCCCTCGCGCTGCTCGCTCTCGCTCTCTCTCACTCACTCCCACTCTGTCGCTTTGTTCTGCATTTGGTTGCGCCGCAATTTTTTCGTTGCCTACTTTTGTGTGTCGCTTTTTATTTCGGGCCTCGTCACACCATGCTGCGCCGCAATTTTTGCATTGCCCACTTTCGTGCGTTGCTTTTTTATTTCGACCCAGCGCGGAATTGTAATGAAATTTTTTTCGGTTTCGTACGATAAAAAACAACGAAAAACAACAAGCGAAAAGATTCGAAAAAATATCCAGAGAGAGCGAGTAGTCATCAAAATTGCCAACAAATGGCGAAAAAAATCGAACATCGCAACGCTGAAAATTTCATTTCAACGCAATTTGCCTGTAATTGTTTGGAAAACCTCTGCATTGCTGTGTCTGCTAGGGTTATTTATTTTTTTTAAGGGTTTGCCATATCTGTTTGTTTTAATTTTTTTATGCGCAGCATTTTGCAGTCGTAATTAACGTTGCAACTTTGACTGCGCTTAGTTTCCGACAAAAAATAAAATCTATAGCTAGTAAACTCTATTTATATGATTGCATTAGTTGACATATGAGTTGAGCATAGATTTTTATACTAGAAAAAAATAATAGAACAAATATGCCATGCTAATTTATACAGAAAGGGCTAATTTGATTTAGCTCTAATTTATTTCTTTGTAACTACAACTTTGACTGCGCTTAGTTCCCGACAAAAAATAAAATCTATAGCTAGTAAACTCTATTTATATGATTGCATTAGTTGACATATGAGTTGAGCGTAGATTTTTATACTAGAAAAAAATAATAGAACAAATATGCCATGCTAATTTATACAGAAAGGGCTAATTTGATTAAGCTCTACTTTATTTCACTTGCTTTTCGCAATTTCATTTAATTTTCTATATTTCAGCAACCAAATATATAATATAAACATTGCATTGTTTTTCATAAATTTATAGCATTAATATTTAGACTACTTAATTTATTTATTAAGCCGAAAATCCCATAGATTTTCAAATGCCTTATGGCATTTTTCTGTCTCACTTTAAAAAACCTTCGTCGCCGCAATTTGCACTCTAATAGAGCTACTCAAAGGCTGTGAAAGTGTGTGGCCAGCACACACACACACACACACACACACAGATCTGCCACTCCCCTTCTTCCACGCCCTTCCCCTTTTCCTTCTCTCTTGGCTAACAGCGACATCCTGCGAAATGGCGAAAATTGCAAAAAATAACATGACCGCAGGCAACGCGTCGTGCTATATGAAGAGAGGTGGCTGAGCAAGAAAGGACACTGTGCACAGTGGACGCACTGCATAAGTCACCCTCCGGCCAGGCTGCCCACATCTCCTCGCCCAGCGTCTGGCAATCGCCTTCGGTCTGACGTCTGTATTGACACAACATGCCAATTTTACTTGGCAGGTGGCGGCCTTGTGGCTGCGGCTTTGCGGCAAGCGGCAAAAAATGAAGCTCCAGCAGAGTGTGGAGAGAGGGGGGAAAGGGAGAGGAGTGATGGGAGGAGAGAGTGGGAGAGCGAGACACAGTCAAAGTTGCCATATCAACTGACAAAATAATTAATTTTATTCGAGTTTTTTTCGAGTTGAGTTAACTGTTGACACGAGCTGGCAGCGCGTGAGAGAGAGAAAGAGAGAGGAGGAGGAGGAGACAGGGCGAGGGCAGAGTGTGAAACACACTCTAAGATCTGTGTGGGAGTTTTTGGCATTTGCTTTGAAAGCGACACGCAACGCATACGCAATTAAATGCGCCTTAGAGAGCGACGGCACAAAAAAAAGGCGAGAAAAAGTGCGAGTAGAAAAAGCAATGAGAACACGGGAGGGGGGGGCGACACGCCCACTTGGAAGTCGCAATTTCAACTTGGTTGTAATTAGTTTTCGCCACAAGTTTTTTTCGACGCCCTTCCCCCTCCTGCCACGCCTTGCTTAGCTTCTTTGCTGCCTTAACGTATTTTATTGAATTTTCTTTTCATTTGTTTGTTGATTTTTGGGATTTGCCGCATTTCGTATGCACAGCGGATAAGCTGGCGGGGCAGACGTCGCACAGGCACAGTCTTGCAGTCTCTTTTCGCTCTCTCTCTCTCTCTCTCGCTCTTTGCCTACTGCTGTCTGCTTCTCTGTTTGCTGCTGCTGCTGCTGGCTCGCCTGTTTTTCCAATAAATTACTTTGTAATCAAGTGAATTCGAGTGCAAAAACGTTAAGTGGGTGGAGAAAGAGAGAGAGAGATAGAGAGAGAGACTGCGACAGCCAGCAAAAGGCAGAGAGAGGGAGAGAGAAAGCGAGGGCAGCGCCGGCAGAGGCCAAAGCGATGCGGAAATGTTGCAATGACTTCTCCAATGATGACTATAATTTGCGGCAGATATTTGCAGAGCAAAACAGAAGAAGGAGAAGAAAAGCAGAGACAGACAAATAGAAAAAGAGAGAGAGAGTGAGGTATAGACTGTCTCGAAAAAGGTAATAAATGCGCATGCAAATATTTTTTAAGGATATCACGATTAGCTGCGTTTCCTTTTTGAATCAAATAATATTGTGCAAAGTGAAAGAGGAAAAGCCGACGAAATTAACGAGTTTCAGTAAGTTGTACTTACGCCTATTTATATTAGCCTATATATAGATATAGATAGACATAAAGTTGTATAAATATGAAAAAATATATAATAAAGGCATAAATAAGAAGATATAACGTTATATAAATAGGCATGGTATGTAATAAAGTCATATTCGTATAAGAGGCGCATATTGTTGAGTGCAGCCTGCAAGTATGCTACAAATATGCAGCGCAAGTAGTTAGCCGCAGCGTAATTTCCAAGTGCAGCCCGCAAGTATGCAGCAAATATTTTGCGCGCATAGCTCACGCTTCTTTGTGCAAGAATTGAGTAGAAATCAATCGATAAAAACGCTTAACTCGGACTACCGCACAAAGCAAGCATCTTGCCAGTAAATGCCCTCGCCTAATGCGCTTAACAAAGCCCAGAAATCGCCTAACAAAGCGAGCGAGCAGCCAAATCGTTGCACTCTTTGAGAGTTTGCACAGTGCTTGAGGTCGAGGGAAAAATGTGGGGAGAGGGGAGCAGAAGCATGCTGCACACATGTCTGCACGGCAAGTAATTTGCTTGCGTAGAAATTAAATGCACAACACAAAAGAAAAACAGAAGGAGAAACGAACTAAATGTCAGTGGCAGATGCGGGCGCAATGATAGAATTAAAATTGGACTGCAAGGATTGTAATTACGCGCAGATAAAAAACTGAAAACGGCACAAGGATATGCGGCAAGCAGAGAGAGAGAGAGAGAGCGAGAGAGCTAGAGAGTGAGAGAGCTAGAGAGCAGCAGGCAGCGCAGTTCGAATGACTTTTTGCTCGTTTTAATGAAATAAAATAAATGCTGCGAAAGGCAGCGGCAAGCGCAGTGAGGGCAGAGAGAGAGAGAGCAGCGAGAAGTGGGGGGAAAAGAGGAGGAAAGCTGCAGCGGGCAGGGCAGGGCAGGACCAGGCAGACAGCAGGTCGCCAGGCCGCAAGGACAAAAGCAAAGTTGACATTATGGCTGTGTTTATGGCATTGTTTGTGTCGCTACACGGAGTCGAGTGTGAGGCAGAGTAAAAGAGGGAGAGAGAGAGGGGGATTACAGCTCTGTATGTGTGTGTGTGTGTGCTGTTGATATTATATTACATTTTATAAATTACATTTTATGCGCAGGCTAATGCAAAACACAAAAAGCCAACTCGAGGCTGCCTTCACTTGCACGAAAGCATTTTCAGTTGTTATTGTTGTTGTTGTTGTTGTTGTTGTTGTTGTTGTTGTTTTTGCTGCTGCTGCTGTACATTAGCCGTCGCCTGCTGCGAGTCCTTGGCTCGAGTTTGACTTCAATTGCGCCACGGAAATGCATTAAGAAATTCAACTCTGATCCCTCTGATTCCCTCCCTTCTGCCGGCCTGCCTGCCTGCCTGGCAGGTGCAGCGAACCCACAGCGAATGCTTTTAATAGGCACTTGCATAATGCCAATACCCTGACCTGTGCCTGCTGCATAATACCCTGTCCCGGTGCCGCTCATTTCGAGCAACATTTGCGGATTTGTTGCAATTTTTATTGTCGCTTTACGCGTGGACTAATGCGCTGTCTAGCCAGTGTTTCTATGCAAATGGACAGCAACAAATGTGAGCTAACAGCAGCGAGGCAGCAGGGCGTGCGCGACGCAGTAGATACCCAGCAATTAAAGCAACTGCAATAACACGACTGCAACATCAATTTGCAAGCAATTTGCATATTTATGCTGCCTACTTTTCGGCTAAAAATAAATTGGGGAAATCCATTGAAATGCAGTGCACAATTTTGTTGCCCACTTTGCGGCTAGCTCAGCAAATGCTGCACTTCGAAATAAGCGAAAGCCTGGCAAGAGCAATTATTATATACAACAGGCAAAGCAAAAAGTATTTATAGTAATAAAAAATAAATATATTATTAATAATTATAATAAAATAAAATTCGCTTATAGTTTTCCCACTTGGAATCACAGAGTTATGCAGATATCAGTTCATTAGGGCCATCGCACATCAAACTCAATCAAACTCAACATTTACATATGTAGGTACAACGCAATCAAATTGCCAACTCAGTTAGCCCGCTCCCCACTTTTCGTGCCCATAAACCATAAATTTGTTGCTATTTCGTCTCGTTCGTTTGGTTTTTATACCCGCTACTCGAAGAGTATAAGGGTATTATAACTTTGTGCCAACCGAAAATGTTTGTAACAGGCAGAAGGAGACATCTCCGACCCCATAAAGTATATATATTCTGAATCAGCATGAACAGCCGAGTCGATATAGCCATGTCCGTCTGTCCGTCTGTCCGTCTGTCCGTCTGTCCGTCTGTCCGTCTGTCTGTCCGTATGAAAACCTAGATCTCAGCTATTATAAGAGCTAGAGCTACCAAATTTGGAGACAATATGTGTTAATTATGCCCGCAGATCAAGTTTATTTTGGATTTTTGCCACGCCTCCATCCGCCCCCAAAAATCGATAATAAATCGATAATAGCTGCAAATATAGCTCTACAGCATTCATTTTTTATCCATGTGATAAAAACCACCATCCGGGCGTGTTGCGAAAGTTTCAATAAGATCGGCCGATAAATAAGGAAGATATTCAAGAAATAGTATTGCCTTGTGGCCATGTGCCTGTGTCGGTTTTTCCTAATGTTAGTACCCGAGTTCAACACCAGCAGCAGACAACTTTTTTTAATTATGTGGCAACTTTTTTTTAAATTATGTGGCAACTTTTTTTTTAATTATGTGCACCGAAAATATTCATGGTGCAATTTTATCGGTTATTGCGAAAGAAGTGCAGTGGTCGAGTGGTGATGGTAGTTGACTGTTCAGCGAGACGTCCGGAGTTCAACTCCTGGGTGTGCCTGGGCGACTTAAATTTATTTTTTTGTATCTTATATTTTTTTTTATTTTATAGTGTGTTGCAAAATTCAAAATAAATTTTTAGTATATTTAAAGCCACTTAAAATCGAAAGAGACATTGAGCAGCAACACAAAATACAAACGACAAATCTAATTAGATATGTTGAGATGTATTGTGAGGCAGCATATATGTATGTATGTATAGGCGTCTCTATCACACATGCATAATTTATAACTGCAGAGTAATAAAAGCAAAGGGCAACATCCAATAAGAATCGAGTGGAACTTGCATAGGCAAAACAAATTAGAGACGGAAAGAAATAAAAAGCAAGAACGCATTGTTCACATTTGGCACGTGTTTTTCCGAAGAATTGTAGCGGGTATATCACAGTCGAGTCAGCTCGACTGTAGCCTTTCCGACTTGTTATTTTTCTCTTTTCGTTTTTTTTTATATGACAAATAATCCGCTTTCACAGCAATTGATGTCGGGAGAATCGACACAAAATGAAAGTTAATACCCAACAACGGGCCAATTGATTGAAACCGATGATAAGCCTGATGCGATAGCGATAAATGGCGTCGATACACCGGGCTCGACGTTTTGCCTTTATTTTGTTGTTATTAATATTCTATTTGAAGTTATTTGTTGCTGCAGCGCGCGCGTGTGTGTTATTGATAGGGCTAATGACCAACAACAACAACAACAAGCACGGGCTGCAACATTATGATTGTATTACACATATTTGGCTTTTAATAAAAGTGCTTATCGCTGTCTCCTGCCTGCTCCTCCCCCCTCCCACGACCCAGTCTGCCTGCCTGTTTGATTTTGTATTAAATTAGTGTCATAAAGGGGCAGGCAACCGCACCTGTTGCGCGCTGCGGCAATTCTCACGGTTGCCTCCGCCCCCGCCCCCGCTCCCCGCTGCTGCTCGATAATCGTTGCATTATTTACAACGTTGTATTAACAATTTATTAAACAATTTTATGGTGTTATCGCTGCATTACGCATACGCCGCATGCGCCCACATGCGGTTTCCCTGAGTTTTTCGCGCTGCCCGCCTGCCTGCCTGATTTACACTTGTAATGTAATTTCCGTTGTGCATTTCCGGTGGGCGCGAAAGCCCAAATTGTGCGTAATTTTATTTATTTACTGCAGTTTGCCAGCGCAATGACATGTGCGTCAGTTAATTTCCGATCACAGCGACACACAACGCATTGCGTTTCGAGTTAATCTGCGGCATGTGCGGCGCCATGTGGTTCTGCATTACGTTTTCGTAGGCAATTCTAAAATGTAATGTTCACATAGGGCTTAAAACGCGGCTTAAATGCATTTAAAAGCGCAAATTTCGAGCAGTTTGGCTGCCTACTTTTTGTTGCCTACTTTTGCGCTGCAATGAAAAAGTTAAGGTCAAGCATAGTAATTAGCATTGCCTACTTTTGAGCTGCAGCATAAAAATCAGCTTATTTATTAAGCATTGCTTTTAAGTGTTATTAAAACATTTAAGCTGGCATAATAAAATATATTTAAATATTAAAATAATTACAGAGGCTCTACAGTCGCATTAAAAGTATTTATACATGCATCAGTTTTTGTTTATATGACTAAAAATAGTTAAAATATGTATATTTATTTATTCTTTCCCTTAACACTTTTTTCGCATCATTTTCAACTCTTTTAGTCCGTGCAATTCATTTGCAGAATCACCTTGCAAATTGTGCGCAATTTATTTGTAGCCTACTTATCGGCGCTGCCAATTTGTTCTCTCTCTCTCGCTCTCTCTCTCTCTGTCTCTCGTTCTCATTATTGTCCTGCTTACGCGCCGACAGCCTTGCCAGCTGAAATTGGCTTCAATTATGCGCAGCATTATGAAATTATAAGAGTAGCTGCTGATGGATGAGAAGGAGGCGCCTCTCCTGCCTCTCCCTCTCTCTCTCCCCCCTCGCTTTTTCGCATTGTAATTGCCGCAATTTGCAGTCGCAGTCGCTAATAACGTTTATTAAAACCACAACAACATGAAGCACACAGCAGCCTTACCCCGCTCCCTACCCCTCTCCATCCCTGCCTTGAGTGTCATTAACAATAAGCCCGACTGTGTGGAGCCTGATGAATGCCATGTGTAACGTGGGCAAATTATGCAAATCCTTGTCGAGCACATTAATGACAATTAATCGCTGCAAATTAAAATGATGACAATGTGCCAGTTATAGCCCTACCCCTAGCCCCTTTCCCAGCCCTAACTAGTTCCCGCACTATGGAAAGTTGATGAAATGTTCCCCATTCAGGCGTCCCACATCCCGCTCCTGCTGCTGCTGGCGCCGTTCCTCGTGCTGCCCGTCCAGACCGATGCCCAGTCGCTCGATGAACTTCTCCGAGCGAAAGCCGTTTTTCTAATGAATATATATATTGATATAGAATATATATATCTGTCAAGCTGCGCGTCTTACCTCATAGTATAGGGCTCGGGCCTTCTTGGCCGCCTCCGGATCGAAGTTCCACTCGGTACGCTCATGGGTTATGGGTTCGCCAGCCACATTGTTCTGCAGCGTCTCGCTGATCAGTCGCAGGATGAAGGCATCGGTAGACTGATTGCCAAGTAGAAGAAGAGAGCACTACCGAAGAGGGGGGAGAAATATGGGATTAGTTTATTTTATTTTTATATATTTTTTTTAAATTTATTTAGCCATTCAAGCTAATCAAATTATTATAGAAAACCGTAAACACAAGCACTTAAGTATCTTCTACTAAGTACGCTCGAGGTTTCATGGCAATTGCTCTTCGGAACCTCGGGTTATTACGTGTTTTTAAATTAAACCTTTATTATATTTATTAATTTCCTGATAATCCACTGGCGTAAACTCAAGGTATTATGTAATTTTAATATTATATCATTATAAAAGCTACGTTTCAATTCAATGCTCCATTGTTAGTTCTCCTATTATATGCATTATACTTTTCCTCTTTCTTATTTATGCTCAGAAAGTTTAAAAAGTTTTCTAAAATTATTTTCCATTTTTCTTCAACTAAATATCATATTTATTTATGTAATTCAAAATTCCTACTCAAATTTAACTAAAACATAATCAAATATATTTTTTATTTAATCTTTCTTTATTAAATATACAATTTTTTTCTATATTTCTTCAAAAAAAATCATTTATAATTATAGTAAAATTCCCTTATACTAAAATAAAAAAATTATTTTACGAATCCTCGTCATAGTCTGATTTATTAAACTAAATATCATCTCAATTTCGTTCAAAATTCCTAAACAATCATACTAAAACATAATTCAAAATATTTTTTTAAAATTTCTATATTAAATATACTAGTTATCATATTTCTTCTAAAATTCTATTCTAATTATACTAAAATATTATTAATTCTTTTAAATACTCCCATCATAGTTTGTACATCTCTTACATAACTCTCAATTAATTTTCAACTACTTTGTAATTCCTCTAGCTCTTCGCTCTTCGTTATCTTAATCTCGCGTTAATCTGCCCCCTTGCGACTGCATTCCCAATTTGATTTGCAATACGATTTTACAGTGTTCGTTATCATGTCTCGCTAATTACACGAACTTTCTCACTTACGACAAGCAACAAGACAAATCGCATTTGTAACATTTTCCACGCGAGATAAACACACACTCTATATACAATAAGCACGATCGCTATCTCCAACTCAAAGGTTGTCTGTTTTTATGTTTCTCTTGTATAGAGGCGCAGCCCGCACGCGTCACTCGGCAATTGATTACTAAAAGAAACTAAAAACCGAAAAACCGAAAACAGAAAACCGCAAATCGCGCGGATTGCATAAAGCGCAGCAGAGCGTACAACAACAACAACAACAACCAAAGCAAGAGATACAAACAAATATCGAAAAAGCGAACAACAACAACAAAAGCAAGAGATACAAACCAATATCGAACAAAAAATATCGAAAAAGGTATCGAAAAATGAGTCGTACTTTTTGTTTGGCAAACAAAGCAATGCGAAATAGTAAACAGAGCCGGAGAGCGGCAAAGCGAGAGAGCAACAAATTCAATAACTGTTGCAGCTTTGCGCCGCTCTCTGCCAAGCGCACTCTGTATAAGGCTTATGCAATGCTCAACGCGCTGCCTCTCTTGCACTCTCTTCGAACAATGGTTGATTAACGCACTTAATAACTGTCAAGCAACTGTCCCAATCTCTTCGCTTAGGCTCGATAAATGTGGCAAGAAATGTGTTACAAATTGATTAAATATAAAGCTCGCTTTATGACCCAATTCGCTTTGCAGCCAATTCAAGCAATTCGAATTTGAAAAACCTGAGCGCGCGACCTTGGCTCAGCCTCCGTGACTTAAGTCAAGTACAAGCACTTTATAACGATTATGGCACTGTTATTGTACTATTATTTTAATGGGCACACTTTAATGAAGTGCCGAAAATGTTGCGGCAAAGGTTAGTGGCACCTGCTGGCTGCGACAATGTATCATACAGCCAGCTGGCGAAGAAAGTCATTAGAAAATGGCACAAAGTAAGAAAGAAAGACTGGCAAAAAGAGAGCAGAGCAGCGACAAAAGCAAATAAACTCGAAAACTGGTTGGGCGTATATTATTGTTGCAGAAGTTACATAATGGCCCGGCAGCAGCCGCAGCAGCAGCCTCATCATCATTGCCAACGACAACATCGATCGAGTGTGGTCCGCCTCAAGCAAAAAACCAGAAAGTCAAAGACAACATGACACGGCATGCTGAGCCTCATCCAGCGCTTTAGTAATTTGGCCTCAATTCCGTATTAATATTTTTGCTCTGTGCTGCACTTGCACAGCTGTTGCGCCCACTCTCTCAGCGCTCTCTCGCTATCGCTCTCTCACTGTCTGCGCTTACGTGCGCTGGCTCACGTCAAATTTCGGCAAACGCAAGCAGCTTTTGACACAACATTTCCGGCATTAAGGAAGTGCCATGTAAACAGCGCAGCTTTAACAGCATCTGTTAACAGCAGCGCGGCTGCCTGCCCATTGTCGTTATTTAACAGTCAGGACTTTCACTTTCGCTGCGCGCTGTTAAAAGAGCAAAGTCTGCTAACGCAGTCCAACGTCAAGCTCGGCTTGCGCGCAGCAGAGCTTTCTGGCTGCAAGCTTTCGACGCTCTTGCTGCTGTCGCGGGCTGCGCAGCGCGTTCAGTTACCGAACAAAAGGCGTGCGGTTAACAACGCGTAGGCTGTGTGTATGTGTGTGTGCAACGCATTGCAAGAAGTAACGAAATACCGTTAGCAGTTCGAATAAAAAGAAAAATAATAAAAACAAAAAAAAAACAATTGAAATCGTTTTCGAAACGCCATGGCAAATTTGAGTGCGCTGCTGTTGCCCGTAAGTTTTTCAATTTGTGCATTTTCACTTGACGTACGTCTCGAAACTGTTGTTGACCCCCGCAATTAACACGGCCAAAGCAAAAGTCGCACGTCGCTGCGCCGGAACGCGCGGGACGCTGACACAATTTCCGTGCATACACAGCAGGCGCAGTCGAGGCGCAGACGCAGACGCAGACGCGACGCCTGCGCGAAAGTCGCACCAAAAAGAAAAGTGTGCACGAAAATGTGACTGGCATGCTCAATGAACTTGTTGCTGCCGCCGCGCAGTCTTGTCGTGTCTCTTCTCCATCTGCTTCTTCCTCTTCGGCTTCGACACATTTTGAAACGATGTCATGCCAAATTTGTAATCGAAGCGGCGCGCAGCCCTCGCGCGCGAGAAGAGAAGACCTTGAAATGCGCTCGTTGCCCAATTCCGCAAACGATCGTAGCGGGTTTTCCGCTTCCCGCTCTCTCCCACTCTCTTTCTCTCTCGCTGTCTCTCTTGCCAGTCGACCAACTTAAGAGGCAACCAAATATGTCATAATCTCAAAAGCTGCGCTTATGTTAGGCACTTGTTTGTTGTGGCAATTGTTGTTGTTGTTGTGGTTGCATTGCATAACCATCGCAGCAACTATTACTGTCGTTGTTGTTGTTGCTCTTTTGCCATGCCTTGCCGCAGCTCATGCAAGACAATCGGCGAAATTAAACTACCCCGACACACTGAACTAATGAGCCGGCATTACTTTTGATTTTACATGCACAGACGACACGACTTTATAATCTGCAAACCATTATCTTTTTCCTTCGCTCTATTTATTTATTTTTGTTTTCTTTTTTAGTTGTTTTTGCTAATTATCGCATTTGTCGCGCACACAGCATATGCCACGCAGCCGCGTGCGCCGAATTTCCAATACTTTGAGCGGTAAATTAAATAAATAAACTCAGTGCAAAAACTAATTGACTTACGTAATATTGTGTATCTTACAGACCCAAGTACCGTTATCCGTATTACGATGAAACCGGCCGAGGCAAACTGCTCTACGGCTATGGCGGACCGGATCTATACCAATACAAGACCTACACTCCGCTGGAGGGCATACATTGAGCAGCAGCCTCGCTGGTAATTTATATATTTTTTAAGCTGGTCAGATGATTTGCAATTGTAGCCAGTGGTATTTATTAGTCGAATCCTTAGTTTGTAATTACATATGTGTAAAAAAAAAAAAAATAAAAAATAAAAAATAAAACTGTTTATGGAATTTTGAAATTGCTTAAAGACGCGCCAAGCTGCAAGACATGGCATACACTGAACACTAGATGGCGCTGCAACGCTGACATGCTATATTTCCGTGTGAATGGTTTGCGCAGCTGTGAATGGCAGTTTTTGCATGCAGAAAGTAAACGAAAAAGAAGACACAAATCAGTTGCTCGAATTTAAAGTTAATAATTAAAAATAAACTTAATAAAAGCGCACAATGTCACGCAAGGAGGCTCTGTCACAGTTTATCAATCAAATTCACGGTCGTCCCGTTGCCGTTAAGCTAAACAACGGTGTCGATTATCGAGGTGCGAAACATGCTTCGCCGGTAGTGCGACAACCAAACTAACTAATACCCTGTTTTGTTTGCTGTTTGCAGGAGTTTTGGCCTGTCTGGATGGCTACATGAACATTGCGCTAGATCAGACGGAGGAATATGTAAACGGTCAGCTGAAGAACAAATACGGCGATGCATTTATACGCGGCAACAATGTGCTCTACATATCCACGCAGAAACGAAGAGTGTAAAACGTTTGCTGTACTTGTGTCCTAAGTTTATTCCATAAATACACTAACGAAATTTTATAAATACAACAGCGAGGCGGCTTTCGTTACTTTCAACTGGGATAGTTGCGCGTGCCATATTCGTAGGGTATGGCACCAAAGTGTCGCAGTTGCCGTATGGAGTAGCCCGAGCCGAGCGCCGCGATCAGACGCTCGCCACGATGTCCAAACTTCTTCTCGTATGTGGGTCGCCAGGCACGTCCGAAGTGCGGATCGAAGGGTATTTCGCTGGGCTGCTGAAACGGCGAGTTGCCCAGAAACAGACGCTCTACATAATCCAATACGGCTTTCTTTTTCTGAAAGTGTTCCAGTAGCGGATTAGCTTGCGCCGCGGTGCGTGGATTCTGCGAGTCGAGATTCTTGAAATATTGAAAATTCACCAAATCCACATTGGAGAAGTCAAAAGACTCGTAAAGCGTGGCCTGCGCCGCCGGCAGCAGCAGGCACTGCGAAGCAAGGGCAATGTTAATGTGGTGATTTGGAGTAGGCGGCGGCCACTAATTGCCCACTTACCATTAATGCCAGTGCAATTAAGACGTATTTGCGCATTGCAAACGATTCAATTTAGCCAATTATTCGTTTTGGTCGTTTTGGGGGAACTGCAGCCGGGAGTAGCACCTCTGCACGCTGCCTCACACGAAATTCAACTGAAAATTTGAATAAATTCGGCCAACTGCACGCACCAGAGTGGACACGCCACGCCAGGTCAACCTCAACGATTTGCAATCTGTTTTCCACTCTTGTATTTTGTTGTAATCAATGTGCGGGTTGCCCAATCCCGCGACCAAATGTGACACACAGTCATACACACAATGGCCGGCCAGTTGAGCCAATTAATTACTATGCATGTCGCATCAAGTCGCATCGTGTCGCGACGCGGGATCCCACTGTGCAACGCTTCGCTTCGCGATAACTCCCCAACCTGTCGAGCGGAAACTGATCGACCGAACGGCCGCCCCAGCCCAGCGACCAGTTACTAATCAGATCTCATTCCTAACGAATCTCGTTTGTTGTATCTGCATTTCATTTGTTTCTTCTTTGGGTTTCTTTAATGTCGCTTCGCTGTCTTTGTTTTCCAGCAATCGATGCAAATTAAACTACATACTATTATTATACTGATTAAATTGTTTAGTACACATGTATTACACCAATTGTTTCATTTCGGGACCATCTGTAAAGATTAAATTAAATCAGGTTTTTAAGTTATTCAGGGATTTTCTTATCACTCACTATCATCAGCAACTGCTCTTGTCTTCTTCTCCTTTGACTTAGGCAAATCCGCGATTGGCGATATGGGCAGCATGGGCGTTGGCTTGGTTAAGCTAAGCAGATCATTGTCAAAGTTCTTCTGTTGCAGTGCATCGAGTTCACTTTCAAGGTCCACATCATACAAATCTGCTCCAAAGGCCCACGGATTCGAGATGGCATTGACTATTTCATCTGATTTGGCTTGTTGTTTGTTTATGTCGTCCATCATTTCGTGCACCTTGTCCACATTGCTGTACGAAATTAAATATATCAATTGATACTAGCATTTGCCCACGAAGTTTCAGTTGCAAGCTTACATTTGCTGATGGGCATTGTTGAGCACATCCGCTGCCATCTTCAATATGGTCAATACGGCTTTGTTTGAGTGGGCGCTCTCCAGAACCTCACGCTGCATCCCAATGGCGAACAGGGTGCTATCGATCTGATGCAGCTGCTTCTCCAAGCGCTTCTTCTTTTTGAGCGCTTGTAGGGCAACTGAAAAAGATGCAGATAGATAGATAGAACATTATTAAAGGCAAGCATAAAATAAAGGCATAAATTTTAATATATTTTTAACGATCAACCGGAACAAAAACAAATCAACTCAAATTACTCATTACTTTCTATTTCTTAAGTGACGCAGATTGGAAAAACTCTTCTAGCTGTTTTATCACCTTTTTTGTTCTTGTTTGCATTTGTTCGGGCTGTATTTAATTCCTCCACGATTTTCGACTCCAAAATTGCTTGCTTTTTATTCAACACATTCTCCATCTCAAGTAGCTTTTGTATCGCCTCGCCCGTTGAAGGGGCTCCATTCTTTTTTTTCCCCTTAAACATTTTGCCGAAGCAGCTCATTTTGTTGCCGTTGCTTGCGACGCGCGATCCGAACACAGACTCTGCTATTAAGAATCTGCCCGTCTTTCATGATTCCACTACGGCATGATAGAACCCCGCACTTAGAAAGGGGTTTTTCCTTGCCCGCCGATTGGACCAACAGCATTGAAACCAACAGAAAATTGAAATCTACACATCACTGAAACACTAAGTAAATACCGCGGTTTTCAAAAACAAAATTAAGTATTTATATAGCTGATTATTAAGCGTACATACTACTTCGAATACCTAGGTTCAAAGGCTCTGGACATAATTAAAGTATTAAAAATATTGTAAATAAATTTGAGCCTTCAATTCTATTCCCTTGCCGGATTTCAACTGCCCAAATCATTTTAAATAAAAATAATCGCGTCAAAAATCAATATATTATCGTAGTAGATAAGATTTTCTTTATTATTTGACCTGCATTCAAATATTTTGAATATAAAATTTTCAAAAAACTTGCACCTTTTCAAAACCGATGTATCGATGTTTTGTTTCTTCTAATTCTATTTCGTATCGTAGCTATCGCATTATCGATAATTTTCTGCAGGAAATATATATATCGGCTGCAAGAAATTGTCTTTTGGGCCGAAGTTACTGCAGCCCTGATATAAAAAAAATTGGTTTTACAGCCCTGCACAAATTGTTTTCCGTAGCCAAATGCGGTAAAAACAAAACAATAAAAAATGGCAAATCGCACGGTTAAAGAGGCCAAAAACGTGCATGGTACAAATCCGCAATATCTCATAGAGAAAATTATCCGATCCCGCATTTATGACTCCAAATACTGGAAGGAACAATGCTTCGCACTCACCGCTGAACTGCTGGTGGACAAGGCAATGGAGCTGCGTTTTGTCGGCGGCGTTTATGGCGGCAACATCCGGCCGACTCAGTTCCTCTGCCTCACACTGAAAATGCTGCAAATACAGCCGGAAAAGGACATCGTTGTGGAGTTCATAAAGAACGAGGAGTTCAAGTATGTGCGTGCCCTGGGTGCCTTCTATCTGCGACTTACCGGTGCCGCAATCGATTGCTACAAATATCTGGAGCCGCTCTACATAGACAATCGCAAGCTACGGCGACAGAACCGCGCTGGACAATTTGAAATCGTCTACATGGATGAGTATATCGATGAACTGTTGCGCAATGATCGCGTCTGCGACATTATACTGCCGCGTATACAGAAGCGTTCTATACTCGAAGAGAATAACGAACTGGAGCCAAAGGTTTCTGTGCTGGACGAAGATCTGGACGATGAGGTGCCCAGTGAAGATGAGGCCAAAGACTCCGAAGACCATGAATCCAATCGCCAAAAGAACAGTTCGTCGACTTCAATACGACGACCCCGCCGAGGACGATCCAAATCGAAATCACGCAGTCGAGAACGTGAAAGAGACCGACGCACTGCACCCAGCAGCAATGCACGCTCCCGAGACTACTACGATGATCTGGAGGAATATGATCGGCAGCGCAATCGAGTGCGCAACCGCGATACACAACAGCACAGCAATGGCAACTATGACGACTACGATCGACGACGGGATTCCGGACGCAATGAGAACAGACAGGACCGAGAACGCGATCGACGTGATCGGGATCGTGATCGTGAGAGGGAACGAGAGCGTGACCGAGACCGCGAGCGCAATGGCGACAGAGAACGTGAGCGTGAGCGTGACAGAGATCGTGACAGAGGCAGTCGCTATGAACGCGACTCACGCAATGAACGCGAACGTCGACGTTACTAAGAATACAGTTTTATTTTAATAATTAAAAATAAATTTGAAACAAAGAAGAATTCAGTCATGTTTGGAAATAAGGGAGCAAATTTATAGTATAAGGAGACTGCGGTTTACCCTTAAAGAGCGAACGTTTACCTTCGCTTTCAGACGAGACCAACTCAACCGGCCAATTTCTAATGAATCTCGTTTGTTTCATATGAATTTCATTTATTTTTTGGTTTACTTTAATATCTTTTCGTTGTGTTAGTTCTCCAGGAATCGGTGCAATTAAATCAAACTATAAATCAAGCTAACTTAAAATGATCTTCCAATGCATGAGTTGCCATTCAATTTGGACTGTGTGGATGTGTGTAAGTCTGGCCTGGCTATTTTATTATTTATATAATCACATTCCGTTTATCTTTATATGTATATATATCTATGTATATTCATCAATGGCTCAGGATAATTTGCAAATTGAATTTACGCGCTTTTTTTTCTCCAAACTAAAATTTGTTCATTATCTTTTTAGATCGAAGATTTAATTACAACAAAAAACTGGTTAGTTTGATTTTTGCAAAGAGTGGGAGATTTCCAAGTGATGCCTTTCAGTTGGCCCAGGACAGCAGTTGCTTCATGTCTGGATCATCTGCAAAGAAAATTGCATTAAGTTTATAAGTAATTCAGTTAGGTTTATCAATGATTTTCTTATCACGCACCATCATCGGCTGCGGTAGCTGCTGTTGCAGGTGGAGCCTTTTTCTTTTCCTTAGTCTTCTCAGGCAAATCTTCGGACGGCGCTTCGGGCAACGTAGGCGTTGGTTCTGGGATGCTAAGAATGTCCTTATCAAAGTTCTCCTGTTCCAATTCATCGAGCTCACGCTCAAGATCCTCATCATCCAGATCGGCTCCGAAGGCCACCGGATTCGAGATAGCATCGGAAATTTCCTTAGCCACATCTTGTTGCTCGGCAATGTCGTCCATCATGTCGTGAACCTTGTCCACATCCCTGAATAAACAAATCAATATAACATTTTTAAATTGGTATTTCCCAAAAAAGATTCAGATTTCAGCTTACATGTGTTGATGTGCATGTTTGAGGGCATCAGCTGCATTCTTCATTGTGGTCAATACGGCAGTGTTCGTGTTGGCGCTCTCCAGAGCCTCACGCTGCATCTCAATGGTGGACAGGGTGCCATCGATCTGTTGCAGCTGCTTCTCCAAGCGCTTCTTCTTTTTGAGTGCTTGCAAGGCAACTGAAAAAGTTGCGGATAGAATCAAAAATTAATAAACAATCAGGGGAAGCATTAAGTAAACAAAAAAATCCAATCTCGTGAATGTGGTGACAAATTTTGTTATCTCTAAATTGTCTCAATTCATATACAAATGTATATGTTCAATGTGCATGGCTAATGAACTTGTTAGTATTGAGAAAATGTTTATATTACGTTCTTAGTAGTAGTAGGTAGCATATTTTATTATGTTGGTGCGTCCGAGTTGAGGAGGGTGGGGGCAGGCCCATCGTGGTATGCGGATGTTAGATTGTATGTGTGGAGCGCAAAAAGAAAGGCGAAGAAATTCATAGATGTATAATTTTTATATGTTCTGTTTTCTATTCTCTCTACTTGTCTACACTGCGGAGTTAGAATGCATGGGAAACAACTAAAACAAAAACAAGCGACTAAAAATGAGTCATAACTTTCTTCTTCTACTTAACTCATAGTCGGCATACACCTGGATACTTGGAAAAAACTCTAGCAGTTGTTCAAGTCACATACCTCTTTTGTTTTTGGATGCATTTTTCCGTGCTGTATTTAGCTCCTCTTCGATTTTGGACTCAAGAAATTCTTGTTTCTTAATCAACATGTTTTCTGTCTCGCGTAGCTTTTGTATCGCCTCGCCCGTTGAGGGGGCCACCTCCTTTTTACCACCAAACATTTTGCCGAAGAAGCTCATTTTGTTGTGTTTGCTTTTGATTCGTAAACCAAGCACAAATTTGATGTTTAATTAAATTTTTTTCCTATTGCGTTTCTCCTCTGTGGAGGTCTGGTGTTTTTGTCTACAGACGGGTATGCGTCATCGTGTTATCGAAAGAATATATATCGAATGCGAATATAAACAGACAGACCTCTTTATGCAGCCCTGGCAAGCAGTTGAGTTGCAAATTGCAATTGACCCTGGCGACTCAAAATTAACACACCAACCCTGTACAGAGTTGTTTTCCGTAGAAAAATCAAGTAAAAACAAAACAGAAATGGAAAGGACAGGACAGGACTGGAGTTCACCAGGAGCGAACCTTACAAAAATATGTGCAAGCCCTGGCTGCCCTGCTTCGGCTGACCAGCACAAACATCGATTGCTCAAAAATTGTTCAAGGAGATTAGACTCCTTGAATACACCGCCAATAACAAACTATATTACAATGCAAGACTGCAACAACGATTATGATTAGCTGCCCACCCGATTGCGTGGCACCCGCACAACAGGAGCATATTATTATATATATTTTCAATATATAATAATATATAAATAGCGGAATTAATTATTGATTTCATTTTATTTAAATGCCATTGAAGATTGAAATCAAAAATTAAATAAAAAATGCAGTGAAAACGCATCAAGTGGAGACACTGCATTTTCTCGAATACAGGGTCACTTTACTCAAAATGGCATCGTAAACAAAATCAGCTGTTGCGCCGAGCTTTAAGTTTAGAAAGTTTTGAAAAGCGTAACCAGTTTATTTACGCTACAAAGCAAAATATTATTATTATTTAGTTGTGCTAATGCAACGTAACTGTGTTCTAACGCCAAGAACACACAGTCAACCACACGAACACACAGATAGACAATCGCATAGCGGAGCTGTCGTCGCAAATTGAAGGGCATAGATTGTTCTATTCGCTTAGCTGAGCTCGACGCGCACAGACTATGCGATAAAATACGTCCATTGTGTTTCGAGTTTAAATCAGTGCGCATAATGAGTTGTTAGTTTTTCTTTGTTTCAACGTATATATATTATCGGACAACTGTTCAATCGGGCAATCTTCATAAAACAATAACAACATTGAAATGGAATCAGATCGCACGGTTTTGGTGAACGACAGAGAGTTTGACGATGAGCCATGCCTGCTGCCTGCAAACGCCTACAGGGAGACCACAGTGGCACTGCCGGAAGAGACCCAGGCGCCGAATGCCAACGGCACCTCTTACTCCGGATTAGGCCCCGCCAAGTGGTTTATACTGGAGCCTGCGGTATTTCTGATATTCACGGCCCGCAGTTTGATCTGTATGTGCAGCTAATAATGCTCTAATAATTGATAATTAATCATTTAACAATTATTTGTATTTTTAGCGGCGGTTTTACAAAATCAGATACTCTACCAAACCTGCGTCACCGTTATGCACTATAACGTATCCGACTGCGAGCCGTTGCTGGGCAATGATCGCGGATCGGAAGCAACAAAAGTACGTAAAGTATTGTCTATAATATATTATATGTATATTATAGAGCGGAACTAGTATAGGATAGTATATGCCAATATTTCACGCTATTGCTGGCTCTAACAGATTATATCACTCCTGATAAATCCATGTCGTGTGTACTATATACATTGTTTTCGTGCTGCAGTTTTTGTTATCTGTCTTTATTGTTTTAGTTTATCTCTACGCAGGGCGTTTTATTTTAATCGGTTTGCGGTTTAAAAGAAAAAAATAGTTTCTTTAGCACTGACCCACATTTACAAAGTATGCAATTGAATTGAAATTATTTCAATATTTATAAATACAGGCGAGGCTAATCCTGATTAAAAATGAGATGATCTATTGTTGCTGATAAGAAAAAGAAATCTACATATTTTGTTTGAAATGTAGGACATGTTCAGTTATCGGTACAATGTCTCAAAATTTAGCATGACTAATTGACAAACTTATCGGACATTAATGGATTGAAAGCGCAGGCGATTTGAATGGAACGTAACGGTGACTCATATGGGAACTTAAAATATTAACAGTTGTTTTCTTATCATGTAAACAATAACAATGCGTTCAACTTTCCAACTTTCAGAAACTGGAGGCGAAGGTGCAATCATATTCGGTGAATATAACGATGGCTATATCGTTGCTGGAGAGTATAATACCCGCGTTTGTTAGTCTTTTCCTTGGACCATGGTCAGATAAGTTTGGAAGACGACCCATACTACTTACGGTTTTTACAGGTGCGTGATGGGGGGAGTCTTTCAAATTAAACAATTAATTATGGCAATTCTTGCTTACAGGCTATGTGACAAGTGCAATGATACTACTCGCCCTGGCTGAATACACTTCATACCAAAACATAAGCCCCTGGCTGTACCTGTTGCCCTCGATTCCGTCCGTACTGAGTGGCGGCACCTGTGCCCTCATCACCGGCATTTACTGCTACATCTCCGATGTGGCCAAGGAGGGCAAGCGTGCGTTGCGGTAAACGAAAAATAAAACTAAAACTCGCGACTTTCATTTCTAATCTTGTGCCCTGTTTTTAGCATGGTGCTCAACGAGGCCTCACTCTGCACCGGTTTAATGGTTGGTAATGTGGCAAGTGGTTACATTTATGCCGCTGCGGGCTCAGTTGTGCTCTTCAGCATTGCGGGCGGACTGGGTTTCCTGGCACTGTTGTTTGTGTACTTTCTGGTGCCGGAGAGCCTGCCCGCTGAGGATATGCATCGTGGTTCGCGTGTGCGTGAGTTCTTCCGCTTCAGTCTGGTCGTGGATCTGGTGCGCACTTGCTTCCTGCGGCGTGCCAACTACGATCGTGCCATCATTTGGCTAACAATGATCGCCCTGACCATTACCATTTTCGTCATGGAGGGCGAGAACACGGTGAGCGTGCTATTCCTGCGCGAAAAGTTCAACTGGACAATCAAGGATATTAGTCAATTCAATGCGGCACGCATTGTCATCCAAATTGTGGGCAGTGTGGCCGGAATGATTGTGCTGCGTCGCGTTCTAAAGGTCTCCATCATTGGCATGTCGCTGCTGGCACTGGGCGCCTGCGTGCTGGAGAGTGTGGTGCGGGCCACAGCTCAATACGACTGGGAGATGTATCTGGGCATGACGCTGGGCATGATGCGCGGCGTATTGGGACCAATGTGTCGTGCCATACTCTCGCACGTAGCGCCCTCAACCGATGTGGGTGAGTAACAAGCTGCTGATGCTGCTGCCTAACAAAACCATGCCAATGATTCAATCTACTTCTTTTTCCAGGTAAAATATTTGCGCTGACTACATCCATGGAAATGGTCTCGCCACTGGGTGCAGCTCCACTCTACACTGCCGTCTACAAAAGCACAGTGGAAACATATCCGGGTGCATTCAATTATATCAGCACGGGATTTTCGTTTCTCTGCTACATTCTGATGGCGTGAGTAGTTCAGGGCATATCTTCCTCAAACAATTAACTGATTTCACTTGCATTCTCTTGCAGCATCATCTTTGGCATACAAAAATCGATGGGTAACACCAGTGCTTACAAGGTCATTGGCAGCTAACCCCGCGGTAACCGCAACACGACGGACTAGTACAATTTATTACCTTATCAACAGTGCGGCCAACAGCTGCATCTGTATTTGTGATGTCTAGACGCAGTTGTTTTTTACATACATACATACATATATACCAAGTAATTTAGCCAAAAAGCAAATTTAGTTTTTTCTACAAGTATTATCAACAAGTATATCTCGTTTTTGCTGTCATTGTAAATGTAATTGTGATCGTATCGAGTTTTTTAACTGCCTGTCTCCTCCACACACAAACAATGTAAATGACAATAGTTTTTTAAAGAGAGTTTTTGCCGAGTCCAATAAATCGAAAAGATAAATTAATTTAAATGACACATAATGTGCAATATATGAAAATTTGTTCGTAATAACTCTGGGCTGAAATTGGTATCGGGGAAGGATCGGTGCAGCATCATTTTTCCCCGGTTTTGTAATTGTTAATTACAGTTAGTCACAGAAAGAATCAATTAAATTTTCACTATTTATTTCGAATTGTAAATTCGTTCTAAGTTCTAGGAGACATCACATATTAGTGTACTAAATAAGACATTAAATATTAAGTTAAACTATTAACGGAACATTAAGCTAGGCAATTAGAACTAGGACTCCTCGATGCAATCGATCCTCACTTTAGCACCTTGGCGTAGTATTGTTTGTGCATGAACTTGATGCGCAGTACGCAGCTACAGGGGCGAGGTAGAGAGATTAGCCAGAGCGATCTTTCTTCCTCACTTGGATCACTTACCCGATGCAGATGAACGAGAGCAGATACAGCGCCGAGCTAACAAAGTTGAACAGACCCGGATAATACGACAGCGATCGCTTGTAGATGAACGTGTAGAGCGGCGCGGCAACTGTTTTACACAATAAATTGATTGATAATTGGAACGAAATTAACAATAATTAAATGGGCGAAAGAGAGAGAGAGAAAGTGAGAACGCGTGCTTACCGAAAGGTGCAAACGATTGCAAAACATTTTTAATGGAGAAAATTTTGCCTGCAAAAAAAAGTATAGGAATAAAAGTATAGAAACAAATATCATTGTCATCCTACCCAGATCCGAGGCGGGCACAATGTTCGAGACAATAGTGCGGCACATGGGACCCGCAATGCTGCGAAAGAAGCCCAACATGACGGACAGATACATGTGCCAGGGCAGCGTGGAGAAGCCACGCGCCAGATGATTGAGTATCTCCGAGAAGAAGGCCAGCAGCGCCAGCGTGACCACAGACAGACGGAAGATCTGTGTGTAGATGGATAATCCTTAATATAGTAGGGGAATGCTCCCTTGTCCCCGCACTCACCTTGCGCAGTATGAGGAAACCAATGAGTGCGCCTATCATGGGCACCAGATGCGACACAGTCTCGTAGAACGTGTAATCCCGCACAGACCAGTGGAACTTCTCGCGCACAAACAGATACATGACTGTCATGACGCCATCTGTGGACAGGAAACAGGCACATGAAGAAGCCGAGCAGGCCGCAATAGTTCGCTATGGAACTCACCGAAAACGAATATGGACAGGCACATGGCGAATGTGACCAGCCAGATGATGGCACGCGCGTGATTCTCGCGTGGCTTCAGGCAGGTGTTAACCATGTCGCGTATGTGTGTGAAACTGAATAGTCCCGTTCGCTTGGCATCCGGTTTTGTTTTGCACGACAGTTTCGCGTGCTCCTGCTCCTGTGCCCGCGCCTTGGCCAGTGCCTGTGGCGGCAGACGTTCAACATACTTGGCCAGCAGATCCTCGTCGATGGTCATGGCGGGTGTGGCCGGCGTGGGCAATTGATTGACTATGTTGGGTGTGGGCGATTGTTGCATCGATTCCGTATCACTGTCATCCATAAGATTCGGTGGACAATCGATGGCCACACAATCCAATTGTAGATCACAACCCGTTATGGGTATCTCCTTGTCGCCCTTGCCGGCTGCTGCCGCCGCCCGCTCCTTGGCCTCCTGGTCCTGTCGTATGTGCAGACTCTCCGGCACAAAGAAGATGACAAACAGTGTGCCCAGCGTGGTTATGACGCCAGAGATGCCAATTGTGATGGACGCATTGGTGGCGGCATACACAAAACTGGACAACAGAGAACCGCTGGTGAGTCCAATGAAGAACAGCGACTCCATGAAGATCATGCTGTGCAAGAGCATAAACGAAGATTAAAGTCGCAGAAACGAAGCAGCTCCGCACGGGGCTAAGCTTACCGATATGGCCTGGACTTGGTGTCCGTAATGTCCGAGATGAAGCAGAGTGCCGCCACAGAGAATACGCAATTGCCGCCGAGCATGGAGTGCGGCACTGCAGCCGCTATATACCACCAGGGATTGATCACGTAGTAGCTGGAGAACTCGCAGATGGCCGCCGTGACCAGAAACGAGGCGGCAAAGCCTGCAGCAACAGTTGCAGATTAGCTTACCATTATGCACATATATATATATATATATATATATATATATATCCAGTATAGTTCATACCTATCATGGAAACAATGAGCAGCGGCTTGCGTCCATAGTGATCCGACCAGGAGCCAATGAAGAGGCCGCAGAAGGCGGGCACAATGCTCTCGAGCAGCGTGCGCGATAGAAACAGATTGGCCACATAGGGTTGCAGTTCCGTTTCGATGGCCTGCAGGGATTTCGAACAGAGCTCTAGAGATCAGTTGCTCCCGGGAATAACCCTCCATATCTACCTTAATCTCAGCACTGGCGTTTTTATCGTCCAACAATTTGCAATCGCTTTCATTATAATGAAAGATCACCGTGCACGTCTGATAGATGACCTGATTCCGCATGATGGTATCTAAGGAAAAGCCCAGTTAATTCCACAGAATGATCATATAGCCCAGCACGTTGTACTTACTCGACAAGGTTATCGAGAAGAGCAGCATAAAGACAACCGGTTCAATGTAGAACATATGAAACAGGCGCTGCCATTGCCACGATCGCAGACACCTGAGCGTCAGGCCGGGCGAGACCTTCTCGACCATTATAATAATATATATTCAAAAATAATATTTTACACGGTATTAACGATAATTTGACAATTTATGCGTGCTCGAACTCGAATTATATGTTAGTTTTATTAATTCGATTTTCGGGCAACCTTCACTCCCCGACGAGCTGCACTTCCCAAGTTCAATTGAAACTTGTACGCGTAGGAATTACTTATAAACGATAAGTGCCTATGCTATACATAGACTTTTTTTATTAGTCTCGAGCTGGAACTCTATTTCCAGCTTAGTGTAATCGATGCCGCCGGCGATATTACGCTTGCCTATTTGCAATTAGAGTTGGAGCAGGGAGTATATACTGCGCCGATTGCAATATGCCACAACACTTGTTCATCAAACTTTCTAGTATATATAGACGATATATATGCTGGTTTACATGTGTAGATTTAGGGTGAAAATTCCGATTGATTGGCGGCTTTAGAAGCCAAGCGCGACGACGACAACGACGACGACGAGATCTATCAACGTTTGCGATGCTTTTGAATTCGATTTCGCAGCGTTGCTGGCTTAAATAAGTTTTCGTTGTTCTTCGGACCCCCCCCCTTCCGCCGAGCACCCCCCTCTGGTTTCCCTTCAGCAACACATAGAGCTGTCGCCTAACCGTGTGTAGCTGCTCGCACTTTTTCCAAGCCTCATCATTGTTGTTGTTGTTGTGCACGGCGCTCGCAAATGAGAAGCACGAGCCAAAACACATAGGCCAGACAGGTAGACCGATTTTAGATGACGGCAGTACAGAGAGAGAGAGAGAGAGAGAGAGAGAGAGAGAGAGAGCGGGAGAGTTTTCCTTAGAGAACTGTAAGTGAAAACAGCTGAATTACATAAAGTTATAATGAGATGCATAACTTCAGATATTTCTATTATTTTCAGATTTTGTAATACCAAAAAAAAAACACGTTTGTTTTATAATTGTAATGTTAGATGTTACAAAGGGAATACATAGCTTATTGGCATGAGAGAGAGCGCGTATAAACGATACGAAACTTAATTAGATTGTCCGATAATACTCATAGTACTATATATACTATAATTGGGCGAAATAATTGTTTATTGTGACTTTAAGTAAGTATTATTTGAACTGTTTTTATTATATATTTTTCACATATTTTAATTCAATACAGTATCAAACATTAAGCTCGTGTTTTTTCAAAGTAGTTTCCAAATATTTTTGAGGTTCAATTAAGCTCATTAAATAATTTGTGCATGTTTTCAGGCTGTATAAAACAATCATTATAATTGTTTTGTATTATTTAAGGGAATCGGAATCGAATCGAATCAAGGGTGCCAAAAACAAAATTTACGTCTAATTTAAAATTAGCAAGAGAAATTAGCGCTCAATTTAATGTGCGAGTTAGCACCAATAGCCGAGCCGAGCCGAGCCGAGCTGGCCTGCGCTTTTGTTTTTCTACGCTTCATGATAATACATTTTTTATTTAGATATTTGAGATATTGTCAAATGATTTGCGCACACGCCAGTGTCGAGAAAATTAACAGCCCCGACAGAATCCGAGACCGGGGACAGATTAACCCATATCAAACACACGACCACATCCCGTGCGAACTCGCATGACATGCGGTGTAACTCGTGTCGATTTCTTATAGCGAAAGCGAACCGAACTTAACAATTACTTGTTATTGACGTGCCATATTCCTTTCGCCTTCCCGTGGCAATTGTTCATAAAGGTTTCCGCGATCTCCGATCTCTGTCGGAGAGTTCACACATTGACTTTATACTACTTTATCTGAATTGTTTAATCGATGTGTGAATTTTCGAATGTGCAGCATGACTGGCCAAATATTTCGAAGTTTACTTAACATAAATGTAACACAAACTTATCATATACGCATAAAAACAATAAACAATAAATCAATTGAAAACCGGCTCGTAGTGCGACGGATTTGATGTTTTCTTTCGCCAAACAACGCTGAAAGCAGACGAGAGAAAATGAAAATTAGCATAAAATGCGAAATATAAATAAACAATGAGAAATACAGATACACACAGTAGCAAGACGATTGCCAGACCGAACAGATTCGCGCTGATCAGATTGAATAGACCCGGCGCCGTGCTCAGCGTGAGGGAGTAGAAGATCAGGTACAGCGTGGAGGAGGCAAACGGCGATAGCGTTTGCAGCACGCTGATGGCAGCAAAGATTTTACCTGCTCCGAAAAATGCAAATTAGGAAAAAACCAAAACAAACAAAATTTCTCGCACCTCTCTCCTCCGACGGCAGCAGATTTGTGATCATGTTGCGACACATGGGATTCACCAGGGATTTGCATACACCCAAACCGATAGCCAAATAGATTTGCCAGTCGACAAAGGCGAATGCTTTCATCAGACTGCTCGCGGCATGACTCAGCAGCGAGATGAGCGACAGCCAAAGCAGCGACGATTTGCTGCACTGCAAAGATAGAGAGGGAATCTTTAGACTGGACTAGCTATAAACTGCACTTATCAACTGCTAACTGACCTGTCGCAAAGACCAGAGGAACAGCATGCCGCCAGAGCCGGCCACAGCGGGCACCAGAATGCTCACAGTCTCGTACTGGGTGAACTGCAGCACGCTCCAGTCGAACTTGGCGCGCATGAACATATAGAACACTGAGTTGCTGCCGTCTGCGGGAGCAAGAGTAAGTAGTCAGCTAGAAGAATGGTCATCCTCACACTTCAGGCTTACTCACCCGATACAAACGCAGTCAACAGCATGATGCACATCAATAGAACGAGTATGGAACGATCTCGAAATTGCCTTGATCTGCTGCAAGTGCGCCACAAATCAACAATCACAAATCCCTGTGCGGCGGACTGTGGTGTGCTCAGACTCTCAGGCAACAGCGCCGCCATAAGGAAGAGTGCAGCAAGTATGCATACGGTGGAGATAATGAAGATGGTGCTGGCATTGGTCGCCTCATAGGCATAGCCGGCGGCAAAGCTGCCCAGCATGAGACCCACATAGATTGCCAGCTCGTAGGCAATCATTCTATGGAACAAGATGGTAACAGCACATAATACGAAGTAATATGCATCAATACGCACCTGTAGGATCTTATTTTGCCCGTGGAAACATCGCCAATGTAGCATATCGCGGCCACGGAGTAGGTGACGCTGCTGCCCAGCAGCGAGAGCGGAACAATGCTGAGCACAAAGAACCATGGATTCACCATGCCCGCATTGTGCATGGCCACATAGGCAATCAGGGCAGAGATCATATATTGCAGTGCGTAGCCCAAGTAGGAGGCCAACAGCAGTGGCTTACGTCCATAACGATCCGCCAGCGCACCCACAAAGAGACCACAGAAAGCCGGTACAACACACTCGACAATCTTGATAGTTAGAAAAATACGTGCGGCATATGGCTGCACTTGCTCCTCGATACGTTTGGTCTCATTGCTGGCGTTTTTCGTGCCCAGTTGCATGCAGACCGCATCCGAGTAATTAAAGCCCGTCGTGCAGCTTTGGTAAATGATCTGAGATTTGAGCACAGTTGCTGAAAGCAGTATTTATATATATTCCCAATTCTTAGACTTCCCCAGCCACTTACATGAGAAATTATATGCGAAAAGCAATACTAATATCATCGGTTCCAATAGAAACGTGCTCGCTGCAGCCCCGCTTCGTTCCGGCTGCGCTTCGGGAGCGCTTTGAGTGCTTGCACTCTCCGTGAGACTGGCCACACTGGCAGCTCGGGAATTTCGATCCTGTTGCTGTGGTTTGGCGACCAAGTTTTCATGCGCATGCGGTTCCTCTTCCATCTTAAATTCGCAACTGAGACGACAATGTTAATGGGTATGAGACGCCGCGCTCGCAGATAAACTACTTCAACAAGCATGTATATAGGCCCGGGGGTTTCCGATGGGAAGGCATTTATCGTTTATACGAGAACCCACACACAGAAACAAATTCATCAGAGCATCGTTGTTTGATCCGATTTATGAGTCAGCTGCCTCAAGTCGCGATTGTTTACTAGGCAAACGTGCCTTATCTGGCAGCTACTTAAGCGATTGAATTAACATCGAACCTACGTAGGGCACGTATTATAATTGCAGGTGTATTAAAACTTAGTTTAATTCCACACTATCTCTTCATACAATTTGTACACAATACACATTTTGGCTTAAGCTCAAATCAAATTTAACGCCCTGTTAAGAAAATACTGCATTCGATTGGCTGTTCACAATAGACCGATATACAATAAATCGATAGGCATCTTTACATTCAGCATTGCGCGTATTTATTGCTTGAAACCCGCAATGGATATAAACAACGAGCTGCAGTTTCTTTTGCCACAAACTAATGAGGGAAAGCAACTTTCCGAATATCATATGACAATTCTAAATAAGCGCAATATATCCACGGGAATGGATTTTCTGGACGCAATGAATCTTCACACGCACTTGGCTTTGCGTGCCGAGCAAGTCGAGCTTATTAAAAGAGAATTAATTTTATTATTTGTGAAGAGTTCCAAGCTAAGCAATCTGTATCAGAAGAGTCCCATTAACTATTCCACAGGCATTGAAGAGTGCGTAAGTTGTTTCCTAATTATATTCGAAAAACCTAACCAAAATTTCTTGAAGATTTGATAATTTCCTGAACTCCATTGGGCAGCCTTGGCGGCCAGGTCGACTCTGGGAAATCTATAGCCGGAGTGGAATCGGAAAAACCGAACTATTCTACACTCTGGCTATTAATTTTGTTTTCGAACATAACCAAAATGAGGTGCTGTATATGGATACAAAACACGACTTTAACAGTGAACGTATCGAGGAGATTCTAAAGGAACGCCAAGTTGATAAGGAAACTATGCAGACTTGCCTGAACGCTATAAAAGTTTTGGATACCAAGGAATCGGCGGAAACACTGATTGAAGCTCTGGAAGATTTTCGCGAAAGACTATCAACTGCCGACGAGACTGTTGCGAATATTAAGTTGGTACTTATTGATACCCTCGCTGCTGGTTTCATTTTGTTTCGCAGCAGCTATGAGCGAAATGCTGGTCGCAGCTTTCTTACCAGGCTGGCGATGTTGATGCGTCAACTTGCCTCGGAGCACGGACTGTGCTTTGTTGTGGGAAACTTGTTATTGCCGCCAAATGATGACAGTGCGTAAAGGATTGGCTATTAATTAAAATATTTTTATTATTTATTTACACTTTTATTCTATGAAACTTTGCGGCAGGCGATGACGACGATGCTAGCGCTATCGATGACAACGAGGAAGTGTCCAGCCAAACAGGCTCTGAAACGCAAGAAGAGAGCAACCTTCTGGGAGAGTACTGGAACTCAGTCTGCACGCTGACACTGACATTTGAGCTGCCAGAAGAGTCCCACGGCAGCGACGGGATGCGACTGCTTAAAGTGTTGAATAACAGCTATGGGAACAGCGAGGGCGGCTGCCTGCTGCGCATCACAGATGGAGGCGTCATTTAGTTACGACGATGTTGTTGCTGCTGGTAGGATTTCATTACTCGCTTGCCGGGCTCAATTGTATCACTGAGCCCAGGACGTTTGCGTTTGTTGTTGCTTTTATCACTGGAATGTGGTGTATACTTTGGCGCTGCAATTTCAGTCACCTTCGTTGCCTCACTTTCCGCCGAAGTCTCTACCGACAAGTCCGAATCGTGTGCATATTGACAACTTGTTCCAAAGCGGCAACGTCCTTTTCTATAATTCCAGCAGATCTTCCGTCCATTTTTTAACTGCAAATGCGTATCGTTGTTAACCATTTTTACGTGATGCTCCAAGGATGCCTTCTTATGCAATTCTGCCTCCAGAAAGGGATTACTGAAAACATCGCCGGTTTTCTTGGCCGCTGCATTGCCTAGCGCAGCGCTGGCACTGGGCAGCTTCGGAGCTTGTTGTGGTGCAGGCGTACTACAAAACAGAACACCAGTTATATTTAATACTATTGTTAAATCCATTGCTTTGTTACCATTGTGACTTGTTTGTTTCTTCTTTTGTTGACTCATTGCTGCTACTTTCCGTGTCTGAATCAGAGGAATCGCTATAATCTGCGACAAGCGACATTGTTTATATTTCGGATGCAAATAGCCAGTGTGGCCGTACGGATGATTTGTGAAAATACCAAGCTGAAACGGTATGTAAAAAATATTCGTTTCTGTTGTATGCCCATTTTGTCTAAGCCTCTGTAACGAAAAGCTAAATTGTTATGAACAAAATATTCAGATCATTTATTTGCTAAATTAAGTACTACAAACTGAAATTACATGAATGTTAAATACATTAAATAAAAAACCAATGCTTTTTTTATTCAGAACATGTTTCATTTTTAATGATTCTGTTTTAATTCATAATATTTATAATCACTTTATGCATGCTTTAATTAAGATGTATGTATATGTATGCTTGTATGTGTATTCGCTATTAACTAATTATTTATACAATTTATATATAAATATAAAAAATTAAACGTTTCGTAGACTTTGTTACAGTTTGTTAATATGCTCTTTGTTGCTTTTCATGCTGACAAACACGCCCCTTTTTTTAGACAATTCGTTACGTGCTTGTGTGTGCATTGGTGTGTATGTGTATGTAAAAGTATGCACAAATTTTAATACAATAAAGGAAACTAGCACAAATCAGTTGAATTAACTATTTTCACGGCAATTGATGGCGCTGTTTTCGACCCGATAAATCATCATAATGCTTCGCATGCTTGGCCTGGCTTTGGTAAATCAAGAGCCGCTAATCAACTGGAGGGCGGGCCGAAGGATCATCGCGATCCATGGGCGGTGGTGAGGTAAGCACTTCAACGCTTTGCGCTGGTCCTGCAGTGAGGTAGCCCGCCGTTGGGTTGATGCCTTAAGGACGAAAGACATGAGTTAATTCCATTTCCAGTTAAAGTTACCAGGGTTTCACTCACCAGTCAGATAACCACGTATATTGGTATCTGTAATGAAGAGATCGTGGCGTTGATCCTTGAACTCTGCCCAGACTGGATGCTTGAGCAAAATTTGCGTTACACGATCTCCGTAATTGAGATTGTGTGTCATGCCCTTGAGTGCAGCGACAATTTGTGCTTTGACAGCGGACGCATTGTCCACGAACTCCAGACGACTGTCCAGTAATCCCAGCAGAAATGGTATAAGCCCAACCTCAAGCGATTGGCTTATCAATGAGTCCTGCATGGCAAAGGGAACGTGGATTTCAAGACTATCCGAACTAATGATAGTTTTTAACTTACATGTTGATGCTTGAAGAGACGACTCAGCGTCTCGCAGGACTTCTCAATGCAATCGCGATTGTGCTCCATGCACTTCTTGATGGGGGCAATGCATTCCGTTTGCGAGACAGCGCTTACACAGAACTTAAGCAAAATATCAAACATTATTTAAATTAAATTCATGATAACGAAATTTCAAACTCACCTCTGATAGCGACAGCTGATGTAATACTGATAGCGTGTTCTTTGGTTGCACCGACAACAGATTGAACAGTTTAGGTATGTGGCCTAACACGGGTATATCGTCAGCGAGGTTAGGCTGCGAGCGCAGCAACTCTACCAACGCCGTTGTGGATAAGTCCAAAACGTCTTGCTCCACCGAACTCTTGCTAATCTGCTCGACAACAAAGTCAAGCAGATCGGACAAGAATTGTTTGGGTTTGCGCAGTGTCCAAGCTGGATTACTGACAAACAGACGCAAATAAACGCCGGCCACAACAATTTCATTGGACACAATGTCTTTAAGCACTTCGGGATCCTTCCACAATTGTCGGGGATTTGTTTTTTGTTGCTGATAGAATCGATTGCATGAGTCAGCAACAGCATCGCACACATTGGAGCGGGTTGTATCATTCCAAATCAACTCAGGATGCTCGTGTATGGACTCGAAGAGTTGTACAGACGTGGCCGGTGACTCGATCATGGCATCGGTGAATAGCGCAGGCAAAAACTTCGATATGGTGATCCGCACCTTGGGTCCACTCAGACGATCCGCAGTCATTTTGGCTAATATCTCAGCGCACATTTCACGTATTTGAGGATTACGCGAATTACAGAACAGATCCAACAAGTAAATGACCGCTCCCTTAGCCTGCGCCTCTTTAATCATCTCCTGGACATTCATCAAGCCCGACAGCGTCTCCAGTACCTTTATTTGGCTGGCACGCAGCTCGGGATCCTTGAGTGCCACCAAATAGTTGCCAAGAATTTCACAGGCAGCAACCTCAGAGACGCATTCCTTGTTGCGCGATACCAGGGCGACCACTTCTAGGGCCACAGTCTTTACGTTAGAGTTCTGCAGGGGGAAATTAAACAGAATAAGAACGGGCTGGGTTAATCCCTAGCATAATCTACTTCATACATACATCTGGGAATATATTGTTGGCCAGAAAACCGAAAATCATATCGAAATTTCCAATGCACTGTATCTCCACTTCGGCATTAGTCTTGATGACCGCAATTAAGGCTCGCAACACCATGGTAATGTGCAACTCCAGTTGACCATCAGCGGCATAATCATACTTGGCTTGCTGCATGGAGACTTCATGTTCCAATTGAGCGTCCGTCTCCAACTTCTTGCGACTCTTGGAGCGATTATATGCATTTAGCACATCATCAAAAGTGCTACTCCTTCGCTTATCCAGCTGTGGATGCTGCTGTGGCTGCTGCTGCTGCTGCTTCAGCTGCGGATGATTGGGCGCCAGTGTTGGTGTCAGTATGCCATCGCTGCCCACTTTGGGTGCCGCAGCAGGCGGCGCTGGCGCTTGCCTGGTCGGTTTAAAATGCAGAAATTCATAGGCGTGCTTTAAGTACTCCAAAAGATCAATAATGAACTGTTTGGGCAGTGCAATTGGAAAAGTGGGCATGTCATTGTAAATGCGTATAAATATGCCACCAATTTGCAGTTCATCTCTAAAAAAAAGTAGAGTAAAGATTAGCAGTTACTGGTGAGTATATGGCTTTGGTTACTCACTTGTGTGCATCGAACTCGAAGCCGGAAACCAGCTCATAGACCTGTGCAATATCCTCATGCGTCTCCTTGGCCGACGCCGTGCGCTGTTGCTCGAGGAAATCCTTAAGCTGAGCACGCGTACCATTGTCCCAGATCAAATACGGATTACGCGTATTGGCCGTCAGTAGCTTAAGCACTTCGCTGTCCCGCGCCGTGGCCAATTGACTGGCAATGTAACGTGTGAGTAGACGATCCAATACCTGCTTGATTAGCGTATTCTTGGCCTCTTCCGTCACAATGTACTTCTGTTGGATCGTGTTGGCGCTGCGCACCTGCTGTTGATCGTTGTCTGTGGGCGTTGAGCTGGAGGTGTCACTGCTGACACTAGAATCCTGCTTAGTGAGTACCGCCGATTCCTTTTCCTTGCCCGTCGTTATGGCCAGCTGCTTACCCTGCAGCGGATTGAGTGCATTCTGTGTATATGCTGAGTTGCTCGCTGTCACCGGCTTTGGTTTAATGGCCGGCGCTGAATTCGTGGCACCTGCTGCCGGTGAGTTGGATTCACTGCCTGTGATGGGCTTCTGTCGCAATTCCATGCTGTAGCCTGCCAAAGCAATGCAACCAAGCACAGCCATCTTAGCCAAATTATTGGCCAACTGCTGCTGATTCGATTTATCGCTGACCTCCACTCCACTCTCGTCCAGTGTGAAGTCATAGTCGAACATGAAGAGCAGCAGAGACCATAAGACACCATTGCGAGATAGATTACATTGCAGATCATAGTTATTGGCCGCCAGGCTGGTCACTAGGCTAACCGACAGCGTGTGCTTGAAGTAGACAACGCGGCAGACATCCGCCAACAGTTGCGGCAGCTGAATAATCTTCTGCTTGCACTTCTCAAAGTTACAAGCCACCTCAAAGCAGCGCGTCACATTCGAAATGACCTGATAATGCAATGAGTCCGGCTTGGAATCGACTCCCAGTATGGATACGCAACGTGTGTACGCTTCAAGCAGCGCTTCAATGCCCTCCTCGCGACGCAGTTCTTCGGCGTTTAGTGCCGAGCAGTGAACCGTATGATAACACAGTTCCGAGGCGGCTGTCAGCAATTGTGCCTCCTTGGAGAAGAGCTCATCGTCGCGGGTTTCCAGGCGTATGGTTTTTATTAGCTGCGGATAGCCAGCGTACTTATAGGGACGCAGAACTGCAAGTAATATGTTATTAGTCTATGGAACATGCTTAAAGACAATTCCCTACTCACCATCTGAATAACGGTCGAAGAGAATACTCTGTGTGCGCAAAATGAGAACTATGTTATTGGGATCCGGTCCACCAGAGCTCCAAACGGAACGGGAACACAAAAATTCATAGGCTTGATTGACTTTCTCGAAGATCTCACGACCATTTGGATTCTTATCAGGATGATACATTTGCGCCAACTTGTAGTAACTCTTGCGTATCTGCGATTCATCCGGTTTGGGCGTCTTGGTAAGATCAATGCCCAAATCTTGATATGCCTGCTGAATGGTCATCTGTGGTGGCTTCTTTTCAACCTCCTTACGCCAGGCATCCAGAGTGTGCTTGAGCAACTGCACCGGATCCGAAATGGGCCAATTGGGAAACTTTTGTGTATCGCACAAATGACGCAGGTAATAAATATGGCAGAAGAGCTCATTCTCAAGCTGCGGATAGCTAATAGCTGGTATGGCCAGATACGGATACCTGGCCATTGTGTGTCCACGCAGGCGTGGCGTAAAGTCAGCAATGTGAGCAGCAATTTTCTCGATCAGCAGACGACGCATTTCTGAGCTCCAAATTGCTTCGGGAGTATCGAATTCGCCCAAAAAGATTTCGGCAAACTTTTCGGCGCTATAATTCTCCAAAAAACATACCATCGCCTCCGGCAGCAGCTGGCCAAGAATACTGCGGTGCATGATGCCCGATTGAGAGGTCTACAACGAGAAGCGAGAATGAGAGAGGTTAGGGGCGTAGTCGGAGAGCAGCTGCATCGAGACTTACCTCTTCGCTGCGGAAACCCTGCTTCATGTGAGTCATCTTCAGGAATCGTGTTATGGGCAAAATGTTGCTGCCAGTGTACATGAGCATAAAGTAGAAAACGCCGGTCATATAGACCTTGGGCATTTCAGGATTGTCTTCCATTATCTGACAGAGTAGCGTTGCCACACGTTCCAGCAGTCCAGGATCATGAGTCAAACAGACCTGCACAACATGCGGCAAGCAAATGAACTCAGATAGTTTACGTGATAGCTTGGGTCCGGGTATGAGCACGGCGACTCCGTTCTGCGTGCGACTCGGAAAGAACTTAGTGCAATTGATGAGTATGTCGAGTATTTTGGACGCCAGTTCGGTTTCATCGTAAAGAGGCGTTCCTTTCGCTATAAGGCACCACTTGAGCTGCGGTATCTGTTGCAATGAACGCCAACCATCCATGCCAATGGCCCAGCAACGTGTCTTGGGTGTTATCTGACCCTTTTGCCAGAGCTCCTTCAATTCAGAATAGGTTATGGGACCCTGGCGTTCAGCCTTTTGACCATCCTTTTCGATGTTGTAGTACCAATCCTTTTCCTCATACGCAGCCATATTTGGACCCGCTTCGATCACATTCGTTTTGGTATTCAGTTGCGCGCGGCCCTTGTGCAGATGCGCCAGTGTAATTAGATCGACCAGGCATTGCACATGATCGATGAGAGCGCGGCAATTGGACTTTTCCAATACCAAACAGGATATCAGATTGATTAAGGCATCTCTCATGGACGGCGACAGACACTAAAACAAAGGAAATATGAATTTATATACACATATACCCAGTTTAGAGTTCTTTAACTTACGCGATCGCTGAGCTGCAGAATGTAGGACATATCGCTGAACTTGCCAATTTCCTTGTGATAACGTCGGTACACCTTGGCCAATGCTTGCAATGAGAATACTGTCATCTGATCATCATTTACTCGCTGGCGGCACAGCACACGACGATATAAGGCATTGAATAGCTCAATCCTGTCCAGGAGTATACAAATCAATGGCAACTCAGCCTATATGTCTTGTGTACTTACGGATCCTTGACCAGATTTTGCGGCCAGTCATCCTTCTCCAGTATTAGGCGTATATAGTAATCGCCTATTTTGATTTCGTCAGCCAGACATTGATAGCCCACCTCAAATTCCTGATAATTCCAAGCTACAATCATCTGACCAGCCAGGTCACGATCATTGAGAAACTGACGCAGCTCATTCTCTAGACACATGCGCAGTTCCTCACGCGTCTAAAGGAAGAATGTTGGATATATTACGGCTATCAGTGATGGCGTGGCTCTGCTCACCTTGTGGTTCCAAATCAAGTTAGGCAAACTGTGATCTTTGGCAAAATTATAAAAAAAATACGGTAAATTGACAATGGCATCGGTTGTCTTCTTCTTTTGGCGTCGATTGCGCAGCACAACCGGACGATTCTTAAGTGCCTGAGCAGCACCATCTTGCTGCTCGATGAGGTTCATGCCCCAATGCTTGATGCCTTGCAAATGCTTCTCTATCACATTTTTGCGAGTTCTCTTGGAATGTTGAATTGCAAATTTGAGATTATCGCGAAAGTTCAATTTATCTTCCTCCACATCCGTTTCGGGCACAGTCTCCTCAGTTTCCAGGAAAGTAAGCAAGCCGGCTGGCTGCAATGCACAAAAGATATAGAAATTACTAAGCGTAAATTAAAGCTCAGTCAAGGAACTCACGAAGATTCGTTTGAAAAGTTCCATGGCCTCCTCACTGTCAGTTAACCAGAGTCCAATCAAATGCCTGGACAGCTGACGATGTGTTGTCAATGTGGGATCATTCGAGGGCGTATAGAGTGCCACCAACAAATGACGACACAGAGCCGCTTCGTCCAGGGCCAAGGCTTGCATTTGCTGTGCCACATGAAGCTCGCCCTCTTCGATAATGGCCCGCAACACCAGACCAGCACCCTTGACAATCGCCAGCGATGGATGCTGGAAGAGCTTGTACAAATAGCGTCCACGATCGGCCACTAGTTCGAGCAGTATATCAAACTGTTTGCCATCGGTTGTCTCGCTGTAAGGCACACACAATGCAAACGTCATAAAGTCCAGCATTGCGGAGAGGACGAGCGCACCACTACCATGGCTCTGCAATCGGAAAAAAACTAGAATTAAAGCCAGATTTCAGGTGGAATAGAAGCATTCACTTACCACATGTGTTGTCCACATGTTGAGCAGCGTCTCAAGAAATGATTTCGATGATAATATGGAAGATTTGTTTAGTTGTTCCTGCTTCAAATCATGATCCGTATTCACTGAATGCATCAGCGAGTTGATCATATCGATGGCTGAGTACGTTACAGCCAAATCTTTACGACGCAATGCGGCTACAACTTTAGTGCCAATGATCTCACGAAAACTAAAAGAAATTGGATTACATGCTGTAACTAGGTGATAATATCTGCTACTTCCTACCCCGGTAGGTTGGTAAAGGCAGCGTAGCCTACTTTGCTGGCCAGTAGACGTGTGAGTGCATGGAATATGGCCTCTAGCTCGGTGTTATTTAACTGCGCCGTCGGACTGTCGAGCTCCTTTTGCGCCAAAGCTTGCAGTGCATTGAGTATGAGTTTCTCCTTGTTCTCGGCGAACAGACTCTGCATGGAAAGAACAGAAAATTAATTATCTTTATTATTATGAAGTCTTGGAATACATACATCCTGTGTGATACTGTAGTTGAGACCGCTGTGCGGCACGTTTGCATTGAAGCGCTCGAGTATCTCATGACGCTTAATGGGATTTTGAAAATTATTGATGACCAGACGCAACAGGTTGGCCTCAGTCTCCTCGTCCACGGAACTATTTAGGGGTACATATCGTTTGCCGCGTGGCGTATTGGAAATACGTATATGAACATCCTGATTGCCACTAGAACGAACAGCATCCAGGACAGTGGCCAACAGCGAATCGCGATCGTTGGTACTGTAGGTGCGTACAATTCCGTTTTTGTACTCGATGCAAAAACGTTGCAGATTGTCCTTATCGCGCACCAAGGCAAATACATCGGCCAACGGTCGCAGCGTGCAGACGGTATATGTCTGCGGATCACGCTCCAAAAGAGTAACCTCTGTTAGGCATAGTATACGTTTCACTGGATCCGGATGACGTGGCGTTATCTTTTGCACTGTAAATTCCGTCATTGAGGTTTGAAACTGATCGCCACTGCAAGATAAACAATCGATGAATCATCACATGTTAGCAACTTAGTATGGGCTTTACCCAACACTCTTACCTGTACTTTCCAAATCTCTGTCTTTCGAATTGCTCAAGCGTTATTTGACTCTTAAGTATTTTGGTTTCGATGCCAAGAAACTGTGAGGAGCGTTGAGCAATATTCTGTACGATCTCATGGTGATTGAGTGCCTTAAACATGTGTAGGCGACTAAAGCCGCCATAGGCCATCACGATTCCATTATCATAGTCCGAGATGCCTGCTTAAAACGTGCGCGTAAACGTAAAAACCACAAGATGAGTGCAAAAGCAAAGTAAGAAAACCAAAAAAAAACATCGCAAACACGAATTAAAAGACAGAGAACACGAGCACATTAGCTTAGACGATGATCCCAAAGCACTTAAACCTTCAATGGGGCATGTCGCTGGTATTTACAAGCCATGTCATAGCTACCTATTATTCCTTCGATATCCTTGTACATATAACTTGCCAGAACATCGTTTGTTGTCGGGTCCAATTGGTCCAAGGAGCACGGAGTAACTTCAAGCACAGTGGGCAAACTTATGCCCGACCAGTGGTATTTATAGGCATTGAAACGCTGTAGAACAAAATATTTCAGCCCCATATATATATATAGTAAAATTTAGTTAAGCCCGCATTACCAGAGCATTTTTTGGCTTGTCAGCAAATTCCCTGTGGTATTTTAAAATAGAACTGAGTATATCGTTGCGATATTCCGAGGAAAGTTTGATTGTATCCAATTTCTTGTCTTTCTTGATGGTAAGCACAAACTCGTTGGGAATCTGCATGATGTGATTGGTGTGATAATTGAATTTAATTGCGCTTCAATTAATTACACTTACATTTGTGGTCTTCGAGGGCGCGGCAGCCACAATATCCGAGTAGGACCAACGATTTGTCAAATCAAATCTATCCGGATTGTAGGTTGAGATGCCGGCGGTGCCAATGGAGAGAACACGTTTATATTTTCCCTTCCAAGAGTGTTTCGTCACGATGAAACACTCCAGATCGACATTCTCCTTTGGTGGCAACATTTTCACACAAGCGAATCGGATCGCACTGCGTGCCCCACACAATTCGCAATTTATGAACACTAAGCTTTACTCCAGTAGTTAACAAACTGAAAACGATACGAACATAAGATGGGAAATCGAAAAGTATTAGTGTGATAAACAAAGAAACGATTTGCAGTTTGTTTTGGCAATGGAATTAGATTTGCGTATTGCATTGCTTGCCAGCTGATTCATTTTACAGATCGACTAACTAACAACCCAAATGTTGATTAATCAAATGGGGCATGGGTTTGGTCAGCTTTATCAGTTCCAGCTCTTAAGTGCCAACAATGCGACCGCGGCCCCCCCGCACACAACAAAGACCAAAAAGGGGAGTAAACGTGACGACGATGTCGACGGCGACAACAACAAGAGCAGCTACGTTGGATCCAATCAGAATCAGCGGCGTAGCTAATTAGCTTAAGTGTTTGCAAGGCCAATTGCTTTGTTTTTGGGCTTACCTTAAACATTTAAAACATTTCAACAGCTTGCACTAGACTTTTATGATTATTGTTGATTTCCTCTATTACTATTAATCTTCTTAGCTATTTGCAATTTTTGCATTTGCATTTTTTTTACAACAGAAGCGCAAGCAATGTGACCGAATGCTAGTAACGTGAAAAATACCAAAGCTGTTAAGCTTAATACCAGGGCTGCAAAACAAAAAGTATCGTATGACAATAAGAATCTGCTTGTGAAAGAAAATAACTACATAAAAACTGCAATAATCAAAGTGTTTTTTGGTTGCAACAAACTGCCAATAAAGCAATGTCATAAGCTGTACATCTTGATTCTGATATAGGGCTGCATACAATTATTTTCGTTTTGCCATAGATAAGTATCGATAACAATATGCAATTGAAGCGCGCGAGTCAAACGGCCAAAAGCTCTAAAAATACTAAAAACCCAACTGCGCAACAGGCTGCGTTATCTATCAAAGAAAAACAGTTATAATTTGCGAATAAAACCACATTTTATTTTAGCTTAACTACAATTAAAAAGTTTATTGGATTGCGTGAGCAGATACATATTTTTCTCTTGCCTGCTCTAATCTGTGAGTTGCGTAAACGTATCTTTTATCTAAATGCAAATAAAGATGGCAGAGTCTATGCGTGTGTGTACGTATGTGTATATGTATGTGTGTGTTTAAAAATGCAAGATAAAAAATCTCGAGTAACAAAGGCAAAACAAATAAAAACAATAAGACGACAACGACGACGACGACGACGATGACGATTCGTATTTTACACAAATGTAGAATGATGCTGCGTTATCTCAACAAATCTGAGCTCTATAAACTACTTGCTACACATGATAGATAATAGATAAATAGTGTGTGTGGGCGGCTATCATAAAATTTCACGCACTGTCTTCGGTTTAAAGGTTCCTCGTAAATAAGCAAATAAACAAGGCAAACACTTAAAGAAGAAGATGATGGACGATGCCGGATGACGGCTAAGTCTTAGACACACTTTACAGAAAATGATCCTAAGCATATCGTTAACTTTATCGTTTTATCTGTTTGTTGTTGCACACACATGTGGCCAAAGTCAGCAGGAGCATTTGTTCTTGCCATCGGTCGCGCCAGCCGCATCCGTTGCATTCAAATTATATTTATCCACATCCGTCGCATCGGCACTAATCAGTTTGTCATTGATGAGTATCTGATGAGATATTAAATAAATGATTCTCAAGCGTTTTCCAAATGATTCGACTACTCACTTTATTCACCAAAGCACGCGCTGCTTCGTCGATGTTAATGTTCTCCTTGGCCGAGGTCTCAAACCAGCCGGCGAACCCATTCTCCCGCACATACTCGTCCATGCGTTCCGGCTGCGTCACTATGCCTTGCTTCTCCTGATCGCACTGCAGGAACGAGAGAGAGAGAGAGAGAGAGAGAGATAGATCGATTAAGCTCAGTAAACCTCTCGCTCTGCCGACTCACCTTATTGGCCAGCAGTATGCAGGGTATGGGACTGCCGTCGGGCAGCTGCACCTTGGAGTCCAGATCCTCCTTCCACTTGCTGACACAATCGAAGGTGCCGCTGCGCGTCACATCGAAAACAATGAATGCACCCACCGCCTCCTTGTAGTAGACACGCGTCATATTACCGAAACGCTCCTGCCCGGCAATATCCCAGAGCTGCAGCCGCACTATCGTATTCGCATCCCAGTGCAGCACCTTGAGCGCAAAATCCACACCGATGGTGGCACGATAGTTCTGGCTAAAGAACTGATGCACATAGCGCTTGATGAACGAAGTCTTGCCGGTTCCCAGTTCGCCGATGACTAGAATTTTGTAGAGATGCTCCCGCTTCTCGTTGCTGGGCGACATGATGGTCTGCAAGAAGAGAGAGAGAACGAGAGACTTGAGATTTAGAGCAGTTGAATGACACAGGGCAAAGGGCCAGAAAGAGAGAGAGAGGGAGAGAGAGAGTGTGAGAGCGCGGGGCACAGGTAGAGGTGGTTGCGCGTTAGACGAGGGCAACACGACACTTCTAGGGCTTCCGCTGCTTAAATAGACACGCGATGATTGCGACTGCGACTGCGACTGCACTGGGGCGTGGCGCCACCTTACCGGTTCCATTTCCTGATCCATGGTCAGATTGCCAAAGGCCGGCATATGGTGCTGCTTGCTGCTCTTGGCCTGCTCCGCTCCAGCTGCTGCTCCTACTCCCACTGCCGCTGCCTCTGTTGCTGCAGCTTCGCCGCTGTCGTCCTCGTCCTCGTCGGAGCGCTGCTCCTGCTCGTTGTACTCGGAGTACTCACTGGCCACCGACTGATAGCGTAGTGTCTCGCGTCTGCCCTCGATGCTGTCGTGATCGCTTAGCTGCAGTTGCTGCTGCTGCGCAAAGCTATGTCGACGCCAACTGGAATCACTGGGTTCCTCACTGGAGCTGGGCTGCTGGGACGCGGCTGCTGCCAACGCAGCCTCGTACGCATCCGCAGCGGGACCACGCACAGCGCTGCCAACGGCAAAACGCACCTGAACTGGCCCGGTTGGCACTGGGGAACCGGCACTCTCGGCCAGCGATATCGCGTCGGTTTGTTCCTCCACGTCGCTTAGACTGAGCAGTGGCGGCGGCTGTGGCGTTGCTGGCAATGCTGGCGCGGATTGGCCGGCTGCTGGCAGTTGGTTCGGATGGTCGGGCGAGCCTGGTGGCGTCTCCAGCGCCTGCACTGAAATTGCCGGAGTGGCCGTTGTGCTGCCGCTGTTGCTACTATGGATTTTGCTACTAGATCGGGCCAGGCGATGTCCGCGCTGCTGCTGCTGTTGCATCAATTGTCGCTCCCGACTGGCCACGTACCGTACTGCGCTGCTGCTGCTGGCGGACTGAACGGCAGTTGCTGCGGTCGCAGTTGCTGCTGCTGCTGCTGCTGCTGCTCGACTCGGCTTGGCCGGCGCACGTTCGCGTGGCGGTGTATCGCGCCGGCTCTCAGTGATAACGATTTTCTCCTCGAACTGAGCTACAGTCGCGGGCAGCGCAAGACTGGGCGGCGGCTTCTCTTTGCCAGATACCTTGGACACAATTAGCTTGGCGTTGCTGCGACTGCGACTGCTGCTCGCTGCTGCTGTTGCTGTTGTGGTTGCTGCTGCTGCTGTTGCTTCTCCAGCCTTTCTCTTGCTGCCCTTCTCCGCGGGTGTCAGGTAATATGTTTCGTCTCTTTTGCTTTTCGTTTTGCTTTTCTCGTGTGCTTTACCCGTTGCCGGCTCGACTTTCTTGCCACTTATGGTTATCTGCAGCGTGCTGCTGCTGCCGCTGCTGCCGGCGGGTAGCAGTACACGTTCCTGGCTGCTGCTCAGCACGCTCACGTCATCGCTTGTCGCCAGACTGTGTGGTCGCACCTTGGCGGAACCTTTGCGCAATCCGCCCGCCTGTAGCAGGCGTCGCGTGAGGCTTTTCTTTTTCTGCTGCAACGTGGACTCGCCTACGCTGCTCACGTCCTCGCCGCCGCTGCTGACCAGCAAGGATTGCTCTGGCTGCTGCTCTGGCTGCTGCACCTGCTCCTGCTCCTGCTTGCTCTTCTTGCTCTTCGGCTTGGAGAGACTGCGAAAGGCGGCGGAGAAACGTGAAGGCGCTTTGATCTTCGACTCCAGTTGCTGCTCGCTCTTGCTCTTCTCTCGCTCAACAGCTGCTGCTGCTGCCGCTGCTTCATGCACCTGCTCCGCCTGCTGCACTGGCTCCCCCTGCTGCACTGGCTTCCCCTGCTGCACTGTCTCCCCCTGCTGCACTTGCTCTTTGGACGCTTTGCTTTTGCCTTTTGGCTTGGCAGCGCTTTGCATGTTTCGTTGCGCACAGTTAGGGAAAGGGTCTGGGCTTGAACAAGGACTCTACTGCATCCTGCGATGCACTACATATGCCAACTATGGCGACCGTAACGAAGACTTAAACGACGCGCACTGAACTGGGAATTAACTAGGCGCAAGTTTATATAAACTGCGCTTTGGCAACGCCTCAGGGCACGCCTCCGCAGCCCTCCCTCCCTCTCATACTGGCACCCTCGCGGATCTGTGGTCGGTTTTGCATTACACACACACACACACAGTTTCGACACGCTTACCAACACTGCTCGCAGCCCGCAAATTGCGAAATTGCGTTTGACAAAAACTCGCATGAGCGTGAGACTCAACGACGCGTTTGAATGTGCCGTCCGCGTTGACCAAACCGAGGCTTATCAATCGCTTTGCACTGATCTTGTCCAGCTGAATGCAGTTGCCTGTTGATCTCGACGAGCTAAGCAAGCGGCTCAAGGTCGTAATCGAAACTGGAGCGCAGCGCAATGGGGCATGAAAGAAGCGATGCGACTGTCGATGCAACTGCAACTGCCACTGCAACTGGTCCATGGTTTCAGTGAAGGCTCTGCGGGTGCTGGTCAACTGCCTAGCTGGGTTAGGGCTACTGTCTTTGCCGCTGCTTATGGCCAGCAAGCAATGAGGCAGCAAAAATGCACACGCCACGCACTTCTCCGGCTTCGCCTAGAGGATTTGCCTCACGTCAGTCAAAGAGAATCATCACACTTCACATAAGTACTCATATATGCCATATGCCATATGCTATATGCTATATGCTATATGCTATATGCTATATGGTATATGGTTTTTAGTATGTGGGTGAGCTGGTTGAGCTGGGCTACCCGCGGGAGTTGCAGCATATACTGGCTAGATAGAATTACGTTTGTTACAAAACGCGGTAAGCCACAATGTAAAGCCGCATGTGGCGTATATAGGATTACAGCATGTCTCTCTCCCTCTCTCTCCCTCTCCCTCTCTCTCTCTATATAGTAAATTCACTCTGTACAATCAACTGTCTTTTGCGGCAGCTCGGCTGATGTCATGTCAATCTCACGCAACCCACTTAATCCCAAACTAATTTTCTATATTTCCAAATATAATAGATTTCACACAGATCACTCGCTGATGTCGCTGTTTGCGGTTCGGTCGGCTGTTATGATATATCCCCATAAATACTACATATGTACTATACTATGCTATACAGTTTTGTCTCATTGCTGGCAAAATGCAAAAGTTCTGCAAAGATTTTTCAAGCATATGCAAAATTTACTCCAGTTTGCAGGGATTTCTTTTTGCTTTTTGAAGCGTGGAAAACTGGGCAAATCTTTTATGTATACAGTTATATTATGTAAATTTACTACAGCTACGATTTCAAATGCAGTTCGATAAACCTTTTTTTAGCTGCTAAAATCAAGAAGAACCTGATTATTCAATTTTTTATGCTCTCGCCTCGCATCCACGTGTTTTACAACTCTTTCTGGCCTTAGCAACTCTCTGCCACTCGAGGGTTTTAGGGATACGGATTCACGTATTTATGGCCAGAGGTTGTAAAACCGTAGCACATTAGAAATTCACTTTCGACAACCAAACAGAAAATTCTTTTGTGCTGCAAATGTTTGCACGCAATCGTGTGGGAGGGGGGAAGGAGAGGGACAGAGCGAGTAGGAGTAAAAGTGAGAGCGAGTTATAGGGCAGCCCGGGGCTGCAAAGGATGGCTGAGCATGTAAGGCATTTCGCTAAAGCGTTGCAATTACCAACGACCTCAATCCAAACAAAAAGCACCACGGATGCGGTTGGCGTGGAAGTATACGCCGCCTCCTCGCTTGGGAAGGGGGCTGGGCAGGCCGGGACCTACGTATTAGAAATAGCAGCTTATACAGGTCACGACAGTGCAAACAATAAACAAACTTAGCAATCTTATGAGCTAAAGTTCTGCAGCAGTTCGTCTCGCCGCGGAGTTGAGGCGAATCACTTCAGTTGCGCCACCTGCGCTGTGCTGCAATTGCCGCGTTTGTTTTTGCTTTGCATGCTGCATGTGGCAGGCGGCGGCAGCAGCTGGTGGGCGTAGCCAAAATAATAAGAGTGGGGCGTGGCAGAGCAAAGAAATTCGTGCCAACTCATTTGTAGCAAGGAACACTTCGTGCGGGCGCACGAAACTATGCAGCACTGTTTGCTGCCCACCAAAGTATGCAACATTTTTTTGATTTGACAACGCTTTGCGGACTGAATTGAATTTATTTAGACATTGATTTTAATGGAATTTTTGACTTAAAGTTAACTTTTTTCTCTTGCAGTTCGATGATGTATATTATTGTTTATATTTTCAATATTATTGTTTATATTTAACTAAGTTGTAATGAGTGTAATGAGAGCTTAGAAGTACTCTAGTATTAGCTGCCCCACAGCGTATTTACAGGGTGTGCAAGCAGGCAGATAATATTTCTACAAACAGAGAATACATTTTTTACTTTTATACTATTTATATTAGATCACACAATAAAATACTCTTGCATTTATTTACATAAATTCAAGTTCTTTAAATATTTATTGTATTTATAACACGATCTCTTGTAGCTGCCAGTTACGTGACCTTGCCAATGGCTTGGGGTATGTACTTTATATCTTCAGATAAAAATATAACATGTGCCACCCGACACTGTCTCTCTCACTTTCCCGCTCTGTCTCTCTCTTTCTCTCTGCCTGCCGTTCGCGTGCTGAATGCGCCCGCATTTCAATTCGTTTCGTTTGCATTATTTCGCTCCGATCGAGTGTGTTAGGCTATTGTTTATCAGCTGAAGCTGCGGTAATTAACATGTTAATGCAATCGCAGCAACAATAAACAGATCAACAACAAGCGCGCGACAGAAAGACGGACACAAAGTGCAATGCCTGCTCGCCAGAGATTACGAACTTTATGTATGATCAAATACAGCATAAAGTCCAGTAAAGTGTGAGAGATCGGTAGAGAGAGAGAGAGAGAATGAGCTCATTCTATACGCTCGTTGATTACTCAATGAATTGCACACGCGGCACAACCGTTGCCGATATTCTATATACCATAAATCAACAGACTTCGATATCTTATCGCGCCCAGTCGAGTCATCAATCCAAACAGAAATAAGCAAAAAAAAAAAACAGAATCCCAAGCATAGATAAGATAGCAGAGAAATGCAACTGTCGATGATTCAGCTGAATGAAATGCGTAGACTACTTTAATTGGCAGTCTTTAATTAAGTCTACTTCATCCTACTGCCACCCACTCACACACTTTCGCCGCTCTAGCCACTTTAATTGACCTTAAAACGTGACGCTGAAACGTTGTGAAAACGTTGAAAACAGTAGCAAGTAGGTGGGAAGGGCAGAGGGAGAAGGCAGGAAGCGCAGAGGGGTAGCCTCCAGCACAATACAATATCTAACTAGCAATCATTTAAGCATGGCCGGAACACACCCACCTACACACACACACACACACATGCACATACAGACACACTATATAAGCACACTCGCCGCAAGCGCGAGTGAAATTCCATTGACCATAAACACGTGTCTCGGGGCGCTCTTTGATTATATAATATAGTATATAATATGGTATATTGCGGAAAAACATTTTCGATTTCATTTGCCACTTAATTGTTTCTTGTTACACAGTTTTATGACATAAGTCGCAAAGTGTTTCACTTCTTATTTATTACATACAAGCTTTGCCCTTATATTTCCCATACAATCTTAAAAATATAACAAAATTCTTGAAGCTAAAAATAGCAGGGTATGCGCAGCACTTTATGATTAAAACGATAAGTATTGTATAGTATATATTATACTATATATATTATACTATATACAGTTTACATATAAAGTACATACTCATTTGTTTAGCGTATTTTCGTAAATTTATTTCTACTTTTTTTTAGATCTTTTTATTTTTAATTTCTCGAAATTTTCCCTGGTTTTACCCATCGTGCTGACCGTGACTTACTGGAATTAGTTGTGCAATCGCACACACACACACACACATAACTAGTTATAATTTATTGTGGAAGGGGCAGCGGGTAGATTCAGCTTGATTCGGCTGAAACGAGTACAGGGTTTTTCAGTAGGAAATGTTGTACACGGCGAAACGCGCGTTTAATTGCAAAACAAGGTAGACAAATTTGTTTATTTGTTTCTCTTTTTGTTTTTCTTCGGTATTTCGCTGTTTGTACTGTCCTCTTACAGCATTAACATATCACGAGGGTAGTTTGGCACGTAAGTGGGTAATTCGGTGCAGATACAATAATTTTCCTATATTTCTCTGTTATAAATCTTTAACTTTTCAATAATATTTTGTATTCTTATAAAATTATCAGCTAAAAGCAGTTAAAAGTCGTATTAATAATGGTATTATTCCATTTATCTGTTCAAAATCTTTAAATTTTAAATATTATTTGTAGAGTTTATTAAAAAACACGCCTACAGCAATAAAAATTCAATCTTTTGAGTAAAATTATTGTATTTATCAGCTATAAATCTTAAAATTTAAACAAAATCGTATATTATTTGTTATATTTAATGTATTTTACTAATGTTGATTGAAGTAAGAAAGTAAATTACTATAATATTACTAATATATTTTTTAATTTACTTATTTACTTTACTTATAATTAATTAAAAATTTAATAAATATTCGAATATATTTTTATAGCAGTTTATACTATAAAAACAATTTAGATGTATAAAAATTAAAACATTTTTAAATGTGGAGTAAACTCTAGTCTCAGATGATTTACACAAACTCTTCGCACTACCCTCGCCCGCTCGTAACATACACAATCTCGGTTCACACTCGCGTCCACCCGCCTTGGGCACATACTCACCCCATTGTACAGATATCCATTATTCCGATTGATATCCATGTTGCTGCGTGCCGCAGGCATTTCCTTTGCCGGCACGGATGATGTGTGCAGCGCCTCGACGGCGCAGAGATCGATTTCTGGCTTCCGCTCGGCGTACGAGGGCGTCGCGCAGCGCAGCGAAAACTGCGAACTGCCTCGTCCAAGTATGGGTGACTGTTTGGCGCTGAGTGTGCCCAGCGAGCCGGCGCACAATGGTTGATCCCGATACTCGACCGGCCACGTATCACGCACGTAAGTGTGACCAGATCTACGCACACTATGACAACGTAAACAGGAGCAGCACGTGGAGTAAGATGCTTTCGCTTTGGGTGCAAGCAGACTGAGATCGGCCAGCGAATCGCAGAGGTTGCGGCGACCGGCGGTGGAGGAGACAACGCTGCACCGTATAACGGTGGTTGCCATGCAGGGCAGGTGGGGCAGGCGAGAGAGGAGCAAGGACAGTAGCGGCTGCGGCTGCTGCTGCTGCGTGTTATTGCTCTTTAGACTTTGACAAATTGATTGCCCTCACTCTACCTCTCTTTCTTTGTCTGCCTGTGTCTATGTTTTATCACAAGCTGCTGCTCTGTTTTCTGTTTGTCTTCCCAGCCAAGGTCATTCGCACGCGTGTTTATCTACTACGCGCGTGTGTGTGTGTGTGGGTGAGCGTGTGTGTGTGTGATTGGCAAATGTTTTGTTTAACCAATGTTTTTTTCACTTATTCAGATAACTCTCTCGCTCTCTCTCTCTCCGTTTCTCTCGCCGACGCAACATGTGGTTCTTGCACGCGCACTCTCTCTCTTTATCACGCTTTTCGCCCGTACGGTAATTAAAGCTTTTGCTTTGCACTTGAACTTTTGTACCTTTGGCGCGCACTTATCAAAAAATGCACCGAAATTATATGGCTTTTTGATATTTTGTTTTGTTAGTGGCAAATTCTGTTGTATTTGTTGCTGCACTTAGGTTTATTGAACTCACTTTTTGTTGTAGTTTTGTTTTGGGCAATTCGCTGCACTTTTTTGACCATCGCCAAATGTCAAGTAGCAACAACAACAACAACAACCACAACTGTAGCAACTACAAAACGGGTTTGGCGCACCGAAAATGGAGCAATAAATTAACATTCACCTGGAACTGCTTTTGCATACATACAAATGCCTTGCATAAGGCCTAATGGGTTAATTGTCAACGTATTTGTTTTCTTTTTTCGCTTTTGTTATTGTTGCTCTTGCTATCATATCACAAGCTATTAATTTAACAACACACGTACAACGACAAACAAATCGCGAAGAACAACAAGCGCGATGAAACAAGAGCGACGGCACGTCCGCACATCGTTGCATTCGATTGTGAACTGAACGCAACGGCCGAAGCGGCGCTGCCGAGCGCAAAGCTCTGTGCAAAGTCGAAACGGTTATACGGTAAACGGTTCGCAGCGCGCGCAACTTTGCAAAGAGCGCGAGAGCGCGGGTGTACTCTTGCTTGCGCTTTAAGCTCTGCTCGGACTGGCTTATTCAACTTGCAAGTATCATTCCAGTATGCAATGTAATTGGAAACGTTTCAATTGCACCGTTATTTGCATGGAGGCCACAAAATATGCAATGCGAAACGATTTAAAAGGGCAAAATTCAATTTGATAGTGTTGTTTAACAGTTTCTTATGTATTTACAACAATCATGTACATAAATATAGAACTTTATTAGATTTACTTAGATATATTCATGCTTCACTGAATCGGCTCACTTATGCGTACAGCAATTCCATTGTATATGAATGTGGATGCTTGCGGCATGTGTTGACAAATTCCGATATACACCAAACTTTAAGTTAGTATTATAAGTAGAAATAAATTTGCATTACAGTCACAAATCGTTAATCTAATAGTTGACAAATGAATGTGTTCGGCAAACGACTTAATCGTCGTTCTTAGGAATATTTCTGGATTAGCACCGGGTTTCGTTCAAAGAGCAAGAGTTTTCTCATTAATTTTTACTCTCGGCCTTTGAAGCTTCCTCATCTCTGATCTTTCTGTGGTTCAACATGTAATGCGAGACGTTCTCGTAGACTAGGAACGTGATCATGCAGGCGGGCACCACGCGCATCAGGTTCGCCTGAAGACCCTTGTAGAATCCGGCATATCCCTCGAATCTGCAACGAAAAGCAACGGGAAGACAGAGGGGATGGGTTAGTTGATGTCGCCATGGGTCTTAGCTACTTACAATGCCTGCGTATTCGACTCGATTCGAATTTCGATTTAGCAAAGAGATTCTGCACAATATTTCAACATTTCACATAGAGTACTGGATACCCTATATCATTCTCTCTCGTTAATTAATGTACTTACTACGGGCCGTTGGCGACCAGGGAATGTTCAAATTCAAAAAAACTTCGGCGAAATTAAAAGACTCGTATTGAAGACTTGGAAACTTTGTTATTTTTTTTTTCTTCTTTCTTTCATACTTTCATTTTTTTTTTTCATTTGGTTCTTGGCATTTTAATGTTTACGTACTTTTTTAACGTACTTGGGATTGTTTTCATTTTCGTTTACTAGATATATATTGTTATCTTTCATATGATTCTTTTCTCTTTTATGTTTTCTCTCAAGTTTTGTTCACAATGCTTTTGTTTATATCGTAATGCTTATGTGCTCATAAATGTCAAGGTTCTATTAAAATATATAGTATATATATATATCAATTTATATAGTATATATGTATTAGAAGAAAACGATTTGTGAAATTATGAAGAATCTTTTTGCCAAAACGAAAATTATGCTAGCTGTTTCTTTTTTTTCACTTTTTCATAAACATATTTACATATATATTGTTTAAATCGAATAAATAATTTAACTAAACTATGAACTAAAGTTGTGCAATTTAAGTGCAATAGTTACTAATGAAATTTGATTTCACATTCAAAGACAACTCGAGAAAACTTTCAAAGTTTTTTGTGATTTACATTACTCAAAGCGTTTGCCGGAATTAATGGAATTAACTTAAGGCTAAGTTTCTCGTTAAAACGAGGTAGTCTTAATCGAAACTCAACGTAGAATACAAATTAAAATGGGTTTAATTTTTTGTCATGCTTAAATTCAGTATGTGTGCCTTTTGTGCTAATGAAGATTCTAGATTCTAGATTCTAGATTGTAGATTGTAGATTGTTGTAGAGTGCTTTAACTAGGATGTTTTAATACTCTCAGCACCAATCGGCTGCTGCTACTGATGCTGCTGCACGCTGGTCTAGCTGGTCAGCTTCTCCCAAATTAGCATAACCATGCAAATGTTGGGCGTTACGTGAACCAGATACGGTACGAGTCCCTTATAGAAACCGCCCATGCGTTCGTACCTCCATGTCTGTTTAATGCAGTCCCAGGTGCCGCTGTATCGATGATGATGATCCTGCAGGCGTGCCCGCACCACCTGATATGGATATGTTGCCGCGGCGGCAATTAGCTTCGACATCGCTGCGAATGCCAGATATTCGCTTGTGGCCTGCGTGCGATGAAAGTGAAAAAGAGAAGGAGGACACACGTATTAGTCGAGCGTATTCTCAATCGACCTCTAAGTGTGTGGGATGCGAATATGCCAGGCTGCTGCTGCGTTGAACAGCTGCCAAATAGCACGGGCAACGAATATATACGGGATATATACTCCGTCTATATCTATATATACACAAATTGTATAGACTTGCGTATGCCACACGCTTTTTGGTCATGTGATTATATGACGTTAAAGATATACACACCAGTTTGGTATCGATGGGCAGCTTGCGGTATTCGTTGTAGGCGTTCTTCATCTCCTCATAGGTCATAAACTGTATGGCTCCGTGTGACACGCCCAGCATGCCGGGTACAAAGCCTCTGTACAGTCCACGAATACCCTCGGTCTTATAGATCTCAGCCAGGGCATGCACCATGCCGCGATATTCCGCACTGCTGCCGGAGTCGCATTGCAAACACAGACGTGTCTTAACCACCCAAATGGGATTTGTTAACAGCAGCGTGAGTGCGCCAGACTCTGCGGCGGCCAACATGTGCATGGTGGGACCCAGCGGCATTGTCGAATTGCCATCCTGTATGAACGTCTTGATGGTGTTGTAGCTAAGTGAAACGAAAGTTTATCAATATCATGTGCGACTAGGCGATTATGGTACTTACAATAAAAAGTACAGGCCCCACGATGAGCCCGAGCCCCAGACATTGGGCGTAACACCCTTGTAGAGTCCGCGGAAACCCTCTTGCCGGAAAATGGTTGTAAAAGCGCTGCCGAGTCCACGATATTGCGGCACTGCCGCCGTGCGTCCATCGTTTACTGCAAGGGAAAATCAAACAAAAATCGTTAATGAGATAAAGGTTTGTTATTTTTTAATTTTTGTTGTCGTTTCATTCTTTATGAGTGTGTTTACTTCACTGTCTAGACGAAAGCCTTGAGACGAGAAGAGAGAGAGAGATAGAGACGGAAACACGGCGAGACAAGCAGTCGACAATCGAAACTCAAGTTTCCTATCGTCTTACTCACACATTACCATTACTCTGACAATTCCGGTTAATTTCCGTTGAGATGTGACTCTTTTGAAAGCGGAAAAATTTGGAATACATCTGGGGCTTTTGTCAAGCTGCAGACTGTGTTCAAGATTGAGTCAACTGTGTGAACCAGTTAAATTGTGGAAGATTGAGAAGAGGCAACAGCTGTTTTTGCCAATTTTGGGACTGTACCCAGGCCCTGGCTGGCTAAATGGCCCGAAATAAAAATAAAAAATGACAAGGAGAACAACAATCGAGAAGAAACAACAGCAACAGGTTGTTTTACTTTAGCTGTCTGAATGTGTGTGTGTGGGTATCTGTGTGTTGTTGTGGCCATAAGCGAGAGATAGCGCTTATTGCACGCGGCGGCGGCGGATGTGATAAGCGAGGGTTCCGTGGAAATATAAGCTGCTGCTACTTATGTGGGCATTAGCATGCTAATACAACTGTATGCTTTATATTCAGTATATATTTGATTAACAATTAATAAACAACAGGCTAATAACACTCGCTGACGCCCATTAGCTCCTGATCCATCGCCTGACAACAGCGCAGCACACACGCTTACACACACTCGCACACAAATGGGGGGGCTCGTCAGTCTCGCCTCTACAGAACAGAGTTATTTTTAGCATATACTAGTGTGTGTGTGGGTCGGTTAACCTTGAGCATGATCCCAGCAACCGGTAATAGCGCAGCACAGGGTATTTTTATTGATTAGCAACAGAAAAACAGCGAAAACTGCGACTGCGACCGCGATTGCACAGAAGATGAGAATGTGATACGATAACGGTTAATTGCAAAGCATGTGTGATTTATCGATAGGTATTATGTGATTTATTACAAAACGAAAAGAGGAATTATTAAGTGTACTTATACGTTATTTATTTATAACCTGCACTAGTCAAACCATTATTTAATACTTTCGTTTTTGTTTTTTGTCTACCTTCCAATTAGCTGCTGTCAATTGTCGCACACAAACAAAAAAAAAACAGCTGATATTTTGCACTTGCCTGCGCAAGCGATAATTAGAATGAAGCACAAAATAAAAAACCGTTGACAGTTGCGCGCACTTGGCAACAATAAACCGCAATAATCGAAACAAACCGAAAACCAGTTCTGCGCGCTCGTGCGTGCGTGAGCGTGACTGTGCGTGAGCGTGACTGTGCGTGAGAGTTGCAACAGTTGCCGTTAAGTTATGAAAAAAGGAGCGTATTCTGTTTGTACAGTACGCACAGCACGTCGCTCACGTGATCCGACGGCGCGAAGACCGCGCGCCATGACTGTATGAGTGCAAAAAGATAAACAAGTTTACGCCAATCGCTGACGCTCGCATTTGTTGTTTCCCTCTCCACGACGACGGAGAAAAAAATAACTATAAAGTCGATGCGTCATACAATACAAATGCAGAACTGGCGTGCGTGTGTTTAGTTTTTCTCTTGAAAATTGCAAATACTATTCAATAGATGGCGTCACTGTGCGCATTTAGCTTAAAGAGTTGCTACGATTATTTCGCATAAACAACCTAATTCGTTATTGTTGTTGTGTTGGCTCTTGTGTTAAGGTTTTTAACCGCTTCCAATGAAATTCCAGCGAATTTGAATGTAAATATTTTGCACTCTCTCGGATATTGGCTCGTTTTATTATTAAGGCCGTACAACTCTAAGCAACAATAAGTTTAATGTACTGTTATTGTTTACATGCATGCGATAACCCGTTGTCGTTTTGCACATGTTATTGTTGTTAATTTATTATTAAAAATTGTTGCATGCGGAAATAATGCGAACACAAACAATCAAAACGAGGACAACTATGAATATAAGCTGATACGGGAGAGCGAGGGAATAAACACAGACGCTAGAGAGTAGTGCTGAGTCATCATCGGGTAAAAACAATTAATATCGAGCTTTGTACCGCCGTAAGCCATAAATTGTACAAAAATACTGCCATAAAATACTCTGGTAATTAACGTAGAACATTTTTGGGCGTGAGCTTCTAGCTTTTTCTTTTCACCACGTACTGATTGTGGTTATCATTTCTATTTTTTTCTATAAAATGATATGCCAAAAATGGATTATAATCGGTCACACTTATGCGAAAGTGATGAGAAATTGTCAACAAAACAATAAATTAATTTCCAAGAGGAGGAAATGGCTAAAGTGCAATTTGTCTGTGTGTGTGTGTGTGTGTGTGTGTGCATGTGTGGGCGCGCGTTTATTTGTTTGCTCAAGATTTTCCGTTTACACATTCGCATGGAAAGTTTTTAAGCAAACGGAAAATAAATGCAATGAGCAAGTGCAGTTTGCCGCAACTTCTTAGTCGCGTGACAACACTGCTCACACTCAGTCTCTCTTTTTCTCTCTCTCTCTCTCTCTCTTTTGATTACTCACCAGCAAATCGAATTTTGATGAGATCCAGTGGATGCAGTATTAACGTCGAGGTAACTCCACCGGAAACTCCGGCAACAAGATGTTCGTATTTCACATGGGAAAATACCTTGGCTTTCATCTTATTGGAAGTGGCCTGCGCTGCGCTAGCATTCATTTTGATCTCTTTTACTCTTTACTGCGAGTCTCTTGTTGTATTTAAACTTATTTATTATTTGGTGCGGCGCAATCACTTTCTCTGCTCTTGTGCGACTATATAATATTTTCTATATATTTCTATAATGTATTTTTTTATAATTATGTACAATCTTTGGCGTCGAATTTGATTCTCAAATCGTATTCAAATCACAGAAACTCGTTGCACATGGCCGCAATACGATTCTTCTTGTTGCTAGGCGCCGATTTGGAACTGTTGCTGTTGTTGTTCTTGACGCTGACGACGCTGCTGCTGGTTCTGCTGCTACGGTTGCTGTTGCTGCTGCTGCTGCTACTGCGAATACTTATACATTTCTGCCTTTGTTTTGTTGTTGCCGAGCACATATTTTCTCTTTGACAAATTTCAGCTGTTCAGTTTTCAAGCTTTATTTATTTCTTTCTTACTCTTACTCGTCTTATTGTTACTCTGCGGCTTTAAATACATTCAAACACATGTACATGCACGCTCATGTACGATTTGTGTTTGTGCTTGTGTGTGTGCGCGCAAAATTTTGTGGCTGATGAAATATATCTGAATCTCGTTAGACAAATTGTTGCTGCAAATAATGAGTTTCTGCCATTCGCTTATGTAATGTTGCCAGCTGCATTATTTCCCTTGATGATGTGCCGCAATTAGACTTTGCTTCCGTACGCTGCGATTGTATATATATTGTGTTACACTATTTGCTACACGTGAAGCCGATTAAATAATCCCTGCTGCTGGATTTTTGAATGCGCGTGCACGATTAATTGTATGGTTAGCGCTTGTTCGCCCGCCTCACTCTGCTCAACCGCACGACGAAGAAACCACGAATGACTCGTTTGTCAGCCGATGGGGCTTTTTGTAGCTGCTGCCGATGGGGGTCTTGGCACGTTGCGACTGACAAATGTCAAGTAACGTAATGCAATCGGTATATTAGGCGATTCATCGATATATCGATCAACTTAATTTTTGGCTTGAAACCATTTATTTTGAATGGTAAAAGCAAATATGTAACATAGGATATTTAAAAATTTAATTGCTTGATTGTGAAATCAAAGGAAATTATTTAAAGATTTTTCTGTTAGTGTGTTTACAAAAGTTTTCCAAAAATAGCGCGGGCTTTGTAAAACATTGCCTTATAGATGGACCCAGTTTTAACTTTAAATGATCGTAATTTGCGATTTATAGGAGAAACTAGTAAGGCTATATGATTTTTAACACTTTGTGCGAATTACAGTCGCGAGGGTAGGTCGGTGTGTCTTGGTAGAGCAAATAATTTAACTAGCACCTAAGAAGCTTTCATTCAGCCGTTGACGCATCAATGTATCGATATTATTGATCGCTATCGATCCTGTTTGAACTCACTTAAGCTGTCTGGCCACGTCGATAGATGCAGTGTGACCATGCAGGGCTGAAAATTCGTTAAAATTAAAGAATTCAAATTACGTTACATTTCCGTTTTATTTTGTGTATAATTTATTCCGTATCAAATTGTAAATTATTTATACAGAAAAATGTCGGCACATTAACATAATTTATTATTATTTCATTTGTTTATTTTCTGTTTGATTGTCATACAATCGATAGGCAAATTTCTAAGTGTAAATACAAAAATCCGATAGCATTTGAAATCGTTGGTTTTCTTTTTCTTTCATTTATTATTACAAAATACAACTTATTATTAGTTAGAACGAGAAAAATGTATTATGAAAGCGGCGGCGTTGGGTAAGCGGGTAATAGAGGGGGTAGTTAAGTATAAATCTTTTTTTTTTAGATGCCTAATCGAAATATAAAAGCTATTGTCATGGATAGGTATAGTGTACATGTAGATGTATTATTGCCTCGACGCGTTATAATGTTTTTATATGCGTATGTATAGAAAGTGTATGTAGTAAATTGGTAGGATACAGTTATAATGATTGCATTTTAGTCTATAAATCTTGAATTTGTTAAATTTACAATTTCACACAGTTGGAAAGTTTTGGGCGAAGACTGCTTCGCCGTTCTTCCCTTCTCCACATTCTCAACGATTTTGGGCGCAATTTGTAGGTAGTTCGTTAGGTTCACTATATATTTTTGGCAGGATATTGTGTGTGTATACGTGTGTGTGTGTTATATGCGTTCTGTGTATGTACGTGTGTGTCTGTGTATAGTGTTTTTGTTTTTGTTTTGTTTTGTTTTGTTATTTTTATCTCTACTACGCTCAACTCATTTCGCTCGTAAAAAGACCTAACATTAAATTATATAAAATAAATAATCAAAATCATAATCATTATATAGACGACGGCTCTCATTTAGCGTGTACAAATATAAACGTAATTTTTCTTGTTGTTTTATCAGAGAAATTCAAACGATAACGACGACGACGACGAGCTTCTTCCAGCAGTTCTCTCCTCCATCCTGTCACTACTACAAGCATACATTGGTTGTTCCTCTCTCTCCCTCCCTCGCTCTCCCTCTCTCTCTATCTCTCAATTTGTTTATACCTGTATCGGGAGATGAGTTCACTAATCCTCATCGTGAGCATTGTCTGCCGTTGCAGCTGACGCGGAGGTGGCATGATCGTTGGCACTTTCGCTGGCATGGCTGCTATCCGCTGCCGACGCCGCCGATGACGCCTTTGCGGCTGCTGCGCTGCCATTCTTGTTTCTGTTGCGCGCATCGGTCTCATCGCCACCGGACGCGGTAACCTTGGCCTCCAGTGCGCGTATACGATTCTCCTGCTTGACAATGATCGCTTTCAGTTTTCGTATCTCATCGAGTATATTACGATGATCCTTCTCCTGCAATCGTTGATAATAATGCATGAAAACGTGTCCAAAACATCGGGTAATTCACTCTGATACTTACCGTAAATATCGCACCTGGCGCGCCAGCATCGTTGGCCTCGTTGTTGTTGGCAGACGAATGATTGCCACCGCCGGGAGCCAAAGCGTTGCTGCCGCCACCTCGCGATGCCGACGCCTTGTTCAGTATGTTGGCCTTCTTGCTGACGGACAACTGATTGCTGCCTGATGATGAGACATAGCCACCCTGTACAATGGAAACGCGATCCTGATTAGGTTTATAAGAATCACTGTTCATCTTGGGTTACAACAAAGAACAAAGAACACAACAACAAGCGCCACGCGGCGTGCGTGTTAGGGCGTATGTTAAAGCTGTCAGTGTAGTAGAGTTTGCTTGTTTGCGTGCGTGTGTGTGTGCGTGGGTTTGGGTGTGGGTGTGGCGTGTGTGGTAAGGAGCATGTGGTCAAGGGCGAACGGGACACAAACGTTGAGAACACACGGCAAGCAATCACGGCAGGCACAGCAGCAGCATCAGCAGGCAGACACGAAAAGCAACTACATGAAAGCCATTTTTGGAATACAATTGTTGTTGTTGTTGTTGCGTCATATCCAGAATTCATTCCTGTACGCTCAGCGTCTACGACATCGAAGTCATATCGATTCAACGACAATGTCGTAGCGCCAGAAGCGCCTGTATTCCAAAGTCTATAGGGGGAGCATGGCGATCGCAACGGGATCCACTTACTTTGAGCGAGAACGTCAACGGATCAGCATCCTTGCCCGCTATCCATTCCTCGGCCGTTATGGCCGCATCTTCCGCCAGCGTGTCGGGATAGAGATCCTCCTGGAAGAGATCAGATTTGCGCGGCACCGTCATCGAAATGACCTGGCAGAGACCATTGTTGTTAAGCCGATAGAATTTGGCTATTTCGCAGGTGGTTACATCGCAGCCACGCTTCGGCATCAGACCAATGCCGCGCTGTGGATCTGGTGTTTGAAATGTGTTGATGTAGTGCACAAATGGAGGCTCCGGCGTCACCTACAAGTACATGGTATTAGCAAGTGCTATATATATTGTAAATGAATTGAATTTCTACCTCGAAATAACGAATCACAGAATCGCCTTTGCCGCACAAATAGATCAGATTTGTATCCGGATCGTACAGCGGGAACATGACACCGTTCGATGTGTCCAGCTCGACCATGACAATGGGATCGCTGAGCCCGTCGGGTGTGCGCAGCGAATACTGACGCTCCGAGCTACGATTGAAGCCGGTGGTAAAGATCAGACCATGACGCAAAAAGATGGCGCGCGTTGCCTTCGAGCCCTCATGGCACAGCGCCTCACTCTCCAGTTCGGCCGTGCGCGGATCGTAGATACGTATCTTTTTGTCCTTGCACGTAGTCACCAATTTCGAGCCATCCCAGTTAAAGCACGCACTGTACACAATATCCGGATGCGAGTCAATGTGCACAAGTATCTCGCCTGTTCCCACATTCCAGATGACAACCTAAGAACGCAGATTTCAATTAGCATCAGTTTCTTTAAACCAAACCTATTGGCAACCAACCTGATTGTCCGATCCGGCCGTGAGCAGCACATTGAGCGCCGACGGATGCCAGAGCACAAGACCGACACGACGCTGATGGAACACCAGATCCACAACGGGTTCGGTGAGTGTGCGCGACAAGCCACCATCGGGAATTTGCCACACCTTTACCACACAATCCTCAGAGCCGGAAGCGATCACATTATCATTGTGCGGACACCACGCAATATCCAAGACGGGACCTTTGTGTCCACCCACCAGTGGATGATCTGCTGCAATGCGTCCAACCTGTCGAGAAAGAGTAGAACAGATTAACAAATTAATTGGCCATCACTAGGCAAGACCCATTAGCCTAATTTCCTTAGCCAGCTCGTCTTATTTTTAGCCTGAAATAATCTCATAATGCCAAACTTCATGGTAACTGCTCGCGTTGCCGACGCCGCCGTCGCTGCCGTAGCAGGTGCGTCAAGTTTGCAATTACTGCGGGCAGCACGTGTGAAACACTTGACTAGATGCAGCACCTCCAACTTCTTCACTCTCCCCATGCGCGTGTCTAGGCAGCATATTTATGTCGATGACTGTACACACACTTGATTGGGCTGATTAGGGCGACTACTACGAGGGTCACTCGATAAATGCTTGAAATTGCGCGCGTTTCAAATTCAAATCGTTTATCGATAACGTCGATAAACATGGCCTCATTTCTGACGTGCTCATTTTGACGCATCAAATTGCAATGTCAACAGAAATTCAAATTACACTTTGCGCCCATGGCAAAATGTTTAAAAATAAATAAATTAACAATTGTTTATTGTGCATGACAAAATTTCGAAATTGCTGTCGATTCTATAATAAATATATAAATATATAATGATCAATTATTGTATAGCGTATACGGAAGCTGAATAAGGAGCTTTTTATTAATATAGAATCATTTGTTTGAGAGGTTTCTTTTTTTTAATTCTACGGTTTAGTGACTAAGTACAGTCATCTATACTGCAATAATTGTGTATGCTGAGCATGAGCTGATTAAAGATATATTAATACAGAAAAGGGTAGAGCTCAGGCAAGTGATTCCGATATGATTAACGCATAAAAAGATATAGATATTTCGAATTTGGAGATATGATTATGGCATATAAAGAGATAGATAGAGAAACCTCGTCTCAAAGAACCTGCCAAAACCAAAACAGCAAAAAACAGGATTTTTGGCTACTAATCTAAGGACTCGATTAATCAATGCAGTTAAGCCGCTTTTCTGCTACTTTTCAGCTATTTTCCTGCTACACACATGGCGGCGGCCAGGCAAGACTGCGCGACAGCTTGTCCATTTAATTGACACTCGGTAGTGCCAGCTAATCGCCCAAAACATATAAATCAGAGCGTGTGAAAGCGACGCGCTACATCCACAACCGAAATCGGGCAGCTGGAGCAACTTTCGTCGTGCGTGGCGCGTCGCACTTTGCATACAAATTTGGCCCAATTAGAACGCAGACACAACACACAAGGTAGTGTCTGCCCGCTCCTGCTCCTCCTCAACCACGTCTACACATTCGTAGCTTCTGCTGCCGCCGCGAAGCAATACGTTTTTGGCCAAATGCGGAGAGATCACACAGTCGGTGCCCGAATCGGTTTCGCCCACGCCGAATCGCACCGATGCCGAGGACAGCTGAACGGATGTTCGATTTTGGCGCAGTGGCAAAATGTATCGAAATTTCTTTTTTTTTCGGCTATTTTTCAACAGCGTGTGGAAATTCAAAAATCTCTATATAAAGCTGAAAATGCTGTTGTCCTGTCTCTGTCGCACTATCTCTCTCGCTCTCGCTCTCGCTCTCGCTCTCTCTCTCTCTGTCTATTCGAATGCAATGATGATTATTCAAAATATCAATTTTTGTTTTATTTATTTCACTGTTAAATTTAGACAATTTGGTGTGTCATCTTGGCCAGGGGCCAAAAGACAAAAGTGCGTCCAAGAGAGATACGACTAATGAGAAACTATCGAAGAGAGAGAGAGAGAGAGAGAGCGGGAGTGTGTGCAGGGAGAGTGGGAAAGGGAGAGAGAGCGAGCGGCAGTGTGTGCCTGCATAGAATTCATAACTATACGATTTAGCTTTATTTATAAGCATAGGGGGGAAGAAAATAAAACACGCGCATGTTTCATGCCAAATCACTCGACGTCATTTCCTACATAGAACGCGGCGTGGCAACAACAAACCCGCAAATGGTCGCAAACATTTGCCGAAAACCCTATAAATAGCAGTATGCTGCACCATTGTGTTGTTTATAAATAAAACTACAGTGGTATTTCGATAAAGGAATAAAAAGAATGCAATGAGAAGGAGACGAGCAAGTTAGAACGAGTCATGATCGATGGTTTTCAAAGGGCGATAATTAAAAGAATTAAAATTTTAGTAACTATGCCATAAATTATCAATATCTAAATTTATAAAAATCAGTTAGTTAAGTTAAGTTCCCTATACCGACATCCTACTTCATAAAAAAATAACTCTGATTGTCGTGGGAGAGGACATTTTCTTCAATATTTTATTCCTTCCTTTAAAAATAACGATTGAACATTTTTAAACACTGTAACCTTTCTTCCATGCCCATTGCCCTAGACTGTCCTAAACTCTCCAAACTTTGTCAAAAAATCATATTATCGTGGAATGGAAATCTTAATTAAAATGAGATATCCTAGAATACTCACTTTATTGTGTGGCAATACAATGAATGCACCGCCGCCCGCCGACTCGACAATGGTGGCCAAGAATTTTGGATTCACGGCACAGAATGTGGAATCCCAGCTGGACTTGGATACGCGTATATTATCGTAGCATTGCTCCCGTTTCAGTGACTGTCCATAGACGTGACGAAATTTTGAGCTGCGAACCACACGAAATGACATATTTTTTTGTTCACGAAATTCTCTTGCGGTTCAGTTTTTCGGTGCTGTTTTTCGGCAACTGTTGCTGCTTCTTTTTCTTCTTCGTCGTTCTTCTACTTCTCTACTTTCGAGTTATCAGCGCCGTTTGTATATAGGTCTACGCGATTGTTGCTGTTGTCGTTGTGTTGTTGATCCACTAAATTATTTCACTTGTTGCGATCATTCGTTGTCTGACTTGGTCTTGAGGTGTCTGCTCTCGTCTAACTTTTTACTACTTGTATGAAGAAACGTTAAGCGTTTGATTTTCCTGTTAAGTAAAAATGAAAAATATATTTGTGAGTTTATGGAATTTATTAAAAACAGTTATAACAGTTGGGGCAAAGTTATGTAAATAGAAATATTTCACTTTATTCCTTTTAGCATGTTTATATTTTTTTTTTTATTCTTAAAAATTGCCTGCAATAACAGTGTGCACTGTTAAGATTTGTATGTTAGACTTAACATATATTTTTAAAAAGCGCTGTTAACAACGTTAGTAGCAGTTCCTGTTATTTAACAGAAAACCCAGCTAGAGTCGCGCTGTTAACAAAACCGATGGCAAATTTAACCCACATTCATTTTACAGCGTCTTTATCTAACATGTTTATAGGCCAAATTCAAACAATTGTCACAACATTTTTGCAAAATCGAACAAACATATGCAATTTCAACATGGACATATGCATATGTAATCTTCGTTATCGATGCAACAGCTTCGGATTTATTGCGAATTTGCTTAAAGCGCAGTTTCGATGCGAAATCACAGCCGGCATTCAGTTGTTGTTAAATCTTTCAAAGGAAACCAAACAATGACCGCTCGAACAACAACAACAACAACTACTATACCTGGTTTATCTATGTAGCCGGTCGAGCGCCATTGAAACTTCGCAAGTTGTTTCGCAACCTCGATTTGTTTAATAAATTTGCATATTACGTTATAGAAAACGGCAATCAATAAGCTCCATTTAGCTGGAATTTATGCGAACAAAAAAACTTTGGCATTGTTTGAAGTTGTTGTTGTGTTTGTTGCACAAAGTTGTTGCAATTGTGTGTGGGGGGGGGCAGGCAGAACACTTTCTACGTAATCGTATCGAACAACAACGTGTCTAATTAATAAAAGGTTCGACGAGAAAGGGGGAAAGACTTGACTCGACTGAGTTTTAATGACATCATAAGGCTGAAAATAAGCGGACTAGGTGGCGCACGTGAATTATGGCCAAACAGAGTGACAGAAATATATATATATATATTCGCAAAACTCTTAACTTGGGTTGGGCGCAAACCCAGACATGTGTGTGTGTGTGTGTGTGACAAAGCTTTCGTTTTTAATCAGTGAAGAAAATAAAAAAACAGGAACGAAAGAAAACAAAACCGAGCCGAGAAGGCCGTAAAATTATTAATTTGCTTTTTATAGTCTTCAGTTTTTCTTTCGGTTTTACTGAAAATGTTATGTCTATGTGGCATAATGGATTTGTCATTGACCTAGTAAAAAAAAAAAAAAAAAAATGGAAAAATATAAATTGTGTATTTATATTTATTTGCTTTTCAGACACAAGGTAAGCTCGGGTGGGTGTATAGACTGCTGAGTGTGTGAGCGAGTTCCCTTCATTTTGGTGACTATCATTTGCTGATAAACTGTATCAGCTAAAAAATAGTACGCAAAAAAAGAAATAAAATGCCTAAAACAAACTTAACAACAAAAACCATACTATTAAGGCACTCGAAAACTCTCGACTCTAGCATGGCAGATACATACCGCCGAATCAATATAGGTATAGCTACGTAGTATACGTAATATATACTAGTGTGTATGTGTGATATTTATGGTGTTTATATGCCTCAAGAACACCTTCGCTAGAAAATTTCAAATATATTTCTCAGCTGTTGAAGGTCAAACTTATTAATAGAAAATTCAATCATCTTGCTTAAAATTCAATTTTCATATAAATACACACACACACACACACAGAGAGAGTCACACCCATTGCGCGCGTTGTAATTCGCTTTGGATGTGTTAATTTTAAATTTTCTCTCTCTTTTTCATTGCTGACTTATCGCAAGTGCAAATTGCAATATACTCAAATATTTTGGCAGCCCCTTGCCCATACTCCCCCATACACCCCCCTTCCTCCTCCGCCGCCAACGTCTGCTACACACATGTCGTTTTCTTTGCAACTAGCGATAATATGTCGCATATATTTATAACGGAAGTTGATACAAAATACTTAATACACAGTTGAAATACTTGTTATGTGCGGGTGCGCGGGCGGGGGCGGGGGCGGAGGCGAGGGAGTGGAAGCTTAGCAAGCAAGCTGCTGCTAGTACGATTGAGTTGTCAGTGTGGTCACAGTGCTTCCTAAAAGTAATCCGTATGTGGTATTTACATTGCTTTTTTTTTATAACACTTATCAATTTGTAATATAAACAATTGAGTATTTGTCATAGTTTAGCTTGAGATAAGATTACCAACAGAGGTCAGATAAATATCGGTTATCTGCAAGAACTAGAAAAGCCGTTTCTTTCAGAAAGCCATCAATTTTATTACGCGAACATTGTTTGTTACGAAAACATAATAAAAGCGTATGATAAGTATTGCCGAGTAAATATAGACATAGTAAAAAGTTCGATAACTAACTTTTCATTCGAAAGTCGAGGGGATTGATTATTATTACCAAGTTTTTATAAAATGTTGGGCAATGTATTATTGAAAAAATATAGACTTTACACAATAGATACTATAACTACATACAATACAATTCTATTTATTATTTCCTCTTTCCAAATAAACATTGCAAGTGGATCAGCAATTTTTGCAAGCAGTGTGAAAGCAGCAGTGCACGTCAGTGCACACTGCTTGCTGGTACGCACTGTGCGAGCACTGATGCTGCATCACAGTCGATGATTGTAACGCGCCAACGACGACTGGCCACAAAATTGACTTAATGCTTGATTGCAAATCTTAACGCTTTGTCGAAACGTTCACCGGCAATGCACAATTCTAATTGCTAACAAATGTACATAGTTGTAGAAAAAACAAAGCACAAAACAACACACCACAACTAGCTGCAGCGCGCCCCACTGCGGCTGGAGGCGGCGCAAAGGGGAACCAGTAACATACAGGAGCATTTTCCAGTCCCCAGTCAATTAAGCTCAGCGTGCAGCAAATGCAATCGAGTGTAAGAAGAATGAAAAATGAAAAAAAATATGACAAATGCAGCGGTCAACGAACAAGGGGCAAGTGGCACAGAGAGCAAGAGGCAAGGCAAGGCAAGGCGTGTTGCTCCAATTGGCTTCTCGTTGTCTGCTGCTGCTGCTGCTGCACAATGCTAATGTGCCCGCTATAATCCAACTGTCCAGCATCTAATTAACTTACAACGGACGGCGTGAATGTGTCATGCTGCAGCCTGCAGCACATCAATAACAATAACAACTATAATAACAATAACATTACACTGTCTGTCTGCATGCGCATACACTGCACGACAAAGCGTATAAAGTGAAAAGTGTCTGCACACACTTTCCATTGATCGGTTTTAATTTGATTTAAATTAGTCGATAGCTTGCTTGCTGCTCCAAAGAAGTTTCTACTGCCATCGATAGTTAACACTTTCTATTCTGAACTTGCCAGGGCTTGCAAAGAAATTTAATTTGTTATCGATAGTTTTATCGCGTAGTGTACGCATAAGTACATACTACATATGCATGCCTGCACATGTGTGCGTGTGTGGGTGGCGCTGTGAATCAGCATTGCCAGACGTCGATGCTGATAAGCATCAGGGGCTGCTGCAAGTGCGCACTTTATCAGCCGCCGACCATCTATGGAAACTTTCGCCCGCCTGCATATTGCAGCTGCGCGAGGCGCTTGATGATGATGTCATTAGGCATTACTATAATTGCCAATGACAGGCAACAACAACATCAACGGATACAACAAATAAATAACATCTTCGTCGTCATCGAATTGCCTTGTTGTACTTAAGTTCATCAAACTGCCACTGCCACTCTCCCGTTGCTTGTGCTGCCACTGTCTCTCTGCCGTTTGTGTGATTAACTTAAATCTTGACAAAAAGCGCGCAAGTGTCTCTCCCTGCCACAAGGCGCTCAAGCGGTTGACAACACTTCGCACAGCTAGAGATGACAGCGTGATGCTGCAGTAAATATTTGATATGAACACTTTTATATTTACCGGTGTGTCCAAACGCCAGCCAGATATATAAAATTAACGATAAGCACGTTTTTATTTTGTTTCTCTAAATGCTGCTAATTATGCTCAACGAGCAGCGTATTTATTGATAATAAAATAAATCGCTTTAACGCGTTATCGATGCACGTTAAATCTACGCACATACACACGTGTTTGTGTGTGCAGCTGTGTGCAAGTGTATGCATATTAATTTCTACTAACGTCTTGTTAGGCGATGTTTCGTGCGTGTTCGTGCCAACGCAAATATCACGACACGCAGCAACTTAACATGCAACTACAACAACAGCAAGCAGAGGGGGGAAAGAGGCTGCGCGGCTTGGTGGGTGTCGGTGTCGCCGCCGAGTGAAAGTGGAACTCTGCTGCTAAATTTAACTATGCATTTGCGCTGTTGTTGTGCTGCCGCTGCTGATGTTGTGTTTGTTGTTGCTGACTTAATTGCACGACGCTTCTCCGTTTCGCGCGTCTACTTGTTGCTATTTCTGCCGCATTTGCGCTTAGTCAGACTGGCGGCGGTTGTTGTTGCTTTTTGTTTTTTTTTTTTGACACTGTCACTTAATTTGCATGAATATTTGCGCAGACATTCAAACACGCACGCATACACAAACACACACACACACAAGCAATATGCATATATTGCATTCGTTTTTCATTTATATTTTGTCACTAATTGGCATTGCTGCGTATATGTCCACTTTTTTGTTGTTTAACCCATTTTTGGACAACAACAGCAGCGACAATGCCTGGTAACAAAAACAAAAAGAGTTAACTGTAATCGTATCGAAGAACAACAAAAACAACAACATACAACAGTGCGTGGGGGCGTGCTCGCACGCGCTCCTACACTTTCTAAGAGAGCGCAGACGCAGAGGAGACGAAGACGAAGACGTTGGTCGGCGCTGCTGGAGGTCGTTTGTTTTTCACACTTGTTTCACACACTCGCATACGCGCGCACGCACGCATACCCACACGCACACAAATACGAAAAAGAGACTGGAAGTGTGTAATTCTACTCTTGGGCCAACTTGAAGCCACGTTTCTTGGCAATTGCCAATTGCCACAATATTTCAATTACGGCTTATCGGCATGCGTTTGCGCCCACAACTCAATTTGTTGACCAAACTGAGCGGCAGAAAGAGAGAGCACACCCGCGCGGGGTGGTTCATTGCGGATTTGGATTTGTCCGACTTGTTGCTTCAAAAGCAACAATTGGGCGCTCTCCCACCACCAACACCTTCTCTCACAATCATTCTCTGGTCCTCTCGCTCTCTCGCCGCAGTGCTCTCTTATTATCGGCTAGAACTTTTTATAAACAAGCGGTCGCCCGTTAGCCGGAAAATGTGAGAGCAACAAAATATACAAAACTTACAGCTAGAGAAGAATATGTAAGAAAGAAGCACAATTAATTTAAATATACATCAGTATATGTGTTTGTGTAAGAAACGCAGAAATAATTTGCTTGCTTGCTTTCGTTTTGTTTGCTTTTCTTTCATTTTGCAACATTTTTCGGCGTTCGGTATTTTGTTGTTGCTGTTTGGCTGTGTTCAAGACGCTTCTCATTTTTATTCCCTTTTTTGGAGTGTTGCGACTCATATAACACTGTGTGGAAGTGAGAGCGCATGTGGCAACATTTTATAGCTGCACTCCTCTTTTGCATTGCGTTCACCACTCACTACGCATACACGTACAAGCGCGCGGGCACGCACACACAAACGCAGGCACACACACACACAATATCATGCTCACACAAACACAATTGTCGCACTCTTATTTTATTTGCCGTGCCGTGATTTGAATGATTTTGTAATACGCGCGTTCATTATATTTTAAATGCTATTTCTTTCTTCCTTCTCTGGGACCAATAAATTTTCATATTATTATAATAAAGCAATGGAAACGGCTGACAATTGATGTCTTGTGGTAAAAATGCCACAGTGATTCATTGACATTTTGTATCGAAATGCCAAAAGTTGCCGCATCAAAACTTAACAAATTTATGCCACACACTTAACGACACTCACTTTAGCTCAGCATTTATGCTTGCGTGTTTGTCTCTTTATTTATAAATAATGAGAACAAGAAAATTTTGAATTTCGCACTTCGTTGTTTGTGAACTGTTTCAAGAATTTGCGGTTACGAGAAAGACGAAACGTAGCAAAACGCCGACGACCAAGACGAGAGAAAACAAAACTGAACCAACTGTTCGGTGTGACCGAACATGAAAGACTCAAACATGCACAAAGCGAGCGCTGTCAACCTGCTACAAAAAATACCAAAGCACTATTCTGGAATATTACTTGCAGCTATGGTCACTCTGTTTTCAATTGGAATTTATGAGTTTCAAAATTCAATTATTTCGTATTTTTATTTTTTAATACAATTCATATTTATTATTTAATTAGTTAAATTCCATTTAGGATTCTGGTGAGGTTTTCGCTTTACCTGAAATATTTGCAGAATTTTAATTTTCAAATGAATTTAAGATGAAAAAATATATTTATACAAACTTCTATTAGGCTTCATTAGCAACTTCAGGATCTCTATCAGAGGATATTCAAATAACAAGGCTATAAAAAATGCCATAATTTGAGTAAGCACGTATACCAACAAAACATAGCCAAACTAAATACATTAAAACAAATTAAAATTAATCATAGATTAGAGCAAAACACTTACTAAAAAGAACGAGTTGATATAAACAGGATCTCGAAAATAGCCTGTGACTAAGCGCAGTACAAAAATGTGCCAGAGGAAAGCCTGAAAAGAAATGCGCGCAAAAAATCGGAAAAAGGAAAGCGAACAAAACTCGTAGGCGATCCCTGTGAATAAATGAAAATTAGTTACTAGTTAATAACATCACCACTTCTCGACTTACAGCCCACTTTGCAACACATGGAGCAGACAAATCCGCCACAAATCATAATCCAAAAATTCTTAATCACACCCGCATAAATTGCAAGCCAAATCGAAGGTTTCTCGAAGTCATATCTGATAAAGATCCACCCAGAGAAAAGGACAAGCAATGCCGCGGGTATTAGTAGCCACATGCCAAGCTCTAATTTCCATTTGCCCTTGAGGTTGGCTATCCCAGAAGATGAACGTATTTTCAAAAAGAAATGTCCACAAAGAAAACCCATGAAATACCCGCCCAAGTTTGTGTAGAATGGCGGATAAATCTGATAAAAGGTCTCCGCGTGGCGAAAGTATAAATAGCGATAGGTTCTGTAAGAAATATATAATATATAACAGTATGGATACGATTATAAAACGTACTTACTCAGGTTTTATATGATAGATTGCATCGAGCTTCAGGAAATACGTTAAAAATCCTGGAACTGCAAACGTCGCTAGGAACAGCAACAAGTAGATGAATTTTTTGGTGCCCGGATGTCTATTAAACATTAATATTAGTCAAAGACATATACGATTAATCTATGCAATCTCACTTTTTAGTAATAATGATCACTATCAAAAAGAGCTCAAAGAGTTGCATATCCGCAGCTACGTACCAAGTTTGCTGAGCGCACTACGAAAAAAATTGGTAATTATCGGAAATACTATTTAAAAAACAAGTTAAGCATACGCTATCCTCCAGCAAATGGTTGTTGACGAAGATCATGTTCTTCCACCAGTTTGCACGACAAAACACACGTTCCGCCTCGGTTAGATGCCGCCAGAAGGGCCCATTTCCCAGCCGCGTCAGTATGCTCCCATTGAACAATACCAACAGAACTAGTGATGGCAACAATCGGAGATATCGATTAAGGAAAACACGAAAATATATCGCAACGCAGGTTAGCGCGTCCGTTTCCTTGCTGATATAATGCATATTTGTAAAGTTTACATAAAGTAGAAATGCGCTCATCACGAAGAAAATTTGAATGACGGCGCTACCGTTCTGAAAGATGGAAGTCTCGAATCTGTTAAGAAACGTTTCAAAGAACTCGGGATTTTGTATCTGCACGGTCATAAAAGCCATCAATGTATGACCCATGATCACGAAGAAGACGCCAATCGCACGAAATGCATCGAAAAAGCGCAAATCTTGCGAGAATTCGCTGTCCGTGGGCAGCGTGAGTTGGTAATAGTTACGGCACAACGAGAAAGCGCAAAGGAAGCGTTGGGCTTGCGGGGACAAGAGTAGAAATTGTTACAAAATTGTATTAAACTTTACAAACTGACAACTTACAACGCAATTTTATATGCTGCTTATAGAAGAGATTGCCGTGAGCTAGGGCGGGATTGGTTTGCTTGCGCTTTAGATGAAAATCGTAAGAACTGGACAAGATAGTGAGCAGCAGCAGCACAACCAGCAGAACATAAACAAAAACATCCAGCGCATCTAAAGGGAAGAACGTCTTGGATTAGTCAGCTCCTCAGCTTACACCGAGCGCTTCGCTTACCGTGCTCCAACTTTTCGTTAGCCCATTCGCAGTACTCAATGGTGCTGCGTAACCTCATTTGGAACTTTGGCTCGTAATATCGATTCAGGCACGAATTGACCAAATGATCATAGTGGATGCGCTCATCCGACGGACGCTTGTGTACACGTGCATAGTAGCTGCTTAGCTGTGGGGAAAAACATTCAGCCAATCAGCTGCTATGCAGCTCCAACTAACTGCCCTCACTCACCTCCAAATCCGTGACCTTGCCCTCGTACAACTGCTGCACCTGGAAACGACTCAGCTCGTGCAATGTCTGCTTGCAACGCTCCAAGCAGACACCCAGAAACAAATGATCGTGTCTAAAGTGATGCTTCTCATCGTGGATGAACTGCTCGATTTGTCGCCAAACGCTGCTGTTCGCATTGGGTACAATTTCCGCATAGACCATGCAGTAGGTACTGTGCGAGAGTAGATGATTCGGCGTCTTATCCAGGCAAAGATCGTAGTCTTCAAAGTGATAGAGGGGCGGCATTTGCTTGTAGAGCGTTACTAAAGTTAAAGCGAGAGCATTAATTACAATTCCAGACCAGAAATATGTATGTATTAAAGTTCTGCTTCACCCACAGTTAAATTGCTTATACGTCACGTCCCCGCTACCATGCCGAAGTAGCAAAACGAAAGTCGCCAACGCCAGCTCCAACTGCTGCAGTCCGTGCATCTTGCTCAACTGTTCGAGAGTTTCACATTTTAGGGACTTATACATATTTCGCAATTTGTAAAATATGGCGTGCTTGCTCGTTGCACTTCAATGATTTAGTAAATGCATTTCTATAGCGTCACAACAAATCAATCAAAGTTTTTAATTCTGTATATAATACACGGAAGAACGCATAGAGACTTGAGTTTAAAACTTGAAACTTGGAGTGTATTTTATTTTTGTATAATATGCAATGCATGCATATTAAGTACAACAAGATTGTAATAGCTGCAATTTTGTGTATGTCAAATTATAGTTTATAATTTTAATGATGCATTTAGGTGTGAATGGATCATTTAAATTGTTACAAATTCAAATGTTACCGCCAATTGATACCTAACAGTGCACTGTAAAGCTTAACAGCGGCCGTGACACGCCCAACGATACGCTCAGCTTGCCGATTTTCTTTCGATGTGCCATAAACTTAAATATCGATAAGTTGTCCGTAATAGATCGCCGCCATGTTTTTAAACGCAGAAAATGATTGCAAACCTTGTTCTTATAGTGCAAAATGTGTTGATTTAATAAATATTAGTGTATGAGAATATTCATTTGCAGTGAAAATGCATTATTCGATGTCAATTTCATCGATCCGTCCACGCACGCGGTTCTTGCGTTTGTGCTTCTTAGTGGGCGGCGGCAGAAAACTTTCCAAAAACTCTATGGTAGTCAGAATTGTCTCCGAACTAACGTTACCAATGTAATTCTTGTCGAAGTAAACAACCGGTACCGTTGGCTCTGTGGACACCAACTTATCGCAGTTGCAGTGTTGCTGTTGTTTTTGCGCATCCAGAGTTTCCACATCCGAGTCAGTAGTTGTATTTGATTTATCTGCAATTGAAACTGAGTAAGAAGAGCAGGATTTAGGTAATTCATAGCATACCGAAAATTGGCCTAAAACATTCCTTGACCTGTATCCATTTCGTGCAGAATTGTTTGATAAAACTGTCGTTCTGGTTGAAGAAACCTTTGGCCGCAACGTTTACACGCGATTTCATAAAACCCGGCACATAGGGCCACTTGCCCTTGGCAGCGTAGAAGCAAATGATGTCTGGAATAGGAAAAATAAGAACTCAAGCAGCACGTTGGAGCTTATCAACATACACGGCACATGGAAAAGATGCAGAAAAGTACGCTGGTGCTCCATACTGGATATAAGATGTATGCCACTCGATCGTCCCGCCTTGCCCTTCAATTTGCCGCCCATCAGACTGGCCATGCGCTGCGGCGTACGTCTGTATGGTATCTCCTCGATCCGCACGCTCTTCAAATACGCCTCGCTCATGGTTAGCAAAAAGCCGAGAACAAACAGTGGAAAAATCCACAATATTATCTTTCGTGCCAATTGCATATGTTGTGACTGACTCAGCGACGTTCCCGAATGCGACTGTCCATTCAGTCTAAACTTCCCGCAGGACATGCTCGTGGACTCTGTGCCATATTGATTTTAATTGCGCTGCATGTTGACATAAATCGGCGACACGGTTGCCCGTTCGCATGTCCTAACCCGATTCGTCACTTGTCCATTGCAAAGTGCACTGAACTTTGTACCAAATACTATTTAGTCGCCCCATAAAAGCGAGCGAAATGTAATCTATCTTCATTAACTTAACCTAATGATCATCCTAAGGCGAAATGGCTAAGCTGAGATTAATTGGCGCCATAAATTACTGCAAAATCTATAAATAATATTATCTCGGTATCGCAAGGCAAAAAGATAAATCACCTGAGTGGTTTTTAGATAGAGGCAATAAAAATACGAATATCATTTGTAGGAATATATAATATATATATATTGTAAGCAGTACGAGAAATGTATTTGAATTCAGAGATTCCATCTAATGATTTATCATTAGACTTGAAAGCGTAGCGAGATTCAAGTATAAATTAAATAAAACAATATTGTTCTCTTTCAAAAGTGATAAACTATTAATAATACATAAACTATTTACATATATTTACAGTGTCGCTTCACATGACGTTTACGCCGTCATAGTTTCTTCTTATGTGCTAAACAAGCTTTGATTATGACACTTAGCGGCTTATAAACCCGCCCCTCTGACACGCCTCCCACTATACATTTTACGCGCGTGCAATGCGTACTGGAAACTGGATCCATTCAAGCATCGTGTATCCATCGATTCAATCAACAATCCATGCCCCTCCCGCCTGCATCGATTCATCATGGGCAGCGTCGAAAGAAAACGTCATCAGATGTTCACCGTATTGGATATCTTGCTCGATCGTGTCTTTGTATCTAGCAAATGCTAATAAATGTTAATCGAGCACAAGACCATTGAAAGGGAAAAAAAACTACACGATAAAAAAAGCTGTACATAGATATAGATATAGTATGAACGATACAGTAGTATGTAGTATTACAATAACATTTTATTGCTGTTTCCCAGCATGCACACGTGTCGGCGCGGCCCGTTACAGCTAACTTCTTATCAGTCGGACACACTTTTTGCCAGCCCTCAAACACACGCCAATAATTGGCATTCCTGTAAAATTAGACGCCATGGCGTGCAAGCCAGACGAGAATCGATTAATGCGAGACGAGACGCGTTAACGGCATGTCAAGTAAAAGTTATACAAGTTTAAGAATTACTACATGTTTTATTACAAAATACTTAATTATAGACTACATTAGATACTACAGACTAAATACGTATACAGACAGCAGCCTAATGGTTTGTTTTAAGTTTACATTTTAATAGTATTATGTATGATTTAATAATCTATTTCTCCTCCAATAGGTCAGTCCAAAACCGGGCGTTCCTAGTGCGAAATGTTTGCGCCACGTTCACCTCAAATGGATAGTCACTGCCGGCGATTGTATTCTCAAACACCTGATAATCGCAAATACCGTTGGGTCGTGACTTTAGAACTGTCTGCGAGCAGGGTGTTATCGCTTCAACATTCCTGGGTTTACTGGCGGCAGACGAACGATAAATTGATTAGTTATGCTCATTAGAACTCAAACTCGGACTTACCCGTACTTGGCGAAATGTACAAAATACCCAACAAAGGATTGAATGACTCGAGAATGTGTTGAATCTCGCGTAAAGTCGGGAAAGAGCATGGGACTGCGGAATAGATAGATCAGATCGTCGCAGTGAACTACGCCGTATTTTTGGCCAACATTGGCGCTTGTGTAAATGGAGGCATAACTGTGCGGACCTAGGTACTCGAAACTGTAAATGTACAGTGGATGCTCGTTAATGTTGACCGTGTGCACATAATCCCAGACAGCGTTATAGAGCGGCTGCTTGAAACCTCTGTCCGTGATGAGCTGCATGGGAGAAAAGGATACGGAATACTGAGCTGTAATCATAAGAATGTGTGTCGATTACTTACGTCCAGGAAACCCTGCACAGTGGATGCATTCAGCTCATGCTGTTGCTGAAAATATTCGGCGTAAATGTGTTGCATCTTTTGGACAAGTTGTTGCTCACTAAACTGCGCGGGCCACTCGATCAGCTTCTGCAGCAGCTCATCGAAACGTGAATTGAAATCCTCAAGCAATGTTTTATTCTCCATTATGTTGACAACACGCACGGCACCCTCTTGTGGCACATGACCCAGCAGCCAGGGCACCTTGCGATAACTGCCCTTGGCCAGCAACAGCTTGGGATGCACAGCGAGAAAGGCATCGCTAGCGTTGGATTCCACCACGGGGCGATAGTTGGTCATGTGATCGACATTCCAGTACTTGAGACCATCGCCAGCATTGAGAAGGGTTCTCACATCCACAGCGCGCAGTGCTCGCGCCAATTTGGGCGTACTCAAGGCTTGTGCATCCTTTATCTGGCAGAGTTCCGCCGTCTGGCGTGCCTGCTGCAGCGGTTCTTCGGCTATGGCAAAAGGCACATTCGCTGTGCCGCTCATGCTGATGGCATGTTGGAACAGACCCTCCGACTTGGGGCTCAGCATGTGTAGATGGGTGGCAATGCCGCCAGCGCTTTGACCGAAAATTGTGACGCGTCGAGGATCCCCACCGAACGCCTTGACATGGCGCTGCACCCAACGCAGCGCCAGCTGCTGATCCTTAAGACCAAAGTTACCCGGTATAACGGAATCCTCGGTGGACAGGAAACCTTAACAGGTGAGTTGAAGTTTTAAACTTCAGTTACTGCCTTAAAATATAGTTTTTCCTTTACTTACCCAGTGCACCAAGTCGATAGGCCACGGTTATCAATATGACCTCACCGGTATCCATAAAGTACTCGGGTCCTATAAGCAGTGGATTGGCTGAGCCGCTAAAGAAACCGCCGCCATGTATGTATACCATGACAGGCAGCAGGGGTCTGGAACGACGCTGCAAAGACGAATGAGCTCATCGCGCACTGACCTAGCTCAATATCACTTACCTCCGGTCTATAGAGATTCAAGTACAGGCAATCCTCTTCGCCATAGATCAAGGGATTCGGCATTAAATAGTTCTTCTGTATGCAATCCGGCTTGGCGCTGCTGGCATTGTAGACACCCTGTAGTTTGGGCATCACTTTGGGATTCTGAGAGGGCAAAAATGATTACAATCAGTTGCATTGCCAATAGCGATCCTTTCCACTTTTACTTCACTTACACTAAAGCGCAGCTCGCCGACCGGCGGCAGTGCGTAGGGTATGCCTAGATAAGCCTCAAAGCGCTTGATCTGATAGCCTGGCATATAAACGCCCTTCAAGCAGCCCAAACTGCTGCCGCAGACGATAAGACCCTTATAGCTGATGGCCAGGGTCGCATTGCCCAGGGCCGTCGCTGCCACCAGCAGAAGAAGTATAACAAACCCCGTATGAAGCATGACTGATGACTGACGTCAATGGTGGGTTACTGCGACGCGACTACTTAAAAGAAATCAAAATAACCCAAAATAGCTGCCATTAATTATGCATAACTCATTTAGTTTCGTTATTTTGTTTTTGGTATTTTTTCGAGCATTTTTTTTGTGGCTTCTTTTACCGATGATGTCAACATCATAAAAGGTTATTGTTATTGTTCATTTCTTTTACTCGAATTCGAAAGGTTCCCACGGCACAGTCTAATAATCTTGCGCAGCTTCTGTGTGCAGGATTTGGAGAGAGTTTACTTACCTCAGCTTTTCGTTTAGATTAAGTCACGTTTTAGGCACAAACTAACTAATTTAATCGTGGCTTTTGACGGGACAGCGTATGAAGTGTATCTGACGGGTTTGTAACTAAAGCATTCAGTTTTATCTAAAAACAGAAATGCTATAAGAAAAATTGTTGTTGCCGCTGCTGCTGTTGCTATTGCTGGTAATGTTGTTGTTGCTGTTGTTGTTGTCACGCTTTTAGCAACGCTTGAAAACGCTTTCAAATATGTAGATCGAGTGTGCTTTTGTATTCAATTGAAACTTATTCACACGGCTTACACGGCGTATGCTCAATCAACGTAAATCAACAACTGATCGATCAGTTCTTAGTCGTCGTCTTCTTCTTTTTCTTTTTCTTATCGCTCTCCCTCTTAACTTGTTGCTGCCTCGAGCAAGACTACGAAACAAACGTCGTTCGCTTTCACTTTTATCCTGCTCGCACCATATACGATTGTACGAATACATTTAACTACTACTACTACTCGGGTATTACTTATTCGTTCTCTCTCACTCTCACTCATTCGCTCTCGTTGCCAGGCTTTGTTCGCTGGAGAGCGAGATAAGGGGCAGCTCTGCGCGAGACTTTTCACCAACTATACATATAAATGTATAAACTACAATACGTCCATAATAAACAGTGTACTCCGTGTTTATCCTACAGCGCCGTGCAAACGCATAGAAACCGTTTTCATTCTTGATAAGTCTCTTTTTTTTAACTTTCATTTCGATCAGCTTTTTTCGGCGTCATAGCAACAACTGAGCCATATCTTTCGCGAACGTAGTATCTTTATATTCACATGCTATCATATTATTATTGCATTTCTTATATGCTCTATTGTTTCAGACTTTAATTCAACTTTATCGCTGGCAAATATTAGTAGATAATATTTGTTTTTCGACAGCTTAACCAAGTTGAACGCCCCCTATATACATAGTTAAAGCCCAAACTGACCCTATTTATGCGCCAAGCTGTGTATGGGACTTACAATAATATACATATATGCATTATATTCATATTCCATTGTAAGTTACGCCAAGTAGTTTAACAAAATGGAAATGCAAGTGACCTTCGTCTGGAGTATAAACGAGTTCGAGGGCTAAATGGGTCAACGCTTCTGCAGTGCTCTCCAGTGAAACTTCGTCCATCATATCGAGCGACTATAAATAATGCAATACCTTGAATCGGAATAGCTGTAAAGCATGTATACTCTGTAAATGTTGCAGTTGTTGCGCTGCATTGATTAAAATGTAATCAATTTCAACTTTAAATTCGAAAACAATCTATAGAAGTAATTGAATCAGTTCAAACATATTCAAATTTAAAATTTTTTACTGTATTTACAAGAATTATGTTTGAATACAGCAAAAAAAAGCTGCTGCCAACCATAGACTTAATTTTAAACAACTCAATTATGACTAAATAAGCATTCATACAAAACAAACTTATCGTATAAGAGTTACTTAACAATTACTTTAATGATCACTCTCTTCAGCTGCCTTTCTCTCTCTCTCACTTCCACTTTTCCCCCTTGTGAACTAACAAAAGAACATATGAATTGGCTAGGAACGTTAGTACTACTATGTATATAAAGAGTTTCAGGCTGCATCTCATATCGGGCTCAGGCTACGACGTTGTGTTGCACTCAAATCCGGATGCCAGAAGTCCACAATGAGTACCAGGCGCAGCTGTGTACCGTTATGCCAGACCTCGTGCTCGAAACTATCGTCGAAGATGAACAGATCGCCGGGATGCCAAGTGCTGTGTGTATGTGTAGAAGAAAAGAGAAATACCCTTTAGCGAGGTGAGTAATAGATATACGATACGCAAAGCTTAATAGAAACCGGAATTATGTGAACGACAGCGGAACCGGAACCCAATTTAGAACTGGTTTTAATTCTGATTTATCACTTCTATCGTTCGTAATTTCCTTTTAAGGAACTCGAACTAATTGATTTCTTGTGAGAAGTGAAACAACTCAATTTGAAATTCAAATTGCTAATGAAAGTTTACTTTTTTGATGCAGAACTGGAGGTGTAATCGATATGGTTAGCGAAAGTGGATTGCAAGTGGAAACAAGACTTGGAGACAACAATTTAAAGTGTAAGCTGTAAGTTAATCTAACAATCTATGATTATGCCTCACTCACTGTTAATAATTACAGGGTATAGTCTACTCACCGCTGCTGCTCGGCCACACGCAAACTGGTCAAGTGCGGTTCGGGCGCCACCAGTGTGAGATGGGCACGCAGTCTGCAATTGGTGGGTCCACAGTGGGGCCAGACATGCGTTTGGGCCTGCATGGCACTGAACTTGGCCTGACCACGGCGACAGTCGGTCGAGGCGGGAAACTTGTCGAGCAGTGCACAGGTGATGGGTGCACGCTGACAGTTACCGTGCAGGCGCTTGCCCCGGGCAAACAATTCGTACTGTTGCCAGTCGCCTGTGTCGCGCAATTGTTCCGCCTCCGGTTGAAAGTTACCGCGGTGATTGAGCAATGCCAGCGCCTCTTTGCGTATGGAACGCCAATTGCGCTGCAGTTGCTCTAGCTGCACGGCATAACCTGTGTCGGTGGCCTGCCAAAAAGGTTGCGCACGCAGGCCCGGCATATTGTACAGCGAACGCTGATAGACGCTGGGAAAGAAGCCTTTGTCGGCGCCAAGTTGATGCACTTGGAACGCCTGCTTGTGCTGGCCCAGACGCAGCAACGTTTCGCCCAGTGACATGTAGAAAAACGGTTCCTGTGTGCCCTCCGCCTGAGAATCGACAGCACGTTGCAAATAGGGTAAGGCCTTGGCATAGTTCGCGTTGAGCTTCATCAATGCCAATCCGTAATGCAGCTGAGCCACAGGATCGCTGGACCAACGTTGGAGTGTTTCAGCTGCCACTTGCTGCATCTTTGACAGGCTGGAAACGGAAAGAAAGGCAGTGTCAGCGCGAGAGCTCATACAGAAAGGCAGAGAGATTACCTACTTATTGGACATGAGGTAGCTAAGCGAGAGCTGATTACGTAGCTGCACCTCGTGCGGATAACGCGCGATGAGCTGCTCCTGCACGTGCACTGCCTGCTGTGTTTGACCTGAAGAAGAAATGGAGTTTAACGCAAGCTGATAATGAATATCGCACCGATTCTTACCCAGAAATCGCAGATGTTGTACGCAGCGCTCGCCTGCCGTGCGGTACTCGCTGTGATTGGAAATCAGCAAACCGAAGCCCAGATAACGCTTGTACGACTCGATGGCGTCTCGAAGCAGCACATTACTGCGTCGCAGCTCGGCCAGCTGCTCCAGCGCCCGTGCCCGATGCAGATGAGCCGCAGCTTTGTGTGCGTACGTGTGTGTGAGCGTGTTAAAGGCGCGCAAAGCATTCTCATGATTCTGCAGTTAGTTGGGATTGAGATTTGGTTTAGAAGACATGCGAAGGATTAGAGCACATTATTAGCAGCAACTGCAGCAATGTATGCAAAGAGTGCGCGCGACTAACAAGTACCCTGTACTAGGTTATTAACGTTACGTTAGTTATTTGGTTAAGCTTGACCGTGTTAAGTTATTTGGCATCTTCTTTTTATCGAATACTCAGAGCGTACAGGGTATTGGAAACAAAACACAGTCGCTTTAAGGATTAAGTGGCAATTATCATAAGATCAAGTGGGTGCTTTGATCTCATGTGCAATAAATCCAAACAGCAAATACGTTTTTTGCTACAATTAATAAATATGTTGACTAGAAAACTTGATGAACAGAAACTATAAACCTAAACACACAGATTACTTAAGAACTAAACATGAACTTATCAAAGCGAACATTAATTAAAGCTATGAAAAGACTTTTGTTAATGTTTGATTGTTTTTTTTTTTGTGTGTTTTCTAGTGATTGTTGAGCTAAGAATTTGAATACATAAGAAGTTTGATGATTGTTATGCTGAAAGTTTGTTATCTTTCGTTTCTTACCTCATTGATCATTTCGGCATTGGCCTTGCGAAGCTCCTGCTCGAATAGATCATCGACATCATTATCTTCCTCAACCTGAGCACCAGTCGACTCCTTGGGTTTTATTTCTAACGAGAAATACAGATACATATAACAACAATAATCTGACAATGTGGTTAAATTTTTGAACGGTTAATTTCGAGAGAGTTCCACCTTATAGCTAAAATTAGCATTCGTTTTGTTCTAAAATTATTAACTTACTATGAATATATAGCGTACAAGTATTTTGCTTAGAGTACGAATAGGTGTAACGTATGCCATGAACGAAATAGTATATACTTTAGGATAGATTATAATACGAGCGTTAAGTATATGTCAGATTTGTGTCAATGCATATGATGAATTGGGTTCGTCTGAGATAACTTGTAGACTGTTTTTTTTGTTTTGTAGTATATTGTACATTTAGTAATTACGTGTCCAGGACGGGTCATCTGAATCGGGATCGCTTTCATATTCCTTGGCCGGTAAACGGCCATATTTTGCTTCCAGTCGACTCATCAGTTCCGCATCATCGACATCTGATATTTCGTCTTCTTCCTCATCGCTTATCTCGTCCTCTTCTTCTTCCTCGCCAACATCGCTTTCATCGTGTTCGTAATCCTCTATATCACCATCTTCGTATTCAACATAAATATCTGAAGCTGCTGTCGTTTCGGGTTCCGTTTCTGGATCCGACTTTGTTTCCGATTCTGGTTTCCTTACTATTTCGGATATTTTGATAGGTTCGGATTTCTTAACTGGTTCGGGTTTGCCTCTGTACATCGAACTAAGCTGCTCAAAAGTTTCGGGCACATAGCTAGCCGACAGGGCCACATCATCGCTCAACGCCTCGTTATCGCTGATCTCCACTTCGATCTCTTCCTCGATTTCGATCTCCTCTTCGGAATATTCCTCTTTACAAAATAATTTTCCATTAATATCAAACATAACCTAAGAACATATCATATAGAAAACGTTCAAAATAGTTTCATTCTGAAAATAGTTTGAAAATATTTAGAACCAACTTCGAAAAAGACCGAAGTTAAAATTATAAAGAGCTTATCAACCGTCATCAAGCGGCGGCAGTTCCTCCACGTCATCGGGTATATTATCCTCGGCTGTCGCTATAGTCAGGCGTCGTCTCATGTTGGCCTCCGGCGTGGGCTCCTCGTCTATTTCCGTAATTTTTTTTTTTAACAGAAATTAGTTAGTGTCGAGACTTAGAATAATACTCAAAAGACAACAACAAATTAAGCCATACAAAAATTTACATACATACATTAAATTGACGCATTATTTTTTTTAACAAAGCTGAGACTACAAAAACAATAATATGAGATTAAAAAAAATGTTGACATAAATTGTACAATGTATTAAAGCTAACAATTTATAATATATTAAGTTAAGAAAGTGCAAAAATTTTGTTTTGTTTTTGATCGAAAAATTTTTTGGGTTTTAGTTTATATAGTAGTTAGTTGAATTTGAGATCACGACAATTACAAAAATTAATCGAATTTGACGTTACATTGAGTAGCTTTTTTTGATAAAGTGCTTGGAGGTGTTAAGAACGTAAAGCGGCTTCTTCTACAGGAACTGCTAACGCCAGGAGTGAACAACCAGAATATAATACGAAATTTGCTTGTATTTAGAACTGCTTATATTTATAATGACCGAGAGAAAGTGAACTCAAAAAATATTGATGCTTTCTTTAAGATTATAAATTTGTTTCATATTTGTTATTTGATATTTGACCAATATTTTTACTGGCTCCTGGCACTAACAGCTCGTTATAAGTTAAAGCAGCGATTTATTGCGAATGAAAGAGTTTCGTTAACAAAGAGCATTATTTGGTAGTATTTTATTTTTGGCTCAGCAGCATTGAAAACTCACTTGTATTCGGATTATTCCTTATCAATACAAGGCGTGAGACAAGGGCAAGTGCAATGCCAACGCCAAATTTAACGGCAACTGTAAAATGATTTTTCAGTTTAGTCAACAAATTCAATTGGTAACGAAACAAGATTATGGAAAGTTTAATAACATTTTTGGCTTGTTTTTTTTTATTTATTTTTTTGCACTTTCTTGTACAATTCGCTCAGCGCTTTGACTAACGATAAATGTATTTTATATGCTATAAAGTGGAGCTCCTCACCTAACCGTTCATTGAAAAGAGATGGGAATACATTTTTTGTGGGGCAATACTTACGCGAACCCAGCCAAGATGTTGTGGTAGCTGCCTCCTCGGGCTTCTCTTCCTTATCTGGCTTCTGCTCTGCCTGTTTTTCGGCTGCCTGACGCTGCAGCTCCTCGGCATCGTTATCGTCGACGTCCTGATCGAGGGATTCGAAATCATCATCGTCGTTATCATCCTGAAAGAAATGTGTGAGTTATGGGCTACGAAATTAATTTGAATTTGAGCTCACCTCGTCATTATCATTATTATTACTATCATTATTAGCATCAACATCATCTTCTTCGTCATTATCATCGGCCGCACTTTCAGCTAACGGTTCGATGGACTCTTCCAGCTCATCCTCATCATTGTCATTGTCATTATCGTCGTCATTATCTTCCTCATCCTCAGCAGTTGCAGGCGCCGACAGCTCAGCGGACTCTTCGGGCTCCTCAGCATCGTCTTCCTCATCCTATAAGAAACAATCGAGTTAAGTTTATTTACAGTTGTAGAACATATTTATTCCATACCTCGTCAGCTTCATCTTCATCTTCCTCCTCAGCTGTTTCAGGTGCGCTTTGAGTTTTTGAATGCGAAACGGGCGGCTCAATGGACTCCTCAATCTCCTCCTCAGCATCATCATCATCATCATCATCATCATCTGCTTCCTCATCGTCCTGTTCGTCTTCATCGACTGCGGATTGAGGTGGCTCCAAAGATGCTTCGGCATCATCGTCCTGAAATTTAAAACATCTTGTCAATATTTCACTTTACTCAACTTTTTGATATTTACCTCATCATTATCTTCTTCTTCCTCATCTTCTGCAGTTACATTTTCCGCAGCAGTGTTCTCCTCCTCCTCCTCCTCCTCCTCTTCTTCATCATCTTCATGCTGCTGTTGATCCTCTACCTCCTCCTCCTCTTCCTCTTGCGAATGCAACTCATAATCTTCCTCATCGTGTTCATCATCATGCTCATCATCGTGCTCATCGTCGTGTTCATCCAGAGCCGCTTCGTGTGAATCGTGCGCATCGTGCTCTTCGACGCGATGTTCCTCTACCCAACCATCAAAATAGTTGGAATAGCGTGACTCGGATAGCGGTGTATCCACTGGCAATATGAAATAGGTGAGAATTATTAATAATAACATAATTCCATTAATTTCTCTACTTACAATCCTCCAGCCCACGATTCTCCATTATAATCAGTCCCACCAGGCCCAGGAGTACTGCCATTAGGCCGAAAAATATGATCTTGGCACACCAATGTCCACCCGTGCCATGCTGATGTTGCACGTGCAGATGCACATCGTCGTTTCCCATCTTTGTGATGTGAACGCCGTGGGAAGACGATTCGTCGTCATCTGCAGCAGCCGCATTGTGTCGTGTGTGCGAAATATAGTATAAAGACAAGTGATTACAAATCGCGTAATTGCAGCTAACTGCAGTCGGAGGTTAATCAAAACAAAAACGACAACTTGATTTAGTATAAACGAAGAGTTAAATTGCACTCTCATGGTCTAGTTGGGGGGTGGGGGGTGGCAGAGCGGAGGCAAGGGAAAACAATAGACAGTCAGACAGTGCGTTTTCCTTATAGTACTACATAACTATGATAAGACTACCTTGGAAGCTTGGCTGGCGCAAAACACTCACATCGCCCTCAGACTTGCGATCATCTAGACAGAAAGTTAGTTACACTGGTTAAAATACTGATAAGATTTAAACATAGATATGTATGCATTTATGTATATATACAATATGATATAGTACGTTAAGTTGTTGTTGTTCTGGTTCTTGTCGGTGTCGATGCAAAACAAAGAACGCGCATAGTCATGCGCCTGGGCAGATGGCCAAAACAAAAATGAAATCAAATAGAATAAAAGAAGAATCTCTACGTAAAATTAATGCATGTAAACGTGTGTGCTTGTGTGTGTGAGTGTGAATGCCTTGTGAAATATCCAAAATCTTGGTGGGTGTAAAATCTTCGGGTTGCTCGCGGAAGTCACTTGACTTTGTGCATATTTTTAATAATATCATATATATCCATGATAATAAATTAATAAACGAAGCTTGTCATTTTTTGCGCAGATATTACAACTCTACAAGCGGCGAGTGCATGAGAAAGAGAGTGAGAGCACCTTGTCCCCTCTCTCGCATGCAAACACACACGCACTCTTTAGCGCTCACTCTCTGGCCCTTTTACTTTTGCTCCCGCTCTCTTTATAGCAAATCTACCGGCATTTGTTTACGTCTGCCCTGCGCACAAGATATTCGTAAATACGATTTTATCTTCAATCTTGTGGCCTGCTGTTGCTGCTCGGGCTTTAAATAAACACGAGCAGCATTTCAAAGAGATATGAGATATGTGTTTAAAAGTGATTTCTTTCAAACACGATTTGTCACACGTAAAACTGAAATGAACCAGAGAATGAGAGAAAGACAGGGAGAAAAATGAAAAGAATACCGGGCTAAAGCAATGGATTGGCATTTCAGCCCGGTCAATATATTTTATTGTAGCCTGACAAACGCGCATAGAAATCATAAAAAGCTAAAGAATTATACGATCTGCTCTCACATAGTATATTTATGTACATACATATATTCTGGCACCAGCGGCACACGCATGCGACAACAGGCGCAACGGCGGAGGCAATGTATAATTTTATATAATAGGGCAAAGTTATTTTTAAAGGCGCTCGACAATATTATTTATGCTAATAAAAGAAACTGACATCTACGTTTTACATTTGCTTCTCACGTGTGCATGTGTGTGAGAGTGTAACGGTGTGTGTTTGTGTGTGTGTTTAGAAAACAATTGGAAACTCTTTACGGCGAATGGTTTATGGCTTTTTTCACCTCCCACACTTACCACGTTTTTTGCGCTTATCCTTGCGTTTTCGCGGCTGCACATCGCCCGACATTTTCCACCACCTTCTGTTCTATTATCTCAAAATGCCAATTTTATATTGCGTCTATGATTTTCGGAACCACTTTAGACTTTTTGTTTTATTTTTCTTTTCTATTCTTCTATTTTTCGGTTTTCGAGTGCGGTCGAGTGTGTTGCAAAGGCAAACCGAACGCGATCAGTTCAGCCGCGATCAGCGCACGTAACTGAATAGAGCGGAGCAAGGCGAACAGGCAGGCGCACGTTAATGTAGCAGCGACTGCTTGCTGCTTGGCATCGTCAGAGCTTTTTCGCTTTTTCAAAAATAGCGGGTATTGGGCTTTTGTTCAGTTTTCAAAAAAAAATAAAATAAGCATCGATGATAAGAATTATGGCATACTGTAATGATATTTTATGGCGAACAGTTAACAGAACTGTTATGTTTTGAATTTATGGCAGAGCATGCGAAAAGAAAAAATGCATTTAACATTTTGTTGTGATGTTAATTAACATAAACAGCTGAATTCTCCATACGCTAATAACATATTCGTTTAAGGCATTTTCAGTTGCTTGCATATTGCACAAGCAGAAGAACTTAACCGGAACAGCTGCTTGCCACGATTTATCTGAAACAACTTGAGCTATAACACAAAATATATTCCTTATACGAAGGCATACCAATTGGGACACCATCCTACCATAAAACGACAACACATCCTGATTCATCAAGCCTGCGCCTACCTACTTTGAGACTTTGTCTAGTATTTTCGGTATTATTGGTATTTTAGCATCAGTGGTCACACTGATTTGCTACCATAAAAATTACAAAAAGAAGAACGGAACGAGGGAAAACAACCCAGCACAATTATGTATAGATACGATTGAGATAGAAGTCAACAAAACCCGTTGAAGAATCCGGGCCAAGTGTAGCGTTGTGGTAAGTAGTAAAAACTAAACGAAAATGACGCATTAAATATATATATCTATTCAAATTACAGGCCAGGAGCTACAAACTACGCACTGAGGTGTGTTGAGGTGGAAGAGACGACAACCCGACGACGTCGACGATAATCCGTCAGCGGCGGCGGAGCAATTAGCCACGCCTTGGAGCACGCACAGCCGCAACTATGGCCGGTGATATGTCCATCGGTTGTGCCGCTCTCAAGCGATCGACGAAACTGAAGAGCTGCACCAGTGCCGCCGATACAGACTCGATGCATCAGATGCCGAACGAGCGCAAAGAAAATGGCAATAATACGGGACTATTGATAAAGCCACCAAGTGCACCGCAGAATATGCGAGGTGGCCTGCGAGTCTATAAGATAGTTATACTCGGCGACGGCGGTGTCGGCAAGTCAGGTAAGTTAACGACAGCGCCAACGGCATCTGTATTTCCTCTGTCTGTTTTCTATTTTTTTTTATCGCTGCGCATTTTGATTGTGCCTGCGAAAAATCAATAAATTATCTCAATTTCTTTTACGCTTTGTTTTACGGCCACCCAACCACCCCCCAATCGTCCGGTTTATGCTTCGTGCGTTCGGCAAACTTTGCGTGTACACAAACCAAAACACACACACACATACACGCGCGCGCGCACACACACACACACACACCAACAGCTGTTACCCTGCAGTTCGTGAGCCACAGTTTCTTGGACTACCATGACCCCACAATTGGTGAGTTTGATTGCTTCGATTGCCAACCGTTGTGCGCACCTCTGACCTTTTCAATTTGTCTCTTCCCGCCCGCCCGCTTTGTCCGGCAGAGGACTCGTACCAGCAACAGGCGGTAATCGACAATGAGGCCGCCCTGCTGGACATACTCGACACTGCTGGACAGGTCGAGTTCACAGCCATGCGGGACCAATACATGCGTTGCGGCGAAGGTTTCATCATCTGCTATTCAGTCACAGATCGTCATAGCTTTCAGGAGGCATCCGAGTATCGAAAACTGATCACGCGGGTTCGTCTGTCCGAGGACATACCTCTGGTGTTGATAGCCAATAAGGTGGATCTGGAATCTCAGCGGCGTGTCACCACCGAGGAAGGCAAAAATCTGGCCAATCAGTTCGGTTGTCCGTTCTTCGAGACATCGGCTGCACTGCGTCATTACATCGACGAGGCATTCTATACGTTGGTGCGTGAGATACGCCGCAAGGAGATGCAAAAAGCATTGGGCACCGACACCAGCTCCGAGAAGATTCATACCCGCCATCGTAGTCGCTGGTGGCGCATACGTTCCATCTTCGCTTTGGTCTTCAGACGTCGTCGCAATTTGAACTAAGCAAAGCAAAAAGAATGGCAAAATGAAAGATTTCCTCGGTTCGCAGTGCAACTAAGTGCAATATTAATCGATGCGTTAACTATATATTTATTTGGCTATATATATGTTTCCTATATATAGCACAACCAATCATATATTTATGTGTATATGTGTGTGTTGACTAGACGTTTAACGTACGATTCAAACTGGTTTACCTTGCCTGTTTCCGATCCCAAACCCAACGTAAACGAAAGAGAGAATTGTTACGAACTCTCTGCCATGATTGATTTCAAACCAAAACTATCTGTTGACTATATCTGCATATAGTATATAGTTTTCGATTTCACTAAGGGAAACCCCCAACTTGTTTTTGTAAACTTGTAAATCGATAAAGTTTGCAAACCAACAAACAAACAAAAAACCAAAAGAATTTATGAAACTATATTGTATGTTATTATTGTTATTGACTACGCGACATTGTCGGCGGTTCACTTTAATTGTTTTACCTATATATTTTTTTGTTCTTGAGATATAGACATACTATATTATTTGTAATTTGTTAACAATGCCACTTGTATTTGTTGTAATTGGTATTGTTGAGGTGCAAGTCGCCCAGTGAAAACATGTGAGAATAGTAGAGCAAACGGAAGAGAAGTTTATGTATATGTATAGATATAGATATATACATATATCAATATGTTTAAGCACCAATCCAAAAAGATACATATTAGCAATGCACACGAGTATGTACGTAGTAAATCATAAGATTGTTGATTCCTAGCAAACAAAAATCGGCAGACAAAAAGCAAAAAGAAACACAAACGCAAAATGCATTTAAATTGAACGACAAAAAAAAAACAAACGATTCGAAAATAGAGACATACATAAGCACACGTGTATGAGGAACAATAATGTTAAATCAAAACAAATACGAAACGATACAAAACTGAGTCCTAGCAAAGCCAATAAACGCACTGTCATAGAGCAAAACGCTTAAGGCTAAAATAATGATCGTAATACTAATAATAATACTGAGGATAATTATGATAATATTATCGAATTGGTCAAGTGTACATCAGATAGAGAGCTTTATGTCGCAAAACTGTCCAACAACAAAATCAAGAGCAACAAACGAAATCGAAAGAAAAACAAATGTTTTTAAACAAAATGAGAAAATGATGATTATGTATTATGTGCATGTATTATTATTACTATGTATTACAAATATATATATATATATATATAAATATATATATATATATAGAGAGAGAAAGAGAGAAAAGAAAGATATACATATACAATATATGTATATCTAGAGAAAGGCGCCGATCAGCACGCACACATTAACTAATCGAATAAATGTTGAATTTAACGTATGTATACTAAACACACACATACACATCTAGAGAGCAGAGATCTTTGTAGATGATCCCGAAACGGACACCAGATCGTTTGCAATTTGCACAAAAATAGAGCAGGGAGGCAGAAGATGTATCTTAAATTTGTTAATTAAGTTTATCGAAATGTTTGACATGTTTAAGTTTATTTATTATCCTAGTTATTAGTTGTAATCTGTTTCTGTGAATTTTGTTTTCTTTTTTTTGATTACTTTCTAACATCCATAACGCGTTCGACGCGCATCATCAGACACCATGAGTTCCTCTCATCAATGTTACTGCATCTGCATCCCACACATAGCACAAAGCAAAATGGGCTTTAAATGCTAAAAATATATATTTATATTTGTTATTAACACAATTCCAAAATTGTTGAACATCTTGAAAATTGTACCAAAACTAACTATGATTTAACTATGTAATGGACATGAAAAACGAAGAACGGCCATCGAGCTAAACTACAGATAACAAGATTTATAGGGTTTAATTTTTTTGCCAGAGTTTATAATAATATAATGCGGGTATATGAAAGCAAGCTTTCCAAAACGAAACCAAACAAAATGTTAAATATCACACATACGAGTATGTATTTCCCCAAGAAACAATAACGATGAACTAGAAGTTAATTGCTGCTAAATGCGCAAGTTTTATATTATAATAGAACAAGAGTTTTTCTTTTCGTTTTTTTGCGATATTTCAATTGGACATCGCTGCGAGCGATATCGATTGAAGCTATTTAAATCGTACATTTTAAATGTAAAAAAAAAAAGGAATAAAATACAAAAAAAACACCCTGAATAAAGATTTTTGAAACCCCGTTAATGGCAAGAATTTTTTACTAACCAGGGCAGAGAACATTACGAAAACACACAGATTATTTTGATTTTATAGTTTTTTTGTTTATTTTTTATTTATTTAGTAAAATATTCAATTTTTTTTTTGTAATTTTGAAAAGAAATGATTTTTTTTTGGTTTATATATGTATATGTATACATATACATACATATACACATATATAATTCTAATTTTGGTAATCTGGTAAATGTGTTTGTTGTTTGTTTTATTGTATAGGAAGCAAAACTTTGAATGCACAAAATTTACAATTACTTTCGCTGACGCTTGTTCATATTTTTCTTGGTTTTTTTGTATTTTTTTTTTATTATTTTATTTTGTTGTTTAAATTGTGTAATAGTAACTGTAGAAAATAGTATATACGTATATATATACATACATATATATATGTATATGCTGCATGTATGTGTATATATAGCATTTGTAGAAAACGGCGCATTTCTTTTGAGTTTTGTTTTGTGTGAGAATTACACGATTTGACGGTACAAAATACAAAAAGAGACATACACACATATATGTACTGTATATTTTATAGATATATATTTAGGTATTTTATAAAATCATAAAATACGCTTTATTTATCTTGTGTTTTGAATGCAAAATACAAATATTTTTTTAAAAACTCGAACTTCTGCACGTGAAAATTGAATGCATCTTTCTCTCACTTGTGGCTTACGTTTTTAGTTTAAACATTTTCAATTTCATTTGTTACGACTTCTTGTTTTTTTTTGTGTGTTTGCAATGTAGTTTTCGTTCATACATATATGGTAATTGCTGATTTTATGTTTATTGGCGGTCTCTGTTTGAATATATATGAAGATATATATATGTATATATATATATATATATGAGTCAAAAAATTGTAATTGGTATGTTTTATGAATGCTTGCTTAACTCTTCTCCTTCTTCAGTTTGTTTGTTTGTTTACTTTTCCTCATCTTCTGCATTTGCATTTGTAGTTGTAGTCGGTTTATCATAATTTTTTGTTGCCTTAAGACTTGAAAAAAATGAATAACTGCATCATCACTCATCGACACGCACACACACACACACACAAACAGAGATACACATGCAGAGGGAACACGCACACACGCACATGCACACGCTCAGAAATGTGGTACAACATTTAAGTTGGCTTTTAATCTCAAAATCAACGGATATTACGATGATATAGGACATATAGTTAGCATACATAAGTGTGTTGTATATAGTATCTATACGAGAGTAAGTATGTATCTTGTAGTTATTTCCACGTATTCTTGTTGCTGTTGTTGTTTGCGCGTTGACTGATTTAACGCCGTGAGAGTTGTTTACAAATAATAATAATAATGCGATATTTATTATTGTGGTTTACTTCGGTTAATAACTACGCTAGATTGTATATAAAATCAAATCCGCATTTGACATTTCGCCCAATTCATCGACTTTTTTCTTCATCTTGTTGCAGTATCTGTAGTATGCTCTCTTGTTGTAGATGCTGATCTTGTAGGTGCCGGAATCTGCTTGTTGTTGTTGTTGTTATTCTGATAAAAGGTGTGTGTCTGTGTGTGGTCGTGTGTGTGCTGCTGTGGTGTGTGTTGTGTATGTAAAGAAAGTTCTTTTTGTTTTGTTTTGATATTTGCTCTTTTAGAGCAAAAGGCATCTGGGCTTCTTCTTTTTTTTAACTTGCAGGGCAGCCTTGGTTGCTGTCTCGAATACCTCTCGCACACCCTCCTTGGACTTGGCCGAGCATTCCAAATAGGCAAAGGCATTAATTTTCTCAGCCATGGCGCGTCCCTCCTGCGGCTTAACCGGCTCTTGCTTCATCTTTGCCAGATCCTGCGGTAGAATGCAAACAGTAAGTTAAATTGCCATTGCAATGATTTTAAGATATTATAAAGACTTACCCGAATTGTGTTAGGATCATTTCGCAAATCTTTCTTATTGCCTACCAAAATGATTGGAACGTTGGGACAAAAATGTTTGACCTGCAAAATGTTTGAAATTATTCGTTAAATATTATATTAATTACGCTTTGTGTACAATTATTTATAATTACCTCTGGCGTCCATTTTTCGGGAATATTTTCTAGTGAATCGGGTGAATCCACTGAGAAACACATTAGTATAACATCAGTGTCAGGATAACTCAGCGGTCGCAGTCTGTCGTAATCCTCCTGACCAGCTGTATCCCATAAGGCCAACTCCACCTTCAAAACAAAGACAAAGCAAAATTCATATTGTGAACAAGGGAATCACGCTATATTTTTGTACCGTATAAACTGTATAAACATCTAGAATATGTAAGTAAATATATTTGTATGAGTGTTTCTTGGGGTGAACCTACATTATTATGGAGAGAGTGATAACGCCCGTTAAGTTTGCAATTATGTAGCACAAAAGCGCTTCACATCACATCGCATCACAAAGAAGAGACGAAGCCAGACGCGAGGAGAGTTAACTTCAAGTTGAAAGATAGCACAAGGAACTGGCGGAAATGCCAAACGTATTAATCAGACTCAATACGTAGAAGAATGACGTGAACGACAGAAACACCGACAACTCTCACACACAGATACGAAGATGTAGATGTAGATGTATGCAAGTATTTTTGTTTGCACGGGCTGGTTGTATTTATGTACATCATATGTAAACGTTATCCAAACACAGGCGCCGCCATATTGTGCTGCGCAAATTGTTTATTTCCCAAAAATCGTATTCGAAAATATTAGAAACGAAACAATTTGCAAAAAAAAATAAAAACAACAAAACATGACTTAATGCAAATCAAAATGGCATACAAAATTTTTTTAATGTTTTTTTTTTCTTTTTTTTATTACAATTGAGAGCGAGAACGAGCGCGAGCGCGCGCGGCTGGCTCCAAACGTGAGTGAGCACCAGGTACCAATTGGATGCGGGGCCAGATAAAAAGAGAAGAGACTGAGGCAGGCGGGCAGGCTGTCTGGATGGGGGGAGAGTGCGAGAGCGAGGCAACGCGCAAAACTGTATGTGCGCAACGGGCTTGTATAAGACGAACGACGAAAAGAGCAAGAGCACAGTAAGAAACGGAAGGAAGGGAGCTTGCTACACAAGTACATGTATTAGTAGTGGTAGTAGCAACAGCAGTATACGAGTTCGTGCGTACGAACGTGCCTGTGCCAGAGAGTATATGTGCGCGTGTGTGGGTTGTGTGTGTTTGTAAGGAGGGGACAGCTGGAGAGAGCGAGGGAGGAAGTCAAGTATGCCTTCCGACAATTGATATTGACTCACAACTTTTATTTTACAAAATGAGCATATAGTGCACTGGAGGCACAGGCACAAGGAGAGCGGAAGAGAGAGAGTGAAAGAGCGAATTTTGAAGGGATGGGACATTTATGTGTTGGTGGGGATGCACTATTTGAAAATACAAAAATAAAATTCGATGATCAGATGATTGCAAGGAGCCGGGTGATTAGGCTAATGCATGATAGGGTAATAGAAGACGGACTTACCTGCTTGCCATCGACTTCGATGTCGGCGACATAATTCTCGAAGACGGTCGGCACATAGACCTCTGGGAATTGGTCTTTGCTAAAGACGATCAGAAGGCAAGTTTTACCGCAGGCACCATCGCCGACAATTACCAATTTCTTGCGAATCGTCGTCATTGGAGGTTCTGGAATTGGCAGAGAGCAGATGCAACGACAGCGGCGGCGACGGCGTCGACGACGACGGACGATGCGTTGTGTTTAATTTATTTGCGAAAACTGCGCGAGCTGGTTGAAAAATATCAAAGTGAAAAAGCCACACACACACACGCGCGCACACACATAAACGTAGAGCCACAATCTCTCACTCTCACTAACACATTTACAAACACACTTGAGTCATACACTTTGAATGGCTCTCTCTCAGAAAACGTCTGGTGTTGTTGTTGTTGTTCTTGTTGCCGTTGCTGCTGACGATCTATAGAAAAGAAGAAGCATCAGCGAACAGCCAGCCGCATGAGGCGTTTTTGACAATCACCCGTTGTTGGTGGTGGGGGTTCTTTTTGGCCAGTTATGTATGATGAACGTACACACTTATCTGTATGTATGTATGTGTAAATTGCAATGCTTGGCTAACAGTCTCCAATTGTTCAACACTTGATGCATACATACATACGTATGAGCGAATGTATTTGAAAGCCCGTGATTTTCGTGCCTTGTTATTCGTATTGGTTGGATTTGCTAGTGCTCGCTTTAACATGCATGTGTATTTGCCTCTATTTTCAATTATAAATACGACTGTATGTTTTGAGATAGTCCAATGGTCGCGTCATAGGTTTGTTTCCTCGCCCGCCACCACCAACAATTCGTCGTTCGTGCGTTTATTCCAAAAACATCATCATCCACTCGCATTTATCTATATTGTCTGTGAGTTTGATTGCATAGCTGTGTGTGTGCGCCCGTAGCTTTAACTGTATGTGTGTGTGTGGAATTTTTTCACTGCTCTTTCAACTTTTTCTCACTTACAATTAATTTAATTTTATTGTTACACTTAGTACGAATTCGACACTTAATATGCTTACAAAATGGCACAAATATGTTGATTCTTATGCGTCTACCGTTATTCGTTTCGTATAAAATGTATTACAATTAAAAATTCGACGTTTTTTTTCTCATGCAAAATGACGATGAATTTTCTTGGTAGATGAACAACCAACGCCTTCGTGCGCTGCAGAGTTGCGCTTCGATTACAGTGCTGGAAAATGCTTACCAATTGATAAGCTGCAAATAAAATTATCGAAAATAAGACTGAGTAAATTATTTATATTCATGGACAAAAAACCTGTTGGTATATTTGAAATGGCTATAATTTTGTAGTAATTGTTACATATTTTAATTAAACATTTGTTAACATTAATTACATATCTTATTACTATGCTTAGTGAAGAATCTTTGTAACTGCTACACAGTGAACCTTCATACTCTCATCCCTAATCAGATCTGCTTCTTGACGTTCTGGTCGCATGGCCCGGCATTCGACAAATAACTTTGTTATTGAAAATTGTTTGAGCAGCTAATGTAGAAATGGTTTCTTTAGACGTTGTAAAGTCCAAAAAGAAAACATTCAGCAAGAAGAATAAAACAAAAAGAAACAGGCAAAAAGGTAAACCGAATGTTAACAGAGGCAAAGCTGCTGGAATCGAGTTAATTAAAAAACGATTTAAGACTGAAAACATTATACCTGGCCCAGGCAAGAATGTTGCCAAGAAACCCAGCTTGAAAACTCCCAATGGAGTTAATAAACAGAAATCATTGAAGAATAAACTTAGTAAGGACTTTGAAATCAAATATATTTTAAATGATAAAGGAAACGAAAAAGACTTTAACTCAAATTGTGGTATGTAGTGCAGCATTCTTGATTTACACATTTTTAAAATCATATATTTTACAAGCAGATAATGCATTTTTATTTGAAAATAATGACTCAAACGACGAAGACGGCGAAAGCTCTGAATATACTTTGGACGATGATGAAAATTTCTTCAGGAAACCAGAGCTATTTGTATGTGATATGGAATTAGCTCCTCTGGACTTGGTGCCAGATACAGACAAACAGGAAGAAAAGCCGTGGCTTCTGGATATGGAAGAGCAAACCGATGCAATAGTTACCAAGATTTTGGTATATGAAGATGTATTTTCTGAAACAGAAGACAACTTTGAATCTGAGGTAGAACCAGAACACAAAATGAACGTTGAATCCGAAACAAACCCAGAAGCCGAATCCGAAACAGAAGCAGAAGCCAAGCAAGAAACAGTGTCAAAAGCTGAACAGGAACCTGAAGTCAAAGCCTCGATTGTTTCTTCTGCCGACCAATTGGAAACGTATATAGAGCCAATCGTTATCGATGATGACGATGATGAGACTTCAATTGTTGAGGATGAAGTGGACATTTTTGCTGGCACCAAACTGGATACAGAGCTGCTGGACTCGGAGCCGCTGGACTCGAAGCTGTTGGAGCTGAGCGTGTTTGAGAATAGCCTCAAAACGAATTATGTCTTGGCCGTTCTAAAGCAAGACATGGAACTGTATGGCACAGTTGTGGTCACCTTGTTGTGCGGTCGAATCACCATCAACGGTTACAAAGCAAGACCGATGGAACCATTGACAATCTTCTCGCCCAAGGGCTTAAATTGGGTTGTAATTTCTCCAATGGCAAACAAAAAATTGCCTAAGGATAAATTCAATTGGAACGATCTCAACAATATCTTCTCGCGTGCCCAGCTCGATAACATTTTGGGCAACTATGATGGGCAACGAAATGCCATTGTTCTGTTGCAAAGGAATAGTGGATCACAGAAAGTGCAAAGTACATTTTCCAAGCACATGGCGGAAAATGTCTTCCCATTGGTGAATACCGCCAGTCGACCATATTATTCCAGCGAATACATACTGAACTGCCTGGTTCAGTGGTCGGACAAAAGCAAAGGAGTTCAGGTGCCCACGGTGTGGACAAAGCTGGCGCTGCAAACGAGCACTCGCCTCATGGTCACGGGCGGCAAAGGTGTGGGAAAATCAACGCTGCTGCGCTATCTGGTGAATCGACATCTGCATCAGCCTTATCCGCGGCTGCTGTTCATTGATCTGGACATCGGTCAACCAGAGTTGTTTGTGCCACAGACAGTTTCATGCAGCATCATCGATGCGCCACTTCTGGGACATGGACTCTTTCTCAACAAGCAACCGGAGCGGGCTTACGTTGTGGGTCACGTGAACATCGTAATGTGTGCGGAGCAATATGCGCGGGCGGTGCGTCAGTTACTTTCCTACTGCCGCGGGAATCCCGACTATCAGGGTATTCCTTGGCTAATCAACACCATGGGCTACAATAAGGGTTTCGGACTGGAGCTGATGGCGTTGATTGTTGACTGTGTGCAGCCAACGGATGTGGTACAAATCGCCAGTAATAGACTCATTAACAATTTTGATGAACCGTTGGACAGCAATTTCCCATCTAAGGTGAAACCAATCATTTATGTGACGGATGAGTTTAAAATCGATGGCTCCCTGCCGAAGTATGCACATCATCATATTCACAGCGTGGTGCCGCCAGTAGATCGTACAATTAAAGCATGGAAGATGAGTGCCAAGGATGTGCGCTACGCCAATCTTTTGTCCCGACTGAGCACAACGTTGCGCGGCAATGCAATGCATCTAACGGAATGTTCGCCTGTCCAGGTCAATCTGCAGGAGCTGCAAATTAAGCATCTCACGTCGGAGGAGTATACGCGAGAGGAACTTATTGCCGGCATGGAGGCGAACTTGGTGCATCTGTGCAAAAGTTCAACGCACACTAAGATAATCGAGTGCTTGGGGATTGGTAAGTATACTAGAACGAAGTTTGATTGATATTCCCAGAATTTGATTTCAAATTGCTTACAGGTGTTGTACGCGCCATCGACTATGAGGCTAAGAAACTTTATTTGGTGCCAGCGATGCCCTTAAAACGCCTGACAAGCGTCAATTGTCTCGTGCTAAGCGGAGATTTGTGCCTGCCGCAGGGATTCTTTAAGGATCAGGGTCGTGGTGTAGCCAACAGTGTGCCTTTTGTATTTTTCATTGACGATTCTAAAGCGTCGAAGAGCGTTCAACAGATTTATCATCGAGCACCTGGATTCCTCGGGAATCCGCGAAGACAAGTTTAAGTCACTCGACAAGTTGTTTGTAGAATATAGAAATATAAGAGTTGTTACATACTGAAATAACAATTGGTTTTATTTGAATCTAGCCTAATGGGAGAGATCGTATCTGCCTTTGAGTATGCGTCGCATCAGCACACGTCGACCCTCCGGTGTGGACATGCGGGCATCCCAACCATGGACATTGATTCGCTTCACCTCACGCGGCTTGGGGAAATGGCAGCGTACTTTGGGTTTGAGCACGGCACGGTCGAAGGCATGTTTCTGGCGCACAAACAATGTTTGCGCTGTATTTATAGCCGATAGGCACGTTCTGGAATCGAGGACAATATAAGTGTTTAACACAAAAACGTTAATTATTTTTTGTTTTTACCTTTGCAGCAGACCTTGCAGCATGTTAAGTAATTGTAAATAAAATGCAGTGAGACCGTATCGCGAAAACGGCAAAGCTACCAAACAAACGAGAGCAGTGCTGTAAAGCGCATTGCTGAATTTGTTTTATCGATAAAAGACATGCCGATAGCGATTAGCAAACGTTGCTTTCAATATTAAACTCCTTACAGCGTTCGGTCACATTGCCATTCAAGTGCCGTCGTTTGCTCCAACAATAAATCGCGCTGGAGCAGTATGTTTTGTGTGTTGTTATACTAGAAAAAGTGAAAATCGCAAACAAAAGCCATGTAAAGACTTAAACGTAAATTAAATAATTTACCAATCGCTTGAGGTGTACATAAAACGCACATGTAGTGCAAGTCAAAAAGGTGCCCTTTTTATTAACGGTGACGAGTGCAAAGGTGCAAGTGAAAAACCCAACACATACCATTCATACATACAAATGTACGTGTGTGTGTGAGTTTAAGTGCAGCTGCCGTGAGCGAGCGAATTTCTGTTTCTGTTGGAACACACAATTTTGGCAGCACAATCCCCCAACATCATCGGCAAAAGAAGCACAAGCAGGCGAAATTGAAGTGCATTTTATACATGCCTTTACTTAAATAGAATCCCGCGAGCAGAGAGGTAAGTTTCAGTGTGGCGTGTGCTTTGCATTTTATTTTTACATGCACATGTCTGCATGCTTGCATGCTCATGTATGTGTGCGTGTACTGCACACTAATTAGACTAATAAGCAAACTAAAAAAAAGAGCAATTGTTTGAGAATTTAAAAAAAACACGCAGCATTCTAGCATAGCCAAATATTACAACAAGAAATCGATTTTCCTGAACTTGCAATTTTCCACGGCTGACTGACTCCATGGAGTAGGCAGCAGCCAAAGGCAAGCAGCCAGGCGGGCAGGCAGCGCCAACCGCACCAGCAGCAGCAGCAGCTGTAGAATGGGGAGCCGGCGACGTTGACGCCGACGTCGCTGCCAACATCCATATGCGGCATATGCGGAACGCGTCGCGTCGTCTGTGTGGCAGGCGCAGCAGCCGCCACAGCAGCAACAACAACAACCGCACACACACACACACACATAAAGTATACATAAATTGAATTTCGAAACACGGAAGCGACGAAAAAGATGCGAGAGATGGAGATGAGAGTCTCCACAAAACGCCCCAACATGACGACTCGACTAGCTTGTTGTTGTTGTTGTTATTGCTCTGCTGCTGTGGCTTGCTGGTGTTGATGATTTTGTTGCTGGCTGTGCGTGTGCGTGTGGGTCTGCCTTGTGCGAGTGTGTGCGCTCTCGTCCATCAGCGCAGGCAACTTGATGCCAAAAAAAAACTCGACCAGTTTTCATTTAACAGATTTCTGCAATCATCATCAGGATGTTGTGGGCAAGCGATGTAGGAAAGGGCAACGCGGTGAGAAGGGGGGACATGCTGGGTGGATGCTGTCACAGCAGCCCTTTTTCTCTCTTTCCCATCCATCCCCACACCCGCAATTACTCACTCGTCCGTCTGTCCTACTATGATGTGTGTTTTGATGACGGCACTCAGCGACGGCGACGCAAGCAGCGGCACCGGCAGCAGCAGCGACGCACCCGCACTGATTTCAACGTGTGCGTGCACGCGTGAGGCTGTCTCTCTGCGCGAGTGTGTGTGTGTGTGTGTGCAATACACGCACAGAGCATTAGCAATTCCACGCTTGTTGTTGTTTCTCTTTTATTTTTTGGCGGATGCTGCTGCTGCGTGGCCCAAAAGGGGGATTGTCCCTTGTCATCCACCATGTTCGCCGCTCTACTTCTCTTCTCGCCTTTACGCTCCTCCTCTGTCTGTCCCTTATTTGCCTGCGCACCCTTATTGCGTGCGAATTTCAGTATGTGTGTGTGTGTGTAAGTGTGTGCGTGTGCTCGAGGGGACAACAAAAATTACTTTTACGACCATTTAGCATAGGTTGTGTTTTCCTTTTCCTATTCTCTCTTCTTCTTCGCCCATTTAGTGTTTCATTTGATGCGTTTTTAATCAGACTGCGTCAATTTGTCGCCCGTTAATGGCGCAGGCGTCACTTGCCGCCGCCTGCTTCACAGTTGTCCAGCCACTCCAGTCATCTGCACACATTTCTATTTCCTCATCGAATTCTAATTCTGATTTCATCACCAGCTGCGTTTTATGTAATTATAATTTAAATACGTTCGTCTGGATTTGTGATGCCTCTTGCCTGACTTCCCCTTCCCTCAGCATGTTGGCTAAAACAAACAACGACAAAAAATAGCACATCTTGATGCCCTCTCCCACTCTCTCCCTCTTTCTTCGCCTTTATTTCTTTATACTTTGGTAGCATTAGTCATAATGAAAAATCCCGCACTTCCTGTCTATCTCTCACTTCGAATAGAAAGTTAATTGAATAGGCCGCTAGACTTGCTGGTACGCTTTAGAATTAGCAGAGAAAGGGAGAACGCGAGGGGTAGAGAACTGTCAAATTGAATACATAATAAAATAACTGGCCCAAGGTGTCTGCTATTGTTTACTTTTATTTATTACGTATTGCATGCTTCTTTGCTTTTTGTTAGGGCATTCACGCTTCGTTGTGTCCAGCATGAAGTTACGTAGCTTTGAGTACAAATTCGTGGTTGTTTTTCTTGTTTTCTTCAGCCATTCCATGGGCCGTTGGAGTACAAAAATACACACACACACACACACAAACGAATTGAATCTATTCGTATCCCATGGCCGCCGCAGCTGTTGTTGCGCGGCGCACCAGAGAGTTTGTTAACGGGGCACAGCAACAGACTGCGATCGGCTGTCGACTTCATCAACGCCTGCTAAAGTTTTTTTTGGCTGTGTGTTTTATTTAACATTTGTTTGATTTTTTTTCTTTTAAATATACACAATTTTGATGAAAAAGTTAAGCAACAGCACTGCTGCTGCACCAACAAACACAACAGCGAAAGGAGACAGAAGAACAACCAGAGTTGTCATCAATTATGCATGCAAGTGAATTGTTCGCGCATTGCGTCTGTTGATTGTCAACGTTGCAGCGTTGCGGCAACTCTTCCTCTCGCAACTTTTGCTCTCCCTCTTTTCCTCTCATTCAACTGCATTCGGCCAATATGGCGACCCGGCACGTAAACACACACACACACACATATACACGCACACGTCGTTGCTGTTGCTGCGGCCCCACGCAAAAATATTTCTTTTTGTCGTATCGTAAACTCAGCGTAACGTAACGTTTCGAAAACGTAACGTAACGTATTAGAGCATTGGCCCCGCGCAACTTTTCGCTGCAGGTCACAACGAGTTGGCGACACTTTGTGAAGTGATTAAAGACTTATCAACTGAGCACATTAATCAAACATGATGACAGAGTTAGGTAAATACACAACAAACTTGTTTAGCAAGTTAATCAATTGTTAAATAACATAACTGTAGAGCAAACACAAATACCTTGATAGCCTTAGCTTTTTTGTTGCAGTAGCCATGCAAAGTCTCGGCCCTAATCTCAGTTAAAACTAGATGAATCTTGATATGCGCACTCTATTTTGCCTTTACATATTTACTGTAATCTCATTCGTTCGATTTCCGTCGTTGATTGTTTTTGTCTTAATTAGAAATCAAATTGAGAGAGGAGGTAGGGGAAATTAGAACGCGAAGAGGGCGTGGTCGTCGTTGTTGTCGCTGTCCTCGTTGTCATAGTCCAATTACCGTCAATTAAACTCTCGTATCGTGAATTGACTCGGCACTCTGCAACTCTGCATCATTTGTCGAGCTGCTGGTAGCGTCGATTTTCTCGCATTTTCTTGCATTTTCGCCGCACGTTGCAGTTGCATCGTTTGCAATTGCAGCTCACTGCGTGATTTCGTGCCATTTGGCTGATTCTCGGGTTAGGGTTAACACCTTTTTTGGGTTCGCATGCAGATGATGATGATGATGCCATTTTTGTTCTTCTGCCGCTTCTTCTGCTTTTGCTTTTGCCAAATATGCAGTGTCGGCTTGCATCGGCATTCCGGCTCATTGCCCAATCTTCTCGAGCTCTCCATGCTCACCCTGAACAGTTGAGCAATTGCCGGAAATTGGGTTACACATCATCAGCTACCTATTTTTTGTTTTTGTTTTTTTCCCTCATATTTTTTTGGACTTTTATTTTCTCACATTGTTTGTTTTGAGTTTTTCATTTGTCGCTTATCTTTTGTGCATATCTTTAAACTGTTATCATATCTTACTACGCGACGCAGTGACCATAAATATATAAATATCAAAATAGATAATAGTTTAAAGTCGTCTCTAATGCTCATCATGTGCTCGTGGTTTTTTTGACCCAAATAAGAGCGAAATTCGAGTTGTGTTCCCATTTGTAAGCTTGTGAAACTTGTTGTTTCTTACAGATTCCAAATCGAATGTGTCTGGTAATTTATTGGGCGACCCTCTGTCTCACAGTCTCTCGCAGACTGGCTGCTCCTTAAATTTCCAACAAGTCGTATTCATAAATTTGTCGCATTTTTGGGGCTGCAGTTTGTTGTAGTCTCATGTAGTTGTTGTCATTTTTACATATCATTAAAAATTTTGAAAATGCGACACGCCTTTAACTTGGCCAAACTTGGGCTACACAGAACCGGGCGTATTATAGAACCCCCCAGGCAAACTGCCGGCTATTTTTGGGTAATTGTGGCCTGCTTTCATTATGTTTCGTTTTCTACTTGTGCAGCGAGGCCTAATGCATTCCCGGGCTTTCCAGTGCACAGTTCCAGTTCATTGAGTACGTAATACACATATTACAGAGAGCGAGAAAGAGAGAGAGGGAGAGTGAGACGGAGACAGAGAGGTTGAGCAAGGGAAACAGCGTGCAGCAGGGGCTATTTTGGACGACAAGATTGTGGGTCAAACATGCGCTGTCATAGAGAAGGAATACGCACACACACAGCCAGAACACACACAGACACATAAAAAATATATATATGTATATATAACAATTTTTTCAATCAGGCAGAAGCATAAACAAAGCACAAGCAACAAACAATCCATTAAAAGTTCATTGGAGACGCGCCCATTGCGGGGCATCGAATTAATTAAAGCTGCTGGAAGAGCAAGAGAGAAAGAGAAGACAGCGGGAAGTGGGTAGACAAGGGAGTGAAAGCTGTACAGCAAGATTGAAAGAAATTGTTTTTTATTATTTCTTGGAAAGAAACATACATACATGAAATACTTGCAGCATGTGGAAGAAATAAATTAAAAAAACAAATCACATAACGCGAATACAATCATAAAAATACCCTGTAGTAAACAAGTTTTATGAATAGACAAAGGTCAGCGTCAAAGTAAAACGAAAATGTTGGGTTAAAGTGCAAAGTTCTCCACTGCAAATATGCTCTGAATAAACTTTATATAAAGGTTGACATCAAGAAAAACTTTAAAAGTTTTTTACGATAGGCGAAGAAACTCAAAGAATAACGAGCAATTAGATAAATGAGTTCATTTTCAACTGAAAGTTATCCAAATTAATTCATTAATTTAACATATTTAACAGTCGCATATGCCCACTCTCTCTGACAATCAGCTTAAGAGGTATACCAAAAAGCATAAGTCAAAATGCTGCGTAAGCCTGCGCTCAGAAACGTCAGCTACAGAGCGCGATGGCATTAAGTAGGCGCAGTTACAGTTTGGCCACGAAATACGTGTGTGTGTGTGAGTGTGCGAGACTGAATGTGTGTGAGAAAGAGTGTGTATGTGTGTGCGGTCATAATGAAAATAAATTTGTTTATGCGCGTACTTTGTGGGCTTTGTGAAAGAAAGAAACTCTTTGTTGCCGAAGCTGCTGCAGTTGCTCCATGCAAGAAGCAACACTTTTGTGACACGTAGCAGCAACCACAACACACGCGCACACATAGAACTCTTCTGTATATGCATCTGCGGAGGGAGGGAGGGTAGCACCTTACCGCCCACACTTGTGTAGACGTTTAAATGCAACGTTAATTGGCTGCACTTTGGCCCAGTCGGTAGGGAGATAATGAAATGCCCGCAGCGGCAAGTCGGCAGGCGGCAGACGGCCGCATGTTGCATGCAACATCCCCACAAGTGTGTGTGTGTGCCACTCAACTCTAAATGCATGGCTAATCACATTAAAGATAGCGATATGTCTTTGTGCGGCACTTGAATAGCGCCCGCGGCTTTTATCAAGCGTGGGCGAACAGCATCGGTAACATCATCGTCATCATCATCATCATCCTCATCCTCATTCCCCTCATCATCATCATGATCATTGCCGTCGTCAGCTTTATGGATTGGCGCCTTTTGTTCTTGCTGTTGCAACGACTCGTACCTTTATTAGTTTGCTTTTGTTTGCTCAATTTATGGACTCAACTCTCGACTCCATTGAACTCTAGCTTCAGTTACAGCTGCAGCTTCATTTCAGTGTTGTGTGCCATACACACACGATACACAGATACACACACGCACACGCACACAAACAGTCGAACTGCACACAACAGATAAACTTGTTCTCAGCTAGGTTTACCCTGTAACTCTGCGTGGGATTGAGTAGGGTCTTTTAGGAAGAGAACTGTTTATAGAGAGAGAGAGAGAAAGTGAATTAAATTCTTGGAAAGTAATATAAATTAATAGAATAAAGCCTTAAATACTAATAATATTAAAAAAACAATTTAATACTAAATTCATCTTTAATTATTTTAAATAAAATCTATTTTTAAATTTGAAAAAATACATAAAAATAAACAAAATCTATATAGTGAGAGAGAGAAAGCTTAAGCTTTGAGAAATTTTGTTAAATAGTAGATTGAGGATTAGATAAAGATACATACTATAATTATTAAAGGCAACGCTTTAAAGGCTTATTTTCCTTCTCTTATATACAAGCATGCCAGCTATGCAAATATTTCCCTAGAACTTCCCTTAAACTTCTCTAAGACTTGCCCAGGCAACTCTCTAGTTCATATTATCATTAATTTTCCCAGGGTATATTTGAGTTCTATACCTGCACGCAGTCTCTTCCCCGTTTTGTTTTTGTCTCTGACTGCTTTGCATTTGGCGCAATGCTAATTCATTTGCATACACACACGGAGTACAGAGCAACAGTAACAACAACCACAACAACAACACCCACAGCAAAGTTCTCCGCTTGTGCCTCATTCTCATTCATGCCAAAACTGCTGCCAACTTGACTGATGGCCCCGGCATGCTTGGCTGCATTTTAAGTTCATCTATTTGTGGCATATTGCCTGGTGGCCACTGTTCCCAGTTCCCAGTCGCCAGTCGACAGTCGTCGCTGCTCCCTTCTCTATCTACACTCCCGCACTTTCTCGTTCCACACTCCGACACTCCCTTCCTCCCACTCCCTGCTCATTACCATGCCGGGCCAGAAGTCGCCGGCAAAGAGCTGTTCAATTAATATTGTTGCCCACTTTGAAAATATACAAATTGCGGCAAGTGCTCGTCGTGGCAGAAGGAAAGGAATGTTTAGGAAATTTAACCATACTTAAAGGTAGCGCTCTCCATCGGTTCTATGCTAATGTTATTTACGCATGTTTATGACAGCCAGCCTGCTGTGCGGAATTTCTTTAAGAATCTTTATGCTGCGTGCCGCACTGCATGTTGCATTTATCATTAATTGATGACGACTCCCTGGCATGCAGCAGTGTTGTGGCACCATTTAATGTGCCTCAATTATGTCGTTTTCCAATTTTTTATTTTATTAGTTTTCCACACAGTTTTCCAGACGCCAAACCCATTTCGAACATCGACTAGTATGCCAAAGGCTATGCACTCTGCTTGGCCCCATTATTCATTGTATTCCTAGTCGTGGGACTGAGTGAGTGGCGTGTGATTGTTTTTACGCGCAATACGCAAAACTAGAAATATCAATAAATAAACGCCGTCTTTGTTGATAAGTTTCCGGCTTCGAATCGAAATCCAGAAACCATTTGTGTGATTAAGGAAATCGTAATGTTGCTCAACTATTTGTCATAATCTTATCGATGCCACGAAATAGTATGAAAAAAAACAGAGAAATAATGAAAATAACCAATTATGTTTGGTTTATGATAAAACCACAGATGTCAAGGAGTTATTCGATCAATTAAAATAAAAAATAAATTATTTAATATATTAACAAAGCAAAGTTTAGTTCGATATGGTTTCATAAGGGTTATTCCCAAAAACATGGTTCTACAATTTAAATTAAAGTATAAAAAGAGTATTAATCTAATATTTCAACATCATACAGTTATGCGTACAAAACCAAACTTAGTTTGGCGGGTTATTCCTATTTCAGTGGTTCGATTTGAATAAAGTTTTGACAGCTTTTTAAAGACCTATAAAACTATAGTTGTGTTTAGTATGATTTCAATATTCTTGATAATTTACAAAAAGAGCAGCTATGCAATATACAGGGATTGCTAGTTAAACTGACCCATTGCTAGTAATACAGGGTCGCAGTTGTCTCCTAAGTTGACTTGACTTAAATATAGTCGAAATCCATTAAAATTTCCGGCATATTTCATTAAGAAAGTTATTAACTTATCGCCTATGCATATGTAAAGAGTATTTTCGGTTTTTCCTATGCATATCTCGGTCTTTCAACTGTACCGAATGCTCGAATTTATTCACAACTTTCCATTTGCGTTGGCTTCAGCTGTTTTCCAAAAGATCATATTGATCTGGCGCTAATTTCGTTGTCGGGACGAGGGAGAAAAACTAACAAAGTATGGAAAACAGTTGTTGCTTATGTTAATTACGTTAGACGATTGAGGCAGTTACTTATGACTTTTGTGAATGGGCCCACAAATTGTATAGAGTTTGAGTTGAGTGGAGACCTGGGTGGGTCTATGACCCATTTGAGAGGAGGGCACACTGCAACCTAATGATAATTAAGCACTTAATTAACATGAGCATAACTTGTGCTTAATCAACGAGGCGAGACCTTATGTAAGCAGACATATCACATGTGTTGTGTGAGTGTTCATAATTCCCATAAATAATTTCAAATTTCGCTTTTCTTGCAGATGACGTAAACGAGAGACGGCAAAAGTGACAGCAACAACAACAACAACAACAATCGAGATAACAACGACACATTGCAGCCAATCGTGCCCCCTCACTCCGTTTCAAGAAGTCTGGCATCGTATATCGCAAAGGAAAACGAAACTAAAAACTGATACTGAAATTGTGTATGCGACGGCTATATAGGAATTTGTGTAGGATAAGCATGGGGTCGTCGTCGCCGTTGTTCTTATCAGCAACGTTCAATCGATGCGCCTCGTTGCCAATTTTATTGCTCTGCTTACTGTTTGTGGCGAATGCGGAGCGGGATTTCAATGTGAATGATTCTCAGGTGAGCGGTGCAGGGAGGAAGATGCACAGAATAAATGCCGCATTGTGCGCAAGCCGCAGCTGTTGTGGGGGAGCAACTGCAGCAGCACTGTCATTTGTCTGTTAATTTTGATTGATGACGACTGACACATTTCACTTGAAACTTGACTTGCAACTTGCGACGAGAGCGCCGACAATGAGTGACCATTTGCCCGTCTCTTCCCCGACATGGTTCCTCGCCAGCTGTCTGCCTGCTGCCGCCGCTGCTCAAGCGTTTCGTTTGTGTTATTAACTTTTTTGATCCCATCGCTTTCTTTCGCTGTGTAGGTGCCCGTCATCGAGCCCAGAGATGCGCCCGCCTACCAACAGGATCCGTATGTGACGGAGCTAATGCACTGCCAGCATGCGCAGTCGGAGATTGTGCTCTCGCTGCTACTGCGAAAGCATGACTGGAGTGATGTGAGTGTGGCCAAACGCGTGCATGTGCAGGCCAAGCTGGCAAAGTTCTTTGCCATACCCAAGGTAAGTGCGTAATGAGTCACACCTCCATCAATTACACTGACACGCCTCTCTCTCTCGGTCGTTCAGGAATTCATTACGCTGGATTCGGTGGGCAAGCGTGAGCTATACAGCATGCATAAGCTGGCCATGCGCAAGGGCGGCAAGGGTCAGAAGCATACGGAGACAATCAATAGGAGATTGGGACGTGCCAGTTTTATGGTAATCCATGAAGTTGTATCTCTAGCATAGTATCTAATCTCGGATCTCTCTTTGTCTGCTCGGTAGATCGGGTGCGGTGCCAAGTACTTTAGCATGGGTGAACCTATTGCCAACCAGATTGCTCATCAGATCAAGGATGGCACAATTGGTGCGCTGACGGAGGAGAATTTTGGACTGTGGTTTATTTGGCGCAAGGAATTGAAGAGCAGGTGAGTGTGGATGAAATAAATACAGTCATATTGTATACTATATATTTTGCTTACTCAATTGCTCAGATCACAACGCAAGCGTCGTCAGGCGGAGGGCAGCGGAGCCGGTGAGGAAGACTACGATTATGGCGAAGATGACGAAGAACAGCAACCGTAAGTGTTTATTTTCGGATGTTTCATTGAACCAGTTGCGATTCAGCACGTTTGCTTTTGCAGGGAACAAGTGACGGAGGTTCCAACAACTCATGCCCATCGTCATCATCACGGCGTGGTGAGTGTTCGATCTAAACGAGATATCATATCTCTTCTGGACTCTCTCTCTCTCTCTCTGTTTCACTCTCGATATCTTGTTCGGTTATTTTGTGTTTTTATTTACGTTTCGGTGTTTCCGATTACCTGAGGTTATTAACTGTTAATGAAACACACACACACACGTTGATTTGTGTATTATAATCAAATATATATATATATATCTATATAATATATGTATATTTAGACAAAGACTACATTTAAGTACACTCGGCTATTATTTCCGGTGAAGATTATAATTATGTTTGTTACTGCACTTTGTTGATAACACTCGCACACACAGAGACACACGTTCCACACGAGTCACAATCCACAGATTACACTATATTCACATTATCATAGACTGATTTGAGATGAAACGGTTCTCTTTAACATGTGCATATGTAATTCATCATGTGGTGTTCTCGTCTTTTCTTCTCTTTTTGCCATTTACATGCTCTCTCTTCCACCCTCTTTCTCTCTGTTTATCGCTGTGCTCATTTATTCTTCTAACTGTTACTACCATTTTCGAAATGAATGTAAATTATTCATAAACTAACAACAACAACACACAATCAGTCGGATCAATCGGTTATTGTGCCCGCCACATCCTCACCAGCGCTGCGATTCGAGGATAGCGTCTCCGCCTTGGAATCGGTGATAAGCAAAACGATTGAGAATACCAAGAATATTAAAGAGCTGCCCGTGCTGAGTGTCGAAGATGATGCCGAGGATGTTGAAGATGTCGAGCTGCAGCAACAATTGGATAAGACACGCCTACAGGGCGTTGATGAAGCTGTCGTCGGCGTGGGCGTGCCCGCAGAGCCTGTTATTGTGGAGGAGAATGGCGAAAATGAGCTGGGCAATGAGCTGGAACTCAGACAGCCAGGCCACAATTCAAATCTGCAGCAGGAGTTGCAGATGTTGACCACAACTGGCAGCAGCCACATCTCCTTGGCTACGGTAAACGTTGAAGATGCTGCTGGCAACCAGGTTGACGACACTGCCAACGTCGTCGTCGATGCTGTTGATGTAGCTGAGCACGCGGCAACGAGCACCTCACAAACGACCACAAACCACAATCATAACAGTAACAGCAACAACAACATTGAGACACCTGCAACACCGTCTGAGCCCATTTCCGCTAAGTCCTCATCCTCCTCCCCGGCTTTGTCCCCATCCTCAGCTGTAACATTGAGTAGCGAAACTCTCGAGACATCGACTGGCAGCAGCAATGCTGTGCTATCCGGCACCAACACATATCCATCCTCATCCCCAGGCTCAGGCACGGGCTTAACCACAGCCAGCGGCAGCGGCGCAAGCACTGCCAGTGCCATAGACACTGATTTGGTTAATACTCTCACTACAACAACTTCATCATCCTCATCGTCAGCAACAACTTCACCATCATCATCATCTTCATCATCCCCATACTCATCAACAACTACAACAACAACAAGTGCAACTATTCCAACAACAGCAACAACAACTCCAACAACAACAACAACACAATCACAAACGCCAAAGGTAATGTCGCTTTTGTGTGCGTCTCTCTCACTCTCTCTCTCTCTCTCTCTGTGTGTTTGCTGCGCGAGTGTGTGTATGAATGTGTGTGAGTATGAGTGTGTGTATGACTGTGTGAATCTCCTTTATGTCTCTCTCGTTGTGCGACAATTGTAACTGTTGTTTAGCCTTTTATGTGTTTGTGTGCGTGTCCATTTCCCTGTGCCGTCGCCTAGTACCGCTCACGTTACGCCTCACCCTGCCACGCCCACCACTTCATCAGACCTCACGCATACATACATATATGTACTATGTGTGCGTGTAAATATAGTGCTCCTCTATATGTGTTTGTTTGTTTGATATGTATACATTGTTGTTTTATCGTTAAATACGTTTCGTTTGTCGTACAACTTTGTCTAGGACTTAACCTCAAATTGTAACTTTAAGCTGTACATTTTTAACTATTTAAAAGTGAAGTTCTAGAAAGTTCGGGATAGAAACTCTGTCTAGACTCCGTTTAGCCAAACTACGGATGTATTTATAGACATGTAATAGAACTAAGTTTCTCTTTTTGATGTATTATTAGTCATGTATATTTTTCAGGTATTTCTAAGTGTGATTCGTTATACTCTTTATTTGTATAAATATTTATTGCTATTAACGGTTTTTGGGTATTATTTAGTATAGAACTGGCTTCTAATAATGCTACTAATACTTCATTGCACACGACTAAAGCGCAAAACATTGGTAATAATCGATAGTACTTTTTACGATAGTTTCTAGACTAATTGATCCCCATAAGATGTGTGTGATTTATGACTGAAAAGTATACTTAATGGTCCGTATATCATTTATATAGATAGTAACGATAGACAACAACTATTTGACTTTCTTACCTCATTGAGCAGACAATTAGAAATAGTATTACTGTCCAAATAGAACACTGTATAGCTAGTTTCACTCTTTATGCCTCTTTATTATGATGTTATTCTCATGATTTTTGTTTTGATAATGTCCCGAAAAAAAAAACCGATTTCTAAAATAAAAACATTGCGAACTGCAGCCCAATGAAACGCTTATTGAAACCGAGATTGCGCCCAGCACCTGGTTGCCAAGCACGGATGCGAGTGAAACTGATGTGGCGACAGTTGCGATGCATTCAACGCTGGCCGAGTTCGAGGTCGAGTCCACGACTGCGGCTTCTTCGCACGCGCACAGCACGCTGTCAATTAGCTCTAAGGTGAACTAAGTACTTTCGCCACACACTCTCTCTCTCTCCCTCTCTCTTTATGCATCTAGTAGATAAAAAAAGATAAATAAATACCATAAAATAAATTCCCATAGAAGTTAAAAAAGCTGCACCATACCAAAACCAAACAACCCCAAATCTTATCGTACCGTATCGCATCCAAGGCTGCAATTCCTGCCATACTAGTTAAGCCAGTTAAGGGATTCCAACGCTTCCAGCGAATGCACTTATCCTTTTGAAATGGGTTGCCAATTAGCGCTGATTAGCGGCGCATTCTACTGCATGTTTCATCTCTCTCTTTCTCTCTCGGTGTCTCTCTTTATATCCATCTCACTTGCATGTCTTCTACTAACTAGAATAAGTGTGTCTATTTACGTATAAGTCTATATATATGTGTGTATTCTGTAACTGTAACTGTATATGTATTTCTATCTGTATCTTTGTCCCTCATCCTGTAACTCTGCCTGCTGTTTGACCCACACTATTTAAAGCATGACACGAACGAAATGAAAACGCGTTGTTGCCTCAATTAGTCAGTTCATATGTCATTTAACGAGTTCTTCGTAATTCTCAGGCCAAGGATGCAGTGGGAGAAGCAGGCGAACCCGTCGACGCACTGGAAGCAGCCGTCAACGGCAGCTTACCCACCTTGGATAGCAATGAGGTGAGGATGAGCTAATACGCCCACAGTCATTCACAATTCAATTAAACTGATTGCTCATGTTCTTCTTATTTAGTTGGCCACGCCCGCTTCCACGCTGGTGACGCAATCGTCGACGACGACACGGCAACCCGAGCCGAGTAGCTCAACCGATGCATCTACGGATTATGTTGAACCGCGGCCGGAGAATACTTTGCCCATCATCAAGATGCGTCTGCAAAAACTTGCTGTAACCTCGGGCAAAGCGTTCACCTACGTGGTGCCAGAGGAAACCTTTTATGATGCCGAAGATCAAACAAATCTGCGTCTAGAGCTTACCGACAAGGATGGCAATGAGCTGAAGGTCAACTCATGGCTGCAATTCAATGCGGAAAAGCGTGAGATTTACGGATTGTAAGTGGCGAATAAAGCTGAAAGAATATGTGTGTATATATTAAAATGTAACCTTTGCAGACCCCTGGATGATGCAGTTTCCCGTTGGCAGTATCGGCTCTCGGCTACGGATTCAGGCAATTTAAGCGTTACGGAAACTGTAGAGATCAGTGTGCAACAGCATCGTGCTGTGCGTACCATCAATCACGAGATTCAAATTGGAGTGCGTTTAATTGAAAAATTCGAGCACAACATCGATTGGCAGTTGAAGCTCATCAAAGGAATAGCAAAAACGCTGGAGGATGATAATAGCGGAGCTGTGGTAGTACGTGAAATACGTCAAACCGTGCTAGAGCCGCAGGCTGCAACCTTTGTGTACTTCAATGAGACCTTCACCACGAGCCAGTGTCCCACAGATGAGCTGAGAGATGTTGTAGGTCGTTTGAAAGCGGACCGACTGAATGACCTAGTCAATCCGCAAATAACCATCACGTCCATTATGGGTGAACCGATCGGCGAGTGCCGTAAGAGCATGATAGGCAACACAAAGCCGCCCGTGCAGGCCAAGAACATGCCACCAATGCCACGCAATCAGGTGGATCGCGTGAATGCATCTGTTGGTACATTGCTCGTCTACAAGGTGCTCGAGGATACATTCTATGATCCTAATGGTAATGAGCTCACATTGACATTGAAAACGAAGGAGCACAAGGAGCTTAATCCGCGCAGCTGGATGCAATTCGATTCGAAAAACAAGGAATTCTATGGCGTACCCAAGAGTGGAGATGTGGGTACAGAAGGGTATCTACTAATAGCCGAGGACACCGGCGGTCTCAGTGCCATCGATGCACTTGTCGTTGTTGTCAGCAACACGCCCAAGAAGGAATATGCGGTTCTTTTCAAGGCCTACCTCACCATACGTACCGAGAACTTCAATGCGGAACTGCAACGCAAGTTTGTGGAACGCATTGCAAAGCTGCATGGCGATGAGAATACGAATCTGATTAATGTGCGTTCCATAACGCCACAGCATGATTCCGAGGGCACCATTGTGAACTTCTACAATGTGTCGCTGGTAAAGATGCAAAATCGCTGCCCCGAAAAGGAGATGGCCATCGAACGTGGCATTTATCTGACCGATGAATTGAAGCCAAGTGCTGCTTTGAAACACGCTCTCGGACCCGAGCTGGTTCTTAGCGATTTTACCGTAGTACCCTCATTCGCTTGTCATCGTAAGTGGAATCATTTTCCAATAGAATAAACAAAAAAGATTTATTTAATTCCCTTTTTTAGATGGCGGGTCCGGTGACATTTCGAGCGAGTATATACCGCCGCGCAGCAAGGAGCCAACCCTTAAGTCTGCCTTCCCAGACGAGTATCTGACCACGTTTATACTGCCAGCCATCATTATTGTGGTCATGGTATTGCTGGCTTCAATTATAGCCTGCTGTTTGCATCGTCGCCGTCACAAGAGCGGCAAAATGGAGTTGGGTAAGTCGAGTGTAGTTTCGAATATTTCCAACGAATAGCTTGTAAAGCATGCATTCATTTCTTAGGTGATGAGGAGGAACGCAAATCGTTCCGCACCAAGGGCATACCGGTCATCTTTCAGGATGAGTTCGAAGAAAAGCCTGAAATTGGTAACAAGAGTCCAGTAATACTCAAGGACGAGAAGCCGCCACTGTTGCCGCCTACGTACAACACTTCAAACATGAATGGCGACAACGATGTGGATGAGTATGTACCACCGCCGGCAGTGGTGCTGGGCGGACGCGAGGTGCGAGGGAAATCACCGGCTACGCCATCATATCGCAAACCACCGCCATATGTATCGCCATAAATGTGTCAATAATTGTGCAACCACAACAACAGCAACCACAACAACAATAAGGAACAACAATAACACGCAGCAGCAGCAGCAGCAACAACAATAATCGACAAACTTTTACTACAACAACAAAAACAACTACAACTTATCAACAGTTTTTGCAATCTTTAATCTTAACAAACTCTTCGCACCAGTATGAAATCAACTTTCTACGAAAATGGAATTTGATTTAACGACTTAGAATTAGTTTTGACTTTGAATTGAGAGATGCAAATCATGGAAAAACAGCCCGCCCACAAAATGAATCATTATTGAATGATATTGTGAATGTAATGAATGGAAAGAAAAGAAAACTGTAAAACAATCAATTAACGATTTCAATATGCGACTTGGCAAACACTTAAGCAAAAGCTGAAGAACACACTCGAAAACGAAACACACTATGCTGCATATATTATTTATCTAGTATGTACCTTAACTTATATGAATTGTATACACACACTGACACACTTTAGTACGCAAGCGCAAGTGCTTGAAAAACACACACACGAACACACACACCATTACTAGGATAGCATTTAAAACTAAATGATACAAGATTATGCTGAAACTTCAAATACAGCCAGCCTGCTGTATTGAATGCCCTTTGCTTAGTTCGCTTTTCTAACTAAAATTAATACAAAACATATATATTGTTAGAGCAGCGTTTAAGACGTTCAGCTTGACTCAATTAAGTTGAATTGTTTAGAGATTCGTTTCTATGGCCAGTACCGTCCGATGTTGCAACTGTTTTCCAACTGGTCCAGGCTGCCTAAGACAAACAAAAGAAGAAATTCAATTTGTACCACCTTCTAGACGCGCATCAGTGCTAGAAGCAGTTGGCATAATTATGCAGTAGAGTCTAGTATTATACCCTACATATATGATCATATCATTCACCCATTATTTATTATTGGCTATGCTGTTCAGTTATAACAAAGCTGCCACTCGAGCAGAGGGCATTTCATTTTTATCGACGCTTTAATTGAGTTTTGCATTAGGTTTTAAGAAGCAAATGTTCTCCTTATTTTTGTCAAACAGTACAGTATACAGTATATACCAATTACAGCTGCCAATTGAATCGTGTGTATAAACTCAATCACGAATCGTTACAATTACAAATCAAAATAAATACATAGTACATGTTCTGAATTCCTAACGTAGCCCCACAAGTGCTTCCTCCATACCACCAAAAATCATATCCAGACTTGTCGTAAATCAATCAATAGCATCATAAACTCCCACAACAAAACACCGACACATACATACTAGAAACCCATACACAAACACACACACACACACACTAAGTATATCAAATCATTACTTAAAGTAGCCCTTAGTTATTAATTGATTTTACATGTCCCCTCCCTATATGATTAGAATATACACGTATTTATATACATACTTATACTTAATCTTAACTTAAACTTGGAGAAGAAAAAAAAAGAAGAAAAACGAACCATTTGAATTGTACTAAACGCGAAAAGCAAAAGAGCTGCAAATTTTTTACTATGTAGAGCGAATATGTCCATTGATTTTAAATACGAACGAAAATAATCTGTATAAGTTAGTAGAGCAATATTTTCTCTGAATTATGAATTGTACTTTATATTTGAAGAAAAGTGAAAGTGAAAAACGGTAATGGAAAACCGAAAATAAGTGCGACCGCAATGCGGCGTAATGCCTATTAAGTTAAGCATAAAAACATACACATATACCATTATTATCTAGCATCTAGCGTATGTTCACGTATTGTGTACTAATTTGAGTATGAAAAAACTCATTAAGCCTACAAGTTTTTACACTGAAATTTTGTAACAAAAACAGCAAGAAATACGATAAACCACAACAGCAACAACAATAATGGTATCAATTTATTTTGAATAAAAAATGCCAAAGATAAAACACACATTTTTCGTTTCTTATATATTCCTCGATCCTCAGCCGACACTCGTCTAACTAGTTTGCTGGCGCAGTGCAAGAAACCTACCGCAAGCCCGCACTCACACACACACACACACGTAAGTACACTCACACACACACTCCCTCACACTCACTATCTACACATAGTTTTGAATTTAACCAAAATGTAGTCTAGAGAACTGAACTAATAAATATGAAAATAAACTTAGTAAATACCAAAAAAAAGTACCGAATATGAAAAAAATAAATTGTAAACCGTGTAATCAGTCTGCAAACAAATTTGCTGTGTATGTGTGCGAAACGTGTTAGATATACTAAAATATTTGGTAAAATTATTTGAGCGGCTGAACAAAAATTCGAATAATTATTGAAAAATGCGAAATGTCAATAGAAGTGGAGAAGCGAGGAAGGAGAGCGATAAATAAACAAATAAATTGATTGCAATTTGTGGACAACTCAAATTGCAATGGGTAACACACACACACACACACACACACACTAATATCGGCAGGCATGCCGACACACACACACACATATATATAAAAATAACTAATAAACATTTATATATACATATATATTTTGATATAAATAAAGCCGCGTTTGATTTTTAATTGATATTGACATTAGATTGGGGGTGTGCATCAGGGGGCGTCCTTGTGCTAATTTAGTTAATGAATAGATATTCAATTTATTAAAATGCCACTAAAGCAACGAGAGCGGGGAGAGCTGGGCAAATTGCTCGGCTCAAGCAAATTATGGTATCAAATCAAAATCAAAAGCTTTCACATAATGAAGTAATATAAAATTTTGTTAGCTCACCTTCTACTCTAATAAAGACGTCGAGAGTGGGCCCCCTTACAGCGCCATTCCTGCCCAGAGAGATTACGAGGAGCGTGGAGTGTGCTATTGATTCGGTTGCTTTGACAACCAATATGCGTTGGCAGCTGGATGCTTACGTATGCCCCACAGCACACACACACACACACACACACCCCCAGCAGAAGCAACTTGGAGGTCTTCGTTGACGCCAGGAGAAACAACAATAACAACACGAGAGGAATAACAACTGTTGCCTTGTCTGTCACTCCATTCACGCTGAGGGCGGGGCAACTCTTGTTGTTGTTGTTGTTGTTGTTGTTGTTATTATTATTATTATGTAATGCAGTCATTTAATTGGTAACAAATTGTATTGTTTGGCTTGGCTTGGCTTGACTTGCCATTTCTTTGCCAGTTGCTTTTTGTACGCTTTTATGAGTTTTCCGGGAAACCAAGCCGTAGTAGCGCACACAATAAAAACAGCAGCAGCTAAGTGACACATGTATCCCTAGCTACATATGCTTTAAGGTTGTGTTGTTACCTTAAACACACACACACACACACACGCACCCGCGTACACACACTCACACACTCGCTGTGCGGGGGCAAACGAACTGCAAAGGCAAAACTTTCTCTTTATGGCCAATTGTTCTGGTCTCCTGCTTTCAGTGCAACCGAACACGCTTATGGTCCGCAATTAAAAAGTCACTAAACTATTTAGACTCGAGTGCCAAAGTGGCCAAAGAGGACATCCAATTTGCGCCAGCAGCTCCAAAGGGAGCCAAATCATTCCCGTGCAAAGAACACGGAACACTCATATGCAGACAATTCGCCCACGAGTCTGGGCGTAATAAAGGCAGCGTAATAGAGGAACAATATCGACGGGACACTTATATTATGGTGCGACATAATATGAGGGAGTTAAAAGGGATGAGTAAAGCGTTGGCTGGAATGTGAATACGCAGAGACGTGATAATAGGTGTATTAACAGATTGAATGAAAATTCTACAAAGAAGAAAACAAGTAGACAGCAAGAAAAGAATAGAGAAAAGTAAAAGAAAGGAAAATTGTATTCCTGAGAAAATACTGCAAATTGACTATTTCCTGGAGTTAGTCTTAGAAACTATTTGAAGCTGCTTTAAATACTTATAGTTTACTTCTTTAATCAACAAAAAATGTGTTCTAAAAATGAGTAAAGTTAAAAACAAACAGAGGCAAATGCTTTATATATTCAAATTCATTTTATAATCATCAAAAGCTGGACTACAAAAATAGGAAAAATTCAAAAACAAAAAGACAAACGCTCGAAACGCTCGAAATTCATCTAAAGAAAGCTTAAAAAAAAGGGTAAAATTAAAATAAACAGAAGGAAATATTGGAATAAGCTCCACAGTCAAAGCACATATATATATTGAGGTGAAAATCATATACACAGTTTTGACATGGTAATCGGTAGAGGATTATTTTGCAAGGCATACAAGCAGCCTAGAAGATTAAAGACTATTAATTCACTTTTCCTCTAAGGTTTCTTTACATATCCGTTTTGCAAACTTTCTTTAGCTTCACTAAGCATTGTTATACTTTTAAATCAACAATTATCCTAAATCAGTCTATAAAAACCTTTAACTAGAGATATATGTGCACTACATTTGTTTTAACTAATCAGCAAATACTACTACAGAGATTTCCATTGAAGTTTCCAAATTGAAAATCAGTTTATGCAGATCATACAAGATTAAAAATCGTTTTTCATTTCAAATTGGCTAGGTGACTTGTCTAATTAGGGCGACGTCATGTATCTAAGACTACATGCGCGCGTGTGTGTGTGTGGGCGTATGTGTGTGTGTGTGTGACATTACAGGGAATTAATTATAATTTGCAACCACGAGGCAGACGAATCTGCAGTGGAACTCGGCACGCGTATAAATAGATCATTCGCCATAATAATGCTCTATGTATTTGCATGGATGGGCTTTGGGAATGGATATAAGATAAAAGAGGACAGTACGCTGGACGGCGTGTACTATGCTTGTGGGATTTTATCGTTGCGCAACAGCTGCTGTTGCCGTTGTCCCGTAGACAGGAGTGTCCTTTTACCTAGCCAGGCGTTGCCATAACACCCATTATCGCCAGCTTGGCCTTTAATGCTCCTCGCTCGTCTTCGGTTCGACTCTGGCCCCATTATGTCCATCTGCTGTCCCCTGCCTTGCCTCTTGCCCCTTAAGGCCCGTGCAGGTCGTTTTAAGTTACCAAACAACAAGACGAGAGTTGAAGAAGAGGCAGCACGAGCATAATTAACTTATTGTCTTACCAAATCTACTGCCACCTTTTATTGCACTTCACTCGAGTAGTACGCATACTTTGACACTCACTGTGCTCTGCATATTCGCCTAAAACTGAAACTGTATCATAATTTAGTCGCACACTGCGTCGCACGTGCTGCGACAACAAATTGAAAATCTCTGCAATTGAGTTCGGGGCAGGCACCTGACAGTCCCAACGGATGCCCCACACGGATCCCCCCAGCCTGGGCAAATATGTTTTCAGCCTTTGTGCTGTTGTTGCAAAATATTTACAGCAACACAAAATGGAAGTGAACGTAGGAGCAGGCGAGGAAAGGCAGCAAAAAAATGGCCAATTTTCGTTGGGTCATTGTTTTTGCCCAGTGACCATCAGACGGCAGCTGACGTCGCCGTCGTCGTCGTCGCCATCGCCGTTGCCGACGCCGACGTTGCCACGCCCATTTCAATTGTTTGTACTGTCAGAACAGCAATGGCGTCTGTTTTTGTTGCTGTAATCTATTCTGAATGGCATAAACACGCATCCCGACGCTGTCCCGAGCTCTCCCATCTCCCATCTCCCGCTCAGCTCACAAATTATGGCACTTTTTTTTTGCGCTGCTCGAATCGAAGTACCCTGTCCGTCGCTTTCGTCCAGGGTATGCAGCTCCGACTGCCCCTTTTTTCCGCTTAGCTTGATGCTCTGCTTTGGCTTTTTATGTGCTTTGCGCTTTAACGCCCACGGTCAAACGTTGAACACGCCCATTTCAATTGTTGCATGGCCCCAAGGTTTCAGTATTTCAGGGAGTTTAGACTACATATTCGCTAACTGCACTGGGGATACTCTTCAGATGTACGTAATTAATGCCACAATTTATAAGTTATTGCAGAGAAATCTGATTCAATTTGTTAAGCTACAGGCAATTGTCTAGAAGAATTAGTTAGGGAATAATTTTAAAAAAGATATATAAATATGTTTAGTAGATATTCAGCGACCCTTATAATAAAAAGCTATTCAGAGCTTTTGCCAATTTAAAAAATAATCAAATAATTAACATTATTATAAATCAGAATATATTGCTTAAAAACTTTCAAGATATCTGCCTACAGTACACCGAAAAAATCTGAATAAATAATACAAAAATTAAAAAATTTATTTAGCACAGTAATTTGAGGAAAATATTTTTATTTCTTTGTAGATATATGTCTAAATAAAGTTGCAAACTCAATGAAACACTAATATTGCATTTAAACTTGATAAATAACTTAAAAAACTTAAAAACTCTACAAGCCTCAAACCACGGCTTGTGGCTTTAAATAATTCTATATCTTCAAGAAAATTGCCATTATAATGCTGCAATAACTAAATATTCTAAATCAATTAACTGAAAACCCCCCAAACTCTCTATTAGAACCCTTGAAACCATTTAAGATCTCGCAGAAAATAAAGCGCATTTCGAATACGAATACGAATTGAAATCGCATCGAGCGCATTCAAGTTATTTCTGATTTTATTCTGCTTTGCTCTTTCTGTGCAACATAATTGTCTAAGCTGCTATCAAGGATGCTCGGGATTATCGTGTTGCTTTCATTAAAGTGTATCCAAATGGCAGGATGATGGTGTCCCATGCAGATATGCAGACGCAGTCAGGTGGAGAGGCGGCGTGGCACTGGAACTTTCGTTCGTTGGGGCACGTTCGCAGTGCGGCAAAGGTAAATAGTGTATCATATGGAGGGGGAGCAGCAGGAGATTCTGCATTGAGAGGACACCAGGATGCCAGCATTCCGGGCGGGCATAGCGTAGCAGGACTCCGGCCGAGGTGTGACTATGTGGGGGCAAATTGAGATTAATAACAAAAACCAAACCTGCAACGTGACAAATGCCAAAGCACAACGCAAGACAGAAGCAGAAACAAACAGAAGGAGAGGGAGAGAGAGAGACAAAGAGGGGAGAGAGAGAGGGGCAGCAACTTGAATCCGTTTGGCGTTATTAGATTGAAATAAAATATTCGAATTGCTTGGTAAGGACTAAATGCAAAAGCCAATGATTTGTAAGCATGGACACGGACTCGGACGCGGACAGGGAGACTGTGGACACTCTGTGGACTCGACTGGACGCTGCCTGGTGATCTGAACCTGAGGCAGTAGATACACGGACTACACTCAATGTATACATATGTATATTTAAGTTTCCATTCAATTGAGCAGGAGGCGAAATCGTTCAAATGCCAAGCAAATTGGGTGGCACAACGACGACGACGACGACGACGACGACGATGGAGCAGCACAAATCAATTATGTGCGCGGCAAGGGAGGAGAATATAATACAGCAGCAGAGCAGGACACAACCCAAAAAAAAAAAAGAAGAATGAGAGAAAAAGAAAGCAAAGAAAGGGAACAATAGACAACATTGGCAACCTGCTGCGCGTTGAGCTAATGCCGCAGCTCAGACAAACAGCACTAGCTACACTACCCCTACCGCTGCCCTACCCCAACCCTACCCTACCCTACCCCTCGGCCTGCCCAAGTCGTGCATGTGCCACAAAACGACGCACATTTCGCTTTGTAGTCAATTGAAAGAAAAGTTGCAGAACGGGACGCGACCAAGGGGATTAAGCTTGAGACTTCTCCAGGCTACACACTCTATTATTGAATGAATGAGCGGAGGAGGAGAGTGTGTATGAGGGGGAGGGGGGTGCGGCTTTAGGTAAATTGCTTTTATTGCATACGTTTCGTGTCGCCATTTGAATTGCACTTAATTTCAATCAGGCGCCCGCTGCTAAGCCACTTCAGCTAATTGTTTGGCTTTCGAGTAGAATCTGAGCCATCCTGCCGCGCCAGGCTAATTTGTAAATGCTCTGCGTGCGCTGCCAAGTGAAGGCAAGCTATTCGAGCTATGTATGTAGCTGCTAGGATACAGTAACGTTTGAGGAGCATCCGTACCGTCGTCTGCTTCAGCGACTTAAGTTGGCTTTAAAATCAACTCGAGTGCACGCGTACTTGTGGATCCATCTGCGATCCGTGGGCGGCTTCGACCGAAAAACGAAAAATTAATTGCAGTGCCGACATTATGCGTGTACTCTTGGTGCTGCTCAGGCACTTTATAATTTCACCAGAAGCGCGTATCATTAGCCCAGGCTAAGCCGAAAGCTGTAAGCTAAAAGCTACTCCTGCTCCTGCTTCTGCTGCTGCTGCTGCTTCGGCTGTTCCAGCGACGCGTCCAATCCGCGACCAGCTAATGGAACTTGCTTGTTTGGCTTTGCCAGCATAGTAGTTGTTGCCGTTCTCCATTAAATCAAAAACAAAAACAAAAAGTTGCCTGTACCTTAATCCTGCGATGAGCGCGAGACAGCTGAAGGGAGCGGGACTGAGGGTGGGCAACGCGCGTGGCGCTTGGCAACGCATCAATAATGCGTTTTTCACTTCATGCAGATTACAATAAAAATGCTAAAGCTTATAGCAAAGTACAAGTTTTTGCTGTTTAAAGTCAATACGAAAGAAATTTCAAATTATTTCTAATTCCCGAAACAATTGCCAGGAGGCTGTCTCAATAGGCTGGCCGCCAGTGTATGCCGCCGGTGTCAGTTGAATTTCTGGGCGCGCACGAAAGTATGCTATGCAAATTAATGCTCAAGTGTTTTTCGCTCACTTGATGACACAACACAAACACAACTCTGTCTTTTTGCCAGTTTTCCTATTACTCCTTTGCTCTTTAATAATTTCTACGCGCCGTGGCCGTGGCACATGCAACAGGCTGCGCGGCTGCTCCCAGCGGCGACTCTTGGCTGCGATTTCAAAGGCCAAACGGATTCCCATATGGCACCGCGTCTCATGACCTCATTTTCAAAATCGAAAAATCAGCGAGCGCAAAGCCCAAAGGACGCTCGATAAAACTTGGATTTAATACACGTCAGGGCGGCCACACAGGGAGGCAGAGAGACCGAGAGGGAGAGAGAGAGAGAGAGAGAGAGAGGGGGACAGGCTGAATCCTTCTTGCTGCTGGGCTGGGCGAATCCAATGGAAGTGGCAACAATAACTAAATTAAAACTAAAGCCGCATGCCACTTGGCAAAGGGACTGCCGACCGGAGCAGGGGCGTAGGGGGGAGGCGTGACTCCTTACGTTGTACACGCGCTTTGAATACGTTTAGCTCGGCTCCAGCTCCAGCTCCAGCTCCAGCATACTCGACGACGACATGCTCGCACTGTGCGGCTAAATTAAAATGAAGCATTGCGGAATGATTTTTACCCCCAGCGCAGGCAAAGCAAAAGGAATAGAGAAGGAATTGAGAGTGCAGATAGAGAGAGAGAGAGAGAGAGAGAGTGAGAGAGAGGGCACAGAGTGTATGTAGATTGAGCCACGGCTTATGGGGGTGTCGGTGTCGGTCGGGTCGCATCTTGTGGATTGGGTTAACGCATCCACATCCGCACACGCACAGCTGGCAGCTAAGCAGACTGGCGCCAAAATTGTGGCTGACTACACAGATTTTTCATGACGATGACAAGATGACGGCTTAGCTATAGCCACGACTATGCCCGGCAGCCAGTTGACTCGCAGTGACTGGGCTGACTTCATGATGGCAGCCCCCTCTCCCGGCTGCCCGCCTGCTTGCCCGCCTGGCTCGTTAATGCCGCCCAGTCCGCGCCGCAGGGCAACTCAGACTCAGTCCTCGACTCGGACTGCTTCGCATAGTATGTACATTCGGCAGCGTCTACATGTGGCTCTGTGTGTAGGTGACATGTCCTGACACGACAACAGCAACAAGCAGCAGAGGCAGCAGCAGCGTCGCAACGAGGCGCCAGCTCATCAACTAGTCGGGCGCGGAGAGCGACATAGAGAGAGAGCGAGCGTGTACTCTAGTTCCACATGCAGCCCCTTTGCCCTCTGCCGCCTGCCATGGCAACTGGCGCTGCGCTGTGATCCTGGGGGAGATAGCGAGCAGCGCAGCGGAGCAAGCGAAAATACTTGCCAAGTGTCACCAGGGGGTTGCTCCTTGTTGCCTTACTGCGCCGTTGTTGTTGTTGTTGCCTCAACTTGTCGCCGTATTAAAAAATAGAAATAGCAGCAGCAGCAGCAACAACAACAACCACTCGCTCCATATGGAGCACAGGCAAGTTCTGTGTGGGGGATGGGGTCTGCCATGTCGGGGGATTTTGACAAACGTCGCGTCGTCGTCGTCGTGGCCGCCCGCTGTTGCTCGTTTTCATAATCGGGCGGTAATTGTACACCAATTTGACTTATGAATATAAATTAACTGTGAAACGTGCGACAGTAAAAAAACATGCTCCACCCACACACACACACACACGCACACACACGCACGTGCAGCTCCTCCAATATGTGCGTGACTAAGACACACAGCGGGGGCGTGCGCATAGTTGGGGGCAATCCCACTACAGCCCCACTAACATGTGCCATCAAGATCGTTATACAATATTGTTGACAATACAGATTATTGTAGTTGAATACACTAACACGCACACGCACACGCACACTCACACACTTGCACTCGTTCACTCACTCGTTCATTCACGCGTTTTGTATTCATTTTTGCCTACGCGCTTCGCTCGTAATTGCGCGATGCAACGTCGGCGATAACGATAACGATAACGATAACTTGTGCCTGCTTTACGGCTGCCAAATAATTATCGAAATGGTATCTGTGCTGCGTGCGTGTGTGTGCGCTGCGCAGCGAACACAATGGGCAGCGAAAGCAGGCAACTGCGAAGTGCGAGGTAGCTCATGAATAAAGTTATAAATAAATTAAAATGTGATTTGTTTTGACTTTTAGCGCAGCATCTTTTATGCATTTTTCTACGCGCTTCAAAATGCCAGGGCGGCAGCGCATGGGCAAGTGAAGAAAGGCAGAAAGAGAGGTGAGGAGAGCTAGAGGAAGGAAGAAGTGAGCGAGAGAGAGAGAGAAATAGTGTAAGCGAGAATGAACTTTAGATAAAGCGTTAAAGAGTAACAATCAAATAAAAAAGAAAGGAAGTGCAAAGAGATATGCACAGAGAAAGCAAGTATAGACAGCTACCCTGTAATTGGAGGGCAAGGGGTCTGCTGGGTGGACAGTGAGTTTAAAAGTACTGCCAAGAATTTTACATAATTAATTTAGATTGACAATTTAAAGTATGGGTTCATTATTATTATTTTTATTATACCCGCTACTCGAAGAGTATAAGGGTATTATAACTTTGTGCCAACCGAAAATGTTTGTAACAGGCAGAAGGAGACATCTCCGACCCCATAAAGTATATATATTCTGAATCAGCATGAACAGCCGAGTCGATATAGCCATGTCCGTCTGTCCGTCTGTCCGTCTGTCCGTCTGTCCGTCTGTCCGTCTGTCCGTCTGTCCGTCTGTCTGTCCGTATGAAAACCTAGATCTCAGCTATTATAAGAGCTAGAGCTACCAAATTTGGAGACAATATGTGTTAATTATGCCCGCAGATCAAGTTTATTTTGGATTTTTGCCACGCCTCCATCCGCCCCCAAAAATCGATAATAAATCGATAATAGCTGCAAATATAGCTCTACAGCATTCATTTTTTATCCATGTGATAAAAACCACCATCCGGGCGTGTTGCGAAAGTTTCAATAAGATCGGCCGATAAATAAGGAAGATATTCAAGAAATAGTATTGCCTTGTGGCCATGTGCCTGTGTCGGTTTTTCCTAATGTTAGTACCCGAGTTCAACACCAGCAGCAGACAACTTTTTTTTAATTATGTGGCAACTTTTTTTTAAATTATGTGGCAACTTTTTTTTTAATGATGTGCACCGAAAATATTCATAGTGCAATTTTATTGGCCATTGCGTTAGAAATGCAGTGGTCGAGTGGTGATGGTAGTTGACTGTTAAGCGAGAGGTCCGGAGTTCAACTCCTGGGTGCCGCGGCGAATTATATTTATTTTTTTTGTATCTTATATTTTTTTTTATTTTATGGTGTGTTACAAAATTCAAAATAGATTTTTAGTATATTTAAAGCCACTTAGAATCGAAAGAGACATTGAGCAGCAACATATATAATTTATAACTGCAAAGTAATAAAAGCAATGGGCAACATCCAATAAGAATCGAGTGGAACTTGCATAGGCAAAACAAATTAGAGACAGAAAGAAATAAAAAGCAAGAACGCATTGTTCACATTTGGCACGTGTTTTTCCGAAGAATTGTAGCGGGTATATCACAGTCGAGTCAGCTCGACTGTAGCCTTTCCGACTTGTTTTTTTTTAGAGCAGTTTGCCATTCTTAATAATCAAAAATAACTGACTGGGCGTGGCACCCAAAATTTAATATAAATTCTATATCGGTTTAAGCCTTTCTGTTCATTTTATTAACTGAAATCTGTGTGTGCAAACAGACAAACAGAGGAAGATTGCTTGATTGTCTTGTCTAGCCAGTCTGAACAAGAATCTATACACAGAGTTCTTAAATCATTAATCACTTAAGCATTTTGAAATTAAAACTATAAAACTGCTTATAAAAGAAAAATCGGAAAAAAAATTCATTTATTTATAACTTTTGATACAGATACGAGTGCAGCAAGTTTATATAAATCTTACTGGTATATCTACATATTATGCATGGCTTAACCAAGCAAATAATAAAATAAATAAAATAAATAAAATAAAAAAAAAAAATAAAATAAATAAAATAAATAAAATAAATAAAATAAATAAAATAAATAAAATAAATAAAATAAATAAAATAAATAAAATAAATAAAATAAATAAAATAAATAAAATAAATAAAATAAATAAAATAAATAAAATAAATAAAATAAATAAAATAAATAAAATAAATAAAATAAATAAAATAAATAAAATAAATAAAATAAATAAAATAAATAAAATAAATAAAATAAATAAAATAAATAAAATAAATAAAATAAATAAAATAAATAAAATAAATAAAATAAATAAAATAAATAAAATAAATAAAATAAATAAAATAAATAAAATAAATAAAATAAATAAATAATGATAAATTAAATCCCAATAGAATAGATTAGAGCAACAAAAGTGAGTGTAAAAATAATCAATCAAATCGAATCGAATCGAATCCGTTTAGTTTGCAATTGTGTTTTTCTCTTACTCTCTTACTTTCTCACTCTCACTCTCGCTTTCTCCATTCTTTATTCTTTTCAATTATGCCCAGCATTGAATCTCAGATCGTGGCGCAGACTATGGCAAACTATGGATGCCCATGAAGTGCTTTTGCGCAAATGGAACTCGATTATTGACAGGATTTAATTCACAGCTTGTTGTGTAATTCGATTCTATGTTCTGGGCAGGCTGCTGCCTCGTGTTCGACGGCAAAAGCGATATGAGATAAGCTCAAGCTAGGTGTGTGTGTGTTAGAGTATTAGTATGTCTGCAGTCGTGTGTGAGTGTGTCCGTGTAATTGCTTTAAACTGTCCGAATGGCTATTAAGATACCAAGCGGAGCAACGTCATGGTCATCATCCGCATGGTCAAAACGCAGAGTGAAAAGGAAGGAGAATAAAAAAGCCGAAATGGACAAACGGCACACGGTGGAGGGGGGGGGGAGGAGAGGCGGAGGTGTGAGGAGTAGACAGTGGTGAGGAGAAAGTGTCAACCAAGTGATTTGCATGTGTAATTCGATTTGCGGTCTCAGGCGAGTTGACGAGCTTAGCAGGCAGCATCAGCTGCAGCACACGCTCACATTGCCGCACACACACACACAAGCTCTAGTGCTGCGCGTGTGTGTGTGACAGTTAGACAAATGCCGGCGGCGACGCGACTGCCTTCGCTCGCCTTGGCCTGCCCCGGGCACAAACTTCAAATAAATCAAGAAAGCCAATTTATATTTGGTATATGGCCCATTAAATGAAATCTTATGAAGTTCGGATGACAATTACATAAATAATTATACGAAAGGGTGTACGGGTGTGCCAGTGTGTGTGAGCGCGTGTATGCGGGGCGTGTGTGTGCGAGTATGTAACCTAAGTATTGAGCTTAGATGCGCTTACTCACGCTACCCATTACGCGACTCATGTGCTTGTATTATTTATGTGTGTCGCACGCAGACAGAGAGACAGACAGCCGAGAGAGACGGCAGAGAGACAGGCAGAGACAGTGAGCGAGAGAGAGGCAGAGTGAGAGAGCGGTCGAGTCGGGTCGGGAGTGCGCTAGAGACACCACAAAAACCCAGGAAGGATATACAATTGCACTTAAAGCACACTCTCCATATGTTGCCACAAAGCGCCTTTGCCCGACACTGCCGCCACATCCGTATACGCATCCGCATCCGCATCCGCATCCGCATCCGGTCGTGAATGTGTAACTGTAACTCAATCCAAGTGGGCGGGGGTGGGGGCACGCTTTGGTTATGCGTCGCGCTGTCAGCGAGAAGCAGGATACGGTTACGCCCAGCATACTGTGCACAGTTTGACCCCCGATCCCCATGCCGACCCCGTGCACACGCCCCCCCTCCCTCCCCACACACAGCGTCCGCTCTGCCCCCCGTCCGTCTGTGTTAGTTGTCGTTGCTGCCGACGCTGCAGCAGCATTTCAAGTGCGTTTCATTTACAATTTCCTTCGGTTTTATGCGCCCGTTGCGCCACACAACTTGCCACACACACACGCACACACGCACACCCGCACACCCGCACAGAGCCAGACACGGGTTGAAGTTGCATGTTCTTGGCTTTTATGTCATTGTTATATGCTTATTGTGTCTTTCGTTGCGCTGCTTGTGCCCTTGCAGCGCACTCCCTTTCGCCCCCCCCTTCTACTTCTCTCCCTCTCTCTCTTTCTCTGCATTCTGCGCTGCCTCGTCGATGGCCCGTTAAAACTGTTTGTTGCAATCGAATCACAGCGGCCGTAAAAGATGCAAATGGCAGCCAGGAAGCCATTCACCAGCCATTCCCCAATGCCCTTTGCCAATATTGCGTATACGTAATGCGCGCACACAGACAGAGCGTAACATTGGCTGGCGGGAGAGAGAGAGAGAGAGAGAGAGAGAGCAGGAGAGAGCGAGCGCATATGAAAGCAGACGCTAAAATTTATCCAGCAGCTGTTGCCAGCTGGACGTGTAAATGCGAGTGTGTGTGAGTGAGAGTGTGAATGTGTGAATGTGTGAATGTGCTTAATGCCAGCCAGCCAAACCAGCCTGAAAGTAGGCCAAACACAGCGACAGCGCGTCGCTACAAGCCACAACACACAGCTGAAATATGCGCGCAGCACACACACACACATACACAAATACTGCCATCACACACACACAGACACACCGATACACTCGGTTGCAAACATCGCGCGCAGCCCACAACAATTGTTTGTCCTGCCATTTGTTTGTCTCGCTGGCTGCGCCGCGCACTCGTCTGTCCCTCCGTCTGTCTGCCTGCCTCTCTGTTGCCCCGTCTGTCTGTCCCTCTGTCTGTCTGTCTGTCTGTCTCTGCGTCTGCCTATCTCGTCTGGCGGCAATCCCAAACGCGCTTATACAGCGCCAGCAAAGTGCACAGATGAGAGACAATTCAATTTTTCATATGAGGCGACACTTCGCGGCACTTTGCCAAGTATTTCAGCGTGTAAGTGAGACAGCTAGACAGCGAGCGAGCGAGAGAGGGAGAGTGAGAGAGGGAGCGTGAGAGGTAGATAGATTGCCTTGGCCGGGCTAATAAAATAGGAGCACATCGAGTGCATTGCGAGTGGCTTACGGCGAATTTAAAGGCAGCTGCAGCTCAGCGCGTTAATCGCAGGCAGTTTGCCTCTACTCTCCTGCCCCCTCCCCCCTCTATGAGCAAAACTTGAGCTCTCAATCAGCGAGCTGCGAGCAGCGGACAGCGGGCAAGACAGAACGGAATAGGTAGAAATTGTGGGCAGAAAAAACACAATTAATCTTCACGTCATTGATTATAATTTTCAGTTCAGCAAGTCGCGCGCGCGATGCTGATTGCGTTTCTTTCGCTCGTCTCTTTTGCTCGCCAAATGCTTCACTTAAGGTTTTAAAATAATATTTTCTTGTATAAGTGAAACTTGACAGCGAAGTAAAAATGAACAAAAAAAAAACGGCAAACGGAAAAAGAGAACTTCAGCATAATTAACTGAGTTGACAATCGATATACAATTCCCGTTTCCGTTTCCGTTACCGTTAGCGTTTTATTTAAGCAGCAGCAAAACGCATACGCGTGTTCGAATAACTGAATAACCGTAATATAATACGGCAGCAAAGATATGGCGAGCAAGAAGCGTAGGGAAAATGTCTTGCGCGCAGGTTTTTACTCGCCTGAGTTGAGAGTTTCGACTTAACTCTTGGCAGGCGCATGTAAAATTCATGTGCAAATGGCGGCAGTAACTATGCGAAGCAGTCGGGCAATTAAAAACTTATCTAATGCCTGCTAATCGCTTCTCAATTAACTGACAATAAGCGTGGAGTGGAGTTTTGCATGCGCGCTAAAAAGTATGCTATGGAATTTCGCACAACCTTGTCTCAGTTGGCAACGCGCACAGTCTGGGCCCGAGCCAGGGATTATATGTCAAATATTTGCCAGTTTAGTTGCGCAATTGCCCAAAACTTAAGCTAGCCAAAGTGTGAGAGTGTGCGGTGTGTGTGTGTGTGTGTGTGTGAAGTTCGACTGCAACTTTGGCTAAAAGCAGCAACAAGTTTGCCAAGACACACACCGCAATCACGTACTCATATATCAGGCACACACACGCACACACAGACAAGCAGGCACTCGAAAGCGCACACACACATGTGCAGACGCTCCTCGTGCAGGCGCAAACAATTGACTTTTGAGCATCGTCGTCTGCCCCAACCACGCGACGACAACGTTCATGTCAATGTTGCCGGCGCCAGTGTTTATTGTCCTTGCTGCCGTTGCCGTTGCCGCTGCCGTTGTTGTTGTGGTTGCTGGCTGGCTGGCTGGCTGCCTTAGCCGCAGCTAAGTAAAAGCAAAAACATATGAGACATGCTCGTACTTGTTACTTTTTGCCCCGTTTGCTTCCTATGCCAATAAATGCCAGCGCATATGGTCGCCGCAGCAGCAGCAGCAGCCTCACTTGAAACGCCGCTGCAGTTGTTGTTGCGCTGCTGCTGCTGCCGCCGCTCTCTGCCGTGTGTTTCTTTAATGCCAGCTCGGTAAAAATTAAGCATAATAATAAGTAGACGAGTGCGAGGCGAGTCCGCAACTCCCAACAGCAAACAGCACGACGAAGTAGAAGAGCGCAAAAAAAGGCTGGAAAAATAAAAAAAAAAAAGAAGAAACAAGCGACGTCGCCAGCTGGCCATATGTTGCTGCTGCTGTTGTTGCTGCTGCTGCTGCTGCTCGTGTTGTTGCTGTGCTAATGTGTGGCCGCCACACACACTCGTGCGCACTCGCTCGCACGCAGCGCCGCGTAGGCGTTTGTGCGCCTTCTCTCCTGCTTCCGCACACGCACACACACACACACATTGTTGCCCAGGGCCAGACGGGCTGCTGCTGCTGCTGTCGCAGTCGCTGTCGCTGCTGACGTCGCCGCTGCTGCTGCCACTGCTGCTTGTTGCTTCACTTGTTGGCAGCTGGCGCCGGCGCAGTGGACTGTGTAACACAATAACACAAGAGAATGCAATCCACACAGCGGCAGCGGCAGCGGCAGCGGCAGATATAGCGTATACGCAGCGTGTGCGTGACTACAGGTGGGTGGTGCCAGGTGGTGCCGCTGCCTGCAGCCTGCAGTTGGCACACACACACACACACACACACACAGGCAGCAGTCGTGCAGCAGCATATGGCGCAACGATGTCAACTGGTTGCCGTGTTGTGGATCCCATTTGGCCAAATGAGCGAAACGCTGCCTCAACAGGCGACAACGTTTTTCATCCCTTTTCGAACTGTTGCGCTGCTGGGACGAAGCACCGCCGCGCCCAAGTTGCCATAGCTACTCACTCCACGCCGCAACCATGCCACCCCCCTACGCCCATGTTGGCGCTGCGAGGGTTGACGCCAACACGACGTCAGCTTCAGCGTCAGCGTCGTGTCGCCTCGCCTCGCGTCGCGTCGCCCTGCCGTGTGCCAGCGCAGCATGCGCTGCTAGACTTGCTGCCCGATAAATTATCAGGCTTCATAACAGTCGCAGTTCGACTGGCAACGCTTGCGGTACACGCCGCCTGCCTGCCTGCCTGGCTGGCACTACCAGGGCGAGACAGAGAACTTATTAACAATTTGTTGTTAACAAATTGCAGTGAAATTATCTAAAAATCTTAAAGTTCCTTAGGCAAAAAATAAAAAACAGAAACAGTGTGCAAAGCGCGCAGTATATTTTGTATGCAATAAAAGTGGCAAGTGGCAAGAAGCGCGCGGCGGTTTAGGCCGCGCTGCTGTTACCGGTTCGCAGGCACCATATGGCAGGGTAAGTAGATAAAGCGCACGTTATTAACTTTTGCTTTTATCATATTAAATATTGAATATTAAATGTGTGTGTGTGGCTGTGTCGTGCCTGCTTATCGCACATAAACTTCAATTGGAGCAGCAAAGAGAGTGAGAGCGAGAGGGAGGGAGGGGAGTGGGTAGTTGTGTTGCTTACAACATATGGCAACTAATTTATGACAGCAGCAACACTGACGTGCTAGTTCAACTGCCGCTACGTGCCGCTCCGGCGGGCAACGCTCAAACTGAAATCAAACGAGCAAATTGAATTGCCCACAGTGCAGACCCGAAGCTGCTGACCTGCTACGGTCAGTCGCAGCGATTTGCCTGTGTCGCTGCTTAAGCCACATCCGTGTGCCGTATCCCATGTCCCTGCTATGCAGCGACCCGGCTCCGGTGCGTGATTGATCATTGTGATATATCGCAGGCAGCACACAGTGCTAACACCTCAACGTCAACTTTAATTAATGTCCCTTTGGCCCAAGGCGACTTGCCTTGCCTTGCCTTTCGTTCCGTCGTTCCGTCGTTCCTGCTTGCTCGAGCACTCTGTTTGTTTTTGTTATCTATGCGTGTGTGTGCGTGCTGGCCATAAACTGACATGGGCAGTGGGCTAAAATTTAATTCCGTTTAAATTGCAAACAACCTCGCAGGCTGCCGCTGCCGACTAATAAGCAATAAACTGCAAATTGAAATTTAACACCTGTTGATAACACACGACGACAGCAACCGAAAGAGCAGCAACATCCAGCCAGCCAGCCAGCCTCATTAATTGCACCAAACGAGCCAAAAGGCAATACCAACAGAGCAGCAGCAGCAACTCCTCCTGCTCCTGCTCCTGCCTCTTGCACCTTGCGCTGCTCTGCCCTGGCCTGGCTGCGTGTAACGAACGGGTGCAGCAGCTGCCAACTGCCATGGCGGCAGCTAAATTTATGGCCGTGCTCATGCAGCCTGTCTGTGTGTATCGGTGTGTGTGTGCAGGCCAGACAGTTGCTGCATATCGGGATTTTATGCGTTGGCTATGCGAGCAATAAAAGAAATTTGTTGGCCTGCCCGCAGTATAACTATATTGACTTAGATCTAATCCAATAGAGCGAGGCGAGAAGCAGAGAAGCAGAGAAGCAAAGAGAAAAAGGCAGATAGCATGAAAGCAGCAAGCGGGCCAGATAGTGCCATAGTAAACGTTACGTTAGTGCAATGAGCAAGACAACTTTTTATGGGCCGCAAGCGCTGCTAATAGACATAAATTTTCAGTTTGTAAACGAGCAAAGTAAAATATAAAATGTGATAAGAAGGCGAATAAGACGAAGAGAGAGCGGCAGAGCGAAAAGAAAGTATGGCTGCATTAAATCGAAAAGGAAATAACAATTTCCATGCTGCCCTGCAAAGTATGCTACGAATTTTGTGGTATCTCTTAAATTGCTCGAAATTGAGTTGTGTCTCTCGCTTATTGCGTCAACTGCTCAAGTTTGGTTTATTAAATTAGATGGCGAAGTATGCAACCTCTGTTAGCAGAGTTTAGGGCATAAGCAGTGCTGCTGCTGCTGCAATTTGAGCCGAGCTGCAGCGCATTTCATGGCTGCCCTCAAGGAATCGCATTTCTGGGCTGCGCTCGAAAGCATGCTACACTTTTTGCGCAAACAACACTTGGACTCAAAAGTTAATTTCGTCGGCAGTTAATCTTAAAGTGTTTGCTATTTTAAATTAAAACTTAACAACGCCGCCACCAAAGCACAAATGCAAGTAAAAAACTTTGCAATCAAATGAAAAAGGCTAAAAAACAACAACAAGAAAAACGAAGTGCGCAGCAGTTGACAACGGGACAAAGTCGCAGACAAACTCAGCCGGAGACCAAGCTCCTGCTAGACTGTTGCTGGACAAAGACAAAGGAAGCAACAGCGACAAAACCAAACTCACAAGCTTACTGCAGGCTTGTGTTTTCGCACTCTCTCTCTCACTCCCTCCCCCATTCTGCAGCTGCTATCACCTCTGCTGGGCTGCCCCTCCCCCCTCCGTTTGCTCGCTCCACACGCCCTTGCCCTGTCGCCGTCTTTGCTTTAATTGTGAAGTTTTTCATTCGCAATTTGTATAGCTGAGCAAATGGATTAACACCGCGGCAACTTCTATTTAACACATAATCTACTTAGTTACACGATTATCGCACACACACACACACATGCACTGCCGCACAAGCATTAGTTCTTTATGTGCTTTCAGCTACAGTAATTAAAAGCTAATGGCAACTATTCATATGCGCTATATGGACGCGTAATCCAATACCCGCATGTAAGTAACACGCACACACACTCCCGCACCCAGTAAGTAATGGATCTGAGTGTGTGTTGTATATATATGTATATATGTGCGCTCATAAATATCATTTTGTTAGTTACTTTTCAATATATCGTTAAAATGCCAAAGCTGTGAAAACATCAAAATTGTTTCAAAGAAAAAAAAAATAATATATAAAGTAGAAAAGCATTTTTGCTGTACGCTCCATGTGACCATTAAATGCCTTTAAGTGCCAATTAATGTTTGACTCACACACACAGGCACGGGCAAAGAAAACATGACAATAACAACAACGCAACGGGGGGGCGGGGCGGGGTTGGAATTGGATATTGATGCTGGACATCGGCTGAGAGTTGCTCGGGGAAAGGTTACAGCTGCCAGACGCACAAAAAAAAGTCTTACGACAAAAGCATAACGCGTTTTCAATAGATATGGCATAAATCGCACATATATATACCTATATATATATAAATAAATATGTATCGCTGTGTGTGTGTGTGTGTGTGCTGAAAGACATACTTATCGTAACTTTTGTGCGACTTTTTAAACATCAATTATATTCAGTTATTGAAGCGTTTTAATGCGACTACGTTAAATAGTAAAGTACACACAGACATGGCTCACACACACACACACACACGAGTGCGAGAGGGGCAGGGGGGGCGCGGGCAGAAGAATGGGTCAGCCTTATGTAACCTGCATGGAGCCACACCTGATCCGAATGATGCGTATTAACCATTAGCACATCAGACTCACTAAGCTCATTTCGGGTCAGACATTTACGAGTCTGCGGCCTGTGGCATGCGGCAACATGTGGCATGGCTATTTATGACTGACCATAGAGACTAATCAGCCGCGTATTGTGCATGTGCGCCTTGTGCCTCAACTTGTATTTAATTAGCTTACGCTTTGCATTGCTTTGCACTCGCACGAACCTCGCTGTCGTATACGTAATTTGCATGCTTGTCTCCGACTGCAGTCGCTGTGCATAATTAATAAACGAGCCCGTAACAACGCACACTAAATACATTCTACATTCCCTGATTGAGCGCTATTATGTGCACACTCCCTCCCTGTCTCTCCCCCTCTCTGCCTCTCTCTGTGTTGTGCTGGGAGTGACCCAGTCAAACATGACCCCAAAAAAACGTGGAGAACAAACAAACTGCGAAAAGAAATTGACAAACAGTAAGCGCAGTAGGTAGTGGGGCAGCTAAGCGGGCCAGGATGAGGCATGGCATCGTAGTAGTTGGAGAAGTGTCTGCAATTCTGCATTGCTGGCACTTTGAATGAATGCGTTTTAATTAACTTGATATGCACAGAGCGGAGCACGGCAAAAGGGTGGAAAAACTTGGCGAAAACTGCTAGAGCTGCTACTGCTGCTGCTGCCGGGGTTGATACCCACGGCAAGTCAAAGAAAAGTCAGGGCAGGGCAGGGCTGGGATGAACGCGCATTTAAAGCGCACTCCAGTGCCGAGTCGGGCAGGTGGAAAAGTGAGTTGAAACACCTATAGATAAATGATTGGCTCAGCCTTTGTTTTCAGCTGTCTAATTACATTAGCAACTTTGCCTGCTGCTGTGCTATTGTGACTTAGAGCACAATTGATAAGTTGCCGGGGCGGGCCGAGCCAGCTTTGTACAATTTTGTAGCATGCTTTTAGGCGGCAGCTAGAACAAGTTCGTTTACTCTGAGCTGCATGAAGTATACGACCCGTTGTGCGAAAACAATTGAATTATATACGAAATGTATACAAGTAATATATACACTTTTCGTATATCATTTTGCATAGCTCTTGCACTCAACTTTCAACAAAGTTTCTGCAAGAAATGCGAGAAATGCTCCACTTCTTTTTAACTTGAACTTGCCTCAAAGTCCACACTAATTTCCCATGTTAAGTATTTCTTCAACTGTTGCACGCTTATTAGCTATGCAAATATTTGCTTTGTGTCTGTAACTCTGCACTATGCGACAGTAAAATATTTTAAGAAATGATCTGAAAAATGCTTTGCATTGCGACGCGCCACTGAGGTAAAGTGGTGTGGAAAGGTCGTAGTAAAAGAGTAAAGGGAAAGAAGAAAAGGGCAAAGAGCAGCTGCGGTCCCCCCTCAAACATATCATCAGCGTATTGAACGGACCCAACGAACCAGAACATCAAATGCGAAAACCCAAAATCAAAGTTGTTTTCTTTTATTTTCCCACTCTCGTTCGAACTTTTACATTTTTGCATACTTTGTTTACTTTAGTCGAGATTCCTTTTTATTATTATTATTATTATTATTAGGCTCGTCGATGTTGTGGCCCGCTGTTCTGTCAGTTGTTGTTTTGCCTGTTCATGTTGGCCTGTTGTTTTGTGCATAAATCAAGTTGAAATGAATTCATGTGTCACATTAGCGAGCGAACGTATGCGCTGCCAGGCGCGACGCCATTTGAATATCATTATACAGTGGATACATTGATGGTATATGGTAGCTTGTTTATTTGGCCGGACAGCGCGGCAGCTGGCTGTGATCCCGCTGATTGCCTGCCTTCAATTGTTGCGCAAATTCAATAGTTGTGCAAAGGCAATAAAAAAGTAAAATGCAGTCGCGTTTCTGCCTTGCCACTTGTCAGGTTGTCGCTTAATTAAAGCTCCGGCCAAATGATTTTTCAATTAACACTCCACGCAATGGAAAACTGAAATGAAAATATTTATACACTTCTCGCTCAATCTCTCGCTATCTCAGTTAGAGCGCCAACGTCTTGTCTTTGTTTCTGTCTCATTTCGCAGCTGGCAAAACGGAAACGGATGTGGATGCCGATGCCGATGCGAATGTCGTTGCGGATGAGAATGCGACTAGGTTGGCGTGAGAGGCGGAGGCGCCTCGGACGCTACGCAATGTCTCTGCTGCGTCTGTCAATGTTGGCACAAATTGTTTGTCACGCAGTGCAAATACTTCGTGATGTTGCTCTGCTATGCGGCATTATGCGCGATTTATTTCCAACCAATAACCTCGGGGCCGGCTTCTGCTGCTGCTCCTGCTCCTGCTGCCATTGCCGATTGCCAAGGCTGAAGTCGGAGTCGGAACCGAAGCCTGGCAACATGGCAAAAGGAAAAAGGACACCTCGCACAAACAAGTAGCAGCGCCGCAAGCCTGCAAAATAAGAAAACAACGACATCACAAAAAAATAAATAAATATAAGGAAAAAAATGCGAATGAAAAACAATTTGATATTGGCAAACAGCAAGGCAAGCAGAGCACACAGACAGACACTCAGAGAGAGATAGAGATAGAGAGAGAGACAGACTAAATTTGTAATTAATGCCAAGTCTCATGTGGAGCAGAGCTGCCACACCCCGCACCCGCAGCCGCAGCCGCACCCGCTTTTCCCTGGCGCTGTCTACCTGCTAATTACCTCAAAAATCTGCTGAACTTTCACATTCGCATTAAACAGCAGCCCGTAAGTTTTAATGCACTTTTATGCTGTTTGCCAGCCGGACGCAGCTTACTACCTCAGTCTGCCTGCCTGCCTGCCTCTCCCCCCCCCCCTCTATGCAGCCACTCCCCGCTCTCTGCTGCCGTCTATGTCTACGTCTACGCAGTAATTGAGTTTATGTACATTTTGCATTTTGCCGCTCGCACAAGTTGTTCGGGCAAAAGTTGTTTGATTGGCTTTTGCCCAGCCACCAAATTGCAAAATAATTGCAAAGTGGGCGTGGCAGCAGCAGCAGCAGGAGCAGAAGGAGGCGAAAGCGTGCTAGAGGAGCAGTCTGCGTGGCAGGCAAGGTGCAGTAGCTGATTGCGAGGCAACTTAATTTTATAGAAAGTGACATTGCGGACGCTTGTCAACTCGCCTTGTCCCCACCCCGTTCCATAATGTTCTGCTCTGCAAGTGTTGCAACAACAGCAGCAGCGGCAGCGGCAGCAACAATGATGACAGCAAGTTTGTGTAATGTAATTAATTAATTATAGTGAAACAACGCGCCGCGCAACACATACCGAAACTGAACCGGCCACACACACAGCAAGAGGATCAGAGATAGGGAGAGAGAGGGAGACAGAGAGAGAGAGATAGTTACATGTACAAGCCCATTGTGCGCGCATTTTATGTGCCCGGAATTCGCCTAGCATAAGCACCCGGAACGCAGCCGTAGCTGGAGCCAGCGGTCGTGTTCGTGTTTGCCCGGTAACTTAATTACAAATTATAGTGCAATTAATTCTGCGGCCGGGGCATTATTAGGCATATCGGGCGTAACACAAAACCGCCAACTAAGGCCAGGCAAAAACTAGAGGCAGCCAGGACAAGCAGCTAACCAGCGGCAGCTCATCTGCGCATCTCTTTCCAGCTCGCGCTCTCTCTCTCTCTTTCTGGGGTAAGTAGCATAGATGGAAAATTAAATAACAACAAGAGGCAAGTGGCCCGCAAAGTGACCGTCGAGGAATGTGAAACGCTCGCACGAGGATTAAGTTGCCGGGCGCGCGCTGTGATTTTATTTATGGCGGACGGGCGAGCAGGCAAAGGGAACACAAACTGAATCTGAATCTGATATGGCCACGTGTATGCTCGTAGCTATAACCTGTGCTCGAGACTGTTATTGCTTGAGAATACACGTAGTTGAGAAGATTCGCACAACAGATGCGGAAAATGGAAACCCGAAATGAAAGTGAACAAAGTGAAAAGTGAAAAGAAAATGAGAAGCGGAGGGGCAAATGCAGCTCGTACATATCAATTATTCACATTCGTTTGCCGTAGAAAGTCATCAATAAAATGTTAAGCTTCTCAATTTGTTACACAACTTGTTTGGCAATTGGTGCATTAAGATTGATTGCAATGGCAAAACTTGATGCTAAGTTGGTTAGTTTTTTTCATTTTGCGAGTCTCGGTGTCCAATTACTTTGACAAATTCCGGTTCATACAGCAGATGCGCTCGTTCTTTCGCTTTAATTATCCACTCACAAAGAGATGATATCGCGCGCGACATCAAAGGGAATTTCTTCAGGGCAAGTGAATTATAATTTAGTTATAATAAATAAATCGCAGTAGCAGCAGCAGCAGCAGCGGAAGCAGGAACAGGTAGGTAAGCAGCGCCTCTGCTTAAGTGCTTAACGGCTTAATGTTTTCTATGTCGAATTCACTTTAATAGCGCCCTCTCTCTCTCTCTCTCTCCTCTCCGCCTCTATGAGTGCTGCCAGCGGCTTTGTATGAAACAAAAGAGCTAATTAAGATTCATTTGAACATATGTATACGCCTGACACTCACACACACTCGCACAAAGAGAGAGCGACAACTCTACTTACGCACAGGCGAATTCGTGTAATTAGCTGACGCCGCCTAAAAGTATGCAGCGTTTTGTTTGACTTCTGATTAACAGCCGCATTTATGCCGCGTACGCCATTTTGTCAGACTCGCGCGCGCTCGTATGACAAGCCTTTTAATGACTACGCCACACACACACATACACCCGAGTGCGTGTCTCGCTCTCATCCCCTTTCTCCACACGCTCTCCCTGCTGCCGCACGCTCTCTCACTCGGTGTGATTTGCATTAATGATATGCAAATGATTTGTTTATTTTTATACCCGCTACTCGAAGAGTATAAGGGTATTATAACTTTGTGCCAACCGAAAATGTTTGTAACAGGCAGAAGGAGACATCTCCGACCCCATAAAGTATATATATTCTGAATCAGCATGAACAGCCGAGTCGATATAGCCATGTCCGTCTGTCCGTCTGTCCGTCTGTCCGTCTGTCCGTCTGTCCGTCTGTCCGTCTGTCCGTCTGTCCGTCTGTCTGTCCGTATGAAAACCTAGATCTCAGCTATTATAAGAGCTAGAGCTACCAAATTTGGAGACAATATGTGTTAATTATGCCCGCAGATCAAGTTTATTTTGGATTTTTGCCACGCCTCCATCCGCCCCCAAAAATCGATAATAAATCGATAATAGCTGCAAATATAGCTCTACAGCATTCATTTTTTATCCATGTGATAAAAACCACCATCCGGGCGTGTTGCGAAAGTTTCAATAAGATCGGCCGATAAATAAGGAAGATATTCAAGAAATAGTATTGCCTTGTGGCCATGTGCCTGTGTCGGTTTTTCCTAATGTTAGTACCCGAGTTCAACACCAGCAGCAGACAACTTTTTTTAATTATGTGGCAACTTTTTTTTAAATTATGTGGCAACTTTTTTTTTAATTATGTGCACCGAAAATATTCATGGTGCAATTTTATCGGTTATTGCGAAAGAAGTGCAGTGGTCGAGTGGTGATGGTAGTTGACTGTTCAGCGAGACGTCCGGAGTTCAACTCCTGGGTGTGCCTGGGCGACTTAAATTTATTTTTTTGTATCTTATATTTTTTTTTATTTTTATAGTGTGTTGCAAAATTCAAAATAAATTTTTAGTATATTTAAAGCCACTTAAAATCGAAAGAGACATTGAGCAGCAACACAAAATACAAACGACAAATCTAATTAGATATGTTGAGATGTATTGTGAGGCAGCATATATGTATGTATGTATAGGCGTCTCTATCACACATGCATAATTTATAACTGCAGAGTAATAAAAGCAAAGGGCAACATCCAATAAGAATCGAGTGGAACTTGCATAGGCAAAACAAATTAGAGACGGAAAGAAATAAAAAGCAAGAACGCATTGTTCACATTTGGCACGTGTTTTTCCGAAGAATTGTAGCGGGTATATCACAGTCGAGTCAGCTCGACTGTAGCCTTTCCGACTTGTTTTTTATGTAGCGACAACATTCGCATCTTTTATTGAAAAGTTTCTCATGCCGAAACAAATGAGCAAATAATAAGCAAACATCTACACAGGCATATAGATTGATAAGGCTTCGCAACTGGCATCCCGTTACGTCGTTGCGTAAGATGTTAATCAAAAGGTGCGCACTCGCTGATCACATTCAGCCCGTGTCGAGTGCTTTGTACCCCACGCCTCGTCTCGCGACGTAATAAATATGTACGCCTGCCAGCCTGCCTGCTGCCGATTTTATTTCACTCTTCTCCCAAGCCAGCACACATGGTATGCCGTGTCAGTCGCCTGTCGCCGTCGCCGTCTCCGTCTCCGCCTCCGCCTTCGCCTCCACCTTCAGTTATCCAGTTCCAGTTCCACTCGCAACTGACGTCTGAAGTCGCACACGACGCGCTTGTTTATTATTGTAAGATGCTTGGCTTGGCTTCGTCGTACTTGGCTGTTGGCGCACATCAACGAGCTGGAAGGAATGCGCATTGACAGCGCCAGTTGGCGAAGGACACGCAATCTCAAGCTACATCTACCGCCACGAGCCGAGCCAGACATTTGCATTGTTTTATTTACATACTTTAGCATCAAGTTTGGCGGCAACTCCCGGCGTATCGATGATAATAACCATACTGATGATGATGTGGCTGGAGCGGAAGATAGGAATATGGGAGGGCGGCGATGGCGGAGTGGCTGAAGACATTGGCATGCATAAAATCTATCGGCTAAAGCTAAGCCAGCGACTTGAAGCATTTAAGAATGACATGAGCGAAAGCGAACGCCCACCTCCGCCGTCCCTCCTGGTGTGTTATCATAATCATTATTATTATGTATACTTTGTGTTGCTGTGCTCGGGTCGCAGTTAATTCCGAAACCGAAATATGCAGATCAAGTTCTGCTTCTGAGGGCGCATAATTTGTTTATCTTTAATTTAAATTAAACTCGATAGAAAGAACCCACTCCAAACGCGAAACAAGTTCAACAACATCGCTTAGACAGTTCAAGAGCGCAACTGTACGCAGTTAGCATGGATATTTTATTTATATAAGAAAGTTTCTGTGAAATTGCTTTTTTCTTTTTAAAGTCACGCACACACACACACTTCTACGCACACACGCACACTCTGCAAAGCAAATATAATACAAACATGCGAATTTGTTTAAGATTAAGCATAACTCGATTGATTAACGGAAAACACATTACAGTTACTGCTATAATTATGTATTCATATAAGTGTATAAGCACTCTTTTATTTTGTTTATTTGGCCAAGAATATGAGGGAATAAAATGCAATAAAATAAAAACAAATTTCCCGCAAGCGACTGGCTCTATTTACATAACGTGCCACATGAGCACGACGGGATATAAAAATATAAAAAAGAAGTAAAACAAGAGCAACAGCAACACTTTGTTTCCGCTTTTCGCAGGCTAATTAAAAAGTGCATAACGCCCAGTTGCCATGGATAATTCCCATGCGAGGAATAATCCATGCAGATAACACATTAATTTGCATTTCGAAATCATAAAAATGTACAAATAAAAAGAGTAACACAGTTTTTGCAGCAGGCAGGCAGGCGAAAGGAGACACTCCGAAAATTAGTCTAGCCACGCACACACACACACAACCAAGCACACACGCACACACACACTCTCTCTCTCTCTCTCTCACACACTTGCCCTCCCCTGACGGAGTAATACAGCGTGCATGATCTAGACATAAGTACACCGGACAGATTATCTAAAATTTACTAGCTTGTATAACATCTTGTTTTTTTTTTGAGGGGGATGTGTTGCTAAAGAGGGGTTAGCTGTAACCATGCACAAGCTTCTGCACACGCACACACGCCCAACCCCTCGCTCCCTCTCACACACCGTCGCCCACATTGTCATCCCATTCAGTTGTTGGCGGTTGCGGCTTCTGCTGCTGTTGTCACTCGGTTTGATGTATGTGGTGGAGTTTTCATTAGCTGCTGCCCATGCTCCTTCTGTTCCATCTCCTGCTGTTCGACCTTCTGCAGTTGTTTCGCTGCCTTGCGGTTTGCAACGGCGTCGACAGCATCGTAATTTGCTGTTGACGTGAAGCTGTCGCCTTCTATAAAATCAACTGTTTGCCTGCCATCCATCATTGTGCCGGCATTGGACGCTGCTGCTCCAGCTCCAGCTCCAGCTATGTCTCCGCCTCCAGAACCAGGCAAAGTCTCTGGCAGGCCGCTGCCAGCTTTGCCAGCGTCTGTGCTGAATTGTTTTGACGTCCAGGCGGAGGCTGCAGCTTTTGAGGTTGTTGCTTCAACTCCTGGCGTTGATGTTGCTGTTGTTGCCTGATTTCCTTGCTGCTGGTCAGTTGGCAGGCCGCTTTGAGCCTGCACTGAACCGCTGAGCTTTGCACCTGCTAACGGCGTCTGCTCCTGCTCCCAGTCGGTCTCCTGCTCCTGCATGCTTTGAGCTGGCAAATTATTTGCTAATTGCCTGCCCAATGGCAGCAGCTGGCCAAGGTATTTTCCGCTCTCCGCTCCATTTGTTTGCCCTCGCCCTTTTCCTTCCCCTTCCCCTTCAGCTGTAGTTCTAGTTGCTGTTGTTGTATCCGGCATATTTATAATATCCGCCATAGTGGAATTTAGATTTTTCAACGTCTTAGGCACGCCTGCCTGCTCTAGATCCAGACCCTGCTCCAACGCTTCCCCCTTCTGCTGCTCCTGCTGCTTGTCTCGAGCTGTTTCCGCTCCGGCTTCAATGCTATCGTTCGCCTTCTCCTCGCCTGGCATCTGCTGCTGCTCGCCAGTTCCCTCATCCGATGCTGCTGCTCCTCCTGCTTCTGCATCATTGATGCTGTTTGTCGTTGCTGCCGCCGCCGCAGCTGCCGCTGTCTCGCTCCGTCCTTGTCCATGATTTGATTCGACATCTGAAATATGCAAAGAATGGCAAAGTTAGCAATGAAATAAAGTGAAAATAAAACAGGAAATGACAGGCGCGTTACAATCTACAAAACATTTCGTTCTGCATATTTTTTCGCCCGGCGAATTGAGAAATAATTTCATATTATTGTTAACATACAATGAAAACAGCATGGCAACTGAGCGGGGCGCGGAGTAGAGCGTAGGGTATGGCAAAAGAAAAACCCTCTGAATGTGCGTGTGTGTGTGTGCATGGGCCGCACATATTTATATTTTATATCGTTAATATTGTCTGTTTTCGTGTTCGAGTGCGCCGCTTCTTTGACATTTATTGCCACTGATTTTATTCACATTCGAGTGCTGTTTTGGGTTTTTTATTCGCTACAGTGTTGCCAAATTATGACGACCCTGGCACAGTCTAGGAAATGTGGCTAGACTGACTCAGGGCAAAGGGGCTGCTGTTTGAGGCAACTCTTTTAGTAGTTATACGTGTGCATTGAATCTGATATATATGTTTAGATATATAACTGACAGTTGAGTTCAAGTTTTACGGACTTAGTGCAGTTTTAATAGGCAAATTAGCAAATAACAAGTGTGCGCTTTAGTCAGCTGTTTAAAAGCGGTAGGCATATGGTTCTATATGGTATATTAATGTTCAGGTATACCTGAATATGTTCTTTAGCAGTTAAGATATAGTTTTCTATAGGTACTGCAATTTTCAAAAGGTTTTTTTGGCATATTTTTCAGCTTTAAAGTCATAACTTACGTCAACTGCAGTGATATATTTCATTGCCTACTTTCAGGCTGGCAGTAAATTCTACCGCTCAGGCAGCTTGCCGAAACTCTCGATAAATACTGCTACTATAAAATCGAACTCTATCTGAGTATGTATATGCCTGCTCTATACTGTTGCCTTGTTCGTCATACTGCAGTTTACCTGTTTTCTGATTGTTCCCTTTCTTTTGGCGCCCCCGTTCTCATTGCTTTCGTTTTTGTTGACTGCGTTTTCGAGTGCAGCTTAAACGAATATGCCAATATTTAAATTTATCTTTCGATCCATTGCACACAACGCGGCGGGGGGCGCAAAGGAGTAGTCGAGCACGTCCATGACAACATCAGAGTTATTTGGGGCATTAGGCCCTGCCCCGCCCCACGACCACCGACTGTATTTGGTTTAAGCGTTAAATCCCCCAATTGAGTGCAATCAGCTGAGAATTTAGTTACCTTCGTTGCGTGTTGTTGCTGCTGCTGTTGTTGCTGCCACAGCGGCGGTTGCTGCGGCCTCTGCTGCCGCCGTGGCTGCTGTTGCTGCCGCTGCCGCTGCCGCCGCTGCTGCTGCTGCTGCCGCTGCGGCTGCGACACTCGTCTGCAATCCCTGAATATTGGCCACATTAATGCGCTGCATATGCACATGCATCATCTCGCCAGGTCCATGATGACCCTGGCCAAAGAATACACGCCGTACTGTGGTGAATTGCTGTTGCCGCTGCAGCCAGGGACCCACCAGGGGCAGACGTCTCAAATTGCCAAATGCAATGGCAACTGCAGGGCTGGCATTGGTTCCAGCTTCACCTGCTGCTGCGGCTGCTGCTCCGCCGGCATTCTGTTGCTGCTGCCCCTGACGCTGTGCAGCCAATTGGCTAAAGAGTCGCGTCACAATGAGACGAGCACGTTGCACGGCCGCCTGCTGACCGGCAGTAGCAGCAGCTCCATCTGCGCCTCCTCCGCCTGGCACATTAGCGCCTGCGCCCGCTCCAGCTACAGCTGCTCCGGCTCCGGCTCCGGCTGCTGCTCCAGCCCCACCGGCCCCTGCGGCGGCAGCAGCAGCTGCTGCAGCCGCATTTGGCTGATTTCGCGTTATGAAGAAGACATGACGTTGTGCCATAATGGCAGGCAGCTCGTAACGGTGAAAGAAGAATACCATCGAGTGCTGCAAAGAGAGATAAGGCAGAGTGAGTGAGAGACAACGAGAGAATGAGGCAAGCATTATGCAATGGAGCCAGTCAGCCAGTTGTTGGACACGTGAGCTGTCTACACGTGATCACGGAATACACAGATAGACAGCCACCCAGCCAGGCAGGTACGCAGGCTGGACAGGAAGACAGTCGGACAATAATGCGCTGGGTAATTTGTCATGCAGCTGACAGGCGGAAACGGGCGTCAGTTGCGGAACAACAACAACAAACGGCAGCAACAGCAGCCCCACGTAATGTGCAGCATAGTTACCTGTATGAAGAGGTATGAGGAGAGCAGCGCCAGTGTGCGGTATTGTCCGCTGAAGCGATAGTGATACGCATAGAAGGCAAAATGATATAGGTAGAAGAATCTGTAAGTGAAAAAGAAACTTTCATTAATATCGAGAGGCGCTTGCAGAGGCAGAGGCAGGCAGCATGTAGTAAGAGGATGAGCTGATCCCATACCCTTGTCAAATGTAGCTACAGTTCGTATAAACAAAATTGTATTGTTGCTGGCAGGACAGGAGCATGGGAGTGGGAGTGGGAGTGGGCGTGGGGGAAGACATGGGACATGGAGTGGGATTAGATCCAACCCTCGATAAATGTTCAATAATATTGTATTTAACATTTGCTGAAATAAAAAGCGACAAATTATTGTTGCGCTATTTTATTGCTGTTTACTTGTCTTGTCTACCCACCGCTGCCCCCGTTCACACTCCTGCCCCTTGACACACCCGCGGGCTATTGTGCAAATGCCAACTAAGCTGTAAAGAAATGGGTCAGACAGTCAGACAGCGCGACAGGCATGACATAAGTAACGCCTTCGAATGACAACAGCAGCAACAACAACACTTTCCACAATTGCTAGTCAGGACAGCCCAAGGTTACAGCTGGCACAGCTAGCAGATACCCTGTAAACCAGTTGCTCATACCTGTAGTTCATTCTACTTCCAGCTCGCTTCTGCCCACATCTCCACATGCTATTTGCATATATTACGCACTTATTATGCAATTTAAGTACAATAATTTACTACTTATAAATGAATTATATGATTTCCGCCTACACAATTGTGCTACTGCCTCAGTTCCGTTTCCGGTTACGCTGCTGCCGCTGCTTTTGTTGCTCTTTTTGCCTCGCATTCACATAAGGAAACAAATCAGTGGCGAATACGTAAACGAGACCAAGAGCAGCAGCTCAGTACGCAGTGGAAGCAGGCGCAGGTCGAGGACGTGGACGTGGACGAGGACAACAATAACAATGGGGCGAGGACACTCAAGAGGATTTAATAATATAAATAATTGCTTCGGCGCTGTTAGTTGAATTGTTGTGCGAGCCAAAGACAACAAATAATAAACACAATAAACGACACGACGGCAATGGCGATGGCGACGCCGGTCACATTGATAACGCAGCCGGAGCAGGAGTCGCTGCCGAACCGAAGCCAGCTGGGAAGGGAAAGGAAGGCGAAGGAAGGAGAAAGAAAATGGGCAGCGCAGCAAGCCAGCGTAACAGAGTCATCAAATAGTGTGTCCGAGTGTCCATCGGAATTCGAGTTTAATTTATTTTTACAACGCCGCTGGACACGTTGCTGCTGGTGTGTGTGTGTGTGTGGGTGTGTGTGCGTACGGGTGTGTGCGTCCATGATTGAGTTATGTTATTGAATTTAATTTGAGTTGATTGTGCACACACAGACACGCACAACGAACATCACAATCGACAGCGACAAATGAAGACACACGACACTTATTTGGCTGGCTAAGCCTTTCCAGGCAGCAGGCAGCAGGCAGTGGAGCAGGCAGTCGACATTATGGACACATCGTGCCAAACGCTTTGCAGCAATTTCCGCACCCCTTTCGGCACTCCACGGCCATCGCTCCAACCTCCATCTTCAACCCGCAGTAAAAGCGAACGACACGTAGACAACACTTATCGCTTGTTCGTTTCCGTTTCATTCGTTTTCCTAATGTAGCGTAGCGTTGACAAGCGCCAAGTGGGCGGAACAACCTCGTGCGGCTCCTGCCACTGTTGCCGCCAGCTCCCCTAACCGCCCCCCCACCATCTTGCCAGCGGCGTGTCGCAACGGATGTGCGCCAAGGAAGTGCTATTGGCATTCATATCCTTCGACCGAACGGAAATGAGGGCAAATGATGTTGCAGCAACGGCAGACGCAATGGATGGAGTGGCAGGAGCAGCAGGAGGCGACGGAGTGGGTAGACTGTGTCTGTACACAACTGTTGCATGTGAGTGCGAGGCAAAAAGCAGCGCTGCTATCGGCAACGCGTTGCATGGTTAAATAAGCAGGCCCCCAAACCAAACAACACGCTACTAGGTGTGACATGGCAGGAGGAACTGCACGGCGAAGGGAAGGGCCGGGAGGTGCAAACGGAAGTGGGAACTCTGATCCGATCAGCGTCACAAGTGTTTATTTGTTGCGGGCTAACACAAGAAGACGGCAACGATGCCAACGACGGCGACGACGACGACGACGACGACGTGGATGAAGATGAAGTTGCAGTTGCAGGTGGGTGCAGCTGTTGCCAGGAATACGTATAATGGGCAAAGTGCCCAATGAGCTAGCAAACACTTGTGCCACACACGCACGTGTGTGTGTGAGTGTGTGTGTGTGTGTGCAGCATTAGCATATTGGTTGGATTACATATGAATATGACGCTGCTTGTTGCTGCATTAATCCGGGCAATTTGTTTCCGAGTGCACACAGCGATAAGTACTTTCTCTCTCTCTCGCTCTCTATCTACCTATCTCATTCTTTCGCCACCTGTAGCCGCACAACTTTCAATTACAAATCCTAACTGAGAATCCGCAACTATTTGCATAGTTCGAATTGCATTGCCTACATTTCAGCGCAGCGCTTAATGCAGCTGTCACAAAAAGTGTTGCCTACTTTTACGCTGCAATTAATGCGTTTTCAACCTTCTGTCAAACTGTTTAGCTTGTTATTTTTTATTTGCTTATCGTATTAATTGCTGCTCTCGTTACAACTGAAGGTCGATGCTGGCCGTATTAAATAGCGTAATTAAATAATGCAGTTTTGCCGCTGTTTATTTTAAATTTAAAGCACAATCGAATCGATTTCAAAAATTTAAATCGTATGCGCAATTGTTGCAGGTAGCAAATGTTATGCATACACTGTAATAAATTGATTGCGAACGTGTGTATAAAATCAATTAACACAACAATTGTTGCAAAACGTGACTATTTATGTGGAACTCAGATTGATTTAATTGAAAATGCACAGTACAATAAGGAGTGTCTGTCTGTCTGTCTGTGTGTGTGCATTCATTGATAAATGCGTTGAAGTGAGCCATTTTCGTGCATAAATTGAAGTGTGTGCGACAACAGTGGTGGGCTGCATACAAGGGCACGCTGTGCATACGCCGCGTTGGCAGACAAACAGAGCACAGAAGAGCGAAATAAGCAAACAAACAAGCGGCAAAAGGAATACAACAAAAATAATAAAAAAAAACGAATAGAAAAAAAAGAAAGAAACCCGAATAACAAACAAACAGGCACTGTATGCGTGCGACAATGAAGCGATTTTGCCTCGTTAGAACACTCATCAGCTGCACCTTTGAAAAACAAGCGCGCACACACACACACACACACACACACAGTCGAAAAGGGGGAGAAGGGGCGGGTCGGGCCACTTCAGCAATGGGTTCGAGGCGTTGGCTCGCGGACAAAAGTTATGGCAGCAAAACAAACTTGACGCAATTATACTTTGCGTAACATGATCTCAATCAACACGGAGCAACAGCAAACAGCAACAGCGTGCAGAAGGGGAAAGCGAGGGGTGAACCGAGGGGGCACGGGTGGGTATTACGAGAGCGGGGGTTACGCGGCAACAAATGCGCTGCCACGGTTGCCAATACCTAGCTGCCGCTGACATTGCTGCCGAGGCTAAACCGCCACCTTTCTCGAGTGCCAACTAGCGGGGCAGCCAGCAGCAGGCAGCAGACGGAGCCGGAGCCGGAGCAGCAGCAATAACAAGCATACAAATCTATATATACATATATATTCATATACTTATTTGTAAGTAGGTACGCGTAACAAGCGTGTAAACAAGAGCCGAGCAAAAGGCGGCGCCAGGCAGCTAAAAGATTTCGGTGGGGCGGGAAGAGCGAGCTGAAGCTACTTGAAACTCGCGACTGTAACCATTTGCCCCTGTTGCCGGCGAACCCGAACCCGAACCTGAACCCGAACCCGAACTTGAACCGCGCCAGCAACTCGTCCCGTGTAACTTTCGCCGCAGTCAACTCAAACCCCTTTTTTTGGCCTGATAAAATTTGCTCTTTGAAGCCAATGCCAATGCCACACAATTCCCTTTTGTGTTACCGTCCCGCCGCCCGGCCGGAACGACAAACAATCTGCGCAAGACTCTAGCTCTAGCTCTGTATACGTAGCCGGCAGGCATGCTGGAGCAGCTTCTGCTGGTAGTGGGAGCTGTAGTTGATAGCTGGCAGCTTGTAGCTTGGGCTTGGGCGGCTTTTAGCAGCATCTTTGCTGTACAGTGTACACTTTTGCAGCTCATTTAATACGTGTCGTCTGGCCGTCGTTGTCGTCGTCGTCGTGCCGTGTCGTGGCAACCAGATTTAAACACAAAAGAAGCATTACGCGGCAGCATCAGAAGCCACAGGGCAAAGGCAAATGCCAGTGTAGGGGTTGTGGAAACCGGGGAAGCGGGGGAGTACATGAAATCGAGGTCGTAGCGCTGCCTGGCACGGCAAAAGAGGTGCCAAATTATGCTCTCTATACAGTTTGGCGCCTGCTCGTTAAACGGCGATTAACTGAGTTATTTAAAACGCGCCGCAAACGACTCTCTTTGATGCCACTTTAAACTCGCTGACGGTAGTCAATTAGGCTGCCACTCCCCATGTAACTCATTAAATTCTCCCCCTTTCCCAGCTGTCGCTACTCTGCAGCCAGTTGACAGCTTCAGTTGCATCAATCAAGTGCAATTGACATAGAAGAGGAGCAGGACAGGAGCAGGAGCTGGGGCAGCAGAAGCTGTGATTCACTTGCTCTCTCTGTCTTTTTTTCTCTCTCTAGTCCAAAGCTTTAATTCCAAGCTAACCGCAAAGCGCAGCGAAGGCAACCAAAATGGCAGCTCACAGACAGGAAGTTTGGAATTGCCAACTGGGAATTGTTTGGCAGTCGAGCTGAAGCAGAAGCAGCCCAGCTGCTAAATCAGAAACGGGCAACAAGTTCTGCTCCCTATAAGCCATAACCCATAACCGCAGGACCCGCAGCAGCAGCGGCAGCGGCAGCAACAAGCTAAAGAAGAAGCTGAAAAAGCAATGGCAGCGCTCACCGACAAACAGAAACCCCCTTCGATTGCTTGGGGCAGTCAATAACAGTAAAATTAAACCGTACCAAAGTACACAGCCCACGCACACACACACTCCCTCACTACACACACCCTTTCATATGCCATGTGTCTGTGTGTATGTGTGTGTATGCATGATGAGCTCAGCCAATATGTTTTGACTTTTCACAAAATTAATTTTTACTTGTGGCTTGGCAATGTCAGGGAGAAGTAGAAAACGGGGAAACGGGGGGAGCGGGAGTGGCTGTGGCAGGACTAAATCTGCATATGGGTCGTCTAGCGTTTTACTCAGCTTTTCGCTTTTCTCTCTTGCCTGTTTCCCAGTCTCAGTCTCAGTCTCAGTTTCAGCCTCATGCCACGACGACGCTTTTTGAATGCATTTTCTAACCAAAAAGCGGCTCGGAATGCTCATTTTGTAGGTAAACATTTGCAAAAGTTTCCTTTTTTTTTCTAACAATAACTTTGGCCAGCACAGACCCCAAAGAGTCCAACCCCTTCACCAACTTGGAATTTATGATTGATTTGATTTTACAGAGGCGACCATAAAATTAACTCAACTGCAGAGAGAGAGAGATAGAGAGAGAGAGAGAGAAAACTTTCATTTTTAAAGCGAATTTTTCGGCTTTTAAAAAGGATTCATCTAGCTGATTATCATACAAGGTACAAGGCACAAGGTGAGAGTAATTGAGATTGCAAACAAGTGAGGAATACAAGGGAAAGTTTATGGAGAGTGAAAGCTAGCTGAAAAGTTTGGCCAGAATTTGAAAGTTATGAGAAAAGAAAACTACAAAAAACTACAGAAAACTACTACAAATAAAAATGCATTATACCCTTGAGAGAAGACAAGAGCAGATTGTAAAAGAAAAACACTTTAAATTACTTGAAATACTGGCATATTAGCTATAATCTCTGCCAGGCTCTAAATCTTTATAAATCTTGTAATTTTAAATTTCTATCAAATAAATAAATACCCTACATTGAATTGGGAAATACCGGGAAATCAAAGACATTGTAAATATTCCGCAGAAAATTACTAACTTATGCCACCAAAACAAAAGACGAAAATAAACAGCGCCGGATTCGTGACCACCCCTTGCAGGTCAGTGACTAGTAAGGTTGGGGTTGGGGTGGGACGGTGCACATTTAAAATGATTTGCGGCAATGAATGTTTAATGAATATAAATACGAGACAAGTGGCCCCGACGCAGCAGCTGCTCCTCCGACCACACCGCATTGATAGCCTTTTAATTCAGGCGCAAATTACGCAAAATCAACACCAAAACAAGTGCCCCCACTGTGGGAGCAGGAAGCGGATGGGGAATAGTGATTGGTAAATGCCGGCGCATGAATTCCTAATGGCACTCATAAACGCAAACAGGCCGACAACGCGCAGCGCGGGTTGGTGTCATGAAAGGGAATGCTCGAGTGTCTTTTTGAATTATTGATGGGTAAAAATGAAAAGCGATGCTGCGAGCGAACTGTGAGGAGCAGCACATAGCCTGGCCAGACAGTTTCCAAAATAATTTCCAGCTATACGCTTCTCAATTATGCAAAGTGCCCGCAATAAACCGCAAAGTAGCCGCGGCTCCAGCTTGAGTTTTGCAAAAAAAAAAAAAATAAGGAGGCGATGTCCATACAGTTTTTCCTTGGCCTGATTGAGTGTGCTGTGTGACGTGCGTGGTCATTAATGTTTATAGAGAGAAGAGAGAGAGAGAGAGAGCGAGCTGTACCCCTTTCACCCGTAGGTTTTCACTTATTCCTTTTTGCCAGTGCGCGCAGCTATTACAAACAAGTTTTATTTAAATGTTTGCTAATGGTGCGGCTCAGTTGGAGAACCGGGAATTGGGCTTGAAGCCGGGAACGGGGCCAGCGCTTGGGTTACGCTTGTTGACTTAAGTGATGAAATTCTCTGTTCTCTCTCTGTGTTTGCGGGCAGCAAGGGGCAGCAGTCCGGCGTGTTGTGTGTTGGTCGATTTGCTTTGGCCTCGGGGGAGGCTTGCGCAAGCCAAGTTAATTTTCAAATAACAACCAAACGAAACAGGATGGATGAAACGCATGCTATACTACCCACAGCAAGAGTGTGAAATAGAGAAGGGAACATAAGAGGCAGCACAAAGAAAAAAAAAACTACAAAATGAACTGCAAAGTGCTGAGGGGTAGCTCAGCAGCAGCAGCCGGACAGCTGTATCTATAGCTATTATATGGCCATGGAGACGAAGACCCAGGACAGACAAAGGATTGCAAGACTTAATGTAATTGAATTTGTCATTTGTGCACAGTCGGCACAGACGATTGCACAGTGTGCTCAGCTGAGAAGCCCAGCCAAATGTGCTGCTGCTACGCACCTGAGCCAATGGCGCTTGGTTATGCTTGTGTGACAGCAGATGGCATCGAATTGATCGGCGATCCATACAATCAATATGATGTAGAATGCAGTTGTGGTATCGTTGAAGAACTCCGACATAATAGCCTCCATGCCTGCAACAGAAGATACATAGATATTGAACAAACTCAGTCAACGCGTGTTCAATCTCTACTTACCCACTAAGGCCAAGATGACCGTCAAGAGCGGCGCAATGGGGAAGCGTGCCACGACATTGTACTCCAGCATTTGCAGCAGATCCACTGTGGAAGTAGTGCACAAGTAAGTAGGGTTATTATGCTTCTAAGTTTCCCAAACTTACCTATGAAAACAAAGATCTGATGATGGGAATAACGCAGCAGCATCGACACTGAAAAAGTCTGCAATATACAATAAAGATAACTATAAAAACTGCATTATATAATCATCCATTCCAAACATACAAAGAGCAACATCACACAAAATGAACCCGGATAGCTGCTCCAGGGTGCCCACCATATGGAAATGAAACGATAATGCTCGCCGGTGATGACATTACGTAGATAACCCTTGTCATCTTCCTTCTCGGCAATGGCGCGTACTGAAGTCATCAGCAGATCGTCGTAGCTGCACAATTCGGAATGAGATTAATATGATTCCCGTGTAGACCAGCAGGTTCACTCACCCCAGGAAACGTTTGAGCAGGTACCGCATTAATTTATCGCCAAAACATTTGTTTGTATTCGGATCTAGCTGCACCGTCAACACGGGAATCTTCAAGCGCTTCCGTGTGGCCGATGATAAGCGCAAATGTCCATATTCTAGTGAATACTCTACTATGTATTGCTCATCTGGAACAAGGTGGAAACTATTCAATAAAGACTGCAACGGATCTATAACTGGTGAACCACTACTCACCATCATCATCGTCATCCTTGATGGGTATGGCACTGGGGTGCTCATAGTTATCCAACAGATTAATTGCCTCAAAATAAAAATACAGCGTTTCGTTGCTATATGCTCGTATCGGCCGTATGGGCATGCCCAGTTTGCGCAAAATCATCTCGTAGCGTTTGATGCGTTTGTGATTTTCCAGCGTTTGCGGACCCACATCGTAGTGGCTACAATGGAGTAGGAATTTATTGGGTTTTAGAGCAAGGCGTATTACAGCCGACATGCTTACTAGGTTTGCTTCAGAGTCTGCATCACTTGCTTATCGGATTTGATGCTCTGCCATATGGCACGCTTCTCTGCAAGATTTGGTATGATCTCTACACGAATGACACCCTCACGTGGCCAATTCTGCACCTCCTGCAAACAGGTGCAGGGATTCTTGACAAATGCCGTGTGCACATAGACGAGCGTGAAGAAGAAGAGCAGTGCCTTGGCAAGCAGCAGCAGCTCAATGGCCAGGCGCACCTTACTAAGGACAACATAGAGCATTAATTACTGGAGCAGCTGAGAAGGTAAGGAATGTACTTACCGCGGCACAAGCTCGGCGTAGGTGGCGGCAACTCGAAAGTAAATGGCATGAAACAGACGATCCCGCATATTCATCATATTGTTCTATATATCGTAAATGATAAGCATTAATGCGCGTGTGCATCAGTATGTGTGTATGCGCTGCATGTGCTACATACCTGGCCCGCACCACCCCCTAGTCCACCTGCCAGCACACGATTGCGGCCGTTGATATTATTGATTGCATTGGCCACAGCGATTTCGGCCGCATTTGCGCCCATACCACCTGCATCGGCCATGGCTCAGAGAAAAGCGAGATCAGCAGCTCCAAGGTAGTATTTTTCAATCAAGTTTGCTTATTGGCAATAACTTCCGTATCTTTTTCAACCGTCTTCCGCAACGTCAGGGCCCCCGAGGTGTCTTAAAATTTACTACTAACTGTTGTTGTTGTCGCCGTTGTTTCTATAGCTCTCGCTGGTCCCTCCCTTAGTGTCCGCCCTTTTGGTAAGTGACACCGGTCACTGCAATTCAGTAATTTTTAGGATTATCTATTTCTATGCAAAAGCAATGAAAATAATTGCAAATAAGTAACCAAATTGCAACAGAAAAAGGCAGGGGCACTTACCATTATTGTGAGTTGTCTGTTGTTGCTGCTGCAGAGCTGCCAACTCGTTGCAAATAGAGTAGCTAAAGTAACCATTTAAGTAACGACAAACCAGAAATACTAAAAATACGTCACCTGCTTTACAGCACTGTTAATCGAGTGCGCGCGCAGTGGTCGAAATTTCGAACGCAAATAACACACAAACTTTTTATGAATCTTCATTTTATTTGTATTTTCTGCAAACCAATGTACGAAATTAAATATCTCAATGCTTCGTTCGTTCTCGTATGTTATAAATAAGCTACATTGAATGTCGTTTAATTTAGTTTTACATTGATTGGTGGTTGTGATTTCTTTATTTTTTTTTCATTTACGTTTTTTGTTTGTTTCTTTCTTTTCGCTATAGTTTCTCATATTCATATATTTATAGTTACGCATAAGTACTTTATGTTTATGTATATAGCTACGTACGTAGATGTTAGTTTTCATTTTTAAGCTACGAAATCATTCTCATAAGACGAATACAAACGTTGTGTAGTTGCGTTTTTTTTAATTTATTTTTGCTTTCTGCCGTTTTCAACAAGCTAATTTAGTTCACTTTTTGTAGATTTCTTATGTTGTTGTTAGCATTTTTTAAAATTTCGCTATGGGATTGTTTAATTGCTTAATGTTTTTGTTTTTGTTTTTAGCTAGTTGTTGTTGTTGTTGTTCTTCCTCTTGTCTGTTGTATCGTATAGTATATAAATTGTTAAAAATCGCTCACATATTTCAATTCTGGTTCAGCGCGTGTTCTCTGTGTGTGTGTGTGTGTGTGCGAGTCTGTGTTTACGTATGTTTTCATCGCTCTTTGGTGTATTAAGTTTAGTTTCTATAAAAGTTTACATAGGCAGGCATGTGTGTGTTTGTGTGTACTTGTCTGTGAGTGTGTGTGTATGTGCCAACTTACAAGCTAATACACGCTACACATTTATTAACTTACCGTTTAATATGTTTACTCTTCTTTCCATTCAATTAATCTTCGTATTTTTTCTTCTTTATCCTCTTCTTCTTTGCTCGTTCGTTTGTTTCTTGTTTTTGTTCAATACAGTTAGAGAACTTCCATGAAGTGTCAATAAGTACAGAATGTACAGTTCGAGTTGTTTTTGTTTTTGTTTTCTTTTCAAGGTACAGCAATGCGAAAAACGAAAGTTTTGCCAATATGCATGTGTATTGGTGTGTAGAGTTTGGTGTGGAATGTAGTTAATTCATGTTTATGTCATGTTCTGTTTATTTAGCTAGTTATGTGTAGAGTTTTGTAATGTGTAGAGTTAAACTTAGAATTGTAGAGTAGGTCTGTGGCGTGAGTATATAATTGAGTGTAGAGTATAATGTTATGTCTAATATAAATTTTAGTGTACAGTGTAGAGTAGTGTAGAGTTCAGTGTTCGTGTCTCTTTTACAAAAAGTGGCAGCTCTGCACATAAAGCGTAACGTTCACTTAAAATCAAGCGCTCAAAATGGACATAAAACATGTGCATACACTCCATTCCCTTCGCGTCTTTTTTTTTGTTGTTTTCATTTTCTACATACAATGATTTTCAATAGATAATTGTTTTCCACATAGTTTCTCATTTTATAAATCTTTGCTAAAGTTATATATATATAAACTATTCCATTCTGAAGTATTGACAGTCACAGGCTATATGAAGCATGCCTTTTTTTTGGGGGAGGGGATTTTCACTTTCACTTTCAATATATTTCAATATATATATGTATATATAAGTATATATATTAATGCCTTTGTATATAATCAATATGTAGTATGGTTTCTCATTTGGTTTTTCCTGTTTATGCACTAGTTTTATTTAGGTTTTCCACTTCGACTCGTCTGGCGTAAAAAAATTCATCCATTTCGATCTCGATTTCTTCGTAATCCTCCCACCGACCGCTCTATCGATTGGGTTCTTTAAAAGCTTCTTTGTACAAACACAAAACGAAAAAGACATTTGTAAATACTTTGTAAATTGAAACTCAGGAATAACGATTTAAACTATTCGATATCAAAAGTCTTGAGGCGTAAGTGCAGCGTTTCATAGTAGGCCTGTCTCTACGTTGTGCGCTGTGCCCAGCGTATTGGGATCGAAGTTAAGTTTCTCTCCGGCCAAAACGATTTCCGATATGCAACCGATTATGCCGCTAAAATAGCGCTGATGCGTAAAGTATGCCACGTCAGGCATGCCACCTAAAAGCGCAGAATATAAAGAAGATATAGAGTAGATACCATGCCTCTATTTCCAACTCATCTGTCTTACGTACCAACATAGAGTCCGGTATCGGTATTCAATTGTCGCAGCTTGCCAGGCGCACGAAGCGTCTGAGTTTTACGTCCATCCACCTCTAGGTAACCCTCCTGAGAGTTTCTGTTGGTTTTGGGCAAGAGTTTAAGCCTTACTTTGAATAGTTTAAATACGATTTCCCTTACCTTATGGCCCTCACGCGATGCCAGAGTCCATCGCTGACTTTGGTGCCATTAAAGCGTATATCCACCTCGCCAGCACCCAAATCGTAACGGAAATGCAAATATCTGTAATGCATTTGTGGTTAAATTGAATATTTTGATATACTGAACTTCTCTGCACTTTTCCCCACACTCACCCCTTCTCAATGCCCAACGACAAGTAATCATCGTGCTGCTCCGTTGTGCCCTGTCTTCCCGTCCACAAGATCATGCCATTCTCAGAGTGCGTCTTGATGCGCAGATTGAGATCAATATTGTAGCTAATCACCTGGCTCATGGTTTCTGCATCATTGTAATGGAAATAGCTATCAGTGCCTGCAAAGCAAGCGCCAAAGTTCTTGCGCACGCTCTGCACCTGTGACTGATGCTCGGCGGATAGATCGAATTTCTTGAGGAGACTCCAATCGGTGTGCGTTTGTGGGGTACTATTTGGAGCCGGAACCACCGCAGCAACCGGCTTCACAGCTGGCTGCGATTCCACCTTGAGCACCGGCGTCAGAAGCTCATCATCGTCACTGTAGTCCTCGCTGTAGAGAGCAGGCGAATCTTGTGACTCCTTCGGCGCTGCCTGCTGCTGCGCGTGTGTGTGTCCGTGCGTGTGCGTATTGGACATGATGCGCTTCATATCCTGGGCCAGTTGCTTGCGCTGATAGTCTTCGGTGCCGTCGGTGGCATCAAACAGCGATTCGTCAAACTCAAAGCCACTCACATCCGCTTCAGTGTCCGGCAGCTTATCCCCGCTCACTTTATCAACGCTGACACTACTGGCGGCCACTTGACTGGTTGCCATGGCATCCGCATACTCCTGCTGCTGCAGACTGGCCACCCAGTCGTTATTGTCGTCGAATGTGAGTATATCGCTATCGGGATTGGTCTGGAAACTTTCGTAATGGGTGGGCAGTCGACTCAGCTTGCGGGCAAAGCCCTGGTTGGGTTTCTGGTGATGCTCATGCTTGCTGACATGCTGCTTGCCCATGGAGGCGGAGTGTGACCGCTTTTGAGATAGAGGTGCCTTAGCGCCTGCTATACCAAGTTGCACGCCTCCGGCGCCTGCTGCATTCTCATGCACAAAACGGAAAATGATATCATCTTCGATTTCCTCGTTACTTGGTCCGCCTCCTGCTGCTACTGCTGCTGCTGCGCCTGACAGGGGTGTGGCCACAGTTGTTGTTGTCGGCTTTGGCGTTGTAGTTGTTGTAGGTTTCGGTGTAGTAGTTGTTGTTGTTGTCGTTGTTCTCGTCGTCGTCGGCGTTGTTGCTGTCGTCGACGTCGTCGTCGTCGCCGCCGTTGTCGTCGTCGTTGTCATCTTGCGCTTATGCAAATTCTTACGCTTTGTCGCATGCTTCTTGTGCGTCCAGAGCTTCTTGGGGGGCAACTGCTGCTGCTGCTGCTGTGTAGCAGCAACTCCTTTATTGTATTGTCTGGCCTCAAGTGCAGCTCGACCATTGTCAAGCCTGTGCATGCCCGGCGACGACGTCAGCTCCGGCAGCAGCTCGGGCGGCACTTCAGCTGCCTTGTTGCAGCGCTCGTTGTAGATGCTGCAACGGCACTCATAACTCTCCATTTGTGGCACACACTCGGCCAGCGGGCCACAGGGACGGGCTACACACGCATGCGGGCAATTGCCAATGTTGCTGCCGCCCAGCGCCTCCGCCACAATGCCCAGCGAGTGCCCATTGACATCGATCTAGGGGTGGCACAAACAGAGAGACAGTTAGATGGTTAAGTGGTTAGACAAGTCCATTGTCTGGACAACTTACGCGCTGTATGCAGCCGACAAAAAACGACTTGTACTTGAGATCCAGCGGCAGGTGGTCCACATGATTGACACCGCCCACAAAGAGGTTCTGCGGCAGCGACAGATGCCAGAAGCCGTTCGACGAAATGGTCATGACCTCCTGGTGTTGATCGATCTGCAAAGGAAGTGGCAGTTGGATACTGCTGAGACAAGTTCAAAGTTTTGCTGCTTACCTTGAGCACAGCCAGACGTGCAGTGCGGGAGAGCTTGATGGTGTGCCATTGTCCCAGGCTGAGCGAGTACTCACTGCTGCTGGGCGCACGGAGAAGAGAACGGGAAAGAAGCATGAGTCAGAAGCTGCACATCTTATTGGCATTTGCCGACTTACCGCACCACAGCTGGTCCGCTGCCCAAATCGAAAGCAAACTCCACAAAACCATCATGCAGATACAAAGCTATAAAATCACCACGCTTCTCCGGACCCGAGTAGAGTATTAGGCCATCCGACTGCTCCGGCTTCAGTATGACCTTCAGTTCCAGCCAGATAAGCGCGCTGTCACCGAGCGGCGCATAGCGTAGAAATGAGGAACCATTGAATGCGGGCACCTGCTCCAAAGAGATGGAAGATTAGCCCGGATTAGCAAGCTATTTTCGCACCGGCCCACTCACCTGCAAATCCATGCGTATTTCGCAGAGATCGCCCACAAAGCCCAAAGGACACAAACAAACGGCACCCTGATCCGAGGGCAGACATTTGCCACCATGCTGACAGGGATAACGCACACACTTATCTGTCGAGCAGTCCTCTACAGAAAGAGAGATGCCTCATTTACACCTATTACACCACAACTGTGCGCGCCGCTACTTACGTATATCGAATCCATTGATAACATCGCCAAGCGGATGCTCCGTGAACTTGTAATCATGCTCGTTGGCCACAAAGCGACGTATGCAGCCGGCAAAGCCCTCGGCAAGCGGTAGCCGCTTAGCCAGGCCCGTGATGTTGCCTATGCCGCCGAGGAATACCGGTTCCCGGAATGTTATTCGCGAGAAGAGACCCTGCAAGGCATAAGGTATAAAGGCTTCTCTAACGCTTTTCAATTTGCCATCTTAACTCACATTGGATCTCCCTTGTACTTTGGTGCCATGATTTAACACCAGCCAGGCATCCCAGCGATGTCGATAGATAATTACCGAGTTCCATTCGTTTAACATAATCGTCTCGCGGGAGCGAACGCTGCCCACACCGGAACCACAATCGAACCAGAACTCCACAAAGCCCTTGTTCAACAGCAGCGCCATAAAATCACCCGTTAGATCATCACGTTCTCCACTCAGCAATATGATGCCATCAAAGGATTCTGGACGGAATTCCAGCCGCAGCTGGACATGCTTATAGGCGCCATGCAGGGCGGCAAATGCCAGCCAGGAGCGTTTGGCAAAGCGTGGCACGTGCGCGCGAATATCTACGAGCGGGAGAGAAAGAGTGAGAGCGTGAAGTAAACAGAGATTAGACATAAAAGCAGATTATTTGGTTACTTACCTTCCAGGCAGCCTGTGCCTGTTTTGCCAAAGGGGCAGAGGCAACGCGCTGTGGATGCGGTTGCCTCCAGTGCGCAAATGCCCTCAGTGCCGCAGTCCAGATTGCAGGGGGTGCTAGGAGGCGGTAAAGAGAGGAGTAAATTGGCACTTAAATTGTATGTACATATCTTATATAAAATAAATATTATTATAACAATGGCAAAAACAATAAAATTAAAGGCGCTACCCCCATCTCCAACCGCGATTATTTCTATTTGCTGCTCATTTCAATATGGCCGCCACTTTGCTATTGCATTCACAATAGCTTTGTTTTGTTTTTGTTTTGCTTTTGCCTACGATCGCAGTGTTCAAAAGCGATACGTTTAAGTGCTTCGATAAATATATGTAAGACGATTTATCGAAATGAAGCTTTAGATAATATATAATGAAGCGAACGTGGTGAAATAATTGAAAATGACAAAATCGATAGTATTGATCGATATGTTGCCTTTGATAACATTCGTTTGGGATAAAATAAATGAAAATAATACAAAGCAAGCCAATAAAAAAGGACATTAATTTTAAAAATATATGTATGTTTATATATATGCTAAATATGCGACGCACCTGCTCGAGACTGTTGTGGGATTCGCCTTATCTGATATGTTGTTGCTATTGGCAGCATTTTTGTTCATCTTCTTCTTAATGTTGTTGTTGTTGTTGCTGATATGCATTGCGACTTTGTTGTTGCTGTTGTTGTTGTTGTTGCTTGTCTGCTGATATGTATGCGAATTGCTGTTGCTGTTGCGTCTTAAGTTTAATTGATTATTATTGACATCGTCATAGATGGACATGTCCGACTTGTAGCTATAATACTCATCCACATCTCCCGTCTCTGCTTCGGCCTCCGCCTCCGAGTCCCCATAATCGACAACATTGTGTGCTACTGCTGGTTTTGCAGTTGTGGTTGTTGTTGTTGTTGTCGTTGTGGTTGTAGTGGTCGACGTAGTTGAGGTTGAGGTGGATCTAGGCGGCTTTTGCTTCGATGTTCGCACTGTGGACGCCTCCTTGAAGTCACCCACATCCAGTTCTTGATTCTCGTTGTCCGAGTTGAAGCTTATGCTCTCGGCTGATATGTAATAATCGTTTGAATTGACTTTCTCAGCTTGTTGCTGCTGCTGCTGCTGTTGCTGCGGTTGCTGCTTCTCCATGACATCATCGTTGTAGTCATAGCTATCGCTGGAGCTGTTTATATCCAAATCAGAGTCACCGGTAGAATCCTGACTTGAATCACGCTCATCATCGTCGCTATTATCGTCGTGCATTGGAACGGCGGCAAAGCGCGACTTGGCCTGATTCTCGGGTCTATCGTTGGCCAATTTGGCGCTAAACGAGGCGCCCTTCTGGTACAGCACATCCTCGTCCGACTTGCCGTGTGCATCCAGGCCGCCGCTTGTCGAGTTGATGACTGCAAAAGGGAGAGGGAATGAATTAAAGTGGAAGTGTAGGTGTGTACCTGGAGCTGCAGCTGGAGACGCACCTTGACAGCTGTAACCGTTCTTGTTCAGCTCGTATCCCTCGATGCAATCGCACTCGTACATGCCATCGTGTATCTCATAGCAAAGCTGCTCGCAGGGACTGGTGTGGCCGCAGTGACCTGCCAGTTGAAGAGAGAGAGAGAGAGAGAGAGAGAGAGCAGGGCGTTAGGTCAAGGGGTGCGCAATAAAGGCGAATTTAAGTGAGTGCCTTGTCTGTCTCTGTCTGGCTGTCTGTCCCCTCCAATTTCCAAGTTGAGTTTATAATTCGTGTGCCGTGTGCCGTGTGCGTGCCGCAGCACGGTTTACCCCGCCCTCGCACTGTCCCCAGCACTGCCCACTCCCTACTGGGTGTGACCAACGTGTACGCAATAAATTCTAATGAGCTTTACCGACTTTCGGGAGGCTCAGAGTCATGTTTGATAATTTACTGCTCGCATTGCCCAAATTTCCACAATTCCAGGCAAGAGATACGATGCCCCTGCTTCACGAAACACGCATGTTGCTCACTACTTGAATGTGTATGACTGCGAGTGTGTGTTTGTGTTGAACTGGCAACTGGCCAAAACTGTTGAGCCTTTTAACGTGCACCTATTTTCAATAAATATCGGTCTAGCCAGCTCTTCAACCCCCTTCTTCAACACTGCAATTCCATTTTTCCCCTGCCCTGCAACTCCTTCTCCCACCATGCAATGCGTTCTACCTCTTCTCTTCCCACACAGCTTACGCCTCTTACGACTTTTTCCCACCGACTCTGCTCACATACTGCATGCAAATGCGCACGAAAGTATGCAACGAAATGTTTGCTGCCTTTGCTTTGCTGCTGCCTTTCTCTTGCCCTGCCCTGCCCTGCCCTGCCCTTACCCTGCTTTGCCACCGCATGCAAATGGCATACTGCTGCTCGCCATTTTAAAATGCACAATCCATACGACTCGCACTGCGCCGTCTCTCCCAAACACGCTCTATCAATAAATCACTTGACATCAAAGTCGCACTGAAATTAGGTGCAACGCGGCGTAATGAGCAAGGCGTGGGCATTGGAGTGCTTGCTGGCTTAAAATGTCAATTGACACAGAAAGAAAACTGAAAAAACCCCGTGTATAGACTCTACATTTGGGCCAACTTGTTTTTCGGGCAGTGTAGCGCGAAAAAGTTGAGTTATTTGTCGAGCACTTACGTCATGTGCGAGCCAGCAGCAACAACAACAGCAACAGCATTTGCTTTCATTGTATTAAATAGCACACGCAACGCGGCAGCAACAACAACAGCAGCAGCAACTACAACAGCAGCAACTACAACAGCAGCAGCAACTACAGCCAAAGCAGCAGCAGCAACTGCGAGCTTAAAGTGCCATCATGTCACGCACACACACACAGACAAGTGCTGGTAGTGTGTGTGTACTTGCTGTGTGTGTGCTGTGTCTCTTTGCCTGTCTGTGTGTGTGAGGCATGTGGTTGCTAGTTGATTAAGCAACTATGTGGTGCCGATTAAAGTGCACTGGACACTCAGCACATTTGCATTTGTACACACACACACACACTAGCAACAAACACACACACTGGCACACTCTGTCAATTGCACACCCTCGCTATTGGTTGAGGCATGTGGCTCAGCTTGTTCTCGTGCGTTGCGTATTCAAATTTAAATTGAAAAATCGCATATTGCATGCAATTGAAATCGAAGTGTCAGTAGCAGCAACAGCATAGCAACATAAAGCCGGACACAGCGGGGGCAGGAGCAGCAACAGGGGTTGGGGTTGGGGCAGGGGCAGGGACAGGGTCAGAGCAGCAGCGACAAGCTAGTGACTGCAGTTTTTGGCACAAAATGCATCAAAAACATTGCATAACAATGATCATTTTGCATATGCAGCTAACCTGCGCCATTGTGAGTCTCTGTGCGCGCGTGTGCGTGTGTGTTTGTGAGCTACGCATAATTAAGTCACTCATTAACGTCAAAGCCAAAAGCAGACACAGAGACAGACAGGCAGGCAGACAGACTGATAGACAGAGAGACCCGAACCTCTCATTTATTGATATGTTAGAGCGCAATGTTCGCATGTTCGCAAAATTTGTCCGATGGCCGAGCGAGCCGTGGGGGGAGCCTGTAGGGCAATGTGGGCCAGTGTTGTGTACTGTATTTCATATGTATACGCACCTTGAAAAGCCGCCTCCTCTGGCTCCGGCAGGCTACCGCCGTTGCTGCCGCCGCCGCCGCTGCTGCTGCTGCTGCTGCTGGCGTCACTTGGCTGTGCCAGCAGCAATGACAGCAACAGAAACAGGCACAGGCTCAGAGTGGGCCACATGCCAAGTCCGCTGCCACTGCTCGACAGCCTTTGATGTACTTGCTGGCGTTGCTGCTCCTCTTCTCCTCCTCGTTGTTGTTCTCGCTTTGAAGTTGACATTTTTGCTAAGTTGCCGCCGGCTGCAGTGCGTCGTTCTGCTCCTGCACTTGTGTTGCTTTCGCTTACTCTCGCTTTGCTTACAAAATATTACGTATACGCGCGCAGTTCACACGATCGTTGGCCAGGTTAGTGGATGTCGTTGGCGTTGGCCACCATCAGCCATCAGCAGCGTGTAGCATGGAGCGTACATGCGTCTCGGCGTTGCCGCTGCGACTGGCTTCACCTGCTTGGCTGCCTACCTGGCTGGCTGGTTTCCTGTTGATACACATTAAGCACAAGCAAAGGCAAAGCAATTAGTGAAAGGTAGAGAGAAATAGGTACGTAGCTGGCTAGGAGCGCGAGCGAGAGAGGGCAAGTATAGCGGCGCAGGCAAATCAAGTGGTCATTATAATATAACCACAAATTGCTAAACACGCAACGCACACACGCAGCGTACCCCCACACACACACATGATTCATGGTTCTTGCCACTTGCCACTTGGCCTGACGCCCCACTCCTATCCCCTCTTTGCCATCCCTCGCGCCACGTAAAATCAATAGGCGGCGTCATGGCAACGATGGCGCCACCATAACAAACAATAGAAGTAGACACAAGCGCCCAAAACCCCACTAGCCTCAGCTCCTACACCCTTTTCCAATTTGGCTTTCCATTCGCCTGACTGAGCCACTCCTGCGAGTGTATACTGTATCCAGCCCTACCTTAAGCCTTGAGCCTGTGCCCAAGTAGCCTGTAATTAGAAATCAATACTAGAATTACCGAATTCGGAAATGGAAAGCGAAGGAAAGACGGAAAACGCAAAAGAAATTAAATGAAATTCCCAAATTGCTGCCTATCGAAAATTTGTCATTGGAATTGAAATCGAAATTGAAATGTCAAATGTCTAAGAGCGGGAGAGTGAGCGAGGAAAAGCGTGTGAAAGTGTGATGGTACGCGGGGGAAATACCGTTAAGCCGGGTCGTAGACGCAGACACACATGTGGGCCCGCATGCCTAGTAGCCTATTGGTTTACATATATGTATATATGTGCCATACTTAGGTATATAGACATATGTGCGCGTGCATGTGTAGTGCACGCACACTCATACGCTTGCGTGAAGCACTTAACCCGTGCTCAAAAAAATATGTAGCATACTTACTGGGGCAAAATTGCAGCCACAGCATGAAATCTTTCCTCATTGCTCTAGTAGCATGCTAGCTGCAGTCACTGCTGCTGTGTGTGCTTCAAATACCCTATAAACTGGCAAAAGTGATGGTATTATCAGCACGTCAGCGTCGTTAAAGTTTTTACTACAGTTTCCAAGGCTTTTTACGACGTTGAAATCAGTTTTCGTACTCTTTTAAAAGCAATCGAACTCAGGCGGGGGAAAACAAGGAACGTTTTGCGCATTTCGGTTTAAGTAAATAAACTGAATGCTTTTGTTTATTAACTTATATAGTTTGCAGAATATGCAGTTTAATATTGCAGCAAAAATCTTTACAACGCAGCTGCGGGCAACGCTTTGTACCGAACAGCCTAGATTTACTGGCTTGAAAGTGATCAAATATTAATTTAAATTTCAATTTTATTTCATATATTGTTGTTCGCTCTACAGTCTAAGATGATTATTTTATACGCTTGGTTAATTTTGCTGATTTTTAAAAGTGATAAAAGTGACAAACAATCTATTGTCTTAGCTTTTACTAATTGAAAATAAATTTATATTATAAACTCATTTAAAATATTGTTAAATATTAGACTCTACACTTTTTTTTGCTAATTAAAAAATTAGTTTTAACATTGCTTTCAACATTTTGTTATAAATCGACACCCCTTAAATAGCAAGAATTAACAGCAAGCTGTAAAAGCACAGCAGCTTTTTCAATTAACTGCCTTGAATACCCCACTACAGCCTCGCGCCGCAGGGTATTTCCCTGCAGAGAACACTCGATTGTAACTTTTTCATCGTTTTTTTTTGCTTTTTGTGTTTCTGCTTTATTTTTATATCAACTTTGTATGCCCACGCTTAAAATCGCGACGTCTGCCACTGACTCGGCCTGTAGGACGATGCTCGATGTCAGTGTGAGTGTGTGTGTGTGTGTGAGTGGCCTGTGTGTGTGGGTTTATTGCTGTTGTTGCCGTCTGTTTCTCACTGTGTGCGTTACTCGGTGCGTGCAAAAGTTTTGCAAGTTGACTGTGCTACGGTAGGCTAAAAACCCATCGCCATTTCGTACTGTCTCGAAGAGTTTTTGGCTGTTTTCGCAGCTTTTGAGGGAGAGGGGTAAGAGGGAAAGGAGAGAGCCCAAACCAAATGTTCCCGTATTCATTTATATCGATTTTTCCACCTTGGCCATTTGCACTGAAGCCTTAAACACACGCAGACACACACACACACACGGCTTGCACACTTACAGTCACTCACACTCACACATATCAGTTGACATACTAGCTTGCCCTATACAACCCATTCAACCCACTCTATTCGCTGCGTTATTTTTTTTTGCTCGTTTCTCGCTTTTTCGTTTTTCTTTCATTTCATTTCTGTTTTCAGTTTTTATTTCTGCTGCTGCTGCTCACGCTTTACTCGCTGCTACCTCTTCGTCTTCCTTTTTTTGATTTTGTTATTGCGTTTTTAATGGCATTTCTTTCCGGTACGACGCCTTCGAATGGCCAGCAAAATGTTGAGGCAAGGCTGTCGCACAAGCGAGCGATGGTAGATGGCGGGGAGAGGAGTAGGTGGTGTGGGGTAGTAGGAGGAATACGAACGACTCTCAGTTGAGTCGAAATTGCATACGTTTAACCAGGCCGGGATTGCTGCTGATGATGGAACTGTGCAACTGAAGTTGGCCATGTTCCGGCAGGGTGGCAGAGGCAGCGGCAAAGGAAGAGGAGCCAAGTGGCGGCATGTGGAGCACCTGAAAAACTCATTATTCAGGTAAACGCAGGCAAAAACGTGCGCTCATTTGGTTGGAAAATTTTCAACTACTACGCTTAAGCAGCAGCAGCAGGTGTAGCGGCGGGCGGGCGGTAGGCGTGGCAGCGAGTCAAGCCGTGGCAAACGGAAGGTGGCCAAGTGCCAAGTGGCTTGTGTGCCTCCTGCACATCACCGCCTGCCCGCAGCTAATTAGTGAAGCGAACACATCGCTATTGACAGAATCAAAATTAATAGCACTTGGCTACGCCTCTCCCTGTCTATCTTGTTGCCTCTCACTCTCTCCTCTCTGTCTACGCTGTCCGAAAAAGTTGAGCAACTTCATTAGGAGGCTAATGGATCGAAATGAGCGGCGAGTGGCATTGATTTAATTACACCAATAATTCGTACAATTAGCTAAAACGTTGTCGAAAACTGTAAACTCGTGTATTGTCTCATAGCTGCAGTTTGCCAATGTTTATGATATACGCCCCAATTTAGTTTGCTAAGAATAAAGTTTTTGCACGAATTGCAAGTGCAAAGTTTATGAGTTTTTTTTTTTTTTTCTCTCTCCCGCTTTCTCTCTCCCTCTCTTCCATTCTCCTGCTCGTGCAACAAGAAGAAATAAATTCGTAAATTCATAATAATATTTTTTTAGGGGCACAACGTGAGCAACGCTTACGTTTTCGAGTCACAAACTGAGGCAAAACTCATTTGGATAGCTGCTGCTGCAGTGAAAACAATGAGTACACTGATAAAAAACTTTATTGCAACTGAGGGGGCAAAAAAACAGAAGAAAAGTTTTGGGTCGGATTTCACGACTGAAAAACTTCAAGTAAATATTAATATGTAATCTGCCCCTCGCTCGCTTTACCTCTAGCGCGTAGTTTCCAAATGGCCGACGAGTTTTGAATTTCAAGTGCGCTCGAAAGTATGCTACACAAATCGAGCGGAAGTCCAACTGCTATTAGTATACGCTCGAAAGTATGCTACACAAATCAAACGAAAGTCTAACTGCAATTAGTGTGCCTTCAGACTGATTGATCACTGCATTAGCAGTTGTTGTCTATCTCCGTCATTCTCTCTTTCTCTGTCTATTCCCTAATACACACTCACTCACACACATACCTGCACGCTTTAACAAGCCACTTTGCTGACTAAATCAACTGTGCACAAAGGACTAAAACTATAGCCCGATTATCTTGAATAGCAAAACACACTGGCTCATGGAAAATGCGGGCTTTTCTCTCTCTCTCTCTACCTCATCCCATGCCCCTGTATACAAGTGTATGTAGTATAAATTATTGATTACAAACTATAACAAGGCCAAAAGCGAACACAGCACAAATTATATTCTAGCCCAATCGAGTGGATACTTTGTTGGTTGTTTCTGTTGTTGCTGCTGCTGCTGCTGATTTTTTGTGTTGATGTCACGCAAGCTTAATACAAAAAGCCAATATGAAAAGCGAACGGTAAATACACGCACATGCACACAGATGCAAAGACAGAAAGAGAGAGAGAGACTGAGAGAGGGATAGTGATAGCGACAAGCATAGAAGACAAAACAAACAACAAGCAGCATCAAAGTCAATGATGGCAAAAGCAAAAGAGAAGAGCAGAGAGCAGTGAAGTGAAGAGGAGGGAAAACTTGAAACAAACAAAACTACACAACAACAACAACACAAACAACGGTTACAGCCAATGTCCGCAAAGGAAAAATCGTTAAAGCAGCAATAAATTGTGTTTTTATAAGGTAAATAGAGCAAAGCCCGTTGAGAGCCAATTGGAGGCGCACCACAAAATACAAGGCGGACAGAATGACAAGCGGAGAGGCGTACCGAAGGGGAGGCAGAGCTGAAGGAGGCAGGCAGCTAAAGAGCAATAGGAAAAAGCAAGAGAGGAGGGCGAGTAACTCACGCATGACAGACTGACCCAAGTAACGGCGCAAACAGACACACACACACACACGCATACGCAGCATAAAGACTCCTCACACACACACGCACCAACACACGCATAAACATAAAAGTTTGGCGCGCGTTTTTGCTGTTGCCGCATTTGGTGTTAAATTCTCTTGCGTTTGATATACGCACATACACTGATTTGTATTTATGTTAGTGCGTGTCTGCGTCTCTGTGTGTGTGTGTGTGTGTCTATCTTGCGCCTAATTTATGGCAAATTCACAGGTGCGCATATTACTTGCGCGCTGTCAAAGACGTCGCGCTGAGCTCGACACAAGCAGCAAAAACAACAACAGCAACAAGAAATGAAAACAAACACAGCGGCGGAAAGCAATTTCAAGCTGGGACTGAAACAAAGACAGCCACCCACAGAAGTACAGACACACACACACACACATACTTCCAGAGAAAAGTAGCAGCAGCAGAACGTGACGTGAGTTTGCAAGTGTGTGCGCTGTGTGTGTGTGTGTTATGCGGCCATTGCAGCCGCAGCTTTTGTACGTTTTGCGGGACGACATTATATCAAAGACATTTGACTGACTGCAAGGGCAGAGGAGCGGAAGAGGGAGAGAGAGAGAGAGGGGAGCAACGCAGGCAGGCAGAGGGCAATGGCAACGGCAGCGCAGTATGCTTTGCCCGGGCAGCACAAGATCCTCACAGCAGTCAAAAATGCCAGTCACACGTTTACGGCAGATTTCCATGCATGTGTGCATATGCACTTTACAACACTGTGTGTGTGTGCGTGTCTGTGTGCAATGCATGTGTTTGTCAGAGAAGGGGGATTTCCTTCGCCCACTTCCACCTCACCCATTGCCTACTCAAGTGGCACTTCAAAGTGCGCTCTCTGCTTGCCCAACATAAATTTCCATTATTTCATTTCGCCTCGTTTCTGCAACTACAACAGCAACAACGGCAACAACAACAACAACAACGTTTGCTACTCACTTGTATTGCCGTTGGTTTTTGGCGAGTGGCCGCCTCGTTTCGTCGTCGACGACGCTGGCGTCTTCGTCTTTCGTTGATTTTTGCTGCTTTATTTTCGGCGTTCAGCGATTTTCGTGGTATTTACATTAACAGGCACACACTCACATACACAGCACACACACAAAAACACTCTCTCTCTCACACACACACGCCGCCACACACTTTGACGGGACACTCTTTCACATTGCACATTTGTCTCGCTTTTCTTTGAATATTCCACTTTAGCTGCGTTTTACATTAGACCTTATTCTTCTATTCTTCTTATGCCAGAATTGCTTGTGGTTTGTTTCGTTATTTTTTTTTACGAATTTTTGCTACTGCGTTTTTTGCTGCTATATGTGTGTGTGTATATGTAATATTTTGGTTGTATCCTGCGAATGGATGTCTCTGCGTTGCGGCGCCGTGTACCGTTAGCCGTTTTTCTGCGTTTGATATGGAGCGTAACGGTTTTTACACTCTAATTGACGGGAGACTACTGCGCGTATCGCAGCCAACACTGTCTGATTTGGAACGTAGTGGAAACATTGGGAGAGAGAGCAAAAGTGCCCAACTGTGGCAGCCGCTAGAGACGCTCAGCGGATACGCAGTGAGAGAGCGAGAGAGTGTGTGTCCATGGACAGTTGTTGTTTTGTTGCTATTACAGTGCCCCATTATGTTGCCATAGCAGCTATGAGTGCTATCCGCTGGCTGATTATCCGTGTATGTAAAGTGGCGCCAAATACGAATAGACTAAGGGTGGTTTAGGGTTGACAGCTAGCTAGGATAATTTTAACTTTGATTTAATATTAAGTATAACGAATAAACATTTTAAATTAGATGTTGATGCTTTAACAGTTCGAATTGATTAGAAAATATGCATTCAACAGACTGCTGGCTATTAACATTACTCTGCTAAATCAGCTAACAGTATTTGCTTTATGTTGGCAATCCTGGCGCACTCCTGCACTCAGCCCACACTCAAGGGACGTCTTAAGCGAAGAGAGAGTTAGAGGGAGCGAGTACACATGCTTGCGCCCAGACGCATGCTCCACGAAAGCCTGTAGCGAAACGATGTGAATTGAAACATGGCACTCCGAGAGAGCCTCAGAGAGCGCGCAAGTGGACAAATGTGCGCTATGTTAGACAACAGTTTGTTGTTGCTGTTGCCAGCAACTTAACATCACAATAAACACCTACACGCCGACCGACACTTGAGAGGAGACGCACACAAACAAATAATATACGTAAGCTCGTAATGAACTCAACGACACGCATGGACCAAAAACAGAAACACAAACACACCGACAGAAGGCGAGACGTGGTGGTGGCAGGGCAATGGGCAGTAAGTCAGCAACGACAGCTGATCAGGTTGCAAGGGTTGTAATTGTTGTCGGTGTCCTTGTTGTTCTCGTTGTTGTTGTTGTCGCCCCAGTAGGGCTGCCGTTGACCGAAAGTGACAGAAGAAACGAAAACGAAATAAAGCACAAAGGGCAGGTCGAGTGAGGGCGTGAGTACGAGCTGGGATACGGACGAGGGACTCCGACTCCGACTCGGACTGCTGCTGCTGCTGTAACTGAGACTTGACTTGACCATGTGCATAAGTTAGAGTTGTTGCCGGCTAGGGGAGGGAGGCAGGGGTACTGTCTGCGGCCAGTGGCAGCGATTGTTGTTGTTGTTGCTGGACTGACAGTCAACTTTGCTAATGACCAGTGCCACCATTCATGGCCCTCGACAATGCGCCTGGGCTAAGTCCTTTGCCTACGCCATGGGTTGGACACACACACACACACAACTAAGCAAGGCGGTGCGTGTGTGTGCTGTCTCTTTTGTGCCTGGCTTAGTGGGTGCAGTTCAAAGCCGAACACGGGCATGCTTGGGCTCGTTGTTGCTTGCAGCAAATGAGGCATTAATATCCGACCCCGGGGCTCTGGCTGCAGCTCGCCTTGCTGCCCCCCGCCCTCACATGCCCGACGTTCCATGTTGCCCATGTTTTTCGAGTATGTCAGGGCAAATATTAGTATTCCACTTCAACGCCAGCATTTTGTAATGGAAAGTGTTGTTGTTGTTGTTGTTGTTCCTGCAGCTCCCGTTGTCATGTTGTTGTCGTTCTCATCCTTGTCGTGGCATGTCGTCGTGGCATCCATCAACCAGCCAGCCAGGCGCAACTAATGTGTCACATTACAAATGGCGTCTGTCCGCCGCGCGCCCCTCCCCACCTCCCCCCCCCCTACCACACGCTGCCAACGAGGCAGTAAGCAGTTACTTCCTTCCTTACCCCTCGGGCACATTCTCACGCAGTTCAATAACAAAAGTATTAAACACTTTCCGCGCCTCTCTTCGCACTTCTCTCCGCATCGCATCAAGCAATAAAGCCGCACTTTATTCAGTTATAAAGCAGGGGGGGTGGGGTGTGGGGCAGGAGCACTAGAAGCAACAGTTAGCAGCACAGCAACAGCAGCAGAATATGGTATATTATATTATGGACAACGTTGTTATTCAATGCAGCATGAGCAACGCATTCGTATAGAAAACCAGAGCCAAGTCCGCAATATGCTCCTCCTTGGGCTGCTCGGACGGCATCCAACTGTCAATTTCCATCACATTACGCCAGTTGAGGAACTCATTAAATCCAAACAGTCCACAGATAGTAGCTGCAAACCATTTATCATCATTTACATCGACGGATTAACTGTTTAGTTTCGCATACCTTGCTCCAGATACAAATCCTTGTACTTGCCCATGCCCATGGCCAGGCTGCGTATGGCATTCTGTTCGTTCAGTATCTGATTGCAGTGAGTGCGTGCCAGCTCCTCGTAGAGTCGGGGCGGGCTCAGCTGCGCGGCACAGCGATGATGTTGCAGCATATAAAGCAGCAGCACCCTATAAAAGTGTTATTGTACAGTAATAAAACGTTTAGCTTAAGAACTGGGCGGGTTTTGGAATACATTATATTTATAGGTCTTTTGCTTGTTATGGCAAATCTCTCCGTTATTTTAGAATAAACGGCGTACAAACTCTACGCATATCAGTAGAAAAATGTCCCATAGATACCGTTTCAATTTAAACAGACCTATAACCCATCTTTATATGCCTCAGTATACTCACTGATGCGTTCGCTGATAGCCATAGGCCTCCGCCTCGCTGGTTAGAATATCTAGACAATTCACACTCAGCTTGCACAGCTTCGGATTCAGGCCAACTATATCGCGCATGCAGAGATCCGATGCAGTGCGATTGGGTTGTCCCAGACGGAGCAGACTGTCATAACTCATGGCCAGCTGTTCGTATTCAGCATTTGCAGTGAGTGCGCCATATCTGAGAGAGCAGAAACTTAAGATTAACATACTATATAAATAGGATACCCAGACTTACTTCAAGCCGGGTGTCAGCAGCTGCACATTGTGCTGGAAGGCATGTTCCAGTACTTAGCGGGGGTTAAATAGGGTACATACCAGATTAACTGAATGATTATACAAAAATGTAGACAACTCTTTCGCTTACTTTGCTTTTCCAGCGAGCTCAAACTTGCCACAGCTGGCACCGATTTCAGCTCTTCCATTCTGTGCAGCAGATGATAATAGAGTTGCTTCTCATAACGCGTGGGTGGCACAAAGCGCATTTTCTCTGTGTAATTGAAAATTTGCGTATGTGAAATATGTGTGTGAAGAAATTAATGAATATTTATGTTGCAGCAATCTATTACGTTTTTGCGCACACAGCTCATTAGGCTTACGTTTTATCAGAAATTCGGCCAACAACAATGAAAACTTGGCGCTCGCATTCGGTTGCCGCCGGCAGCATGATAATTTATCGAGCAGTCCGTAAATATGTTGCGGCAGTTGCTCCGTCGGTGTGGCATCGGATGTGGGTTTGGTAACTTGTGGTAACATCGATATGGCACCACTTATGGCAAGCAAAAGTGTTGCGATTTTCAAATGGAAATTTGCGCACAACAACATGTTGTAGAGAGCGTCGGAATGGTTCTATGGCCGGCATCGCTGCTGGCCACATCGAAATCACATCGCCTTCACAGTCTTTGATTTCAGTTTTTATGAAGATTAATTGGATGACATTTGTTCTCTCGCTCTCACACTCTTTCTCTTCTCGCGTTGTGCGTAGGCGTACGGCATGTGGCAAGTGGCAAGTGGCAAGCGGCTAAGGCAGTTGAGGGTTATAGGAAGCGGTGTGGCTTGTGCGAGAGCTCGCATTGGGATATCGAGTGCGTCAAGAGTCTCGTTCACGCGCTCGCACAGAATATTAAGTTTCGCATATTAATCACAATTTAAAACTGAATACATTATATTGATTAAGAAATGATTCTCTCGAGCAGCTTACATGCTTATATGACAATTCAATATCTATCTCATTTCTATTGATTTGTTGCCTTTGTTACATAATTCATTTTGACACTAAATCAACAAATTCTTATTTGACTCTAGATGTAAATAAATTTCATAGTCGATTTAAAACTTACCGCGCTGAACAGCCGTATTATATCGTTAATCGAAAATGTAAACAACGAGTTATCGATTCGTCACTACCATCACCAGACTGTTAATGGTAAGTACGCAGCTCGGCAGCGAAAGTGAATTTCTAACCAAATTTCAATTTACAAGTTCTACAATTTGCACCGATTATACTCCTGTGGATACAAAGAAAACAACTTACAAGTACGCAACGAGTGCTTTGAATATAATTTCGAACAAGGATTGAGAGTAATAAGTCATACATTGCATATGACGCACGCTTTGTTTACGTTTTGCAAACTCTTTGTTCGTAATCAACGTACCAGCCATATGTTAACAGGCTGATACTTATGTTAACATTGCGTTTACAGGCGAATGTTTTTTACATCAGACTGTCTTTTGTCTTTTCTTTGTGAAAAATTAGTAGTACTTTAGTTTAATTCGAAATACAAATTAAATACACTAATGTCGGACAACCAGGACAAAGAAGAAACATTGGCCAGTTTCCAGGTAAGAAAATCATCATCGATTTCCCGCTAGACGCTTCAATCTTCTGTTATTATTTGTGGGCTTTTGAGGCCCCAGTGCTGAGTGCGCACATTTTCAATGCGTATGTGTGTACGTATCGGTGTGTTTGTGTATTGCGTGCCTGTGTGGGTGTCTGCGTCTTGCGTCTTTTCTATTGAAAAAATAAAGAAAAACTAACTTAAATTGAATTTCAATGATTCAATAGATTATAACTGGAATCGAGGATGTCGGCGAAGCCTTCTCCCATCTGGAGGCTTCAAACTGGGATTTGGTGGTAAGTGCGTTGTACATCTACTACACATGCGTAAATTAAATTGCGTTGTTATTGTTTGATGTTACTTGTAGGAGGCACTCAGCCGTGTAATGCCACACGACGATGCAGCACTGGCCAATCCCATACACCCGCCAGAGCCGCCAGCACCAGACCCAGTTACGGCTGCTGCAGCAGTCGCAGCTTCGGTGCATATACCAAACCCAAATAGCAATGGCTTTAGGCCATTCGGTTTTGACGAGCAGCCCGGACCATCCCAGCCCGGACCATCACAGGGGGCTCGCATGTTTCCATGTGAGTAAAGCGTAAATGTGTGGAGTGAATCCCCACCAGAAACTTGATATGCTTGATATATTTTGTTATCATAGCGTCACAATTATTAGCTCAGCTGACGTCGAGCATCAACTTGGATCCCTCCAGGCAGAATAATAACCAGAATGTCTTAACATTCAATATACATTTCAACCACGAGCGCCATCAAATTCGCATGCCACCAAACGCAACCATAGGTAATCGGCGAGCCCCACTAATCTTACCCAGATTGATTCATCTAAATGTTGTTTTATTGCAGACCAACTCAAACGCAAGATCTACGATGTGACCAATGTAAAACAGTGTCGTCAGGCCATACGCGGCTGGCCGCCGTCCAGAGCCAGTGAAGCCCAGCGGGGCGACACACAGCTCTGCAACCTAGATCTGACGCCAGAGAGTGAGCTTATTCTAGTTGATTTAACCGACGACGGTTTCATGGATACAGAACAGTAAGCTGATCGCCACAATCAATTAATCAATCAACTAAATTTGTTGTTTCTTTCGACAGAGACGATACCACGCATCGTTTGGATAAGATTTTTAAAATACATGTTGTTGTGGAGCCAGAGGGGCGTAGGTTAACACTCAGCCTGCCCGGAAGTGCTACAATTCAAGAACTGAAAACTAATGTTTACTACGTTACCAATACACCAGTAAGGCATCAGGAATGGTCCGGCTGGCCCAGCGGTTGTGATAACGATACCATACTGGCGGTAAGTTTTAACCTGCAGATATCCATCACGATAACTGGCCTTACCTCATGTCAATGTCTATTAGCAATCCGGCATCGAGCTCAGCCACGATTTTGTATTGCGCACCATTGCGAATCGAGCGCAAAACAATTCCAACTTGTTAAATAACACGTAAGTTTGTGTGTATTTAAAATAACTATAACTAACCTAGTTTTCATTTCGTTACCACACAGCGAAGTCGTGACCCTCGACAGCGAGAGCTCAGCGGATGAGTTCGAAGATGCTACAGATTTTAACAACTCGGAATATATATTCTCTGATTCTCCGCCCGTGCAGCCGCTCAACAGACATTTAAGTATGTTCGTGAAACAAAAAGTATCGCAGTTGCTTAAACTATCATCGCTTTCAGTACCCAACAATACGAATGATGAGACCAGCGGCTCAGCACAATTTGTGGACAACTATAAGCAGCGCTTTGGCGAACCAACCCCAGATTTCTATGTGGGCAGTTTAGAGAACGCTCTGAGGCTGGCCTGCCACAAGCCCGCCAAGGAGGTACAAGAAACCCATACCCAATGTAGACCACTTATCTTATGTATTATTTATCGTATAGCGCAAATTACTGGCCATTTACTTGCATCACGGCGAGAGTATACTCACGAATGTATTCTGTGATCATCTCATGAAAGACGAAGCCATTATACAGACATTTAGGGAGAATTTTGTGCTCTACGGTTGGGACATGACATTCGAGAGCAATAAGGATATGTGAGTTGACCAGAGTCTGGTTGAAACTAACTTGTAAAATCTACAACAAACCATTCTGCTTTCTCGTCCAGGTTCCTGTCATCTCTGACGGCATGCATTAACAGCAATGCATCCTTAACGGCCAGAAATATCAAACTTGACAAACTACCCGCCATTATGCTAGTCGGCAAGAGTCGTCTAATGGGCCGTCAATCCTGTGAGGTTTTATCTGTGATTCATGGTAAGTACAAAAGGTCATTCCCAGCTGGAAGATGTTGCTCATTATTTAATTATGTCGTAGGGAACATCGGTTTGGGCGATTTGCAATCGCGGCTCATTGAGACCACAGTAATGTATGAGGAGCAGCTGCAGGGTGAAATACGGGAGGAAAACGAACGTGCTGCGCGCGATCAGGTGAAAGCCGAACAGGATATGGCATATGAAGAGACACTACAGGCCGACATGGCCAAAGAGGCAGCGAAACGTCAAAAGGAGGCCGCACAGGCAGCCGAACGTAAACGCATTGAATCCGAGAGAGCCGAAGAAGATGCTAGGCGCGAGTCCATAAGATTAGTGGTAAGCCGAGGCGATTCTCTTGTATATAAGCATTGCATAGCATATATATATATATATATATCAATATCGATTCTTCAATGCAGGCTAAACAATCATTACCTCAGGAGCCGGCCGAGCATGAAGCAAACATTTCCAAAATACGAGTGCGCAAACCAACGGGTGATCATTTGGAGCGTCGCTTCTACACACGTGACACATTACAGGTAAGCAAGGTATACTATGATCATTGCCAGATATTCTATAGCTTTTCGTATTGTTTCAGGATCTGTTAAATTTTGTGGCCGCCAATGGCTTTCTGATCGATGAGTACAAGCTATTTAGCGGTTGGCCACGGCGCGATCTAACCGCTATCGAGGCCAGTCAAACACTGGAGGCGCTCAAACTATATCCGCAGGAAACGGTCATATTGGAGGAGCGATTTTGATTTTGATTATGATCATTTACTGCGATTACGATTACGATTATTGCTTCTCTGTTCGTTTTCAGTTTTAAGAGTTCTCGTTTTCATTGGGTATAGTGAAACAACAAAAATTAGTCTTGTATTTTATGTTAATTTTATATAGAGGAACAAACCGCAACAGCAGCAACAACAAAAAAAACAACAACAGCAACAAGAAAGAAACAAGCACATAGATCGTACTATATATATAGTGTTGCAGTTAAGAGCATCAGTTTTTTACCAATTATCAATTAAATAAAGCATCGGTTCGAACAGATCTACCCTATATATATATATATATATATATATATATATAGTATATATATATATGTATATGCAACCCATACGAAACATACCATTATCGATAGTAGCACCGATTGCTATTTATGTTGATCCCTCCTTTATTCTCTCACACTCGCTTTCTCTTTGTCTCGGTGTTTTCATGCCCCCACTCTCTCTCTCGTAGCCTTAGATACGCATTGAAGAAACGCATTTAAGTTGGCTTGTTTTACTTTATCGATAATAAATTATATATATAACATGTACTGAAAACGCTTGACCTTAGGTTACACTTCTTCTTTTGCGCTTAATTACGAATTACACTTTACACATAACAACATAAAACGGGACGACGATGGGGTTAGAAAAAACATATAAAACAATTGGCATAGATTTGCACAACGATTGCAGACTACGAGTATTGCCTGTACAGGGATTGAAAGAACGACAGTATATGCGATTATGATGAGTGTCCTATCCGAAGAGCTTCTCGACAGGTGCCAGCACCACGAGCAGAATAAGCACCACAACAAACAGCGCCAGGACAATGGTATAGACGCCCAACAAGCCCTTGCGCAGGCCACCATACTGAGATCAAAAGATACGGATCGATTAGCTGAGGGTTCTTCTTTATATAGAAGAGAGTGTTATCTTCACTTACCGGTGCATCCATCTTGCGCTCCATGCTCATGCCATTGCGCATGCCGTGCTGATGATGATGCGCCATGTCACCCATCTGGAAGGTATTGACGCGCTGGCTCTGGTGGCGATCCGATGCGATGCCCGCAACCTGCCAATGATTAATGCACAAATAGATCTACGAATTAATGGACGTAGCCTCGAGTTCGATGGGGAGACATGCGGGATGAGTGAATTAGTAGCAAATGGATGGCATTTAATGACAAGTTACCGTACAGCAAGAGCCAGAATTTTTCTCAGTGTACAGTTGTTTTCTATAGTACAGGCAGGCAATGCAAGGGATTGACACCTAGTTCTATATACATTCGGGACATGAGAGGGAGAACCCACACAGACACACACACACACACGCGCCCTCACTTACGGAGAATATCAGATGGACCAGCACATGGAATACTACAAATCCAACCAAGATCCAATCCATCCATTCAGGCAGCTCTGCCTTGGGCAGTTTCACCGAGAAGAAAATGGCCACAACTGGAAAAAGAGAGTTGAGTTAGTACTCAATAGCATTAATCACACTGCGATTAACTTACTGGCCAGGATGTGGGCCAGATTACCACCCAACCAATGTCCCCAATTGAAGTACGGACGCTTCTTGTCGTTGGGTCCGGGACGGAACAATGCACCAATGGGTTGAATGAAGCACAGAATGACAGTGATCAGTCCAGTTATGGAATGCGCATGCCACACGGCACGCTTCAGTTCCACCCAGATGAGTATGTAGGCAGCCACGGTCAGCGACCATGTGGTCACCATGAGCATGCGATGCCAGGCGAACCATTGATCCTTGCCACACGTCTGACTGCCCACCCAAGTCTGCTTGAAGTAGCGTGCAAAGATAATGCCCAGCGAGGTGGTGCCAATCCAGGCGGCAATCATGAAGGCGCCATGCAGACGCACCAACAATTGGCTACTGCCACCGACCTCCTGTACCACGGCCAAATTGATGGGGCTATCCGAGGGCAAACGACCAATATCGTGATAGCCCACACTGTTCTCCTTGAGGCTGCTGCCCGAGGCGACATGCATGTGATACACTCCATTCTTCAAGTCAAAGCTGCGTCCCTGCACAACGGTGAGCGGATTACGTTGCACCTTGCAATAGATGACGCCATCCACATAGGATGCATTCAGCAGACGCGCCGAGTTCTGAGGCTGCAAGAGAGAGTGGACGCGAGATCTTGGCTAGAAACTGCAGCAGTTTATGTCTTGATTTAATTGAACTTACCACATTGGCTCTGACAGCGCTGTAGGGACTGGCCGAGGTGTAAGAGGAATACAAATTGACGCGTCCATTTTCGGGCACACACTCCGTGGTTAGATCCTCACCCATCTTGGCATCGTCGGACAAGCCCATCGCCACATAGGCGGCATTGGTGCCTGCAGAGAAATTTATGAATATAAATAGAACATACTTTTAGCTGGAGCACCTACCTTTGCCAGAGCGCAGCTCGATCTCATAGATGTCTCCACGCACCGTGACCGCAGTGACGGAGGTGCAGGATTTGGTGGCCACACAGCCATTGGGGAAACCAAAGCAGTTCTTGATCTGACCGCAGCCATCGTAGAATGTGTCCTCGTTGATGGCGACCTCATTGGGAGCCACATAGCTGGGCGGCACATACGGTGGGCGTGTGCTGGCAAAGTTAAAGTTGTTGCCAGGATTAGGGGGCGTGGGCAGCGGCGCAGCGGCAACGGACACGTCACGACGCACCACCTGCACCGGATTCGAGGGTACACCAACCCAGAACTGATTGTAGGACTGGGCAACTGTGGCGCTATAAGAGACGGACAGATCACATAAGCTTAAGCTGGAGAGGAATATATGCTGCTCTCCACTCACTTGAACACAACCTGACCGAGGAAATCCACGGGTGACTGCCAGTCGAGACTGACCTGCGGCTTGGGCCCCGCATTGCTGTGCGTGGCCGAATTATTCACGGAATTCTCGCAGTTCATCAGCTTGACGGTGCCATCACGGGACGGACTGAATTGTCCGACTATCTGGTAGGGTGGATTACGATTGCGTGCCTGTATCATGTAGCCACCAAAGGTCAGACCATTCGGCACACCGGTTATATCCACGCGTATCGTCTGTCCCTGTCCCACAACCGATGTGGATGCCTCGACGCCAAAGGGACTGACACTATCCTCGGGCAGCACACTGCCGCCCATATGGAACGGCAGCATTGTGTCGCACACAGTTTCCGGTGCACCTTGAGGCAAACATCGCACTGTGGCAACGGCAATCAGCAGTGCGAGCAGCGCGACGAGCACCACCTTCAGCGGCAATGACATCTTTCAAGCACCTGTCGGAAACGCGAGTCGAGAGATCATTAGCTTGTGTACGGTCACTCTCTCTCTCTCCCTCTCTCACACAGCTGAGCTTGCTTATGTCATCTCTGAGTCGCTCTCTCTCTCTCGCACAGAACCCGCAACTGTTTAATTACCATGGCATAAATTAATTGCACTCATCGATGCGTGTGCGGCTGCCTATCGTAGCATGTTGTACTCGCACCCAAAATACCACAAACATGCGTAGATACAGATGCTGATAGAGATGAATATGAAGATGCAATGGCAGATACAGCGCAGGAGCGCGATAAGGATGCTTAGAGCAATCTGTTAAATTTGCCAAGGTGTGAGTCATTTTAGTGTGGCACGACTGTACTCAGAGAGACAGATAGAGCGAGAGAGTGAGTGCAAATAGTTTAGTCTGCAATAAAACAAAACGTTTCTATTCGACGCACCCACATAGTGCCAATATTACACATAACATTTTACAGCGTTTAGCACTTTTTTTTATCATTTGTTTAGTTCAGTCATGCCTCGCTGCGCTTACGCGTGCCATAAGCGTCCACGTAATTAGTTTTCAAATTAATTTATAAGCTAATAATGGCACTCACTACTAATAATAATTAACTAATGATTAATTAATTAGTTAATGATTAAGAGAGCGCTACTGGCCAAAGGAAATTAAACAGCAATCTTTGGGTACTTCTCAACAATGTTGCAGTGTTTTTCTTTAGCCTGATCATGACTTGGCGAATACAGTTTCAGTTTCCATTTAGATAGATGTCACAAATGACTCAGAATTGTGGCTTTTTCCCAACAACGCAATGATATGAGTAATTCCACGTTATGCTGCGGTTCTGTTAAGACACTTAAATAAATGAATCAGCGTGCTTTCATTAATATCATTAACCTTCTCGAGATATACGTTTAAAAATAAGCGTGTAAATTCATAAGGAAATAAACGAGATTAATCGTGAGTTGTATCCCAGCTGTGATGACAATATTAGATTGTAATACGACACGCGATCTTCCATAAATGTAGATCGTGTCTTTTAGCCTGGCATAAACGTAGCATAAGTGTTGGCCATAAAATCACAACTTGCTGTGAATGAGTTTGACTGGTTTTTTTCCCGCTCCCTCGCAGCTTTACATCCACGCCACGATCGGTGCAGATCAGCATGCGGCAACATGAGCTAAGCATGCTAATTGAGCACCTACTCATCGACACGATGACGTCGTCTTGATCGGGGGAAAAAACGCCGCACTGAATACAGAGATCTCGAGAATGTGAACTGAACTTGAATTCAAAATAGAAACACATATATGAACATATAGTACGTACAATCCAAGCAACCTTGACGTTTGTGATACGAGTATAAAGTGCGCTTTAGCAACTTTTCTTCAAGAGTTACTTTGTATTTTTGATGTTTTTGAAATGTTAATTGAAACGCCGCCAGTCCACCAAGACGCAAATCTCATTGTTTAACGCCTTTTTGAATGTACCAAATCGAATCGCATCGACCCGAACCCAAAAACCAAACCTCACAATGGGCGTTCCACCACTTTGAACTTGATGTGGACCTTGAGAGTGAAGGCATTTATGCTCGTGCCTAAGCCAGACTTATCTAATAAATCAGCTATGTTTATAACAGATTAATTCCTTGAATAAAACACATTCACTTTTTTCCGACTCGTATTGGAATTTCTTGCAGTATGCGACGTTGCCAGGTGAAAACCAGTTGAAAATTTCACCAGGCGACGTACCAAGACTTACCATAAACATTTATAACTATCTACCGTATTTAATGTATGTACAATTCTTGGCACATGAGTGGGCATGTATGTGACATTGTTTGGCCGCCGCGAGAGTCCATGACGGAATTCAGCTTTTGTTTTGAACGTGAGACAAAACTGATTAACCGTTTGCAACTTGCAATCCAAAAAAAAATACATACATAAAAAATCACAATGGCACATTATGTGGGCTTTTCATACACTTGACTCTAGTCGCATACAGTGGGTACTCCAACAGAAAGAACTACACAAAATTTAGGTAAAAGTTGAAGAGAAAAAATCAAAAAATATTCAAAATATTACCAAATGAAATTAATGTAGAAATGAGTACATTTTAATTTTTTTTTAACCTGTGCCCACTGTACACTTGCTTGTGCTTGGCCTGATCCAAAATGACAGGCCCATGCCCTTGTTAAAGCCAGTTTGACGACGCCAATCACAATTTTGTTGTTGTCCAAGCGCATATAAGGTACACACAAACACGTACATGTATGTATGTGTACGTATATATGTGTATGTGTGTGTGTATACATGTAACCCGCATAGTTGACAGCCCAACTCTAATTGGTTTTAAAAACATTTGCAATTTGCAATCGTTTTTTTCAAGTTATTTTTTCGATTCCAATTTGAGAGTTTTATGAAAGCAATTTTCGGCCTTTATTGCAGCAATTTGCAGGTTATGCACCTCATTACCATAAAGTAACATCTCAGAATCGGAGTCTGATTCATTTTGCAAATGTAATGGAACGTCGTTTGCTCGGTCGCGTACATGAAAAACATATTTAAACAGTATCTTTAATTGCAAATCGATAAGATTTCTATATCAGAACTATGCGAGAACTACTCGTTCAATCAGTTGAATGGCTACGGCACCACACTTTCCCTAAAAAATACCTTTTTGAAAGGTTACTTAAATTATTAACACTTGGTATTGTGGGTTTTTGACCCGAACTGGGGTGGCAAGCGTGTTTCCTGGGGAGACCTGTCAAGTCGTTCGTACAGCTAGGTAAATGTTGGTCATTGACGCAATCCTTGCCTGGACATCGCGTGCCACAACTTGCAATTGGGTTAAAGTTGTATAGGTACACAATATGCAGAGGGGTCATTCGAGCAGTACTTAAGGTTAATAAAAACGGGGCCAAACACAGCAGATTAATCAGCATAGGATTTTAGTCTTACTATACAATCAGAGAGTACAATTATATATGTTTAGGGGCGATAAAAAGAAAAAAAAAACATATTTGAGTTGACTGCGTTAATTGTAATCACTTTATGGCTTAACCGTAACTTAACCTTAACCGTTGCGATAGTAGAGTCCTAAAATTAGCCTAGGAATTCAAATTTGATGTGATTATCAGCAATAACATTTCATTAATTTCACAGCTCTATCTAGTCAATTATGGTATTAGATCTTTTCAGTATATAGAAACATTTTAATTGCAATTAGTTGAGCAGATAATATTGACACTCTATATCGATTTTCAGTGAATTTATTAGTCATTCAAAGCGTGAATTTATAAAAGAAGGCTATAACTACCAATTCGATATATATAGTGAACCTAACAGCTGCACTATCTGAAGCGATCTAAGTGTGTCAAACTGCCTGCTCGCACGTGCCTCACGCAATGCGAAACAAAACCCACAATTATTGGAACTCATCGAACGCATTCGCGCAATTAGCTGATGTCAGAGAGTAAGCGAGTGCACGAGTGCAAACTGAGAGAGTGAGAGAGAGAGAGAGAGAGAGAGCGCGCTGTAATCTTGTATGTGTGAAGTTAGATATATCAGAGAGACAGTTGTACGACCGTTGTAAATAGAAAGCGACTTTGATAAATCAGCAATTAAGGAATTGTGTGAAATAACTATGCAAAAGTAGCAGCAACAACAGCAGAAATAACTGTGACAACAGTGGAGTGTGTGTGTGTGTGTGTGTGTGGACTCTGTGTGTGTGGAGTGTATGTTGGGCCAGTGTTTGTATGTGCCAATTGCTAACTGCAAACGTCACGTTCGCGTCCGCTCCTCACATCCCACTGTAGATAAATACGCCCTCGCAACTGACACGGCTCACCCCCTTGCCCATCGACCACTTGGTTTATTGCTTTGTGCTCTATGCGCTGCACTTTGTTTTCATTGTTACGCCTTGTTTACATCATCAACAGCAATAGCAACAACAACAACAACATCGGTCTGAGCTTCATCTGCGCAAGCGCAACACTTGACATTCACGTTTATTTTTGTTGCGTATGAAAAAGTTGTTCCATTAATTATTATTTGCAATTGTATGAGAATGCCATTGAAATACAACTGCGCGATCTATGCGAAAATCTGTAAGTGTATGTGTACGACAGCAGCCGGTGCAGTCGTGTGCCAGAGCAAAAGAACGGGAGAGCCGAGGAGAGAGTAAGCGCAAGTAAACAGGCTGGCGTGCGAGCGGGCTAGCAACACACACACACACTAGCGCACAGCATCATTGTCTGGCATAACTGGAAACCGGTTTCCAGTACGCCTTTACCGTAGACAAACAACAAAAATAATAGCAGCAGCGGCAACAACAACATGCGACATAAGCGTAGAAACGTAAAAAGCAACATAACATTTTTTGTTGCCATTTCATATGTATTTTTCACTTATTGCTAGTTTTGTTGTTGTTTCTGTTGTATTTTGCGCGAGTCTCTCACACGGTCGTAGCTCTAACTGCGACTTTGGAATCTCATAGTTTTTTTTTAATGAACCGCAACTTTGTCTTCTAAACTTGAAACAAGTTATCGTTTTATAGCACAAATTCCGTAAATTTAACTCTGGGTGCGGCCTTTGAAGTTATTTCAAGTTTAATTTCACTTTCAAATACATTAGTGCCACAAAATATTTGCATGTTGCATGCTTTGGACAAAAGTCAAGTCAATCTTGACCAATTTGCTTTGCTTGGCTTTTGGTATTTAGAACACGCGATATGTACAAGGCACAAACAAAGCGCTGCATGGCACACAGCCTGAGCGAACAGCATTAATTGCAAGTGCAACTGCATAACTTAAAACTTGTTTGTCAAAAAACACACGCACTAACCTAGAATTTCAGCTGAGACGTTTTTTGAAATTATTATTGCAAGTGCTTGTCGACAATGTTTATGACTGCGCGCCTCGAATTCAAATCTGCAACTGACAACATAATGTTCCAATTGGGCAGGCGCATGCTGTGTGTGTACGATTAGTGGTGAGTTGTTTTCGTGGTGATTTCCCGCAGAATCATCGCTGCGCTATCGATAAGTTTTCTAACCAACAGTGCTTATCGATAGTTAAGAAAACATCTGACGACTATTTTTTCCAATAAAGTATTTAATTAGCACAGCCCAAAAGTTGAATTAGAAAATGTGCTTTAAATTAGTAATAATTGCAGTGCTCATCGCGCTAAGTAGTTGTGAGGTTGTAATCGGACAAGAGGAGCTAGTCGATGATGTATCCGGATACTATACAATTGAGGGCAAAGTTTACGCACCCGACCTGGGGCCTGGAGCGGCACAGGGGCTGCCAGTTACGCTGCCCAACGGCAATAAATGGCAAACGGATCTTTCCGTTAGCATCAACAATGGAGAGTACAAAGGATTCGTGCGCGAAGATGGACAATTCATAATCAGTGGAGTGCCTTCGGGCAGCTACATTCTAGATGTGTATCATCCGGACATCTTCTACGAGCCTGTGCGAGTTGAAATCAATCCAAAGGGCAAGTTCCGCGCACGCAAAGTCAATTTCATTCAGCCCGCTCAGGTCATACAGGTGCCATACCCACTTAGAATGAAGCCTCTGATGAGATTCAAGTATTTCCAGACTCGCGAGCAATGGAAGGTAGGATTTAATACAATCAATTGAAGTATTGAAACACATGCTCTCATTTCTTCTACCAGATCACCGACTTCCTGTTCAGCCCCATGGTACTGATGATGGCCTTACCTCTGGTACTCATGCTGGTGCTGCCGAAAATGATTAATGATCCCGAGACTAAGAAGGAAATCGAAAACATGCAGTTCCCAAAGATGACTGAAGACATGCCTGAGATCAGTGAGATGCTGACCTCGTTTCTGGCGGGAAAACGGCCTGAGCCAAAGGAGAAGAAACCAGTAACGGCAAGCAAACAAACCAAGAAGCGTAATTAGCAGCCTAAAGTAATTTAATAAAGCCTTAAGCTACCAATAAAGAATCTATTCTCAATGTATAGTCAAATGTCAGTAAACAGAATAAACTTTCATACCAAATCAAAGTGCTATTTTATTTAAGAAACCCCACAGTTTTTGGCCGCTTGGGCCCAACGCGTTCCTGTTCGGATTTCAGCATTTTAACGAGTAAGTTGTTTAGCTGTTCGCCCATAGAGAGACCCAGCTTAATGCAGTTCAACATTGTGTCCCTGTGCATGGAGCCGCCGCCGGTCATGTGCGTGCCAGAAAGGTAGGCTAGAAGACAAAACCGTTAGATGAGAACTGGATCTCGATTTAATCAATAGACATACCTGAATTATTTCGCATGGAGACAGATACCACCATGCTGACTGTGCTGCAAACTTCCTCCTCTGCCGTAGGGTCCACCAGGCAATAATCACCTATTTTACAAACTGTCACAAGCAGGGGAACGGTTTCAATACCTATGCGTGTGCAGTCATAGGGGTTATCCGAAATGATTAGATCTGTGATGCCCGCATCCAGCAGAGTCGCTGTCACACGCGGAAGCTTTGTGTTGTACAGCGCCGCCTTGGCTGCCAGCGAAACAGCATCGTGCAGATTGCCACCACATTCGAGAACCTACGTATATGTATGAACGGTGTTAGTTCTATTCTCCATACAACAAAAAGTCATCATACCAAGATATCTATGTAGAGTTTCCAGCATTGCTGACCCGGTATAAGACACAAGGTGCGATAGTCAAAGGCCAATGGCGATTCGTAGGCGTTCTGGAGCGACAGTATTAGTTCTTGGGCCAAGTCTGAACCACCACGACCCTCAAATTCCGGTGTGGCGTTGGCAGAGCTGAAATAAATTGATAATATTAATAACTAATATCATATATTATATTTTCCCGCTTTTTTACCAGTCCACAAAAAACTCAAGTTTGCCAAATTCAGGCGTTAATGGATTTGGCACATCAATTTCTGTCTTGACGCCTACTAAAATATCCGTATTTGCCAACCGTAAGCGCGCCGAACCACTTGCATTGCTGACCAGCCCAGTTTCTAGCTCCATGGGTCGGTAATCTCGGCGAGAACGTCCGTCGGCTCTGAAATCATCCTACAATTAGGAAATTAAATGTTATAATTATACTCTCTCAAGGAAACCGCTACTCACTTCAACGCCATGCAAAATGAAGGTTTTCTCTGCTTCGCTCAATGCAACGTATGCCATTTTCTTTGATAAAAACACAAATAAAAAGAGCGAAACTATTTACAACCGAATCAAAACAATGTCAACATGTGGATGGCGATTGCGATAACGAAGTCGATAGATTTCTTTTATATACGTCACTTAACAGCACTGAGTTAAATCAAATTTAAAAAACTATCGATATGCGCGCCCAATGCATTCTTACTAAAAGCACTTATCCAACACGTAACCGGCTAGACTAAATACTTTGCAACACTTGCCAAAAACAAGCCAGTCATTTCACTCTGCATTTTACGGCAAGAATTGTAAATTTTAAGAAAGAATATCCAACCGCGAAATGGGTCCCGATTTCGATTTCACCGACACCCCCGTCAGCACCGGCGTAAGTTGTTGTTTATAGCAAAGACATTGCAGTTATTGTAATGTCCACTGTCTTTTCCTGCCGCAGACAACTATTATGGCCGTGGAGTTTGAAGGCGGCGTTGTGATTGGAGCAGATTCTCGCACCAGCTCTGGCCCATATGTAGCTAACCGTGTGACGGACAAATTGACTCAAATCTCGGATAAGATATACTGCTGCCGCAGTGGCTCCGCAGCTGATACCCAGGCTATTGCCGACATTGTGGCTTACTCACTTAACTACCACAGGAATCAGACCAGCAAGGAGCCGCTTGTCTGGGAGGCAGCCTCAGAGTTTCGCAACTTTTGCTACAACTATCGCGACTCACTGCTAGCTGGCATCATCGTGGCCGGCTGGGATGAGGAGCGTGGTGGCCAAGTGTACAGTGTGCCACTGGGTGGTATGTTGACACGTGAGGCTTGCACTATTGGCGGATCAGGCTCCAGCTTCATCTACGGATTTGTCCGAGAGCATTACCGTGAAGGCATGCCCAAGGAAGAGTGCGTAAACTTTGTGAAAAAAGGTCAGTACGCTATAAAGAGTACTTTAATTTACATTTGTATATAACTTAAGTATTTGTTTCCGTAGCTGTTCAACATGCAATCTTTCACGACGGTAGCTCCGGTGGCGTAGTGCGCATCGGCATCATCACCAAGGAAGGCATTGAGCGTCGCTTGTTCTACAACACAGAATCCGGCGAGTCTCGAATTGCGGGCTCACAAAGCTTTGTCAACTAAATAGGAATGCTAATGGAATGGATTCTAAATTCAGATAACAAGGAAAAAATAATACTTTGATTTTGTAAATGTTGCTTCTGTATTTTATTTGGCATACACGAGGGCAGTATAAAAGTCATGTTCTTACGCACTATATGGCAATAAATAAGTCGAGTTCGCTTAAGACTAGGTGGGAATATACATATCATTATCATATCCATGTATTAAGTCCATCAATGTAATGTTATCTTTATGCACGCGAGTCCTGCGATTCCAACTGCTCAGGCGACATGTAGGTAGTCTCCATAGATTTGGATGTGTTGCGTTTTTGCATTCGGTAGCGATAATAGATCTCAGGTGACCATACCAGCACAACCAGGAGCAGAACTACGCTTTGAGCGTACAAACAAATGACATACGACTTTGTGTAGTCACGAATCCAACCAAGCACCTGACCAACAGTTATCACAATGACACCCTTGGAAATCATGCTGAGACCCAGACCACCGGCCAGCTTCTCGGAACGACAATACGCTGAGATTGTTAGATTATTGTTAATCACAGTGGCTGACTTTGTCATGCCGATAAGCACGGACATCGACAAGATGACTGGCAAATTGGTACTGGCAGCCATCTGCAGACGCGCCAGAAGCAATCCGGCAGTGCCAAGGAGAAAGACTACACGGTAGGGTATGCGTAGACGATCTGTTAGGCAGGGCAGCAGCAAACGGCAAATGATATCAGCTCCTGCCACAACGGACATGCAACTGGCAACCATTTGGCTATCAAGTTGTGCTTCGTACTTGAGGAAATTGGGAAAGACCATTGTAAAGTTTATAGAGGCTGTGTACACCAGCGCCATGCCAACAATAATGCTCCAAAAGATCAGATCCTTCAGCAGTTCCAAATCCATGGCTTCAGCCAATCGATGGCCCATACGACTGCAAACTGAATCTTTTTTTTTGGGCTGCTCTACGGGTACTCCGTTAGGCACAATGATGGCTTGCAATGCAGCAGCCTCTTTCTTGTCCTCCTTATCGGCAAGCAGCTTCAGATGCTTACGATTGTTGTGCTTCGGTGGTGGATTGAGCGGCTTCAAGAACATAGCACCAAAGAGCTATAGGATAAGGATAAGGTGCATTAGTCAGCAGTTAATCATTTTGAATAATAAGAATACTTACACCAGTCAATGAGAGAGCAGCCATGGCGAGTACCGCCCAACGAAAACCATAGGTATTTAAAAAGTAACGCACCACATGCGGTATAAAGACCTGACCGACACCAGCACCAGCCAAGGAGACGCCAACTGCACGTCCACGCTTGTTGCTGAAGTAGGAATTGATGGCCATGAAGGTCGATGGGGATATCAAGCCCAATCCGAAACCCACAAAGAAGCTATAGCCGACTATAAAATGCCAGCTTTCTGTGGCCAGGGAGCAGAGTATCAAGCCGATGCAAACCATAAGGCAACCACAGGCAGCTACATTTCGTGGCTTAAAGCTCTTGATTGCCGGTCCAATAAATAGGCCAGAGAAATTTAAGGCCAAACTGTTGAGATTCGTAATAAGCGCTGTCGTAAAGGTGGTGGCCTGCATGCGTTCCAGTTCGCCACCGAATAATTGACCATACACTGATAGAATCGACTGATTTGTCATCTGTTCAAATTGGAAGAGTTAGTTCAGTTTCATTTGGAAGAGCTTAAGTCTTTCCACTTACATTAATGACCGCTACGGCGGCGACAACCACCCATCCCCACCCACCATCGGGTACAATCCGAGATGTCTGGACCTCCATATTGCGTAAAAGCTGCTAGATCAACTCTCAAAGCGCCGTTACTTGAGAAACTGAAATAGGAGGAATGATTAATATCTGGTTTAGAGCGTAGTCGTATTAAGACAATTGAGCAATGATATTTAATATGCTTATCAGGTTCAATCTTATCTGCTATATCAGATAACTTAATTTTAGGAAATATATGTATAAGAATCGGGTAAACAAAAGACGTTACAACAAAAGCAATGCTAACAAAAATAGGGAGACAAAGAACGGAGAGACACCTTTAGGAGACGCGAATTAGCCTAAGCATTGAGAGCGGTTTTGCTTTGTGCTATAGACATTTTCTGTCTCTTTCACACTGCACATAGAAATCGTAAAAGCTAAACAATTTATACAGAAATTAGTTTAAATTGTGTTTAATTTAATTCAAAGTCGACTCGCAAACTGCGACACCGCAATTGGTGAAACTGCCAATTTGCTCAATCCGTATTAATACGGCTGTTGCATATTGCAACAAGTTGGCAGCCCCACCAGAACCAATCAGCTGTTTACGTGATGCCGCCGTCGTGTTTTTGGATCGCTTTATTGAAAACATTCGGCATTTAACTGAAAGCAAAATGTGTTTTCTGTGCACACGGTGCACAGAACACGCCACTGGAAACATTCACTTTGGTTCTACGGAAGCCACCACGCTGCACATGACCGAAATTATAGAGAAGCATTTCTGGCTGCGGGTAAGCTAAGACGTCTCTTACTACGACGCCAACCGTATTCGTAAACGGAAAATATTTACTTCTAGACCAAAAATGTCAGTGGACACGTTTGCAGCATCTGCTGGAATCAATTGTTTGCATTTCACAATTTCTATTTAGAGGTAGAACAGGCGCATAAGGAACTACTGGAGAAAGCAACAGCGCAACTAGGCGAAACCTACGCAACAACAAAAGAAACTTTAACCACACATCCAATTGGCGTGCAACATGTTGTCAAGCAGGAGGCTGTGGTTGGTGATAGTGTGGCGGCTGCAGTGAAGCGTCGACGTGGACGACCTCGCAAACAGTTGCCCGACGAGCAGGAAGCAACAGGTATTAATAGTAGTGAATTCAAGGCGGTACTGGAGCAGATCAATCTCAATGAGATAAAGATCGAGTTTCCCGAAGCCGATTTAAGTATAGCCGATGTGCTGGAGGATCAGGAAGAAGAACAAGATATATCGGATTATTTACCACAAAGCGAGGTGGATGAATTAGTTGTCCAGCCTAAGCAGACGAAAATGCGCAAAATAATAAAGAGAAAACGCCGCTGCCAGACGAAGTTGAAGGTGAAGGCAGGCGGAGTTCATAATGTCCAGAAATCACAAGAATTCAATGACTATATACGAGATCATTTTAAAGTGCAGTGTCATGTCTGTAACAAGCCCATGCAGGACTTCTCTGCAATGCTTGTACACGCCCGCAAGGAGCACAATCAACGCGGATATGCCATGTGCTGTAATCGCAAGTTTCTTAAGCGCGGCGTGCTGGTCGACCATCTGCGACGACATCAGGACCCGGAACTTTTTAAGTGCCACATATGCCATCGCGTGATGGGACACCGTCGCAGTTTGGAACTACATCTGCGAATGCACGACATTAAGGAACACGGTAGACTCTACAAGTGCGGTCAGTGCTCGAAGAGCTTCTACAGTTCCGTCGTCTGTGAACGCCACAAGCTAACTCACATTCCCAAAGAGCAGTGGCTTGTGTCGTGCACGAATTGTAACAAAAGGTGAGTCACTCAATATACCAATGCCCAGTTGTGTTATTGTTTAATCTTTCCGTATTTGTAGCTTCCCCAACGAATACCTCATGCAGCAGCATGTGAAGCTTGTGCATTTGCGTAAGTTCGACAAGATTTGCGATGTGTGCGGCAAATCGATACGCGGCCGTGAGGCCTTGGCGCGTCACATGGAGGAGCACACGGGAGCTCCACAGAAGGTTATCAAATGTCATTTGTGCGAATCGACGCTGACGACGAAATATGGTCTGGCGCGACACATTAAGATGATGCACACAGCTGAGAATCTGCAGCCCATGCAGTGCCAATATTGCCTTAAAGTATCGCCCAGTCTGCAGGCGCATCAGCATCACATCAAGTACTCTCACAATACGGCACGATCGCACCAATGTCCTATGTGCGAGAAGGCCTTCAAGCGGCCCAACGAACTGCGCGTGAGTTGAAATTAATATGCATAAACAATCATTATATAAATATGCTCTAATTTCTATTCCACAGGAACACATGACTACGCACACGGGCGAGGTGTTGTACACATGCCCACACTGCCCGAAGACTTTCAACTCGAATGCAAATATGCATGCGCATCGCAAGAAGATGCACTTCAAAGAGTGGCAAGAATATCGACATCAGCATCAGGCAAGACATCGCAATACGGACACGATAATCGCAGTGAGCGTGCGCAAGACAACGGAACGAACAACGGCAGCAGCCGAGGCAGCAGCAGCAGTGGCTGAGACAAGCTCTCCACTGGAATGTTAATCCATGTGTCCCCTGACATAATATGTACAATACTATAAGTATGCGCAACATATAAATCGTTCTCAGATTTCGGCGTAATCAGTGTATAAAGTTTAAAAAACAATTTGCTTGTTTTGTTTTGTTAAATTAATTAAAAATCGTTAAATGGAAAATGGAATAGAGGCGAAGGCTTCAAACCGGTTGAAACCGGCTCGCTGATAGCAGCCGTCCCATCTTGAACTGGAATTACGGACTGACTAAACAGAGCAGCTACTGATGTTATCAGCACATTAAGGTCGCATCTCTGGTTACGTTGTGTACTTCACTCGACCGCCCAGCCCCTCCTACTAAATGCTTACATATAGAGCATGGTTCATTATGCGGAGCAAATAAATTAATATGATTTCTATAATATTCTGATGAACGATCGAACGGCTCGAGTGCTGTCAGTCAGTCCGTCCGGTTGGAGCCCAGACAAGACAACAGCAAAGTTGACGAGCTAACCGGTTTGAGTCGGTTTTAAAGTGGATCTGCGGCACCTTATCAGCGGATTGGCGTTATCAGTTCAAAGGTACCGGCTGTCGGCTAAACGTGTGCATGTATGTTGTTTTGCTCTGATTTCTGGCAGCATCTTCAAATTGTGCCACACCGCTTTGTTTAGCATGACATGCGGTAATTACGGTTTTTTATGTTATGTCGTGTTTCTGATAATCCAATGACATGATTCTGGTAAAATCGTGTTTTCGAATGGAATTTTTTTAAAAAGTTAAATGTTAAATGTGAAGACCGACTTAGGGATTTCACAAAATGTGTTTTTTCGCATTAAAAATTGAGTGCAAATATGTAAACAATTGTAGTAGGCAGACAACGAAACAAAGGTATATTTTTTGATATAGACAAGAACGATGATTATAACTTACCTAAAACACACACTAAATGCGCAACTAGGCACAGATTTATCTTTTAGTTCGAGGACACGGTTTTGTGCAATAATTTAACTATCACTGTTTACTTTACTTTATTATGGTGCTTTGAAATTGCTTTGACTTAGCTTTTTGCTAGATTTTATTAAAGGGAACCTTATCTTTCGACAGACAAACGTTGTTTGACTACGTCGTGGCGCTGTTGCGCGTATTTATTGGCAGTCGCAGCTTAACATTTTTAGTTTGTACAGAGACTAACACAACAAAGCCGCACTCATTCAACAATTTTACAATACGTACATGTTCTTGTTTAATTATTCGCGCCAACCTAAAATTGATAACAATGCGAATAGACTTTTCGATAACAATTTTTAGAGCATCGAGCTTTTGAGTGGAGAGAATGATAGTTTGTGGAGGTTGGTCGATTAGAGTGTCGCTCATCAGCTGTTGAATTTAAATTCGTGCAAGAAGATCGTTCTCTACCCATCGTTTTGCCGCACAGCGCCTACACTCTGGGCCAAAATAGAGTCTAAAGGCCGTCAAGCACAACTTGTTTGCTTCTTCATCGCATGTACTCTGTGTATCCGTAAATGTATGAGTAGTTTATTATAATATGCGTGTAGCTGGAGCAATCATCAGCTGATGTGACAGTGACAACTTAAGCTTTAAGATATGTGTAAATATAAGCTATACATCTTATCTGATTTTAAACTGCGTCACTTAACTCCCTTGGGATTGTAGACACCCAGGAACGTATTGCACTTGCGGCAATAATGGTTGCCCGTACGGCAGCTGTTCATGCAGTAGGGAACAAAGCAGGCACAGAAACACCATCTAAAAAATAGAATACGATTTTTAATATGCATATTGACCTCGATGCGGTCGCGATATTTACGAAACCTACCCAACCAGACAGATAAGCCCAGCAGCCAGATGAGTACGTGAGTTAGCTGTATGCGTCATGCGCGTCGTCTTCTGAACACCACAGGCTGGGCACAGCACACGGCAGGGATTTGGACCGAGATTCGAGGGAGCTGTTTTTCGAACAATACTTTTAAGTGCTCATTCCGCAATTGTTTTTAAATCGATTACCTGCTGGCACAAATGTGGGCTCCAATGTTGGTTGTTGTTGCTGCAGTTGTTGTGGTTGTTGTTGTAAATGTTGCTGTTGTTGTGTCACTTGCTGATGGCTTGGCACTGGCTGTGCAATCACAATACTTGCTGGAGCGGAAGGCGCCGCCGCTGTTGCCATATCGTATGACGGCGGAGCCTCAACAGGCCCAGCTGTTGCAATCCGCTCACTTGTCGGCAGCGGTGCGCTGGGCGAATTAAAGTCCACCTGTGGATACAGCATAGCACGTTTCTGTTCCATGGCTTAGTACGCAGTGTGAATCAGGCTCTGTATTGAATTCAACAAAAACAACAAGCAGCAAAACACAGCCACAGAGTTTTGTTTAATTTTCGAGTAATGCGCGTCCAACGTGCAATTCCAGCGTTCCAATGGCGGCTCAATTGACCAGTTGTTATGCGCTCTCTCACGAAGCGTCGCTGCCGTCTTGCTCGCTCCACACTTCACACGCGACTAAATTCAACCTGCACGTCATTTAACTAAATGAGCTGCTAGATCCGCTCAGAGATAGATGGAGCCAGTGGCTGAGCGAGAGTGAGAGTGCGATTTAGAGCGGCAGAGCGGAAGAGAGATCAAGCTTGAAAAGCCAACAAAATAACAACTTTGGCAATCGTTTGAGGTAATTGCAAAACTCGAATACAATTTGTGCGTATGTATGTGTGTTTATTTAAATATGTATATGTATATTTAAACAATTTATCTAAGGTATACAAAGGCAGGTGACGGTACTGTGTGCGTCTCTGTGTGTGTGTGCACCCACAGGTATCGCACGCTCTATGCCGTGTTCTACGCGTTTGCTGCAGATATATTTGTACATAATTGTTTATATACTTTGAATCCGCATCCGGCGTGGCAACTTCAACTCCAGCACTGACGCCCGCCCGATCACTTGCGCGAATGGGTGCCCAGATAGTGGTCGCACAGGCCGCAGTAGTGGTTCGTGCTCATGCAGCTCGAAATGCAGTAGGGCACACACACGCAACAGTAGAGTCTAGAAAATTGAGCACAGTTCGATAAAAACAATAACTTTATCTCTATAGTTGTCGGCGATTACTCACCCCAATAGACAGAGCACCAAGGCAACGAGATGAGTACGCGAATTGGGCTTGTAGGAAACCCGAGTGCGCGTGTAATTATGACAAAACGGACACTGTACATCCTGAGGATGGGGTCCATACGGTGTCGGAGGCAGAACGATCACAGTGTGTTGCGCGGCTGTTGCAGCCGGCGAAGCAGCTGAAGTCGGTGTCGGATCCGTTGTTTGTGCAGGCGTTGCCGTTGCCTGATCATAGCTGGGTGGTGCTGCCGCCAGCAACTGTACGTGCTCTACGGGCATCTCCAGCGGCTCTTTGGGGTAAACGCGTTCCATAATCGATGATTATTGTCCAACTGTGACGAGTTCTGCGAACGAAATAGCCACAAAAAAAAGACGGCAACGGGACCCAATGGGCCGTTCTTATCAATAAAAGCCGTTCGGACAGCTCTATGGTAGGTTTATTCTTCTTCTTCCCTATGTTGTGTGTGTCTACATGTACGTTAAAAGCTTCGCGCTGATTGTGCTCTGATTGTTTACCTTACGGAATTACGCTCTCACGTACCTACGTACTCGCTCTGGCACTCTCTCTCTCTCGTTCGCTCTCTGTCTCTCTGCGCGTAGCTCTCTTAGCACATTAGAAGAAATGTTCGCATTCTTTTTGGTGGAAAAACTGTAAATGTTTATTGTTTGCCATTAAGTTGGCCATTGATTTAAGCTTTAATCGCTGCTATAAACGCCCACGAATTGATTGCAATTCCCGCAAAAGTGATTCGCATTCATGCAGCTGGTGGCGCAGTAAGGTAAACACGCAAAGCACCAGAGCCTGTGGGGAAAAATGAAGAAGATGAAAACAAAACGATAAGATAAGCTCACAGATAATTAAACAACTGCATAAACATATTCAGGCACTTACCCCACTATACAAAGCAGCGCGGCCATACAATGCGTGCGCACACTGGGCGCATACTCGACGCGTGTCAGCTTCTGTACGTGACAATGGGGACAGCTAATAAAGCAAGGATCTGGTCCCACTGCAGGGTGCCCTTCCCCTGCAATGTACAACAGCAAGTGCAAATGCAACTAAAAGCTGACTGTTACAAAACTTACGCTGAATTATGACCACCTGAGTCGCTGCCGTTGATTGTAACGGCGGCGAAATGTGTACATTTGTTGCCAGATCGTAGCTGGGCGGCTGAGCCGGCAACGACTGCGCATACGACTGCGTTGGCTGCGGCTGCGACTGCGGCTGCGGCAGCGGCTGCGGCTGATAATGCCATCCAGCCGCTGTATTCTGTTGGTAGTTCTTCTCCATAATGAATTTATCCGCCTGCAGGTCCGTTGTTAGCCAGCTTTGAACGCGAACTCTCTTCGTAATGTTAAGTTGCGCGCACCTAACGAAACGCGCAAAAGCTTCAGCAACATTTTAACAGCATCTGACAACGCATCGCGTAAAGCTTTAACAGCAGCCTCACTGCTCTGAAACTGTCTAACGGGAATATTGTCTCTCTCTTAAAGAAAGAAAATCTTTATTAAACGAGATAACCGATTTTAGAAAATTAAGTTCGCTTAATTGTTTTTTGTTAAATGTTAAACAAGTCTTAAATTGTAATTATTATTTATTTAAATAAATAAACAATTTTTAGCGATAAGACCCATATTAATATTGCAATTGTATGACACATTTATATGAACTGCACAAAAAGAAAATGCGGGTTTCTTGTGATTACTTAAAGATTTTTCATTCTGTGCATATAAAGACCTATAGCTTTTTACAATTATAAAATAGAAACCGAACAGGCTCAGTTCAGGATCAGTTTTGGTAGACCCCGAGAAGTGTGTTGCAGGTGGAGCAATAATGCTTGGCAGTCTGGCAGGAATCCGTGCAGTAGGGAATGCAGACGCAGCAGATACATCTGAATAGGCGAATTGTATGAGTTCTTCAGACGCAACTGCTTCGAATCAAAAACTTACCCAATCAGGCACAAAACCAATGCAATTATGTGCGTCCTCGAATTGGGCTCGTGCGTGACCGCGGTTATCCCAACTCTCTTACACGACGGGCAGACAGCCAGACAGGGCGACCCTCCCAGGACAGTTTTTGGAAGAGCTTTACACAAGGTTAGCAGAAAATTTATATGGGATGCGTGGACTACTTACCGACTACTGTAGTCGGAGCGTTCATAAAATTCGTATTATTGCCATATTCGTAGCGCGGCGGTTGTTCAGGCAAATCCGAGTTCATGTTCTCCATTGTTTACTATAGATTCTGGATTATTGGCTTCAGATTTCGCGCTTAGGTGTGTACTCTTTGCAGCTTATCGCACGACTGTAATTAATAAGCAAGTAAACGAGACTAAAGAAAACAACGTATCGATCTGAAAGAAAGAATTCAGAAGTCTGCGAAATCAAAGTATATTGTGCAGTGATTAATTTGCGGTTTACTCGTTTCGTTTTACGATTTTTATTTTAAATAAGAGAGCAAGTCTACCTTCGGCTTGCCGAAGGTTTCATACCCTTGCAGTTATACAAAATATAAAATATATTTGGATTGCTGCTGGTTTCTGTGGTATTTATTGAACAAATAACACAAAATGTTATGAGGATATGTCTTTGTGTTTTAAAGGATCTGTTGGTCATAAAATATAAATAAATTTGGAAAGTTCTCATTCAAAAATGCGTTTGAATAACAGCTACAGTATTTTTTGTTTAACAGCTACATGTAATAGTACTCAGATTTCCATAAAATTGCAACATGAACCTTCATTAGGCAGATCGTTTATCGTTATAAGTTATAAAAGTACGATTTCGAACTTTATTATTAAGTAAGCCTGATAGCTATATGGAGCCGATAGGCTCCATGACAGCTATACGATATATCAGTCCGATCTGGCCCGTTCCGACTTATTTAAAGAGGGCAGAAATAAGAAGCTTGTTTCATGAAGATTGCTCAATAACTGGGGGACTAATTTGCGTTGCAACAGACGGACGGACGGACGGACGGACATCCATTTTTCGACTCCTCTGGTGATGCTGATTCAGAATATATATACTTTATAGGGTCGGAGATGTCTCCTAAGGTGCGTTGCAAACTTCTGGCTAAAATTAATATACCCTCTGCAAGGGTATAAACATAAATACATAAAATGTGTTATTAAAATAAAAAAACAAAACAAAAACAATAAGAAATACTCTTTTTGCAAATTAGTCACTAATTATAGTAAAACAAAAAGTAGTTAGCTAATAAGTAGGTCAGCTGAAATTGAACATATATCAATAACGAAATATCAATTATCTAAACAATTTCCGTAATCACTCTTCCATTGTAATAGTCTTGTAATATCCGTTTCAAGTTGTAATATATATACATATATATAGTATTAGATATTGTTTGTTTTGAATTCAATATATATTCCTTTGAAAAATATAACGCCAAGAGAACTTCAATGTGTCTGCGCATAAAAAGGTTTGATTTGAAATTAATAAAAACACAGCAATTTTAATACAGTGATATATATATTTTTAACATTTATATAATTTGAATAAAAAATAGCGTGCAGAGTTTCTAGAAGTCGATGTGTATCAGATTTAAAAATTTTGTATGTATTATGGAACTTGGACTTTCCTCTTTTCGATAAACATTTCAAATCGTTTTTATTATTATTTTTTTTACATCTTTTACTTCTAGCACGGAGCGGGTTGTTGATTGACGAGTGTTTACTGTAGCATCAATTGGTTCACTTTGCTGGAGTTCGCAAAGCCGCAAAGATCTTTTTTCTAATTAAAACACTTGGTTAATTATAACAAACACTTAATTCATGCATCACGCGGCCAGAAATTAAACGCAGACATGTCGATGTCGTAGGACACCAAGAGCAGAACAAGAAGGGGACGAACATGACACAACGACGAAGTAACGAGGAAAAGAAGAGCTCAGCATCGTTAGCAATTTTCGGTTTAATTTTAGCTCAGTTTTGATAGGTTCCAATAAAGGCACCGCAAGATGGGCACGTGTGTGTGGCACTCTGGCATGAGTCCACGCAGTACGGAATGCAGCAGCAACAGATGCCGCTGCAACGAGAGAAAGAGAGAGAGGGGGAGAGGGAGAGAGACGTAGGAATGTTAGGGAGTTCGGGAGGTGGGTAGCAGCGTTCCCAACTTACCCCACAATGCAAATCAAAAGCGCCATCAAATGCGTCTTGGTGCTCGGCTCATGTTTAACATTTGTTATCTGCCGTGCGTGGCACGAGGGGCACGTTGCCATTGCGGGCACACGCCCTAAATTGTTCATCACCGGATCTATGGGAACAAGGATGATTAATCATAAGTTGCACCCATGTTTGCCTTCGACGCCCCGGCCGATACGGACTTTGAACATAAACGTTGGGTTGCTGCACATTAATGGTCGCCTGCGGGCCGAGTGTGTCCGTCGGTATCATCGAGGGTTGGCCACCCATGTCGCCGTATTGGGGAGGCCCATCGTTCACATTCGGATAGATGTTTGGGGATTTCGATTCCATTGTGAACTCGACTTGGCTCAACTGTTGCTTCGTTCAGGGACTCCGTTTGCGACGTGTTCGACGTTTGCTGCTCGCCGCGGAACTGATGTAGGCGCCTAACGAGCATAGCGCACAATGTCTCTCAAAATGTGCTAGCAGTGCTGTGTGTGTGTGTGTGTGTGTGTGTGTGTGTGTGTGTGTGTGTGTGTGTGTGTGTGTGTGTGTGTGTGTGTGTGTGTGTGTGTGTGTGTGTGTGTGAGTGTGTGTGTGCCTCATTTCGTGTATCCATTGGGCACTCTCAACGAACGCCAACATGTGGTTGTTTATTTTGTTTGGGTGTGTATATATTGTTGTATTTATTTTATTTTATTTTTTTTTTTTTGAATTATGTCGCCCATTCTATGGGGAAAAGCCGATTATCCTAATGACTCAGTAGGGTTGGAATATAACGGAACTTATGCATATAGCTTATAATGGCCATAATATTCGCATTAGATATATCACTAACTGGAGCTAATCAAGTAATTGTGCATTATCGAAACATTGTCACCATCTAGATAATTAGATAACATTTTCCCAGACTTAAAACCAACCTTATATGGTTAAGCTTAGCCATACTTTTTCTTTCTATTCCAGTTATCGATAAGATTAGAATTTGTTTGAAAATCTGTATTATTTTTCTAAAGCAATTGGAATTAATGTTAAGGTTTAGAAAACCTACGGTTTGGCGAAAGTGTAGCTTAATTTTCGAGCTTAAAATTTAATTAGACTAGCTGAGTCAAACAACTGTTTGTATTAAGTTCTCATGCTGATGTAACGATGAATTTTTATATGCCAATATAATATATAAAGTAACAGGTGTTTTATTTATGACTCGGCTAAGCGCATTAACTAAGACTTTCCCGCCTGATACGGAATGGTCTTTAGCTCGTTAATACAAATTAGATAGGTCACGGTTTCAACTGCGACTGCAAAGATTTACAATTGGACAGTCTAAACTTTTAATAAAACAAGAAAGCAAGGCTACCTTCGGCATGCCGAAGGTTTCATACCCTTGCAGTTATACAAAATATAAAATATATTTGGATTGCTGCTGGTTTCTGTGGTATTTATTGAACAATTATAACAGTACAGGAAGTCAAGATTTTTACATGATTAAGGCTATGAATCAAACACCTGCTTCGAAAAAAAATAATTCTACCTTTTAATGCTTTTGTACATACCTGGATTTCTTATATACTTAACACAAAATGTTATGAGGAAATGTCTTTGTGTTGTAAAGGATCTGTTGGTCATAAAAAATAAATAAATTTGGAAAGTTCTCATTCAAAAATGCGTTTGAATAACAGCTACAGGATTTTTTGTTTAACAGCTACATGTAATAGTACTCAGGTTTCCATAAAATTGCAACATGAACCTTCATTAGGCCGATCGTTGTTCGTTATAAGTTATAAAAGTTCGATTTCGAACTTTATTATTAGGGACACACTTAGATTTGGATGTGATAAGCCTGATAGCTATATCTTGAAATATAACGAAAATCGGCCGTAGGCTCCATGACAGCTATACGATATATCAGTCCGATCTGGCCCATTCCGACTTATTTAAAGAGGGCAGAAATAAGAAGCTTATGAGCAAAGTTTCATGAAAATAGCTCAATAACTGGGGGACTAATTTGCGTTGCAACAGACACGCGGACTGACTGATTGTTCCTATAACAGCTATAGAATATAAACGTCTGAGATATTTAAATGGAAAAACTAAGGGCGGGTTACTGTATAACATTAAAAAGTATTGATAATGTGCGGTATTTCCAAAAACAAAACAGGTTTGCATACGAAAACCCTGATTTCAGCCGATTGTTCCTATGGCAGCTATATGTTATAGTGGTCCGATTTTGATATAATTTTGACAGCACATTAAGAACGTAATAAGAATAGGATTTGCCAAATCTTGTTGCAATATCTGGAAAAACAACAAAAATCGGCCGATAGCTTCTATGACAGCTATACGATATATCGGTCCGATCTGGCTCGTTCCGACTTATTTACAGCCTACATCAATAATAAGCTTGGGTGCCAAGTTTCATGAAGGTAGCTCAATAACTGGGGGACTAATTTGCGTTGCAACAGACAGACGGACTGACTGATTGTTCCTATAACAGCTATAGAATATAAACGTCAGAGATATTTAAATGGAAAAACTAAGGGCGGGTTACTGTATAACATTAAAAAGTATTGATAATGTGCGGTATTTCCAAAAACTAAACAGGTTTGCATACAAAAACCCTGATTTCAGCCGATTGTTCCTATGGCAGCTATATGTTATAGTGGTCCGATTTTGATATAATTTTGACAGCACATTAAGAACGTAATAAGAATAGGATTTGCCAAATCTTGTTGCAATATCTTGAAAAACAACAAAAATCGGCCGATAGCTTCTATGACAGCTATACGATATATCGGTGCGATCTGGCTCTTTCCGACTTATTTACAGCCTACAACAATAATAAGCTTGTGTGCCAAGTGTCATGAAGATAACTCAATAATGTGCGGTATTTCCAAAAACAAAACAGGTTTGCATACAAAAACCCTGATTTCAGCCGATTGTTCCTATGGCAGCTATATGTTATAGTGGTCCGATTTTTGATATAATTTTGACAGCACATTAAGAACGTAATAAGAATAGGATTTGCCTAATCTTGTTGCAATATCTGGAAAAACAACAAAAATCGGCCGATAGCTTCTATGACAGCTATACGATATATCGGTCCGATCTGGCTCGTTCCGACTTATTTACAGCCTACAGCAATAAGAAGCTTGTATGCCAAGTTTCATGAAGATAGCTCAAAAACTGAGAGACTAGTTTGCGTTGCAACAGACGGACGGACGGACGGACGGACGGACGGACGGACAGACGGACATCCATTTTTCGACTCCTCTGGTGATGCTGATTCAGAATATATATACTTTATAGGGTCGGAGATGTCTCCTAAGGTGCGTTGCAAACTTCTGGCTAAAATTAATATACCCTCTGCAAGGGTATAAAAAAACAAATATAATAAAGCAAAGCCCTATACTATCTTATAGATAAGCTGGTGGTTAAAGAAGACATGCAAACGTTTCCCGAGTTCCCAATAATGTGTTAGTCACTTCATTCAAATCATAAAATTATTTTAAAAACTCATAAATATAGTCAATAGGGAAACGTGTTTTATATAGATTTTATTTTTATAACAATAAACCAATAATAATACCAATAATAATATGCGAATGCGAATATATATTTAAATATATTTCAAGTTCTTTTTATTAATCTACTAATTTAATATGTTCAAAAATTGTGAACTTTTGATTTTAGGTTCGATTAAGAAAGATTTTCGAATACACTTGTGATTGTGAGAAAACGAATATGAATATCGTGATATTTTAGAGTGTTTTAAGCAGTTTCCTTTAGCTGATGAGGCTGGCATTCAGCAAACACCTCGCCCCAGATACTGATTGCAGCTGTTGCAGTAGTGATCCGGGCTGGTACAGGTATCCAAGAAGTAGGGCATGGGCACCAAGCAAATCATACTGAAGAAGAAGAATACGGTAAGAGAAGATAACGGATCACCCGATCACCCAGAACTTACCCAGTGATGCAGAAGAGAAAAGCAAAAGAGTGCGTGAACTTGTTCGGGTTGCGTTTCACACGCGTCATTCTCGTCTTGCCACAGCTGGGACAGCAATAGCTCTGCGAATTCAGGCTCAACGGCATGCCAGGATTCCCTATAGAAGCAAAAATCGGACTAGCAGAGCACTCGAACTGCGTCTGCATTCCCAGCTTACCATGTTGATTGATCATCATTGCGGGAGCCGGCAAAGGCGGCTGCGTTGTGGCATAGCCCGACGTGAAGTACAGCTGCTTCGGGTTCAGTTCCATTCGAAGGTATTCGCTAGAGGATTGAAGGGCTGCGGGTTTTTATAGCACACGATGAACACATAATTAAGGTTTATTCGCTTTGGTTCGGTTTTATTGCAGAACATTTAAGTAAATTGCAGAACGTATAACAATTAGGTGTAATGAGGTATATATGATCGATATATCCGAAGCTTTTTAACGACGACAAGGCAGTGCAGTAAGGTGAGAGCGCGTCTGTGTAACTTTTGTTGTGTGGAACGTATGGAACGGTTTGGCTTTCTCTCTTCTCGGAGAGAGCTTTGGTTCCATAGTCGCACTTAGCGCTCGTAGGCGCCCACATAGGCCTTGCAGGACGGACAGTAGTGCTCCGTGTTGCGGGCACAGTCCGTGCAGTACAAGCCGAGGGCGCAGGGCCAACAGCTGCAGCGAGTGGGAAAAGGAAGAAAATGTTGATTTTTAAATTGATCCACACAGATCACTCTCTCATTTCGAGCCGCTCACCAGAAGCAGCACAAGAGCAGCGCAATCAGATGCGTCTTTGTGGTGGCTTTCGGCTCGGTACGTGTGGTCACCTGTTGCCGGCAATTCGGGCAAATCACATTGCTCGGGGTGGGACCAACGGGAGTCGACATAGTGCTGCAATTATACAAAAAAAAAATGTAAAAGCTCTTTATTCGCTGTCAACCTTGAACTAAGCGAAACCTTGCGTGCAGTCAGCCGCTGCAATCGCTGCACTCGCTGCACTTGTTACAGAAAATGAAACCCCAGTTGAAAACCCGTGCAAATGCTATATAATCAGCTCGGGTTGGCAGATATATCATATGTAGATATGGGGTAATTGCTTGGCATGTGGCATGCGAATTAATTTCAAAATTTCAATAGCCGGCTGACATCATCGGCGCTCGGATGGTTTTCGGCTAAACTCGCTGGCATTGTCTGTCTCGCTCAGTGATGTCAGACGATTTAGGCGCCAATTGAAAGTGTTTCGCCATCCCTCTGGACTCCCTGTCGCGATGTCGTCATTCTTTTCGAAGTGCGAAAAACAAACGTGCAACCCTCTACGCAATATCAATAAAAACGAATGCCAAAGGTTCCATAAATATGTCCAGCGCTATGACAACAACAACAACACCACAACAACAATAAGAATAACAACTGAAGTCGTGCGCGCCCGACTGTAAGATACCCTTCGCCCAATTTGGCAAAATCCGTTACAAACATGTGACCAAACATAAAATTTAAATCGAAGAATTCTGCTTAAATTTCACTCTCAAAAATAAAACGCCAAAGCAGACTTTCAATACCTTGCTTAAAAACCAATTTGCGGGGGCGGTGGGCGTGGCATCTGAACTTCAGAGTAAACTTCATCTGCCTATGATATACAGAAACCTGCATGCCAAATTTGCAGTCTCTATCTTTAATAATGGCTGAGACCTGTTGTCTCGAACAGACTGACATGGCTCAATCGACTCGGCTAATGATGCTGAGCAGGAATATATATCTCTGAGGTCTGCCAAGCCCCTTTATGCCTGTTACATACATGTGCACTAAGTTAGTATAGCCTTTTTCGAACATTTTCAATGGTCGCAGGGTATAAAACACAAACTATGCTCGTAGTTAGCATACAGGGAGTGCCCTAAGTAGTCCGGGTGCGGGGACAAGACAATTAGGCCACGAAAAGGCTCGCCTGGTGCACGGTTTGAGGCGTTGTCTCTGTCCGAGCTCATAAATTCAACAAATTAACATTTCCATTAATTCGTGCTCCCTAAAGCTATCTGAACAATTACACTAATAAATACTCATAGTAAATTCGTCCCGAGTTATAGTAGCGTGAAATAATTGCATACTTCACGGAGCATATCATAACTGAGATTATTATTTGATCGAAGAGCCGAAACATATTTCCATGACGCGCCAACGAAATGTTTGATATTGCATATAAAACTATTTCTATAAATAGTTTTTATCAATGTTTCGCGCTGCTCATTGCGAAGCTGATTGTGGCAGCAATGCACATATTGCTCACTCAAATACATACACATAATTAATTTCGAATTATCATTCTTGCATTCTTGTATAACTCACAGTGCTGTTTTGACGGTTGATTGATATTTCTTATTGCAAAAGATGCCGAAGCGACTTGTTGCGCGTGCTAAGATCGAAAACGTTATGAAGTTGGCCGTGCTCATGAGAAAAGAGGAAACCGTATTCTATTCAATTCAACCCCCGAATTTGTGCACTCTGGGCCATGTTGCCATTTTCAGTGGAACCAAGGCAAGTCGATATAAAAAGCAAGGCAATTAAATGTAAAGAAACAATATTTCAGATTTATTTATTTATTCTTACCTGTTAATTAAATTATTTTTAAGAATTCGTATTCTGCGAGCTTTAAATCAAATAAGTTTGCTCACACTGTTTGTTTTACTGTACGCAGCCGCAGCCCAAGCCGAAGCACAAAACACGACGAATTCGTATTTCAGTTAGCACGAAGTGCTGCCGCTTGGCAACAATTAGTGTTGTCAACATAATAGCTCGAATTAGCTGAATTAGCGGAATTTCAAAATATTTTTGCCTGACTGTATTACAATTTATAACATTTATGTTTACTAATAAAGCTGAAATTTTCGCCGTTCGCTGAATTCGATTTTTTGTTGCAAAAACTGAGTAGACAACACTCGCAACAATGCTGCCAAGCGTGTTGCCGCAACAAAGGTGCTCAAGTTATTTGATGTTGAGGGGTCGCCAATGTTGCCAACAACAAGCGACACTCTTAAGCAATTCAGCATTTATTGCTTACTCGTTCTCACTCACACAAACAGACTAACAAAAAGACGCGTCGCGACGTCGACGTCAACTACTCTGCTTGTGATATGCCAGAACCTTGATGCCATATTGCTGACCCAAGCGATTATAATAGCTGAAATCAGTGCATTCACACAGTCACCAGATGGAGATGACTGAATCGACTCGGCTAGTGATCCCGAGTAATATTGCATGTACTTTGAGGAGTTTGCCACGCCTCCTTATGCCTTTTATATAGATCTGCACAAAGTTGGTTATCCCTTTTTTGAACATTTTTAAAGGTCGAAGGCAATACAAAACCGGGGAGTAGAATCCATTTCTTTTCCAAAGCGGATGTGTCAGAATAAAATCTATGTTATTAATACTGTGGCGCACAAAGTGGCTTTTTTTTATTTTGCGAAAGTAAATAAATGGCAAATTATTAAGAATGAAGTTTAATCTTTATCGCATTAAGTACAGTTGTAGGTTATTTATATATACACATATATTTAAGTGCATTAGTAGAGTAACTTTACTTGTGTCTGACCCAAATGTGCAACTTCGCAGTGTGTTCGCGTTAAATGCATTTCTTTGTTGTTACTTTCGGCTTGCAAGAAACCCGAAACGTTGTTTTCCTACAAATCGTGTGTGTGTGTGTGTGTGTATGGCTGGCTGTATACATATGGAGTTGATATTTCAGCATGATCGTGTGTATTTGGATTGTTTACAATTTGTTCTGCTCGCACTCAAAAGCTACCCAGGCAGGCATTGCAATTGGGGCAGAACTGACTGGTCTTGTAGCAACAGTTGCAGCAACAGGGCAGGCAAACGCATGGCCAACAACTGCATGGAGTGGGCGAGATATACATTTTAGCTATAATTATGTAGAGAAAAATGACTAAGGCAGCAATTGCTGTAGATACTCACAAGAATAAGCACAATATCGCGGCCAGGCAATATGTGCTGCCAGTCGCATGATGTTCCACACGCAGTCTAATATTTGCGTTGCACTTGGGACAGATCATGCCCTGTCCTGCCATGCCGCTGACCACAATATTATTATGCACTATAGTCGGTGCAGGCGGCCCCACGGAATGAATCGGCATTTCGTTTGGCGGAGCACTGGCCATAGCAGCGGGCGGAGCACTGGGTGGCCCCGGTTGCCAAGCATCCTGCTGCGAATACGGTGGCGGTTGAGGGGGAACTTTTTTATATTCCATGTCGGTCAATTAAGTGCACGATTCTGTAAAAATAAAAATTGGTAGCGTTAATTTATCGCTGTGATCAGGCAATGTCAACACGATTTTCAATGCAGGGAAATCCCATTACACGCGCTAAGAAAATAAGGTAAAACGATTCGCGTCTCTCGCGTGTTTATGCCTTCATTCATGTGCATACATATACATACATACATACATCCTTATTACATATAGAAAATATATATAAGTATAAAAATGTATGTACATAAATGATTGGCAACGGATGTTATTACGCAAAGTGAACTGTGCGATTTTGTGTGTACTTAGTTTTCAGATAATTCAGTTTCCGCACTTTTTAATCAAATATTTGAATGCGAGCGAAGCGACCGGCGTCTTCAGCAGAGAGCACAAAATACAAATGAACTGCGTCGTCAAGAAAGCGCGAAACACTCAAAGGCTGATAGTAAAAATGTCGGCCTGGTATCTGTATTAGTCAGAGCGAGATGAAAATACAGTCAAACGCTTGAGCAGTTAACGAATGCACAAAACGAAATAGGAATGCAATCAAAACAGAATGCAAAATACGCGCTGCACGCGTTTTGAACATATATGTATATGTTTATTAATTGTACACATGATGCGTTTTAACATCAGGGATCATTAATCATTTAGAGTTATAAAGCAAAATAACGTTTTTTATTTAAAATTAAAGCACAACATGCGATTGGAGTTGGCAGCTCTGTATCAGTGTTGCCAAAATTTGTTTGTGAATAAACCAACAGAACCTACTCTGCTATTTATGGAAAAAAGCTGATCCGGCAACACTGTTCTACAGAGCTGGTTTGAGCAGAGACACAAACCATTTGTTTGGTAAAAGTATGCTACAGTACAATTAATACGATTACAATTGGAGGAAACAAAAAACGTCATGTATCAAACGAAGCAACATTTATTATAATATATCATAAATAATTACAGTAATTCTTTGAAAAGGTGGAGTGCAAAGCTTAAGTAGTTTATCTTATTGGCAATTTCCTGTAATATTTGCAGCTCATTTCCTGCGACTGCCCACAAAGGAGTTACAGGCGGGACAATAGTGATTCGCCGTCTTGCACGTGTCCAAGCAGTAGGGTATACACATGCAAAGAAACAAACTGTGCAAAAAATTAAATTAAATTGTAAACCTTGCCGGCTCCGAAAAACCGCAACTATCGTTTAGCCCATAAAATAATATTTAATTGCCTTCATGCGACCTACCCGACACAACATAGTATCAAGGCGGCAGCATGGGTACGTTTCGATGTGGTGCTATGAATGACGGTCACCACGTCCGACTGGCAGGATGGGCAGCGTATGAAGGTAGGATCTCGGCCGACTGGAACGCGATTCAATGTGGCCGTGTGTATGACAATTGTTCCCGGCTGCGAGTCGGACACTATGGGATACGGATACGGGTGCGGCTGCGTGCTTGCCGTCGAATACGTTTGATACATTTGGCCCGCCGACTGCGTACCCGTTGTCTGCGACTCGAGCTGCACACTCAACTGCGGCTGCAGCGTGTACGCCGGCGGATCCAGTTCCCGATTCATGCCTATGTGCATGGCAGAGACTCTCGTCCGACGCGAACCGTACGCTTAGCTGCCAAACAATCAACTAGCTTCGTGGAACCTGCGTGCCGATAAGGTTTTTGGGCCATAAACGCCAATTTCCTGGTATCCGCATATTATCAGTCGAAAAACTGATTAGCTTGGGAGTTACATCCAGCAAACGAAGTTGAGTTTTGCGATTAGCAAAGTGAATAAGATTGAATACAGTTGAACTAGACATTTTTCAAAATGATATCGTACACGTATAAGTTCGATTTGTTTACAACGAAAGCAATAATAAATATGTTTAATCTTTGGATTTACAAGGGATTCAAAAAAATGTGACTGTGTTCGTGTTTTATTTCTACATATATTATATTCTAGGCGTTACAAAAGAAGTTCGTGCTTAGAGTAGAATGAGAGCGGATCGCTAGCCAAGCTAATTCTCGTAGGTGCCCACGTAGGCGCCACAGTTGGGGCACGTATGCTCAGCATTCTGGCAGGAGTCCATACAGTACGGCAAAAATGCACAAGGACAGCTGCGGGTGGTAGGAAGAGAGAGAGAGAGAGAGAGTAAGAAAGAGAGAGGTGAATCAGTATGCGGGTGTGAATGATTCATGAACAACACTGAGCGACTCGACTCCGCTCAGCGCGCTTTGAGTCATCATATGCGCTGTGCTAACTTACAATAATATGCACAAGATCAGGGCCCAACAATGTGTGCGTCCTGTGGCCGTATGCTTCACGTTGGTCAGGATATCGGCGTGACACGATGGACACTGTACACGCGACGGTTCGCTGCCAATTGGCACCAAATTCGATGTCGTGGTCGACTGTATGACCACATGGGGTCCTGCGGGTTGGTAGGTTTGTGCTGGCGTGTATCCCTGATTGCTCATAATTATTTTCGGATTCCGATTTATGTGGTCGGAGTGTAAAGTGAAGTGTAATTGTCGCGATTGTCGACTGTTCGATTCGACTGGGATCGGAGTACTGAAACGGCAATTCGGCTGGCACTTTCATATAGTACTGCATTATCTAAATAGGTGTGGCCCCGCAGCTGATAAGGCGTGCAGCCTACACTACAACAAATAAAAAGAGAACTCTTTACAATAAATATGAGTGCTAAACAATGCGGTTGCCAACTAAATTAAGTTGAGGTAATGCTCGTGATTAAGGCACTACAATTAGAATTGAAAATTGTTCCAGTCTGCACCCGAATTTCTAGGAATTAATAGTTTGTCACTTAATTACGTCTATGTATAAAGTAAGCTAAGTAAACAGGCTTCCTTGAGCTTAAAAACTGATACAAGACTACGTTGTGCATGTATGTGTGTTTCGCAGCACGTCTGAATGGAACCCAGAAGCCCCCAACACAAAAGATAACGTTATATACCGGAATATAGAGTATTCAAGTGCCATAATAATAATAATATAATGACACTTGTCTTTCGATTAGACATTTATGATTTATTTCCAAGTGGTTGTAAACTTGCTATAAACAACGATGATTCATCTAGTCTGGAATTGCGCTATATATATTGGCATATTTGGGCAGATTATTTCATGTAGAGATGACTCAGAGAGTGCAATAAGAAAAACTAGGGAAATCACACAATCGAGCAATATAGCTATACAATATATATAATATGGAATTATGGCAACGTCTTTCGCGCGATAAGAGATAAGTGTGTGAATCTAATAATAATAATTTCAAAACTTGTTTCTCACACAATTTCCAAATGGAGCAGTGGCAATATATATGTGCACCTGTTCAAACCATATTTATAGAACGTGTGTATATGTATATGAAGAGACAACGTATACGTTATAATTTAATTGGCATAATACATATATTTACAGTTCGTTGCACGCATTTTATAATTTCGTTCAGAGTTTGTTAGCTTATATAAAGGAAGGTGTATGTGTAGCTGTAGCGGCATAGGCATATATAATTGTTTTTATATATATGTACATATATCAGATCAGTTATCGTAGGTGCCTATGTAGGAGCTGCAGTTGGGACAATAGTGATTGGCGTTCTGGCAGGAGTCCATGCAGTACGGCAGACAGACGCAGGGCCAGCAACTGTGGAAGATTTAGATATTAAAATATATATATATATATAGAAATTAGTATACTTTGTTCATAATGCAGACGCCATAAGCAAATAAAAGTACTACGAGTGCGGACATAAAACGTTTGGCTTTTCCAATTTGGCATTGTGGTAGTTTGTACGTAACTGTTTTGTTTCTCTTATCTGGCAGCCAGTTGCGATAACAACGAGGCATAAATGCACATATGTATATATGTACGTACATGTACACCAACACCTTTAGCCATGTATATATATACTCGCGTACACTCGTTCGATAAGCGATTCACTGTGTATGTACAGCTCAACATTGAGCGAATGTCACTTGGCGCGGATCTGATTCACCCACGTAGCAGTGCGGTACTTACATGAACAGGCACAGTATGAGGGCCCAGCAGTGTGTGCGACCCGAGGGAGTGCTCTTGACTGTGGTCACCACTTCAGCATGACAGGATGGGCATCGTATGCGTGTGGGTCCGCTGCCAATTGGCACCAGGTTCGATGTGGTCGTTGTCTGAATAATAACTGTCGATTGTTGTGGCAGCGGCTGATGAGGATGATGCGGCGGTGGCTGCGGCATGGGTGGATACAATGGCGGCTGAGTGGGCCCACCGGGATAAGGAGGCTGATAGGTCTGTGCGGGTGTGTAGCCCATCTGCGGTTGCGGCATCTCGCTGTACGGCGGTGGCTGCTTGCTGTCCATGTCGATCTGGCTATCAGTTTCTTTCTTACTCGCTTTCTTTTTTACTCTTTCTCTCCAGCTCTCCTGACTGATCTAGCTCCCTTCCTTTCCAATTGTTGCTCAAGCTCGTCCGAACCGCTCGAGGGTTCTCGTTCAACTGACGTCGCTGAACAAATCGAGAGCTTTGTAACCTGACTTGTTGTTTCGCGATATCTTATCGGTTTATAAGTTCTATTACCAGCGATTAGCCGCAGCAATATGCAGGCTATTGGGCTTAGTTTTTGGCAGTTTGCTGGCTTGTTTCCGTTTCTCATTATTATTTATGTACACAGAGTGTTCTAACAAACACATGAGTGTACGTAGTATATATTTGATATTTATAAAGGGATCAGTACAAATTCCATGCAAATTGCGCAATGATTCACGGCGTCATGACGTCTGTTTACAGCCGCTCCGGCACTGTTTGCATTTAAGTCAGGGGCTGGACCCGTTAAGTAAGTATGTATATGTTTGTTCGCATAGCTCTGGCAGCTAATCATCATTTGGCAGCTGTTAAAAGTTCAAAAGTCTAATTAAATTACAAGTATCAAGTAGAAAAAAGTCGAACCATGCGATTGTATACCTGCGTTCTCTTAAAGTGTGCGTCTAGCAGATAGCTTGATTAGAACTCAAAGTAGGCTTATCAGTTTTTTATTTTGTTGCATGGCGCGACAAGAAATATCCCAGTTATTATTAGCTTGATAAACTTTAACGTTTTAACATATTAAGGGTGTAATTCCCTAAGTAGGGCAGCATTTGAAATTGTAATCATTTAATACAAATATATTAATTAGATAGGGCAACACTGTCTTATCGATATATCGCAAGTTGATCGATCGCACAAGTTTTTATTTGTTTGTTTACATTAGTTTGTTCTAACTTTTTATGAAAGCTGTCAACCTAAACACCGTTTGTGCATTGCATGCAGGGTATAATTATCATCACGTAGGCAGTCGCTAAATCATTTACACGTCACATTTGTGCTTTCGCACTTGTTGCAAAGCTCACTGATAAATTGAGCTTACACGTATCTGAGCTAATTATGGAAGCTCTTTAATCCGCCTACACATCAATGCGGAAGAAAGCTTTCACACAGCTTTGCCTCTCAAGTTCAAACGTTAACCGTTAAAGGCAGCAGCAGCTCAGCCCTGAAAACAATGTTAGGCAAACAGACAGCAAAAGAAACAACAACAAATACGCGTAAGTGAAATAACTACAACTGGTTTTTTTTTTGTGGAAGCACTTGACAAACATTTCGCTTCGTGTTTTGCTTTCAGTTGTACAATGTACATTAATAACTTAACCCAAAATTAAACTAAATAATAAAACATATGTCTCAGTCTCAATCGCAGAGGCAGATTAAGAAGGAGTTACAGTGCGGAGCACAGTCCAGCAATATGAGCCGCCAGTTGAGGTTCAGCATCCAAGCGCCAGACAGCGATGAGGAATACCACACAGATCTGGTGGAAATCAATTTAAATGGCGGTCTCGGGCCGGTGGCCAAGCAGAAATCTGCACAGGCATTGGATGAGTTGCTACAGTGCAAAACCGTAGCGACACTGCCACGACATCGTGGCTATCCCTATGGCTATGCAGACTCTGATGCGGATAACGAGCCAGATACTTATTTCTACAAGAAATCCAATTCAACCGGACAGCTGGCGGAGAAGGTATCGCCGCCGCCACCGTCTGCGACGAACATTAGCTGCCTGCGGCAAATGTATTGTCCTCAGTGCCATGAGAGGCTGCACGAGCAGGGTGTGCGCCTCGAGCGACTACTGCAGCTGTGGTAAGCACGGGAATACCGCACGCGTGTGTTCTAACTGTTACTAACAGCTCCCTATCCTCGCCTGACAGCTGCTTCGCCCTGCTTCCCATCTATCCGTGCTGCATGCGCCGCTCCAAAGACGACTGCAAGGTCATCTGTAATAAGTGTGGCTATCTACTCGGTGCCTGGAAGCGCCAGTGAGTGCACACTTCTATTGAAGCATTTATCGATTCATCGATACGAATTTTGGTTTATTATTATAATTAAGTTTTTGTTATTGTATTTTGCTATGTTTTGTTATACCCTTGCAGAGGGTATATTAATTTTAGCCAGAAGTTTGCAACGCACCTTAGGAGACATCTCCGACCCTATAAAGTATATATATTCTGAATCAGCATCATCAGAGGAGTCGAAAAATGGATGTCCGTCTGTCCGTCCGTCCGTCCGTCCGTCCGTCCGTCCGTCCGTCCGTCCGTCCGTCCGTCTGTTGCAACGCAAACTAGTCTCTCAGTTTTTGAGCTATCTTCATGAAACTTGGCATACAAGCTTCTTATTGCTGTAGGCTGTAAATAAGTCGGAACGAGCCAGATCGGACCGATATATCGTATAGCTGTCATAGAAGCTATCGGCCGATTTTTGTTGTTTTTCAAGATATTGCAACAAGATTTGGCAAATCCTATTCTTATTACGTTCTTAATGTGCTGTCAAAATTATATCAAAATCGGACCACTATAACATATAGCTGCCATAGGAACAATCGGCTGAAATCACGGTTTTTGTATGCAAACCTGTTTTGTTTTTGGAAATACCGCACATTATCAATACTTTTTAATGTTATACAGTAACCCGCCCTTAGTTTTTCCATTTAAATATCTCAGACGTTTATATTCTATAGCTGTTATAGGAACACTCAGTCAGTCCGCGTGTCTGTTGCAACTCAAATTAGTCCCCTAGTTATTGAGCTATCTTCATGAAACTTTGCTCATAAGCTTCTTATTTCTGCCCTCTTTAAATAAGTCGGAATGGGCCAGATCGGACTGATATATCGTATAGCTGTCATGGAGCCTACGGCCGATTTTCGTTATATTTCAAGATATAGCTATCAGGCTTATCACATCCAAATCTAAGTGTGTCCCTAATAATAAAGTTCGAAATCGAACTTTTATAACTTATAACGAACAACGATCGGCCTAATGAAGGTTCATGTTGCAATTTTATGGAAACCTGAGTACTATTACATGTAGCTGTTAAACAAAAAATCCTGTAGCTGTTATTCAAACGCATTTTTGAATGAGAACTTTCCAAATTTATTTATATTTTATGACCAACAGATCCTTTACAACACAAAGACATTTCCTCATAACATTTTGTGTTAAGTATATAAGAAATCCAGGTATGTACAAAAGCATTAAAAGGTAGAATTATTTTTTTCGAAGCAGGTGTTTGATTCATAGCCTTAATCATGTAAAAATCTTGACTTCCTGTACTGTTATAATTGTTCAATAAATACCACAGAAACCAGCAGCAATCCAAATATATTTTATATTTTGTATAACTGCAAGGGTATGAAACCTTCGGCAAGCCGAAGGTAGCCTTGCTTTCTTGTTTTTTGTTAATTTTAAGCAACGATCGACCTTGCATATTGGTTTTATTTTTAATTGAAGATGCGCGCAGCTCGCGGGAGAGCGATAGAGTCTTTAGCTCTTGCGCTCACTCAAGCAAACAGAAAGATTGAGAGAGAGATAGAGAGAGAGCGTGCCATTGGCGCTCTATGCGCTGCTCTCTTTGTGCTTTGCCAAATTTTGCCGGCGAATCGCATTATTACTCAGTCGCAATGTTAAGTGCGTCGAATATGTTGGACGAGCTGGAGCTGCAGCAGGACAGCGGCTCGGCGGCAACAGCCATACTAGAGCTGGATCATGAGGTGGAACTGAATCCGGCGCAGCGGTTGCCCACAAAACCGCAATTGCGCTTCTACAGTGTCGGACCTAGCACTTATCGCGTTCTCTGCCCGCTGTGCCAACAAAGAGCACGCACCGAAACGGTGCAAATGGCCGGCGCCTTTGGCCAGCTCAGCTGTATGCTGTCGGTGTTCTCCTGGTGGGTCTGGAGCAGCAACATTAGCTAAGCTTTCAATTGACCCATTGTTTCTCTATTTCTCTGCAGCTGCTTTCCCATATTTGCGCTAAGCTGTGTCTACTCGTGTCTGCAGAGCCGTCTGAAGAGCAAGCGCGTCTTCTGCAGCAGCTGCGGCGGACATCTGGGCTTCCACTGGCGACCCATCTGACCGCAACCACTTGACAACCACTTGGCCGATTCACAAGACATAAAAATAGAACGAGAATTCGTAATATTCGCGCAGCTGTTGCCAATTTTCAGAATGTATTTTTCGTTATGATCTGCTCGTTTTCAAATAAGCACGCAAATTTCTATCTATCAACGCCTCTCGATTGTTTTCTTTTTTTGTTGTCCATAAAGTGACCGCATCAGTCTGGGTGGGCATGCGAATGCGCTCCCGCACTGCTGCGCTGCTGCTTAACCCACTCTCTTTCGCTCTCTCGTCTTTTCGTTTTTGCACTTTGGTTTCGGCATGCTGGGCACACTCAGTTTCTCAGTTGCGTTGCGTCTGCCGTTGTCATCAAATGGAAAGCACTGAGAGTCTGGATGGGAGTGTTTGTGACTATGGTGGCATTGCGGCAGTGCCACAGGTGGGTCATCTGGGCACGGTGCCGCTCGAATTTATCTGCCCCGCCTGCCAGCAGCTGCAGACGAGTCGTGTGGAACGGGAAGCGGTGACCTGCACGCAGAAGATCGCCTGCACCTTGAATTGGCTGCTCTGCTGGTAACTCTTGGAGCTGCTCTCGTTCTCGCTCGCAAAAATATGTTAACGTTCTCTCTGCATTCCGTTAGCAATCCGATTCGATGGAACGGCAGACACGATGTGAATCATTATTGCAGCGTCTGTGGCTGCTATATTGGACGCCAGATCACGCTCAGCTGGTACAAGCGTGCGTTGTTCCGCATGCAACGCTCCGATGTGGAGGACAATGGACGCTGGCAGCGTTTCGAAAAGGTAGAAAAGGAGCAGCTGGACGAAAAGAAGCTGGGCAAGCAGCGTGAGGCGCTGGAAGCGAAGTCGTAGCGGTTATTAATTAAAATATAAACTTTAAAATTTACCGAAAAAAATAAAGAGCTGCGCTTGTTATTAATTTTAAAAAAATATTTAAATAAATATTTATATTTATTGATTCAATTGATTTATTTGAAGAACTACAAAGTTACTGATTCATTTGAACAAAAAGTTTAGCTTGGAAGTTCACAAGAAACGCTCTCAATCCTAGTTCGCTATCCTAAGCTCACTCTGCTCTTCCAATGATCACAGCTGTTCTTTAAGCTCGCTCTCGCATGGTTTTCTCTCGCGCATGACGTCATTGACAAACAAAACGTGCTGCGCTTTAGGAATTACATATTCATATAAACAGAATAGTACAGGGTCTCCTTTTCAGCAACTTGTTACTTTGTCGAAGACGCAAATGTTCTACTGCTGCCTAGTGGGAACACCCTTGTCTTTGTTTAGTTTATTATGGAATCTCATGAGTGTCGGTTATAAGGAAAATTAAGAATATAATTTGAGGCTACATATACATATAATACATACATATATTTCCGCATTCTTCCGATTATATTGTGAAATTTTCTATGCAAGGATCAATATAATAAATTTACATTTTTAATTATGTTTTGTTCTTCTGCACTTTATACATAGAGTGTTGCGTGTTTAACTTTAACATGTGTTTAACAGCGGCTTAAAAACAGACTGCAGCTGCTTAGAACACTGATTATACCCGCTACTCGAAGAGTATAAGGGTATTATAACTTTGTGCCAACCGAAAATGTTTGTAACAGGCAGAAGGAGACATCTCCGACCCCATAAAGTATATATATTCTGAATCAGCATGAACAGCCGAGTCGATATAGCCATGTCCGTCTGTCCGTCTGTCCGTCTGTCCGTCTGTCCGTCTGTCCGTCTGTCCGTCTGTCCGTCTGTCTGTCCGTATGAAAACCTAGATCTCAGCTATTATAAGAGCTAGAGCTACCAAATTTGGAGACAATATGTGTTAATTATGCCCGCAGATCAAGTTTATTTTGGATTTTTGCCACGCCTCCATCCGCCCCCAAAAATCGATAATAAATCGATAATAGCTGCAAATATAGCTCTACAGCATTCATTTTTTATCCATGTGATAAAAACCACCATCCGGGCGTGTTGCGAAAGTTTCAATAAGATCGGCCGATAAATAAGGAAGATATTCAAGAAATAGTATTGCCTTGTGGCCATGTGCCTGTGTCGGTTTTTCCTAATGTTAGTACCCGAGTTCAACACCAGCAGCAGACAACTTTTTTTTAATTATGTGGCAACTTTTTTTTAAATTATGTGGCAACTTTTTTTTTATAATTATGTGCACCGAAAATATAAATAGTGCAATTTTATCGGTCATTGTGTAAGAAATGCAGTGGTCGAGTGGTGATGGTAGTTGACTGTTAAGCGAGAGGTCCGGAGTTCAACTCCTGGGTGTGCCGCGGCGACTTAAATTTATTTTTTTTGTATCTTATATTTTTTTTTTTTTTATAGTGTGTTGCAAAATTCAAAATAAATTTTTAGTATATTTAAAGCCACTTAGAATCGAAAGAGACATTGAGCAGCAACACAAAATACAAACGACAAATCTAATTAGATATGTTGAGATGTATTGTGAGGCAGCATATATGTATGTATGTATAGGCGTCTCTATCACACATGCATAATTTATAACTGCAGAGTAATAAAAGCAAAGGGCAACATCCAATAAGAATCGAGTGGAACTTGCATAGGCAAAACAAATTAGAGACGGAAAGAAATAAAAAGCAAGAACGCATTGTTCACATTTGGCACGTGTTTTTCCGAAGAATTGTAGCGGGTATATCACAGTCGAGTCAGCTCGACTGTAGCCTTTCCGACTTGTTTTAACAGCGGATTGTAAATGGCAAAAAACATATCGATAACAATAATCGCACATCTAAGTGCATAAACAAACAAATAAATTCTGCAGTGATCAAATAAAATTTAATAGTTTTCTAAATAAAGTAATAAATGGATTGAACAGAATTGTGATGTCTTTAGAAAGAGTATTAGATTATGTGTGTCAGCTAACGTAATCGTGTCATAATGTTTGAAATATAAACAAATCTTTGGTTTCTCAAGGTCAGAGCGGGTTTCGGCAAATCAAGTTCAATTGAGAGCGGGAGCGTGTTAGGGAAAAACAAGTTTGCGCTCAACAACTGCGTCGCTCTTCTATACTCCGACTCTCTTAACCAGTTTAAGCTAAGCCGCAGGTCTTATCAATGAGACCGGCAAACGAAACCTTATCGCTTTTCGATGCGACGCCAAAGCATTGGAGTCTACTTAACCTGGCAGCTAGTTCAATTGATCCATTAGTGTCGTGCAGTTCTTTCAGGCAATTTCAGCACAAGGTGCTGAAAATTTGGAGGTCTTCAGCTTTAATCCAGATCCAGTGTTGCCGACTGAATATAGAATTTTGTATTTCTGTTTAAAAGAATTATTTAATGTGTTAATAACCACAAGATCTCAAATGGTCGATACAAAATCGAAACACATATTTAATTAAACAGGTTTGTCTGATTTTGGTGCTCTATCAGTACACAGTACAGTCTAATTTGAAATTCCCAATGCCTCTAAAGCGAAATTCCCAAAACGTTTCGAAAATTATTATGGCAAACATATTTTCATTTTTCTAACATAGAACAATCTATATATAGTATATATCTTTCAGTCTAACGATCGAAATCACAAAAGCTGCGAAATGTGAGGCAAATATTATAAACAAAGGGCAATTTGTTTGTTGCCCCGCCAGCAGTTTCTCGTTCTGCTTGGCGTGCCACATTGTGAATAGCTCCAGAGTTGACAGACCGATGACATCATGGAAAGAGCATGCCCAGTGCGGGCTGGCATACACATGCTCGCACATTGCGCATACGCCCAGTGTGCTCCGAATCCGCTCACTCTCTCTCTGTATCGGTGTCTCTCTCAGTGAGCTTGACCACGAGTGGCGCTGTGGCCGCGCCACCAGTTACAATGAACAAGCAGACGCTACAGATCAAGTTGGTGCCGGCACAGAGCGCAGAGGATCGTGCTCGGAATATCATTGCCAATGTGGTGGTGGTGGACGAGGGCCAGCACACCACTTTAGTGCCCTACATTGATGATCATGAGGTGGCGGCCGAGAAGAAGACACTGCTGACACAGCTGGAGACGACAGCGTCGCCTGAGGCAGCGCCCCGACTTCGGTACTACACACCAGGCCCGTCGACCTACAAACTGCTCTGCCCGCTGTGCCGCGAGCGCAGCGAGGCTGCCGTCATGCGTGCCGCCGGCTGCAAGGATATCAGCTGCTGTCTGAGTCTGCTCTCCTGGTGAGGATCGCAACATGAATTCATTGGGAATAGCCAACAATAATATCTTGTTTCTTCTGCTCGCAGCATATTTCCCATCTTCTGGATCTGCTGCATTTGCACGTGGTGCGGCTGCAATCGCGAATGGACCACCAAGGGCGTCTACTGCAGTCACTGCGGCGCCAAAGTTGGCATTCAGAACGCGTCCGACTAAGTCAATTAGAACGATATAAATGCCAAAAAAATTAATTCTGTTTTTTAATTATATTACGCAGCTAACTCAATTAAAAACGCACATTCTTGCTCTCCGGCTGCCACGCTCTCTCTCTCTCTCTCATTCTCTCTCACGCTGTGTCTGTCTGCCTACTCTCTTAGCTCAGCTCTCGCTTGGCACTGGCACTTGCCATGTCGCTTTCAGTAGCTATGACGACGCCGGAGCAGACGCAGACCGCGGCGCACCCAACGCGCGATCGCGATATTTATGATAACTTTGCCACTCCGCTGGCCGGCACCTTTCTCAATCTGCCCCAGCATGGAGTGGTGCTCAAGTGTCCCGCCTGTGGTGTCAAGGGCGAGAGCGTGCTGCAGCATGATCTCAAGTGGTGGGCCAGCGAGCTGAACCGCATTGTGGGCTGCCTTTTTGTGTGCGTGTTGAATTTCCTGCCAGCTGTGGCTGCAGGAGTTGGTTGTGAACTTGGCTAACTCGTTTTTCACCTCTCACCTCTTTCTTTCTCCCCACGCATAAACAGGAGCTTCTGCTGCTGCTGCTGCATGGACTATGTGATACCCTGCAAGCAAACGGATCGCAGTCATTACTGTGGCAACTGTGGCTGCTACTTGGGACGCGCCATGAAGCGACATGCTCCAATCAAAGTCAAATAGATTCGATCTCACTTACTCACTCGCACCATCCCGCTCTTGCACACGCGCATTTTCTAAATACTTTGGCTGAAAATAAACAAACTTTGTAAAAGCATAGAACGGGCTCTCTCTCTCTCTCTCTCTCTCTCTTGTTCTTGTGTTCTCTCAGCTCGGACGATTCCAGTTTGGTCCGTCAGTATACATTGGCAACTCGCTGGCTACACAACATGGCAGAGGAACCGCTTACGCTGCCGCCGCCGCATCCGCTCTACTTTGCCGTCGGCCCCAAAGCGCGCGAGATTACCTGCCCGTACTGCAACACGCTGGCGAAGACCAGGCTGGTGCGCTCCTGGCTGCGCTGCTGCACGCAGCGTCATCATTGCGGCGCCTGTGGCGAGTATCTGGGCGTCTACCGCAGGCCGCAACTCTGAGATCACCCTGTAAATGAATCAAAATAAAGAGAGCACGCGTTGATTTCCAGTTGTGTTTTAATTGCGAGAGCGCGAAGTGCTCTTCGCTCTCTCTCTCTCCCTTCGCTTGGCTGCTGCTGCTGGGGCGTAGCTGCTTTCAGTCGCGTGCGAGACATGGCCACAGTCGAACCACAAGTGATTGCCGTGAGCATCTCCAGGCCGGCGCGCGTCGGGCACTTGCTTAGCGAACCGACCATGGTGAATTGCCCCGCCTGCGAGCACTTTGAACTGAGCGTGGTGCAGCTGGAGGCGGTCAGCTGTTTGCAGCGTTTTCTTGCCGTGACCAAGTTGTGGTGAGATGTGGCGGGAACTGTATCCAACCAAGTTGCATGCCGTGCTAATCTTTCTCTCTCTTTCTCACAGCAAAAGCTGGCAGGGACGCAACGATATCAATCACTATTGTGGCCACTGCGGCTGCTACATTGGACGCCATCTGCCCATCGGCTGCTACGAGCGCTGGTTGTCACGCTCGGCACGCAAACAGGCAGCCGTGGATGAGATGCGACTTAAAACCAAGCCCAAGGATTGCGCTGTGCGTGCGCAGAAGGCAAGGGAACGCGTGTTGACCAAGCGCGCCGAGGGCAAAACAAAGCAACAGGTGGAGCAGAGCCAAACGCTTGTGGTGAATCCGGTGCAGGGCACGCAATGAGCGGAGGCGCAAACCCTGCAGGGCACGCAATGAGTGGAGACGCAAACCCTGCAGGGCACGCAATGAGCAGAGGCGCAAACCCTACTGGGCACGCAATGAGCGGAGGTGCACACCCTGCAGGTTGTTGTCTCGGCTATGACAGCTTTCTGCATTGAGCAGGTCGCATTTCAAATGGGTTTACACTGCAAAAAAAGTTTGTTTTATTTGTTGTAAAAATGTCAACCGCAATTAAAGCTAGTTAATTGTTTTATTTATTAAAGAATAAGTCACGGTATTGTTCAGAAGCAGCTTTATTAAAACTATTAAAAAACTAAATCGAATCACTCATCTAATATAGCTCTAGGATTGTGAGACAAACTCGCGATTGGGCCGAATGCAATTGTTCTCGCGATCGTAGATGCCCAGAAAAGTCTTGCAATTGGAGCAGTGCAGATATTCGCGATTATCGGTCGGCGTGAGACAGGGCAGAAAGCAGAAGGGCCAACAATTGGCCACACAGGCAGCCGAGCAGCCGGTGCTGGCATAGAACTCGGCGCTGCTTCTGATGATCGGACGACGACTGGCGCAACAGCTTGGGCAATAGATGCAGCCGTCTGTGGGTGTCCAACGTTCGATTGAGCTGCGATAAAACTGACGCCGATTGATGTCCTTGGAGTCGGTTGCCTGTGGTTGCTTCCATTCCGTGTCCTGACTTGTGGCGTTTGACAAATTTTTGCGCTTTGCCAAATCTGAATGGCAAAAAAAAAATTAATCAAGACTGTAACAACAACAAACGGGAACGTTCTAGAGAAACTTACAACGCTCCGCCTCGTCGGCCATTTCGTTTCTGGACAAACCGGTCATCTTGCTTATTTGCGACAATCGCTCCTCACTGATGCCATGCTCGGCGGCCAACTTTTGCAGATTTTCCACCTTGGCATTGGCATTCTCGATTATCTCCGGATGATCCTGTTGCACATGGCGCACCATGGAGTTGGTGTCATATCGCGAGCATTTAATGATCTTAAGGCAGCGCAGACAGCGCAAGTACTGTACGTCCTTAGATGGCGTGGACATAATATCAATAATGGTCCAGCGTGGAAATATATATATATATAAAAGTATAGTGCTCTATAGAGTAAACGCACAATTTGATCTGCTGTAAAGTTCGTATGTCTGTTAAATGTGCTAAACGATTAAAAGCAAGTCACGTATATTTTTGACAACAAAATCGTAAGTTGCTGAAAATCCAAAAGAAAAACTATTGTGAATTTTCATTTGAATAAGTAAATCGTTTGTGTGGATCGTTTAGTTTATATTTATTTGATGTGTGGCTACACTGAAACTGGCATTAAGCGATAGGGCTATCGATAGGCAACTATCGACAAGACGTCGACAACGATTGCATTCTCATTTAGTGTTGTAAAAAGTTCGAAATATTTTACGAAGTTCAAAATAGAAATATCATGCAAAAAAGAGTTAGTAAAATTAGGTTTTTTCAATTGGTTAATTAAGCGCTTACTTGACAGAATTCCATTAAAATGTTTGAGTTAATCAGCCTCTTATTAGAATATTTTCGAGGAAGACTCCTTCTGCTGCAGGAAGTATAATTGCTCGCGGGCCTGAAAGCATTTTACGCGAGTTTCAAGACCGTCAACACGTCCGTGCGAGTTAGTGAAACGGAACCACTTCACATAATACTTTGCTAGTCACCCTGTCGTCCTATGTGTGCATATGCTAAGGCATATGTATATTTTATGCTCACACATATATGCATATATGCATATGTTTGAGGGTATGTGTGTGTTTTCGAGTGAGTTTCCATAAGGCTGTGGAAGCGGCGTCTAAATTTTATTGTCTGTCATGTCCCCAAGCAGCTTCATTCACGTGTCCTGGCAACAAATAAAGCAGCCCATCTGACACGCCCACTCCATGCGCCCGAGGGGGGCCGCTAGGTAGGCGCCATTCATGTGCGTATGTCTGTTAGACTAACGTTCCATCGAGTAGGGATATGTTAACGGAAACGGTATCATCCTTAGCCACACACACACACACATACATGCTTATACTTAAAAATTGGGTGCGTTTTCTTTTATTTTGTTTTCATTTTTTTCCCGCATTTCGTTAAAATTGATTTTTTTACTGCATTTTCAGGATGAGGCTGGCTTTCACTTTCACTTTGACTCTGGCACGATTCGTCTCTCCATTGTGCGCGTTACTCATACGCAGCGTGCGACGCTGTGAAAAACTCAAGACGTCTGCATTTCTTAACATACATACATACTTCACGTAATTGCCGCCTTTGTCACTGCCACAGCGCAGGGCAATCGCATAGGTAAAGCTATTTAATATGTAAATAAACATTTCGTATTTCTTTTTGCATCATTTTCACAGTTTATTCATAGACTCGCGCTTACACTTAACTCTCGTACATTTTTGATCAGGCTAATATAAAAATACAGTTTTCAACTTGTCAGTGTGTGTGGATGTGTGTGTGTGTGTGTAGCTTACAATTTGTTCTTGTTTGTTTATCTTCTTTGTCTTGTTTAATTTGGCTTTGGAAGCATTTTGCTCTTAACATTGAATTTACAATTACAATTCGCTGACTCGATAAATGTTAACATGGTTCTTCTTCATTAATGTGTCTCTCCAGGCGTGCACAACACATACATATACATACGTTGTAAATATATATATACCTATACCTATTATACATGCTATATACCATTACGCTGATAACGGATGAAGGTGGAAAAGAAGAAGTAGAGCTAACGGCACAGAAACAAAGAGGTGCACTGAGGTGTAACAAATAGGAAATGCGTTTCATTTCTTTTTTATTTACTCCTCTTAGTTCTCACTCGCTCTCTCTCTCTCTCTCTTGCCTACATCTTTAATTCTCCACGGAACTGTGTTTCAGCAAAGTGTTTCTCTTGGTGGTTATAGTAGTCGTAGTTGTAGTTGTTATCATTTTGTTTTCAGGTGTTTTTTTTTTTTTTTAATTTTGTTTACTCGTTGTTGGACCTTTTTCAACTGTAGTTAAATCGATTATCGTAGATATAGAAAAATAAAATGCTTTAGCTTATCAAATTGGACTAAGGCCGTGCTGCTGCATTCAGAATGCTGGCACGGCTTACACATACGTTACATACAAACACACATACGGACATACATGCACACAGATACACAGGATACAAACACGCACACGATATACATATATACAACGACGATCGAAGGGGATTAGGTACGCGGACTAATCCCGCAGCTCATTCGACAATCCGGTTCGCTCTTAACTAATCTACTTTTACACACTTTGAGGCACATTCAGTTTGGAATCGATTTACAAATTTATAAAGTTTCGCTACATAAAAAACACACACAAAACTCCGACAAACATTCCCCCCGCTCGTCGCTGTTCTTCGCCCCTTAAACTAATTGTAAAAATTAAAAATTGATTTACACGCGCGTCTAACTGGCGCCCCGCCAAGTTGTTGCCAAAGGCCTCCAGCTTCCGCTCCCTACTGCTCTCCGCATCCAATCCAGGAAACTTTTTAATCTGCAGCTTCATGCTCCACGCTCGTAACTCCCTCGAGATGAATGCATTTATCACCATTTCCACCAGGGCAATATGTCGCTCCATGCGTACGTGCGTGTGTGTGTGTGTGTTGCTGCGACATTTGGAATGTCGCCATGTGTCGCCTTGGTTTGTCCCTGCTCCGGCGGCAGCGGCGCCTTGCCTATGCCTCGCTTACAGCGTATTCTGTTTGGCCGCATCACCGCATTTGGCAGCTGTTTGGTGGCGCGCACGTGGGCGCCTTTTAGTCTGCAGCGAATAGAGACGTCCGCTGCGTGCGCGTATCTGCGGTTCATCTTCCTCCTCCCGGCCAGCAGCACCACGAGTGCCCATGCCACCACCGGCAGCAGCACCAGCACAGCCTCCGCCATGGCCACTGAAATGGAGAAGGGTAACGGGGCAGCCTATTAGAAGCCGCTGCGCTAAAGTGCAAACAAGATTAGACCGACACTTACTTGAGTTCCAGCTTGGCCAGACGCTGCTTGATTTTGGCCTGACTGGCCGTGTACTCGGCGAGCAGGCGGGCGAGACGCATGTTCAGGTTCTCCACAGATAGCTCCAGTTTCTCGATACCACCCTCGATGCTATCGTGCACGCGCTGGGAGTCTGGGAGCCAAGAGTATAGAGAGGTCGAGAAACGGAAATGAGTTAGTGAAGCAGCCGGAAGTGGCCTAAATTGAAGCTGATGGCATCAATTACCCGCAAATATCTGCTCGTCCAGCAGTCCATCCTTGCGCAGCAGCTGACAACCGCGTTGCGTGAGCGTCGAACGCGCCTCTGGATAATCGGCCAGCGTCTCCCACAGATCCCGTTTGGCCAGGCAAAAGAGATCCGAGTAGCCGAGCGAACGTACATTCGCCGTACGACGATTTCCAGTCCGATTGCCTGCTATCTCCAGCACAGATACCTCACCGAACACCGAACCGGCACCCAGAGTCGCCAGCACGGTGACGCCATTGTCGCCCACCACCGACAGCTTGCCGCGCTTCACAATGTACATCTCTTTGCCGACATCACCCTTGCGGCATATGTAATCGCCGGGACTGAAGACTTGCAGCTTTAGCTTGAGCACCAACGCCTCCAGCAGACCCGGTTCGGTGTCGTGGAAGATGCGCACCTGTTTCAGCGTATCCATGTGCACCTGTATGGCTATCTCCGCCTTCAACTTGTCCGGCAGCGCGGCCAGCACACGTTCCTCGTCCAGCGCGCCACTCTGCGACCAGGTGTAGGCAAACCAGCGGATCACACGTGCCTCCAGCTCGTGGCCCACGCGACGGAAGGCCATGTACTGTTTGACACCGTCCATGCGGTTCTGGAACTCGACGCGGGCCACATTCATGTTGGATATCATGGAGCCAATGTTGCCTGTGCGTGGAGAGAGGGTGTGTGAAGGAGGTGAGTTTTAAGAAGAATCGATTTCAACCTTGACGCGATACGCTGCTGCCTATACGCGTCACGACCCTGGAGCGGAGTGGGAGCGAAAAGGAGAAGCCTTGGGGGCATGTTTTAATTTCGACAGCCATTTCCGCTGTTATTGTTATTGTTGTTGTTGCTACTGCTTGGTGAAGTTGAAGCGTGCCACGCTCAAGTCGTAAATTCTACAGGGCGTATGCGTAACGCATGGCACAAAGGCGACTAATGGCGGCACTTCCGGTGCACAGCAGCAACGACTACGACGAGAAGTCTGTCGGAATGGGGGTAAAATATGCCACTCTGACGAACTTTGCATTCATCATGGTAAGTAAATTTGTTTGCCCAGATGTCAGACCGCTGCCTCCCCTCCTCCTCCTCCTCCACATGCTCCTGCCCAACGCTGCCGGTAATGACAGTGATAAGAAGGACGACAGAAATGATAAAAAGGCACGTTTGCCAAAAAAGCAAGGCGAGTGTGAAGGCGTCGTCGACGACAGCAACAAATCAACCCAGCACACAGGGTGCACAAAACAAAACAAAGACTAGAACGGAACGTAATGAATAATGTGGGTCGACATGGCGGACACGTTCCTGACACGGGTGCCGGGGGGTAGGAGGGCGGGAGGCTGTAAATTAATACCCATTGATGTCACAGATGTCACTCGGCAACCAATTAAACGATCAGACGAAATATTTGCGTAAACAATGTGCCCCCAAAAAACAAACACGAACCGAACCGAACCGAACCCAATCCCAACCTCAGTCCCAAGAGGGCAGCAGCCTACCGAAACGTGTCCTTAGTGTCTCATCTACTCACCCACAATGGTGGCAAAGATGAGCACGCCGGCGAGAAAGTCGCAAACCACAAACAAATATTCCAAATCATTCTCCGGCGTCGGTGTCTCGCCAATTGTTGTCAGCGTCAGCGTGGACCAATAGAAGCTATAGATGTACTGACGTTGCAGCGTACTGTTGCGTGTTCCATTAAGATTGTAGACCCAACCATCGGAACTGAAACCGATCTCGTAGCTGATGGCAAAATACATGCAGGCATTCCAATGGATCAGCACCAATATGGCCAGCACGACCTTGCAGATGCGAAAGGCGTTGGGATAACCCGTTGCCGTCTCCGTGCGATCGAACCATTCCCAGAGTCGGGGCAGACGTAGCATACGATTGATACGCACTATCACCGGACACGGTAGATACAGGCTGGAGCAGGACTCTGGCGGCCACCAGATGTAGACCAGATCAGTGGGCAGCATCGATAGTACGTCCATATACCAACCCTTGGTGTGAAAGTAATGACGACGCAGCCGGAAGGCATCCCGCACCAGCAGACCCTGATCCAGATAGCCTGCAAAGCGAGTAGAAGTAAAAAAGGGAATGGTTAAGTGGGTGTGCATCGTTGTTCGTCTGGGTTATTGTATTCGCCATGCCACATGCAACTAGCGAGACATTTCACAGTTCGCGACGCTTTTGTTGCCCCGCGCTGAATGCAGAACTATGTAGAACTTTGATACCCTTTGCCACCATGTAATCCGCTTAGTTAGCGGGGTTTATTTATGTATATAAAAATCATGTGTAATCTGCATGAGAGAAGATGCAGGGGAGGTTGGTTTATGCCGTAAGCTCGCCGCGCTGGCAGCTTGTAAACTTCAAACTTTTATTCCTGGAAATTGTGTTAAGCTCCATAGCCGCAGGAGACAATTATAATTGTTATTTCGAGGGTCTGTCTAAGTGTATAACGGGTCGGAAGTTTGTGCGACTGTCAAGATGCAGAGGCTTTTGAAATCATGAAGAGTAGAAGGGAAATTTTGATTTAAAAACATACAAGTTTTCAAGGCAAGAAAGGTTTAACATTAATCATTTCTCTCCCTCTCTCTTACTGCGCAGAGATCCCTCGCTTTCCTGCGGCTTTAACTAACAAGTTTTTTAATTGTTTTTCCATCTAAACTTGTAAGTTACACAAGAGGTTTTAAAGTATTAAGGTTATTCCTTAAGCTAGTTTAGTAAAAGACCTTTCTTTTGGAAATACCAGTTTTCACTTTTTTGTTCCTTAAAGCTTTCTCGCTTTTCAACTAGTTTTTCAGTCAGTGTAAATACAATTGGGAAAGATTTTCTTAAAATCTAACTTGACTTACTACTCTCATTTCCCTTTCTAGAATATCCCTGACTTTCCTGCTTCTTTAACTGTCAAGTTCGTTAATTGCTTTTCAATCCTTTATCTATTTGGTAGAGTCATCATATCCCTTTAGCTTGCACCCTGGCGAGGGTATGCATGAAGCGTAACCTGCTAAAATGTCAAGGCTGGCTTAGTGCTGCTTTTGGCAGGCGTAAACCCACCCACGCACACACACACCTAGACCCACGCACACACATGTAGCATGTCTGAGTATGCATGTTACAGTGAGACCAAAAATGGCTTTGCCCATTGTCTGCGGCGTAGTATAGTTAGACCAAAAGTCTTAGGTCCCATTTGCATAAACAGTTATCTCGCTCGACATCTCCACCAGCTGTCCCTCTCCGACCTGTCAATGTCAGCTGTATCTTTCTCTGTTTGGTTGAACGTACCTTCATGCATGTGAACCAGCGTATCCATAAGATAAATGAAATCGCATAGATAATCCAACGTATACCAAACGGCGGGCGCATTCCTATTGATCTCCCAGAAAACGGAGCGACCCATCACAAAGACGACGTTGTAGAGCACGGCCAGCGAGACCACAGCGAGCCACTGTCAGGGGACGGGAGAAGAACAGCTTAGTCAGGTTCTAAAGGTATAGTAAAGGTATCCTGGGCTTACCCTGTAGTGCGACTGCAGTGTGGGATCGACGGAAAGGCGATTGCAGAGCGCGCTGCTGCCGCGTATCTCACTGGACAAGGCTGCATCGTCCATGGATTTGCTCAGTTTATCCGTGTTGGTCGTGTTCGAGAACTTCTCGAGAAACCAATCAGGTGGCTTGGCCCGGCTGCGTTTGGTGAGACGTTGCCGTAGTGCCTGCAGTGTGCGTCTTAGCGCCGACGGTTTGCTTCTCTTGCTGTTGGGCTCCTGCAAAGAAAACCGAGAGAGAAAGAGAGATAAAGAGAAGGGGTTCATCAAAATGGACAAGTTGGTCCTACTCCTGGTGGCCACAGGAATATGGCGAATACAACTGGCGGGCGCTAATTGAAACGTTTTAATGGCTCTCGAACGTAGTGTGCGCGCGAGAAAGAGAGAGAGAGAGAGAGAGAGCTTGTGTGTCTGTTGTCGGGTGTGCGGTTTCAGGCTGTGGTCAGGGTAACCGCATTAAAACTTGGCCAGCATCCACTAAGTTACAAGCTTAAATTTGTTATGTCTACACGCAGCAAACGCAAAGGCAAGGGAATGGAAGGGAGCTGCGATGCACATGATACAGCCAATGTTTTGCACACTGGTTACAAAGTATAATAATAACAAATAATTTGCATGGAATTTTGTATTAATTATGTATATAACTTGATTAAGATTTGCTTATCAAATAGGCGAATAGGTACAAATTGTAATCTATAGTTTATTTATGAAGAAAAAGAAAGCTGTGACTTGAATTTTAATTGATTTTTAACAAAATATGATGCGGAAAGAAATGATTGGAAGTTTCCGTTCAAATTCAATATAAATTGAAATTAAAATATAAATTCAAATTGAAGCAAGAAAATGTAATATTTTTGTATATATAAAACCTTTATAACCAACTAAATGATATAAACTTAGTTGCTTAAGACCGTATAAAGAATACAGAAGTTGTGTGTGTAGCTTATTTAATTATTTTATATAGTTTAAGTCCATGAACTTGAGATTTATTCCTTTTTTTGTTTTTGTAAATATTCTATCGTTTAAGGACTAGCAATTGACGCTCCACTTTTCCCAAGACACTGTGCGCAATGTGTGGATATCAACTTAGTTGTTTAAGTTCGTTTAATGAACATAGAAGCTACATATTTAATTATGATATGAATTTAAGTCGAATATTCTATTATACAGGGGCTGGCAAGTGGCGCTCCACTTTTCGCCGCTCTCAGGACACTGTGCACGGTGTGGGGTCAAGCGAGCAGCACGTTTAGTTTGCTGCAAGTTAGTTTCAGCGCTTCTTTAAGGGTTTCCGCACTGCATAACAGGGCAGCGCAGTCAAACACACTCACACAGGCAATATGTTGTAACTTTATGGTTAGAACACGCACACACACACACATACACAGAGAGACACACACAGTATCCGCACACAGTTGGGGCACACGTGATGCCTGCCTGCCTGCCTGGCAAGCATCCTGAGATTAGGGGCGTGTGCTTGACAGTCTAATAAACGCGTATCAGTCCGCTGGCAGCGGTTAATCCATTAAGCCATATCGCTGGCATGACTCTCTCTTGCTCGCTCGCGTGTGTGTGTGTGTTTGTGTGTGTGCCACAGTTGGCATGAGCTTTGGCTCAATATGACGCATACCGCGCAGTGACGCCTGCTGCCAGCGCGACTGTTCTATGCGTCCCTTTGGGGACAATGCTAATGACAATGCAATGCCACGCCTCCTGCTGCGCCCAACCGCTGTGAAGGTCGCACACAACTGACATAATATGCACACACACACACACGCGCACACACAGATTGTAAGTTATGCACATGTATTTATTTATGTGCTATTCTTTCCGTTCCGTATTTACCGTCACATCGCCCTGTTCCGTTTTCTGTCCCGCTATGGCTGCGATATCCAGAGATTGCACCATGGCTTTGACTTTGAAATGTCGCATGCAAAGGCGACGCAGTCGCTTTCACACTAATTAGACCTAAAATTGATGATGATGTCGATTGTGATTAGACGCGGGGTTAGTTAGTACGAGTAGGGAGTAGTGCGCGACCGTTAAAAGTTCCCGTTAGCTTTAGCTGCTGCGCATGCGCGTCGACGTCGAGCGGCCCGTTAACACTGAAAATGCCTCAAGCCAAACGCCATTGAAGGCGCGACTGCGACGCTGCGTTGCAGTCGCCAACGACGTCGCAACGTCGGCGTCGCTTCGATGTCACGAGCGACCACGCCAGGCATACACAATAAACTAACTAAATGCTGCGCTTGTTGTTGTTGTTGTTGCTGCTGTGGCCGTTGTCAATTCGAATTGTGGTTTGCCTGTTGTTGTTGTTGTTATTTTATTTTGCAATTTTCTTAATTTGCATGTGCCGACATCGGCGACATCGCCGGAGTTTAATTAATTAACCTGCAAAGTCCCAAGTGGCTTTGGTCCTTCATTGCCAGCGTCGGCGTCGGCGTCGGCGTCGTAGTCGTTTTCAAGCAGAGAGAGGACAAAAGGCGTGCGCACTTGTACTTGTTGTTGTTGCTCTGCCTGTCGTTGAGGTTGTGGTGTTCCATTGGCCATTGATGGCAATTTGACAAGATTGATGACACTTTGGAGCTCACTTGAGCTTGAGCTGTGCGCTACGTTTTGTAAACGTTTTTTAATTGTTGTTTGGCCATCATTTAATTAAGCTGAAAGGCGACAAGCCACCCGCGTGCTCTCTCTATCTCTCTCTGTGTTTTTCTCTCTGCCTTTTGCATACGCTCTGCGCGTGCAATAGTTAAAGCGATCAAACAAACTGCCGGACAGTTACTAAATATCGATAAGTAATCGCTGTTGCGATATGTTCTGGCGTGCAGTGTGTGCACATGCACGAAAAACGAGAGAGACAGAGAGAAAATGCAGTTAGACAAAGTTCATGCATAAATTAATTGCATTGGGAAGGAGCAAGCAAGCACGCAACTAGTTGTTGTTGATGGATAACCAGGCCGATGTGAATAAACATGTTGATAAAGTACCGATGCAACTGCCGGCTCGATGAGCTCATCTGCCCAAGGCAGTTGCACAGTGGATTTTTTGTTATTGTTTTTTTTGTGTGTTTTTCGTTTTAACTATTCTGCAAGGTTGCGCAAAATAAAACACAAAAACGAACTTATGCGCCAGCGGCAGCAGCAGAGCTGCTCTTGTACTTGAAAACGCAATCGAACACCGAAATACAATCGAAAGAGTTCCGCCCGCACACCTGACTGCCCTCCCCGTGCCGACTCCCTGCCACACCGCCTGCCACTGACACTCGGCAGCGCGATGCCTGATTGGCATGCACAGCGCCACAGCATGAGCTGCACAATAAATTTCCATAATTGCCCGGCGTCCGTTAGCCGTTGATACAGGTGGGGCAAGGCAGGGGGCAGGGGGCAGGGTGAGCAGGGGTCGGGAGTACGGCAGCATTATGCTAAGCAAATCAGGCGTCGCTCTTGATGGTTATTGCATGCGTGTGCTTTATGCTCGAATAAAATTACTTAAAGCGACGACGACGACGACGTCGACTGCGACTCTTAAGCCCCCCAGCCGTCTTGGAGAATGACCAATGGGCCAGAAATTGAAATGCCTGTCTGTAAAATTCCAACCCGAAGAAGGCCGGCAAGGCACGTGGCAAGCTGATTGGGTGTGCGAGCTGTGTGTGTGTGTGTGTGTGCCTTTTTAACTTTCAATGGAAATTGAGTAAAGCAAGAATGAAATGGAAACTGTTATAAATCGAGTCTGAGCATGTCTGGGCGTGTGTGTGTGTGCGTGTGTGGGTGTCTGCCTCTTTCCGTTTGTACGGATTGAATGTCAAGTGTTAAACCGAGAGATTTACTATTTCTTTTATGGCCGCCTAATGTTATCGCACATGGTTATCCATGTTGTCCATTGTACAACTCAATTTTTGCCCACAGAGCAATCAGTGTGTCCCCATTGAAATGAAACTAGAATTTCCCAGTTGGGTACACTTGCACAAGCACTCGTTGAGCTTGGTTTGTAGCTTGCTTAAGTGCACCGAATGCACCTATGGTATCCTATGGACAATTGTTGCTCTAATTAGCATATGCTATCAATATGCCATTTCAATAATCAATCGATATCGGAAGTCTACCCTTTGTTCGACAAGTTTAATCTGTTGTTTTAGTTAATTCTCCTTCTCCTGGTCACTCCAACTCTATCTGGCCACTAGTTTGTTATTTCTGTTGCTGATTGAGGTAGAGATTTTGTTTGGCTTATTGCTTCGCTGAACGACGTGGGAAATTATGCAAATGTGCCGCAGATTGGATGACGATGGCCATAAACAACGACGCCGCTTATCGGCGACAGCAAACGGCAACAACAGAGCACAGCAGACTACACTCTATCCCCTCCTGCGAACCCAGGAATAGGACACAACATTGGTTGTGTTAATACCTTGTCTAATGCCCCCTCACACACACACACACACACTCTCTCGCAGCGACCCCCGAACAGACCACATACAATGAGCTGAAACTGTTCGGAATGTACCCTCATCAACATAAAATCCAGCTAGCCCATACCGTACCGACCCGACCCCGTCCCGTCCGATCCCGGTCCTCTTCTGCCCGCTGTACCGTTATGCTTTCTCTGTTATTCGGATTAATCTTCTCGGAGCTAGAGCCAGTTAGCATTGTTTACAGAGCGCATTAGGCGACGACTTTTGATTTACTGCCAACACGAGGCCGTTGCGTTTTACAAGTCACTTGTTTGGCCAACAAATTTGCCGTTACTTCTGGCTTGGGTACCGCAGGCGAACGCGTTTTTTGCACAACTGTCGATGGTGAAATTTGTAGAAAATTGACTAAGCGACAACGAAAAAGAAAAACCCCATGCAGACGGTGGAGACGGACGCAAAAAGGATGTGCGTTCTGTTTGCACGAGCTCAAATTGCACAGCGACAGAGAGCGAGAGCGAGAGAGAGCGAGAGAGAGAGAGTGGGAGGGAAAAACAATAAGCAAAACAGGAAAGACAATGCGACAGACGCAACGGAATCGAAGAGGCGAAAATACCGCAAGGTATGGCAGGCAAATAAAACCAGCTGGCTGATTAATCGGTTTAATGGGCCAACTACTCGGGCGCACAGTGCTGTCGAACAGTTAGTTGACACTGACCGACATGAACATTGATGAGTTGCCAGCTTCGGCGATTCTTGAACTCTTTCAGAGACCTTCCAAAATTTCTACGGGCACTCTACGAAATGACTATGATAACTATACAAATAAATACATATACATATATATATATATATGTATGTGTATCTGTGTGTATGTAGTTTGCCATGTGAATGAGGGTTGCCCCCGAGTTTTGCGGTTTTGTGTTGAGGGCCAACTGGGAGAGGGAGAGGGAAAGGTCCGGCGTGCGTCCCAGCAGACAACACACCTCAAAAGCATTACAACAAGCGAGCCAATATTTGGACGCCGTTATGCGGGCAAATATGCGTGTTGGACAGCGGGACGGGTTAGCGGGGGGTGCCGCCCTCAACCGTTTGTATTTATTTCGTTGCGTTTTGGTCTCTTCTTCTGTTGCTGTCGTGCCATTTATGAAATGGCATTGAAACTGTTTTCTGTTTCGGCCTGCTCTCTCTCTCTCCCTCCCACTCCTGCTCTCTCTCTCTCTCTGTCTCTTTTTCTACTTCACTTCTTGTTGCTTTTTCTGTTTCCCGTTTCAGTTTCTGCGGTCGCTTTTCCTTTCACTTCGTTTGTGCCAAAGCAACTGACGCTGGCTCTGGCTCAATGCTCTTATCTATCAAATTGGTCGTCGGCCAAGATGTTAGCCTGCCCCCTTACTCCCACTCGGGCCCGCACTTTACGTGCCCTGCCCATTGGCGATTGTGTTGCCGCCGCTGCCCTTCTCTCTACCCCCCGCTTATTTATAGCTCGAGGGTCAAATTAAGTTCTGAACAGACTTTTATTTCTGTACATTTTTATTATAAATAAAAAGGAAAGAAAGGAATAATGTAATTATTCGTGGGTTGCAGCCACATAGAGTCACTTACACGTGCAGTTCGTGGGCCAGAAAGTGCCTAAAAGTGTCCTTCAGATTGGTTAGATTATTTTCGGGAATAGCTTATTGAAGAGAGTATGTCAAAGTTGCAAAAAGCCGCAAGTATTTTAGTGTATTTGTTGGAAATTTTAAAAATATTTAAGGTATTTTGCAAGTTTGAAAATGCGCCAAAAATGTTAAAGGAACTATGCGAAATTTGTGCGCAATCTTTGAGTTGAAAGATCAATTTTAATTTGGCTTTACAACTTATTTTTTTTAGGCTGAGTTTTGTAGTAAATTTTATCATTATCTCAGGATTTTTATAGGGTTGAAAATGTCTAAAAATAACTACACTAAATTTGCTTTTATTTTTCTATTGAAAGATCAAGCATGAGTCTTGCTTTACGTAGCCCTGAAATATTACTTTACTTTACTTAAAATATTAAATAATGAATACGGTTTTTTATAAGCCTGAAATATGCATATATATTTTGAGAACTTTGCCTAATTCAGCTGTAATATTTTAGCTAAAAGTTCAAGCTTTAGTCTTGCTCAAACATTGCTCTACTTTACTCGCCAACCTTACTTTGTTTTACTTCACTTTTCTTTTTTACTGCAGTTGCTTTGCTCTGCATAATGCAGGAAATAAACCTGACTTTGCTAATTATTAGTGTAACAGAACTTCGTCAGTAAGTAAGGGGCATCTGCTCGTCGCATCTTTCTGGTTTTACTTCTTTTTTTAAGCAATTTGACACGTGCTAATAAAAATTTCTGCGGGCACACAAAATGCCACTCGAAAGAAAGTAGCAACAAAAGAGGGGAAGAGAGTGGCGGAGTGACAGTGAAAGTGAAGGTGAACCGCAAACGAAAAGGTGCATGAAACGTGGTGCGTGGCGATGGCGGCCGACGCGTCGGCTACGTGACAATCGAGGAAGTAATTAAAACGCGATTTACGGCAAGGTCAAGTTTATGAAGGTCTCGCGCTCTCAGTTCATTTGCATGGCGCGACTCCAAAAAGGCAGCGAAGGAAATTGGGCAAAACAATAAGGCAAGCAGAGCATAAATTGTGGCCAAGTTGTTGTTGTTGTGTTTCTGTTTTTCTGCTGCTGCTGCTGCTGCTGTTGGCATTGTCGATGGCGTCAATCAATTAGCGCAATTACTTAATTACGGCCCACATAATTGAATAGCAGCGGTGGCATCGTAAAATGAAATTAATGCATGATATATATGCATATATCGATATACATTTATGTATCGATATATCTCTGTCGCTTATCTATCAATTAGCTGGCATATTAAATTACGCATACGCCGTGTGATTTATGTACTACTCACTTGTATCAGCTTGTGTCCATTCTCCAGACAATTGGCATCGTTGGCAGCCATTTTGCCGCCCTGCTCCGACGCCGCAGGCGCTATGGCTTCCTCCAGCCTACGCTCGCTGCCAGCTCCTGCCACGTTCTGCGTACTATACTCATCATCCTCATCCTCATCGTTGTCTACGTCTACGTCTTCGGCATCGGCATCGCCACGGACATCGTCATCATCATCGTCGTCGTCGTAGTCGTCGTCGTCCGCGTTGGCATCATGTGCGGCCAGTGAAATGCGCTGACTGCGCTGCCAGCTGCTGTTGCTGCAGCTGCTGCGTGGATAGTGCAACTGCTGTTCCTCGAGCTCCTCCAGCGACGACTCTGCGCCCATGGGCAGCGACAGCACCGTCTGGTTGGCAATTAAATGCTTGTGCGGCAGGCAAACGCTCTCCCCGAGCGCAGCCGAAGCTGGCTGAAAGGGCGCAAAGAGACCGCCACTGAACTCCACTATATCGTCGTGCATTGGAGCCGTTGTGCTGCTGGCTGGCGCCGATGTGGCTGGGCCGACAAAGCGCGAGGAGCGGTACATGGGACGGGAAGGGCTGAAGCGGGACAGATGGTGAGCTAGAGCGAGTGCCTGGGCAGCTCGATGCTGTACTCACTTGTAATCGTATTTGGGCGTTTCGGTTTCGGCGCGACGTCTGTTGGCCATCATCATGTTGACCCGATCTCCGCGGGCGGCTGCCATCATATAGGTCCACATAGCGGCGCATCCAATGCTGGCCGGCTACGCCGAGCACATCCCGCACAGGCTGGCACAGTTGGCAATTGGGCAAGCGGAGTCTGCAAGCGCACCAAGAAAGAAAGAAGGAAAGCAATGAAACCACATACAACTGGAGAGGCACAAGATGCACTTGAGGGCAATTGCGCGGCACATAAAACTGTTTGAGTATGGCACACTTGGGGCGTGGGGCGTGGCAGTGTATGTGTGTGTGTTTGTGGCACGCTGCCTGCCTGCCTGCCAGACGTAATTAAGCAATTAAAACGGGCTCAAAAGCCAAGCGCGCGCCTCAAGGTATGCAACAAAAATTGCACAGCGCGCACGAATCTTAAGTTGCGTCGTTTAATAGCGCGGGGGGGGGGGGTGGGGTAGCGCGAGTGAGAAGCGCGACAGAGCAGGAAGGTGCACGGGGGGAAGCGCTACTGCTACTGCTGCTGCTGCCTTTTGATTGCTCGACTATGGCCATAAAATCAGCATAGAATACAGCTTAATGTTTTATGTTTTCCATTTTTATAGTTTTCTGCTGCGTGGGTGTTTCCCTGGCTTACTTTCCCCCTCCCACACCCCGTCTCCACACACACCCACAACAAATTGTAAAAACTTAGCGAAACTCAGGCTGAGTTTAGCTCGCTGCAGCTGTAACAGCTGTGCAAATGGAATTGTAATTGTTAGAATGATGAAACTGTGTAGATGTGCATTTTGCATTTGGCAAAAGGTTTCTGTGATAAACAAAAATAGTTATGGTTTGCTTAGCTTGAGACTAGTTAGAACTGATTCTAGTAAATGCAAATGTAAAGTGGATTATTTAGCTTTAAATTGTTTACTAGCTTTTTCATTCAGTTTCACAACCTTTTGGCCTGGTAGAAAATCTTTATAAGAGTTTCAGCTGTTGGTATATAATTAATGAAATGTATTGATATATTTATAAATATAATTAATAAATTAAAAAGCTGAGGAAATTTCTTTGTAAAATTATGAAGTGGCTTTTGATTTTTTCTGGTTTCTTCGATGACTATTTAAATCAAATTCACAACTTTTTGCGATTTGCTTGTATTTAAAATTTAAAATAAATTCAAGTATATTTCTTTAAATTGAATTAATAAATTATAGACCAGAGTCTCTGCATAAGCTTTTGAATGTTTTTTTAAATAGTATAAAGTGGTAAATTTAGCTTTAAATTCTTTGCTGTTAATTTCGTTAATCATATAAATCAAATTCACAACCTTTTGCATTATTAAAACTTCAAAATTAGTCACAGCTGTTTTTAAAAAATTTAAATTATTAAGCTAAAAAAAAATGCTATAAAATATTATAAAGTGGTAAATTTAAAGTTCAATTTTTGTTTCCTGGTGTTTTCGAACAAAATTTCAGACTTTTTTAATTTTTGAAGCCTCAAGACATTATATGTTATATATAAATTTAGTTGATAAATTAGAGAGCACGTAAGTCTATGCTTAAGTATAGAACTTTTTTTTAAATATTTCTCTGCATTTTAAAAACGAATATTCTATGTATGCCGACTTCGCCGCAGGTCTGTGTTTCTTTTGCACATTTCCAAAAAGTTTCTCACGACAACTGTGAGTTTCTTGACCCGAATGAGCCCGAAAACAGTGGATAAATAATACGCTTTCATGTGCCACAAGCTGCCTGCGGACAGAAGGACAAAACCGACACAAACTAATGAGGCGCAAATGATAAATACAGCTGTCCTGGAAAGAAAACAGAGCAAACTGTGCGGAATGAAGTCCGAGCAGAAGACGAGCATAAGTAGTAGCCAAATAAAGGACAGACAGCATAGAGATAGAGAGAGAGTGGGAGAGAGAGAGAGAAAAATGAAATAAAAATAAAATAAGCAGCTGTGTTAAATTTCATTGAGACAAATAAAAACGAGCAAAGAAAAAAGGAGAAATTTAAAAATTGCAAATTGCAGATAATCAAAACGTGCGCGCTGCGAATTTTCTTTATGCAATTTCCACTTGACTTGTGAGTAAGACAGACAGATGGCAAGACAGACATACAGTGAGGGGGAGAGTAAGATGGAGAGAGAGAGAGAGAAAGTGCTGGGGCAGCTGCAAGCGAGTTGAGACAAGTTAACTTCGGTTCAATCTCTTTTTTTTTGGGTTCTTTGTGCCTTTGTCTGGCGCGTTTTACTGTCGCGTGATTTTATGCCATAGATTATCTCTGCTCCGACTCTGCTGCAGCATTCAATTTTAAGTGCAATTTGGGTTTGCCAAAAAAGCGCACAGACAGAGATAGATAGAGAGACAGACAGACAGACAGCTGGAAAAACCTTTCGCATTCTGTGCACTTTGATGAGTCAGTGGCAAAGTCTTTGACCGCGGTGTGTAAGGGCGTGTAGCTTGGCAGGAAGGCGTGGCACACACTCTGACATTCAAATAAAGTTGGAGAGTTGGAGGAAAGTGTGCTCTGTGGTAGGGGTGCGAGGACAGGCCCATCGATTTTTAGCTATAAAATCAAAGTAAAACCATTTGTCAACTTCAGCTGCAAAACGTTTTGCGTGCAGATAAGAGCAGCAACTTGACTTTGATAAAATGTGCCAATGCAACAACAACAACAACAGCAACAATAGCGAGAAGAAGCAGCAGCGGAAGACGCTGGAGAGCAAGATTGTGCAGAGCGAAGAAGCTACAGCAGCAGCAGCGGCTGTAGCAGCTCTTGACCAAGTTTTGTAAGCTACAAAGTGGCCCGAAGCCATTAGGCACTCATATCGCATAACTACGCTCTCTCTTTCTCTCTCTCTTGATACATATATTTGTCTTGCTCTATCTATCGCTGCCACTCTCTTCCTCCTTCGCCTCTCTCGCTCTTACTCGGGTTTAGACAAACAACATTTTTGGAGGCCAGCAAATATTTATGCGCTGCGCACCAATCAAAGCGACCGCAAACAGCGCCGCCGGGGCCAAATCGTAGCAATTAACGCCTGCTCCAAGATGCTTGTCCGGCCAGCTGCAGCCACAAGCGGGCCAAGGAGCAGCAGGAGCAGCAGCAGGCAGCAGGCGTGAAGCCATGCGAGAGTCGTCTCGCGTTACTGCTGAGCCAAATCGTTTGACTCGACTTGGAATTGCTAACGAGCAATAACTACTGTGTAAGTGTGTGTGTGTGAGAGAGAGTGGGGAATACAGAGAGGGAGAGTAGGAGGGAGGGAGTGTGCCAGTGTGTGTGTGTGTACGGCTCATTTGTAATGATTAAGTGGCGCTGCGAGCTTGTGGTGTTTATGCCCCGAAGGAATCGTTTACACACATTTCACTTGGCACAGGATTATGATGGGAATCCTGAATGGCGCGGCAGATAAAGTGCAGGATAAGCAGCAACAGCCTCTCTCGCACTCTCTCTCTCTCTCCCTTTTTCGCTCTTACTTCCTCTACTTCTGCCGTCGATTCGCCTTCAATTTCTGCTTAAATAAATAAACACACATGTAACTAGTCTGAAAAGAAAACTTCTTCTTCGTGGCGCAGCTGGACTTCGTTCGAAGTTTGCCATAATGAAGGTATTTTTATAGCTTATTCATCAATTATCTGACAGATAGAATACACACTAATTCACTAGCATTCCCCTATTTTAGTTCAATTATATTCAATAATAATCTAAAAGCGTGCAAACTTTTCTATTAGCTTGTCTATAATTATAGCTCCATACATATATGTATATAATATATTAATTATTGTGACTGTTTGTTTAATCTCTATATTTGTCAGCGAACAAAGAGTATATTACGGCATGATTAAAATGCAAAAAATGCAAACTTTGCTATAATTTAACGGTACTTTATAATTTCGCCAACTTACCAATTATAGCAATTCAGGGCGAAATGAGACTAAATACTTGTGCGCGCTTTGTGCATTGTCGACCATGATTAAATCTCACTATAAAACGATATTCATCAAATAAATTATCTTTTTTCTAAGCTGCCTTTATAGCATTATATACTGCATTTATTTATATAACGCAGATATATTTATAGCAGCCTATAACTAATTTATTTTTGCATATAATGTACAAGCATATGTATAATATCGTATATTGATATTTATGATATACGATATATGATATTTTTCTAAGCTGCCTTTATAGCATTATATATTGCATTTATTTATATAACGCAGCTATATTTATAGCAGCCTATAACTAATTTATTTTTGCATATAATGTGCAAGCATATGTATAATGTCGTATATTGTTACTTATTCTTTATTAGAGGAAAGACAAAATGCATATGCAAAGTCAATTTGCTGCCATAATCAACAATTATCTATTCTGCTATAAATCCAACGAAAAATCGACGCTTTATAGCGCCGTTCGACTGTATTTATATACGCTCGTATATATATTTATTTTTATATGCGTTTATGGTCTGCAAAGTGACTGCAAACTGGTCCGAAAAAGGGCAGGCAGTTAAACGCGTTGCGTACACGAATGTCACGTATACGCCCCGTGTGTGTGTGTGGGGCAAAAAAAAACAAAAAACAAAAGCTACAAAAGGCAGGCAGGCTCGTGGCGTGCAACCAGGCAGGGAGGAACCCGGCAGCCAGGCTGGAGCAAAAAATATGCTAATGTCAATTATTTTGTGCGTAATTTGCTTTCATGCTTCGAGCACACATCGCCTTTGGCAGACTGCACCCCTTCCTCTCCAGCAGCTCCTCCCCCCCTGCCTTCTGCCTGTCATTATGTGCATGAATATTCATATTCATATTCATATTCGAATAGAGTTTGCGCTAATAATTTCGTGAGCTACTTCAATCGGCATGCAACCCATTGGCCGTCTTATCTAATCTTGCTCCCACGTATCAGCGCGCATTTTCCTGCCCAAAATGTTCGGTGTGTCCTCCAAGTGTCAGTTTTACTGCAGCACCCTGCTCCCTGGCCGTTTCCCTTTCCCTTTCCTGCCCGCTGTCAGGGTCTAAAGGTGAACTGACTTCAATTAACATTCGTGCACGTAAACGCAATAACGCAAATGGATTCGGGGTTTTGGTTTAATAAAATGCGATATTTATGGAGTTTACTGCGTTGCCTCTGCCATCCCCCCCCACCATCCCCTCCGACCAGCCAGAGTTAGATAGCGGATGCCAATTAATATGGTTAGATATTAATACTTATAGTTAACAATTACGCCAGCCTGATACGGATTCGTATTCGAATTCGTTTTCGCAATCGAACTTGCTTTTGCTGTGTTTTTGGCATTCAAATTACGCGGTTAACGTGTCGAGCGAGACGGAGAGGATGCTTCGATGCTGGGCAAGATGGGGATCTCTGCCTGTTGCGATTTGTGTTTTGTTTTTTTATTTGATTTTACCTTGCCTCTCGCTTAGTCTGTTTGTTGTTGCCTTAATCCGGCAACTGGCGGATGGCGCGTAATCCTATTAGATGTGGCTCCGCTTGTGTCTCTTTGTCTGGTTCTCAACGTTTTATTTCTTTCTTTTTGTTTTTTGTTTATGCTCCTGCTGTGAGTTTGAGTTTTCTTTTTATTTTTTAATTTCTTTCGCTCGACTTTTTTACACTTTGTGCCTTGGCAGCACAATTATTTAAATGCGTGCAGTAATTTCGAATGAAATGAAATTTGAATATGTATTGCCCCGCATACTTGCACACACACAAACACAGACACACACAGAGAGAGGGAGAATTACTCATACACGCACGAACACGGCGGCCATTAACAGTTGCTGCATGCAAAACGGCGTTGATTTTTGCACTTTTATTGTTGAAAAATTCAAATTGCGCGCAACGCAACGAAACCAAAATGGCGTGAAATCGAACAGGAACGAGCGCAAGGATAACAAGTCGAAGAGGAAACAGGGCAGCAGCAGCAATACGATGCGATGCGATGCGACGCGACGCTGGCTGCTGCTGTATGCGAGAGCCAGTGAACGCAGTGAAGAGAGCGGAAGAGAGCGAGAGAATCGTTGCGCGCCGCGTGTACGTTCGCTTGCCTGGCTGACAGCGCAATGAACGCCCGTGGGAGAACTGCGAGCTGCGATAGGCGAATGCAAATGCCAGCAGCGACAGAGGCAGCGCAGCAGCAGCAGCAGCAGCAGCAGCAGCAGCAGCCGCTGTTCGAGAGTAGCTCATCGTGCTTTTCATTCATGACTCTGACGATAAAAGCTTTTTTGCGTTGAGAAGCTTTTGGGCGCCAATGCCGACAGCGACGCGTAACCTGTTGCTTGCTCCCTCTTGCCCTCTGGGATGCTGACTGGCAGGCGACCAGTGTTGCCACACCAAATGCTACGGCCGCATGCGAAATGACAACATAAATTAATTAAATTGATGTTTAAGGGTTTCGTTCAGCTGCGCGAGGAGGCTTGCGGCCAGGTTTATTAACCTGCCTACAGGCGATTCGACAGTGTCGCAGCATGTGCCCACGGCTGACACATTGACAAATTGCCGAAAATCAAAGAGAGCACGCAATGACAGAGCGAACGGGAGAGAGAGCGTGAAAGAAATCAAACGATTGATTAATGTCGGCCGGCAGGGAATGTCTACGCGTTGCTGCCAGCAGCCGATGCCGTCGTTTTATTTCATTTAGTTTGATTTACTTCGACCTGCACCACCTGGCAAGGATGCTCCGCAAGAAATTTCTTGGAATATTTCAATTAGTGTGTTATTCACACTTTCGCCTTGCCCTCGCCGACATAGTTCAAGTTCACAAGCTGCGTTCAAGTTGAGCTGCTCGAACTTCATTTTTAGCAAGGAGCTGGCCACGTTTGTTTGCTACGTGCAACGATTATGCTTATTGCCTGTTTTATTGGTATTGCTTTTGGGGAGCGCGTGCGGGAGGCGATAAGTGAACGTTCATATGTTCATTGTCTCCCGAGCGAGTTCAATAGTTCAAGCGGAGTTCAAGCAACCAAACAAACACAGCGACCCAGAAGACATTGCCAACAAGTGGTTAGTTACGCTCCGGCAGGCACGGACGGGCAGACAGTGCGGACGGGGCGGCGGGCAGACGCGTACGTGCCACAGCGCCAGCTGCAAGCTGTGCATAAATTTAATTTCTTTGGCGCGCCTAAAAGCATGCAATATGAATGCGAAGCGAAAGGCGCAAAGCTGGCGTGGTTTGTGTGTGTGCGTGCGTGCGTGTGTGTAGTATGCGATACAATGGCGTTTCGTATTCACAATTTGAGTAATTTGTTATTCAAACACATTGCGAATCGATTATACGCTTGGCATGCTCCCTCCAATCGAGCAAATATGTTGATTGACTTTTGTCAAGGCTTATGGCTTTTGTGTGTGTGCGAGCGAGCGAGCGAGTGTGTGTGTGTGTACGCTTTTGTCCTGTAACGTGCAAAAGGCAAATTTACATGTGTGAGTGTGGTGCGTGTGTGTTTGGGTAAAATGCCAAAGCAAATACAAATGAGGAAACGCGGCAACTCAGTCCGCGCCCTCGAACAAAGTCATGAAAGTTGCCCCCCGCTCTTTATCAAATGTGCGCCTGTCTGTGTGTGTGTGTGTGTGTGATAAGGGCGCACAAGCACTTTGCTCATTGAAAAGCTCATTATCACACACTAACACACACGCACGCCACCCATCCCCTGCCCACAGCTTGTGTTTGCGCTTAAAGCGGGCGCAGCTGAAGGTTAAATATTTGTCATATGTTAAAAAATGTCATCAATGTGGGTTAAGGTTCCATCTGTCTTTCTCTCGTTCACTCTCACTCTCACTCTCTCTCTGTCTCTGGTCGGTGAGTTGACCACGCAATAAAGCACTTGTACTCAGACTCAGGCCAGTCTCAATGTCAGCTACCATGCCTGGACACATGCCGCACCTGGCCGCGTCAGGGACCAACTTGTTGAATTGAATTGATTGCCGCATTGAAATTTAATTGCAATCCCGCTCAACGGGAATGTTAAGCGGCAAGGACATTAATTAACAGCGGCAACAGACCATTGACTGGGGAGGGGGACGTGGAGTGGGCACAGCTGAAGTGGCTTTGATTGCGACTGCAGCAGGAGCTGAACTTCAATTCAAGTGCGACTTAGCGATGTGCATATTAATTAGACGCAGTCGTAACCGTAGCCGTAGCCAGGCACACTGAATGCGAAACCCCCAGGCACTATCCACTATGCATTACCACACCCCCCCCCCCACCCACGCGCTATCAACGCAATATGCAAATTTTTGGCGCATAGCAGATGCTTTATCTTGCGTATATGAATATAAACTGCACTCGCTGTGACAGTTCCAGCGACAGTTGTTCCATAAATATACGACGCACACAAACACACACACACGCACACACACTAACGAACATAAAGAGGAATCGCTGGTGAAATATGCAAGGCTGCTGGCTGAAGCAGGCGGCTAACACCCTACTCCATGTTATTTGTGTGCTGCCAAAAGGTTAAAGTTAAGCATGACAAATTGCGCTGAACAAATTGGGGCGTATACTTGATGCCGCCCCGATTGGCAGCATTATTGTGTTATGTGCGGCATGTGGCTTGCGGCATGTCCTTGGCAACACATTTGCCACGGTTTGCGGTTTACTCAATAACAATTACACGTAACTGTCATAAAATAGTTTATTATTTTGCGTATAATTATAAAGTAATAGCGTTTTAATTGATTTGATTAGCCTGGAATTTGTCTGGGTGCTATATAGTTATATAGTGTGCATAGATTGCTGTGGTAGACTGTGGCAGTGGCCAACATGGAGTTTGTATAGATATCTGACTACTACTACAGCTGTGGATTGTTCCGTTGCTTGATTTGAATTGACTTGAGATGCTGCTGCAGTTGCTCGCAGCGTTGGCATTCTCGCATCAGTTGCTTTATGGCGGCCGCATACTGACGCTGCAGCTCGAGCAGACCGAGCAGCTCCTCGTTGAGTTCATCGCGTCGCATACGCTCCTCGTTGTATTTATGACGCACCTTATCCTGGGCACTCTTCACACCATCCACAATCGTTTCGAATTGCTTAATGAAATCCTCACGGCCATGGGGACTGAGCATGCCCTCGTTGTAGGCCTCACATATCGAATTGAGCAGCGACAGCTCCTTTTCCAGGTAACGCTTCTTGTCGTTGAGTGTGTTGTACAGTGTATAATATTGCTTAGTTTCTAGATGCTTGGCACTCATCTCGTTGTACAGTTCATGGAAGCGTCTCTGATACTGTGCCAGCTCGGTGCGATCGGGTATGGCGTCCAGTTTGCGTTCGATGGCCACAATACCACGATTGCGTTTGGCCAAATGCAGGCGCAACTCTTGCAGCCGCTGCTGTTCGCTGGCTATGGCCGCAGCCTGCGCCTGCTCGTCCTGTGCATTGAAAGACTCCAGTTCACTGCAGTTTGGAATAAGCGAATTGTGTTATTCGGTGAATTATCTGCGTATTCCGCTGGTACCTACTCAATTTGTTGCTGCAAATTGGCCAGATCCTTGCGACAACTTTCCTTAAACTCTGCCTCGCTCTTCTTTAGCTCATCGTGTTGCTGCAGCAGCCCACGCACCTTTTCCAGCAAACTGAGAATATGACAATAAAAAAAAGTTAAAATATATATGTTATACCTAATATATCTTCTCATCTTACGCTGGTTTTGCATTCGCCTCGATCTGCTTGTAGGCCTCCAGTTCGGCGTTTAGTTTCTGCAGAATTTGTTCCTGCTCTACAGTTTGCTGCTTCTGTGCCTCGTATGATGCCTCCAATTGTTCGTTTTCTTTACGGTAACGTTTAATCTTGTGCTCCAAAGCCACCTTGGCTGCCTCGAGGCGCTTCTGTTGATTTTGTGACTTCAGCTCTTGTGCGTCCGTTTCCATTTCCAGCTTGAATTCGGCATAGTGCTGCTGTAGTGCACTGCGAGCGCTGGGATCGAGGTCAATACGTTTCTGGGCAACTAAAGTATAATCTCCTGTTACGGTTAACTGACGCAATTGTTGCTCCAGATCAGGCTGCAATTATAGTCAGAAATTTAGATGCAAATCCCATATAATATATAAATCTACAACCTTTTCCGCTTCCGTCTTAGATATAGCTTCCTGCTTTGAACTGGGCTTAGCAGTTGGGTCTGTGTCACCATATTCCATTAATGTCAGGCGCACTCGCAAAGCATCATCCTCGCCATTGGATTCTTGGCGCTCGAATTGCCTCTTAGGACTATACAACTCCTGGTAAGGGATTGAAATTGGTTAGTCAGGGAAATGAATAATGAATTAATTTATTTACTTGTATGGTCTTGATGTTCACAGCGGCAAGCCGTATCTTTGTGAGATTATCTTTATCACTTTTATACTGATAGTCATTGTGAAACTGTCCAATTGCGAATCTCTTCAAGCGCTGCCCACGTTCCTCACGATTGGCCACCTGCAAGTGATGACGAATGTAGTAAGAAGTTGACATAACAGAGCTCCAACTTACAGAAGTTTTCACCAGCCATTGTATAACTGGATGTATTGCAAGAAACTCCAGACCTTGTACCTGATGCGGTTCCAGGCTATGCGGGCATTTCATGTCAATCAAAACCGCAACAATTTTCTCCACAAGTGCACTATAAATAGATTTATAATATGCATTTTCTAAAGAATGTTAGTTATAATCACCTACATCTTTTGACCTATTGTTAAGTTCTCATGGAAGAGCAAATCCACGTCCACATCATAATCACAACATTCAATGCACCATGTCATGCCGCCCACAATCTTATCAAATGCGGATAAACCCTTGATGCGTGCTCTATAGTATCCCGCTGCGACAAGCATATCGAATGTGTCCACCTCCTTAGCGGCAGCATCCGTGTCCTCGCGGCGCTCCACCTATACAGCAACAACACAAGTCATGGACACATCTATTGTTTACATTTCTAAACCGGCTATCCTTACCTGAATTTCACGCCCGTCTGCATCGTAGCGTGTTGCCAACTTAACGTTAGGCAAGATTTTCGAGAATACATCACGATTAGCCATGTACAAAAACAATTACATACTTTTATAAATAAAGAAATTCCATAAAGGAAAAGTTCCCATTGCAATTATATACGATATTGTGGGTGTAAACACTGAACCGGCTGAAACAGCTGTTTATGCGTATGAAAATGTGTTCACACTGCAAAAACTGTAATCGATAGTATCGATAAGATATTTATTTACATTTCCTCTCGTTGTGTACACACTCAAGCCGGCACATGCAGTTCTTTTTTAATTTATAACTAAAATGAATTACTACGTTTGTCTACACCAAGAGGGTATCAGCAGTATAGCTAAATTTATCCAGAAAGCACATAGCAATAACTACAATGTGGTCGCAACATCAATCAATGCAAATATGCTGCCCATGGATCCATTCGAAACAGATCCCACTTATCCGGCCACCGTGGTAAACGCAGTTGACTGGAACTCGAAGATGATTTTCGCGCTATCCGATGTTGAGGTAGACTCACCAAATGCCAAACTACGGGAATATTCTAAAGCTATGCTGCTCCGAGATATAGTCTGGGCTGAACATCTGCAGAACAATGGCAGCGTTATGATACGACTACGAGGACCAAAAAATGACAATTTAGCTGAGATCATTAGCAAGAGGACAAAAGGTTTGAATAATAACTTAAATATTTTCCAAATAATTGATTGAATGTTGTTTAGGTAATTGGTTTATTCAGGTCCCCATTACCAATCCTGAGTTGCCTACTTTTGAGCATCGTAAAGATGCAACTGAAAGCGAAATCGAAGAGGCTCAACAACTTGATCCGTGGAGTTGGTGGAATGATCTGCGCTTTGCCACCAAGCACAATGCCAAAGTGAAGGTTATACTGGAGCTAAGTGACTCGGATCGGCCCAGTCGTGAGACTGTGCGTCGTTGGCTTGGCGAGCCCATCGAGGCCATAATTATTCCATCCAGTCTCTTTGTACTTAATCGTTCCAATTACTTTGTACTGCATAAAGAGTGGCAGATTATCGTGGGCCACTTCATCTCAGTGCGCGCCAACATTATAATCTCTACGCATGCCAATGACAAAGCTATATCTCAGTACGCAGAGTACATGAAGAAGCTGATCAATGACAACTGCGATACGCACATCTTGAACAAGTGAGCGAAACCGTTAACTGGGTGTCTCCACTGGCTTATCTTTGTCTGTTTTCAGTTATGAAAATATGCTAGAAATACCGCTGCAGCCACTGTGCGATAATCTGGATACCTACACATATGAGATTTTTGAAACTGATCCCGTCAAGTACAAGCTCTATCAGGATGCCATACAGCAGGCACTTTTGGATCGAGTCAAAGAGGACGATGCCAAGCGTAAGCTGGTAAGCCAGAAAAATTGATTCCACCATAAAATAAAGCTCAGATAATATTTGTTATTCACCCTTGTAGACGGTCATAATGGTGCTTGGCGGTGGACGTGGTCCCTTGGCCCGTGCTGTGTTTAATGCTGCCGAGATAACAAAACGCAAGGTGCGCGTCTACATCATTGAGAAGAATCCCAGCGCCATACGTACACTGTCATATATGGTAAAGACGCTGTGGTCAAAGAAAGGTACGAGTTCCATTCATCTTATACGGTTCTTGTTTAAAAATGTCAATTTTTGTAGATGTTCATATATTCTCCAAGGACATGCGCGACTTTTCGCCGCCAGAATTGGCCGATATACTTGTATCCGAGCTGCTTGGTTCCTTTGGCGATAATGAGTTATCACCTGAATGCCTTGATGGAGCTTTAAAACTGCTTAAGGATGATGGCATTAGCATACCCTGTAAATCCACATCTTATATTAATCCCATCATGTCTGCCGTGCTGCACAACAATGTCTGTCAGCTGACATCGACTGTGGCCGCCTTCGATTGCGGCTACGTTGTACTGCTCAAGAACATTTACCACATTGACGAGCCACAGGCTCTGTTTGAATTTACGCATCCCAATCGCCAGAAAGTCATCGACAACACACGCAACCGGCAGCTCACATTTACGGCCCAGAATGATTGCGTCTTGCACGGCATTGGGGGTTATTTTGATACAGTGCTGTACAAAGACATAATCCTGAGCATAAATCCATTGACGCATACGCCAGGAATGTTTTCCTGGTTTCCCATGTTCTTTCCACTGGTAAGACCTCCAAAAAACCATGATAATTGTTTGAAATTCATAAGATTCTTCTTTACCCGCAGCAACCTCGTTCTGTGAAAGCAGGTGAAAGTATTTCCATTGAGTTCTGGCGTTGTGTTGATCCAGAGAAGGTGTGGTACGAGTGGCAGCTCGTGGCACCTACCGACAAAGAACGCCACAATGTGGGAGGCGTCGGCTACAATATGCGTCTTTAATATTTTGGAACTTGCAATATATTTAGCATATTGAGGGGTCTTTATAATCGGGGAACAACCAAATGAATAATAAATATTTTTTAATTGAATTGAAGAGAAACCATAAAATCATAATTTGTCTGCGACTTTTATTTAAGTTTATATTTGAAAAGTTTATAAATATGCTTAAACGTAATTATGTGTCCTTAAATATCTGTGGGGTTTTCTTGTTGTTGTGGTTTCTCATTTTCTTGTAAAATTTAGTTAATTTCCTTTTTTCCTCTCATTTATTTAATTATTTATATTTATATATATATAAGTATGTATATTTAAAGCGCTGCACATCATGATCGCAAAACGACATTCTTTAAGCGAAGGCAATTATTTTAGGTTAAGTAGGTTAAAGCGGAGCTGAACTGAAACTGCACACTGAACGGAACTGCACTGGGCGCGCGCGACTGAGGAGTTTAGGAGTTGACGGCGCTCACCTGTGCCATAGCACCACCGGCAGCACCGCCGCCGCCTCGAATTGCAATAGCGCCCTGGCCAGCCCTGATTGGCTTAGCAATTTGTGCCTGGGGTCCTCGTCGGCCCAGATGTTTCTGTCGCACCGCCTCCTTGATGCGATCCACCTCGTACTGATAACGTTTGCGATCCCGCATCGCGCCCTCCTTTGCCTCCTTCAGCGCCGTTTCCAGCGCCTTGACGCGCTCCATTGTGGAACGCAATCGCTTCTCCAGCTTGGGCAACTCGCAGCGCAGGTCGGCGTTGTCGCGCACCAGCTGCTTGTGCACCTTGGTCAACTGATCCAGATTGTTTTCCAAGAAGGAAATCTTCTGTTTTTGCGCCAACGAACCGCCATCCTCCTCGCTCTCCTCGTTCACCACGTTCTTGCGAATGCGTTGCTGCGTAAAGAGAAACGAATTAGTAAAATTGTACACTTGGAGACGACGTCAATCCTACCTGCAGATCCTGTACAAAGAGTTTGCGCAAATTGTGCAACGTTTGCAGTTCCTTGGCGATGGTATCCTCAAGTCCCTTGAGGTCTTTGCGTGCCTGTTCGCGCCGCTCGTTGGTCAGGATAATGTCTTGCAATTTGTTCGATTTGTCGGCCTCCTCCTGCTTTAGCTTATCGTAGTCGACCGTCATCTGCTGATGCGCCAGCAACAGTTTCTGGTGGACATCCTTCATTTCGTTCATTTCGTGCTGCTTGGCAACGATCTCGTCACGCAGCTCCGATACCTGTTTGGTGTGCGCCTCGCGCAGTTCATCCATTTGGGAATCAAACATGGAACGCAACTCCTCGGCACGCTGTTTCTCCTCGGCATTCACCGCGGATACATGCTCAGCGGCCTTGAGTTTAGCGCACTCTTCGCGCAGCGAATCGATCTGTTCCTCCAGATTGCGCTTCTTGTTCTCAGCCTCACGCATCGACTCCTGCAGCGACTTCATTCGCGCCTCGTGCTGCGATATGAGTAGACGATATTCGCCCAGATCCTTTTCATACTCGGAGATCTTTTTATTGGAGTCCACCTGCTGTGTCTCCATGTTGGCGCAACGCTGTGCAATGTTCTTCGCCTCCGTCTTCATCTTGCTGATGTACAGACGAGCCATGGTAAAGTCTTCTTCCACCTTGGCTGCATCGGTACCCGCCAGAGCACTCATCTTGAGATCGATTGCGGAATCGCCGGGCGCAATGGCCTGACCAACCTCACCAAGATCGCGCAGCAAATTTGTTAGCATTTCGGTGATTCGTTTCTTTTGGTGCGTGGACATGTCCTTCAGTTGCTGCAGTTCCGTGGAAGTGGAATTGAACTGAGTCTTGTTCTGCTGCAGCTCCTCGTTGAGTGCGTCGATGTCCTTGTTCTTATTGTCGATCTCCTGCGACTTCTGGTCATAGTTGACGGCCAACTCCTCAAGCGCCTGCAGCACCTCCTTGACCTCCTCCTTGGCTGACTCGTTCTCCTGCTGGATGCGTGCCATCTCCGATTGCAGCGCCTCGTATTCACGTCGCGCATTCGCAATCAACTCCTCCTGCTCCATGACCTGCTCCTTCAGTTGCTCGGCATACTGACTTTGCTGATTGATTTCCTCATCCTTGTCGTCCAGCTGCTGATAGAGTCGCTCGCATTCTGTGGCCAAACGAGCACGCTCATCGGCTGCCACCGAGGCGGACATGTTGGCAATCGCAGTGCGCTGTGCAGCAGCTGCTTGTGCGGCACCAGCGGCTTGCGCAGCAGCCTCCACCTCAAGATTGGGCGTGCTGGCCTCCATGAGATCTTCCATGTTGATTTGCTCTTCCGCCTTAACCGTTTCGCCGGCACGCCAACGAGCCAGCTCTAGCTCCAGTTTCTCCACCTTACCCTTGAGCCGAGCGTTCTTCTCCTTCTCCTTTTCGTAACGACGCTTCCACTCTTCGGCAGTCAGCTCCTCATTGACACAGACCACATTCTTGACCGTCTTGGCGCGTCTACCGAAGTCAAGTGTAGACTTCGTCTCCGATTCGTTAAAACTGGCCGGCGAACAACAGATAACGATCGTTGTGCGCGCATTACCACCCAACGACTCCTGCAGAATACGCGTTAGCTTCGAGTCACGATAGGGTATGTGCGTTTTATTGCCATCCGCCAGCGCCGAAATGACATTACCCAGCGCCGACAGCGACTTGTTAATGTTCTTCGCCTCGTCCAGCACGGTGCCTTCAGCACCTGTTTTGGAAACCTTCTCGGAACCAGCCAAATCCACCAGATACAGCTTGCCCGAGAGTTTCTTTTGATTCTCCAGATTCTCCTGCTTCACATTGATAAGAAACACCGAATGGGAACGCGATGAATGCTCGTTCATGTCTGCAAGAGAAGGTTTTGCGATTAGAGACAAGTCAATCACATGAACAGATTAATTGGAATACTGCCAATATATTAATCTTTCCACATTGGTTTACTCACTTGTCACTGCAATGTGACGATTGGATTTTCCTTCCTCGATGACCTCAAAGACATCCTCCGGCGAGGAAACAAATCGTTCCGTAGCACCCTTGACATACGGCACACGATTCTTATCCTCGTGCACGCTTAAATTCACCTTCGATACGTCCAGCAAATCTCGAATCTTATCCATATAGATTTCATAGTACGAAACCTTGATGTGAAACTCCAGATTCTCTTCCATCGCATAAATGTGATTGAAAATATCGTTCACAATACGCGGAATAATACCCTGCTTCACCGAGTCACCAATGACGCCCTCCATTGTGTGCGTCTTGCCGGAGGATGTCTGACCATAGGCAAATATCGTTCCATTGTAGCCGGCCAGCACATCCGTGACAATCGACTTGGCCGCCTCATTGTAGACCTTCTCCTGCGATGCATTCGGCTTGAAGACTTTGTCGAACAAATAGACCTTGCCCTAAAACACCGCACCACAAGAAAAGAAAAAAACAAAAATAATGTAGTTAAGTGAAATTTTTTTTTTAGTTGTCTTTCGTTTTATTTTCCCCTGTTCCGGCTGTATTCGCGGTGGTTCGCTCGACAAGCAGCTTTCAAATAGTTTTTAACGCATGGCCGCGAAACGGATCATAATTATGATGGGCAGCTAAAGACATCGAGAAGCAGCCGCTTCGCCACACCAGAAATGAGAGGAACTTGAAACTAATGAATAACGAGTGTGGTAAAAGAAAGAGCCGAAGGAGAGCAACGCCGACACAAGTAGACACATAAAGATATGAACGAAAGAAATAATAAAGAAAAGAAAATGTATTTACTGCAAGGCGAGGCAGTTAATACCCTAATAAAACAAAATAATGAACATAATTACGACAATGTGTAGAATTTTCAGATAGAGCGATAGCTCGGAAATATCATGAATAATTGAAACATTATCTTTCCTTCTTTTGATTCCCAAGATTTCTACAAGGTTCTCTCTAGCGGGAGCATTTGTAACCTTGTTTTTTTAAGTTTTCAGCAAATTGACTATGACAAATTTCTACAGCGTAGGAAACTTATTTGCCTAAAGCAAAGCAATTGTACTACACTAAAAATAGATTGAAATAGTCAGAGGGAGATCGTTAGACTTGACTAACTGATTAGGCTTGCAGAGTATATGCATATGCACACACATACATATGTGCTACACATCCAGATGTGCATGATGTATGTATGTGTTGTATTACTTTATCATGGCGGCCACAATTTCAGACAGTTGAACTTGTGGGGCATTAATAATGGTTATACTATTCAGTAAAATCGAAATTCCTCTGGCGAAACATTTACATGTTATGATGTTGTATTTGTTGCTTTTGTTGCTGCTCAACGATTATTTACAGTTTTGCGAGTTTGCGTGCATGACTCACTCGCGTGGCAGCAGCTGGTGGCAAGCAGCATTGGAGGGCTGCCGCTGTCGTTGTTTTGGGGCCAAAAACTGTCTGAATACATACATAATCAAAAGTGTATCCATGTTTTTACCTAGGTTATACCAGGTTGGGCGAACTGGAAGACGCCAGTCAGACTCATTTATCGGCATATCAAGAATGCAAATGAAAACATTCTCAGCTCGCCGGGAAAACGCTTGTGGGTGGTTCTGCTCACGCTCACACACACAAACACCCATACACTCAACACCTACACGCACACAATAATGTTAACCAGCTTTGCGTGGAAAATCAATTCAACGATTCGCTTCAGGCTGCAACGATTGGATTCATTTTGGAAGTTATTTGGCAGCAATATGAAAAATTGCACAAGACACGCGCTAATTAGTAATAATAATACATGCACATACACGAATGTTAGACATTCATACATACATATTTATGTATATATATGTACAACTATTGCCTACTCTCTTTTACTCGTTTGTACAGCGTGTGTATGTGTGTGTGTGTGCGCTTCAATTGTGGCGGTAAGGAAAGGCTAATGTACTGCGCTCATATTAGACAATGTTGGGCATGACGTCACCGGCAGAAATTCGTAATCGTCTGTGTGTGTGTGTATAATTTAGTAAGATTTGTGAAGTTTTATATTTGTTTGTGTATTTTGTACATCATTGGTTTAATTACCGCTATGGATATGCAATTCTCCTCCACATTGTTTGGAAACTTGACAACAAACTTTGAGCCGGCCCTCTCCTCGCTATCGTTGAGCGGCCGAAAACGACAGACGACTTTAATGCTGTCCTCAGCGGGTATTTCGCGTTCCGCGGACATTTCAATTTCGAGCACTTTTTTTTTTATATTCACCTACACCTACACAGTTTTGTACAATATGGTTGTAATATTGGATGTAATTCGATTAAACTTAGCGTCCTTTTAATCGCATGCAGGCACATTCACAGCGATGCCTTTTGGTACTTTAACTTTGACGTTCAGTGTAAAAGTGTTCGATGTGGGTACATGCATACAGATGCAATTAAAACTGAACATTCAAAGCAAAATATAAAACAACGATGACAAAGCCACCACACTAAGCACTGATTGTGACTTCGATGTACCGTAGTACCGCTCTCCGGTTTGCCAAGTTCTCGTTGTAGCGCTAAATTGGGTCTCGAAATGCAGAGAAAATTTTTTTGTGGTTATGCCAGACACCAAGTCACAATCACAAATAATCGAATGCAAATGTTGTTGTTATTGCTGCTACTGATGCAAAATATTTTTAAAAATGGCCCGTGTTTTAATAAAGCTCGGATTTTTATTGGCCCGGAATGATTTGCAGCCCGTTAAATGCACTTTCATGCGTTGTGGCTATAAACTTTTTCCACTACAATTTTATTTTTTAGCTTCAGTATCACGATGAATAAAAAATTATCTAGTTGGATAGACGGTCGATAGATTGTGGCGGCAAAGCGATTAAATATCGATACAATGCGCAGTTTCTCCGATGTTTTGCCAATAAATGTCGACCAGTGCTCGAAAATCACTTTTAAATAAGCGCAATTGGAAACTAATAATTGATATACCAAATATAAATTTGCCATAATTATAGACAAATTGATTCTCTCACAACAGATTTGTTGAATTTAAAGTATAATAAATTAAAATTGTTTATTTAATTTGTTTATTAATCGATTTTGATTTTCCGAACATACCAGCATGATTCTATATTTGACTTTTTTGTCAACTAAATTTGATAAAATTTTCGTTTTTGATCTGTTTGAAACCAACACAGCATACAAAATTTTTTTTTGAAAATTGTAGAAAACGTAATAGACCGGTTACCATAGCCTAAAAAGAGCTAAGGATTGGTAAAGCGGTGGTAAAGATTGGTTTATCTAAGAAACTCGAACGCGGGCAAAATGTCGTCAATCCTTGATGTACAAAAACTAACGCGTTTTAACAAGACAAAACTAATAAACAAGCTTATACGTCTGTATCGAGCAAATGAATGCCTTTGGAATCCAAAATCACCGGCCTATCATAACCTAATGTTAAAGGAAAAAGCCTGGAAACGTATCTCATATTTTTTTAAAGATGAGCATCTAACCATAGAACAGTTAAAGCTGATGATAATATCCTTGCGTTACTATTACGAAAGGGAACGATTGGCGATTTTTGCCAATAAAATGATTGGAGCTCATTATGCGCCACGGCATTCATATTATGATAAGTTGCATTTTATGAACCCCGAACACCCCGAAACTTTAAATATGTTAACGGTATTTACAATATTGATATGCATGCAAATATTTTAAACTTTCACGCTTTTCCCATAGAGCCAAGGAAGATACTGCAATACAGAAATCAACCGCATCGTTGAGGATACATTTCTGGTGGGCAACCAGAGGAGTATCCACAGCGGAAATGTTGATAATAGGTTGCCTTTCGCAATGAATGAGAACAATGTAGGTCACGATGTGTCTACATCTCTTTCATTTTCCGAGAAGGCATCTTATTGCTCCATATTGCCCCCGCCACCAATTGAAGTTCAACGATTCCAGTTGCGAGAACGATCAGCCTCTGGTTGCGATCGGTCGTGCCCCAATGTCCACTATAAAAATTCGAATGATGGTAATAACTTGCAAAATTGGCAAAGGCGATCCTCACAAGGCAACAATAATGAATTAGATCCCAATGATCATGTAGTGGGATCAAGAGAAATGAACGGTAGTTCGAATGAGGACCGCTCTATGGCCTTACAACACAAAAAAAAGGTATTGACTGGAAGGTATGCACATAGAACACCAATGGAAGGCTTGCCAATCTGTCCAGGAAGTAACATGGATAATATGCGTTATGTAAAAGAATCATTAGATATTTGCCGTAATTGCATTGATGTAGTAAGTCAACGTATGATTGATCCTCGAAATGATGACTATAATACTGCTCAGACTTCATCGAGGCCACCGCCAAAAATTACAAGTCAACAAGGTCAAATCTGTAATAATCCGAATTGCACAAAATGCAAAAGGAGAAAGCCACCAAATGATCAAGACGAGTTTCGTTCATTAGAGCCATCATCTGAAGACAATAGAGCTGCACCCATTCATCGTGACAACGAATTTTCCAATAGAGATCAAGCGATTCCAAAGCAACGACGAATAAGCTCCAACACTGGAAACGAAAAACAGCCGCAATACGATGATCTCCGGCCTGAATCCGATCACGAAACCGAATATAATGATGGGACCACAGAAACGGATTATAACCAGAAACAGACGAATTGCAGAAGTATTGAGGGCTGTGCTATGAACTGCCCAGCTAGGCAGTGGCAAAAAGCGAAAGATTTCCAAATATTTATACGTCCAAAGAGAACTGCGAAAGTGCAAAGAGAAATGCGGAAACAAACAAAAATGCAAAAGGAACAAGAGGAAAATGCTATCCGTGAAGCCCCAAATGCGGCAGGCAGACGAAAAGACGGGTCTCAAAGTGATTTGGAATATGATAATGAAGCAGAAAGAAGTTCTCCACGTAAAAAAGTTTACTGCTCCAACAGGGCGATCCCTAGTAACACTAAAGAACCGCAGCGTAGAGAATTGCGTCGACGTGATATAGATAATGAGCATGATGAAGACAATCCCAAACAAGAAATGGAGATACTTTATTGTTCGCAAAAAGGTAATCATAATTCAGATAATCCCGACAATTATGTAGAATGTCCGAACATGGGTAGAGAAAATAATCGAAATTATAAAGATTATGATGACGTACCGAATAATAGTCTAAAAGCGCATAGATCAAATCGAAACAATTCTGTAGAATATATAGAATGTTCCGCGTCAAGGCAAAGAAATCCGCAACGAAAAGATGATGCTTTTTATGAAGAAGAAGATGGATTTTCACGAGATTCAAAGAAGTTCTATTCTTCCTCAAAGTCGAAAAAGGATAGCAGCAAATCAGAAGAATATATTAAAAGTTCAGGATCAAAGCGAATGGAAAGGGTTTTGGAACCCTGCTGTTCCAATACAGACTGTCCTCTAAACCAAAAAGAAAAAAGTCAAATTATGAATAGTTCAGGATCAAAGCGAATGGAAATGGTTCGTGGTAGTAAAGACTTTGAGAATGAATTGGAAATCTACTGTTCCGATGCAGACTGTCCTAAAAAGCCAAAGGAAAAAAGTCAAAATATTAATAGTTCAGGATCAAAGCGATTCGAAACCTATTGTTCCGATGCAGACTGTCTTAGAAAGCCAAACAAAAATCAGCGAAGCAAAAAAGATATTACAGTAAAACAAGATGATTCTGCAGAAATGCTCGATTCTTATGGCAAAAAAGATGAATCCGGCAAAACTGGTGGATCAAATAATCAAAAAGCTAAAGTGACGCCTCAGTTCACCGAGGCAAGCGTAGAGACAGATATCGATATGACACTAAGTTGTAGAAATAGAGAATTATGTCGAAAAAAATCATGCAAATCGGAAAAAAGTCAAAGCAACAATCCTGGTATGGTGCCTCAGTTTTCCAATGCATGGGCTGAGACAGATTTAGATATGACCCTAAGCAGTAGAAATCGGGAAAGTTGTCGGTGTAAATCAAAACAGGCACAAAATCAGGAGAATAGTAGTAAAAATTCCGAAGGTAGTGAACCAAAAATAAAAGACGGCAACATATGTGAAACAATTGTACGTTCGGTTTCTGCTGCTAAAAGTAAGGTAAAGTCGCCGCAAAAAAAAATGAAACCACTCTGTCGATGTACTCAACCTGTATTCAATAAGAACAAGAATCGATCGACAAGTCAAGCTCCCAGGGCAGAGAATCTAAAACAGCGATCGGCTACGTCGGGGCAGGTCAAACATCGTGGCAATGGCCAGAAGCGTTACACCAAAATGGAGGAGGATGCTAGCGGTAAGCAATTAACGGTTTTTACTCTTGCGATCTGATTGATATTGAGTCTTACTCAGCATTTCAGGAATCGGAAGATCAGCTCATACTTCATCAAACAATCGAGCTTCCAAAGCATCAAGCTAGAGAGTTTCGGAATAAGGAGTACATGAAAATCAACAGCAGATCGTATCGGCATAGGAATTCATCTGAATCTGACGACTCGTTGAGATACTTTAATGAATATTCACATTTGCCCCAGTGTCATCAAGTCACGTACAAACGTCCAATTGACGAGCATAGACAAACGAAGAATCAGCATGTTGTAACTCAGCATGAACATCGCAATTATGTAGTATCCCCAAGATCCGTGGCACGACACATGCCGCCAATAATTCATCAATTTCATAATGCTATGAAAAGAGAAATAATCATTTTACATCCGCCAGTCAAAAATTTTCATCCATCGATGTACTCGATCGATCTAAGGGATCGCAGATAGAGCTGAAGTGCGGATCAGCGAGTATTTAGACCTTCCGAAGCCAACATAGCCTTACCAAAGCCATAGCACCTTTACACATACATATACACAATCCACCCACAAAATTTACTCCCTCTTTCCGTCAAGGACCTCATCATCCGAGGGGTGTCACGCTTGAGTGCAGTATGAAAAACAAAACTAAAAATATTTCAATAAAGTTTTAGTTTGCCACCATAGGTGTCGTTAGGGGTCTGCCGATCTTATATGTATGTATGCAGTTTGTAGCCACTGCTCATCGATGAACTTTTTCGAAATTAATTTACGAGAATCAATGAAGCGTGTCCAATTGAGCTTGGAGAGAACCCAAACGTTACCCAACCTTTTCCTTTCTTTTTTTTTTTTGTAACTTTTTCGTTTTCCTTTTCTCTTTTATTATAAGGGTACAAAATCACAAAACCTTAAATCTTAGATTCAACGTTAACTACATGCTATATGGCTTATGCCTAGACTATATGTAATCCTTCTATTGTCCCAATTCGTAGCTACTCTCGCTGCCATCGAAGATCGTGTAGGCGGCTGCATCCACATCCAACCCGTTGTTATCGAGCAGATCGCACAATGCCAGTATGTAGGACTGCGCCATTTGGAGTGTCTCGAACTTGGAGAGTTTCTGATCGATCGACGGTGCCGGCACTACCTCGCGTAGTCGATCGAATGCCTCGTTCAAGCCATTCATACGCTTCCTTTCGCGTGCATTGGCCGCCTGGCGACGTCGCTTCTGCACGGTGGGACTGAGCGACAACGCGCCAGGATCGCTGCTAGAGTGCTTGCGTTTCTTCTGTTGTGTATGTGGCTGCTGCTGCTCGTTGTAGATGTCTGGCGTGGCCGGCTCCAAGCCGGCATCGGTGCGGGCGTCCAAAAACTGCCAATCGACGTGGGATTCGGGCGAGAGATATGCCGCATTGCTGCACCGTTGCTGCTGCTGCTGCTGCTGCTGGTGATCCTGCAGAGGTTGTTGCTGCTGCATGGCCAACATGCTCAGGTTGTAGTTGGGACTGCCCAAGTACTGCGAGCTGTTGTCCTCCTCCGAAGAGTAGTAGCGACTCATGGCTTCGAAATGTTCTGCTCGGCTCGAGTGTTGAGCCGCAACTGCAAGCGCGGCACAAGCCACCACCCCGGCGTGGTCTCGTCTTTGGGCCGGTTGTATAAATATTTTCACCGCTGTGCTGACCAAGTTTCTATATGCGTTAAGTGGCCAGCGAATGACCCCTTGCTCTCCCCTTGAGCCTGGGTAACAGCAGGACGACACAGGATCTTCATCATTACCATATCAAGAGAGGATCGTCGACAGGGGCGGCTCTTTAGTTAGGGGTTAGATGCGGTTCGCTAGCTGCAGCTATCCCTCTCCACGTACTCGCGTGCTCCCTTACTCACTCCCTCTCCGTCTCTCTCTTTAGCTCTGCCTCTCTTTCGCGCACGCCTACGACTTTGACCTTTCATGCTGCACTGCTCGCGCTGCTGTGGCACGCGTCATAGCTTGCCAAATTGCCGCTATCATTTCATGTGATCTCTTTTTCTATAATTTGTGACTTTCACGCTCAGCAGCACACGCGACAGACAGAGAGAGCAAGAGAGAGCGGCGGAGTCAGAGAGGGAGAGAGAGAGGGTGCGGATGAGCTACTGGCTACTGTCGACTGGCGCATCAATTAACTTGCCTCCCGTCTAGCGACCATATGTTGCCGCCTGCCACAAGACCAACAAGCAACAATGCACCATATGGCCATCCAGCCTGAAGTCAGCACCAAGTCGAGCTCCGCGCTCGTAGTTGTCCTTTGGCGTACCTTTCCGAGCTACCTTCCTTGCTTCGGCTGGAGCGAGCGACACGCGACAGTTGTTGTGCTAGGTTCAATCTTCGGGGGTTGCCCAGGGGAATCGGGCAATCCGCTTGCACTATTAATGGATCCTTATTATAGGCAGAGCTGTAAGGTAATTAAAATCAGGTACCTTTACAAGGAAAAGGTAGGAGGAGGAAGATGGGGAAGAATGAAAGGAAAGAAACATAAAGAAATTGAATATAAAAATTAAGTATATGTAATATCAAATTTATGATAATAAACTTTTCATTATAAAATAAAATATATAGGAATTTGTTAATAAAAGTATGAATCAAGTAATAATTAATATTTTTGTCCAAGGAATATAATATAATAAACTATGTATATGTAATTTAAGTAAAAAAAAAAAACATTTTAATAATAATAAAAAACTTTGCATTATCTAAGGGATTCAAATAAAATATATATAAAAGGAAAATGATTAATGAAAATATAGCAACATCTATAAGGTAATTAAAATAAGGAAGCTTTACAGAAAGATGTGTGGGGTGAATGAAAGGCAAGAAATACGAAGGAATAGAAGAAATTAAGTATATGTAGTTTTGGTAATAAATATTTTAATCACAGCTTTAATAATAAGCTTCGCATTATCTAAGGGATTTAAATAAAATAAATTGAAATTTTAATTTTTACCTAGATAATTAAAATGAGGTACCTTTACAGAAAGAAAGATCACATTTATTATAATAATGTTCTCATTAAATCCTTTATTTATATATATTATTTACTAATTTGTCAAGGAACATAAAAATAAAGTTATAAAATGCACATATTATTAGTTGTATATGGTGCAAGGTGTAATATTGCTATTATATTATTATTGTATTAATTTTGAGGAATGCATATAATTATATAAATATAAATAAACCTAAAGGAATGAGAAATAAAAAATAGGTTTGGCTCTAAATAAGTTACATACAAGTCATGCATAGCGTTTTAAGGATATTTTAGAGGTTAGTTTAAATAGATCATTGGATAAAACTGACGTATAGATTAATTAATTAGCAATGTGTATGTATCTATAGATTTTAAATAATATTCGGTATTTATATGAACATGAAATTGTACTTTCCCGAAGCTCACATATATGCTCTACTTTGCCCTGATTTATCGGTATCCATATATGCAATTTTACCCCCATTATTTCCAGTAACATGTAATTCGTTAAATATATATATGAACATGATTTTCTATGACTAGATAAACCACCGCAACTGTACATTTTTCCGAAGCTCACATATATGCTCCACATTGCCCAGATTTATCGGTATCTATATATGGGATTTTCCCACCATCACTTCCAGTTACATGCATATATCATCGCCAGCAGTTCTGCTTAGCCCCGTCCCATCCAGTACATGGCATATATCAATAACCGATTGCGCATTTTCCTTCCATGATTAATTGCCGTCGGAACCCTTATCAATGCATGTAGTGTGTATACCTGCAAAAGGGGTGGGGGATGATAAGCCTTGGCTACTGTTGCGCATGCACTGACTGGACGCATCTATCGGATATGTGATATGTAGAGAAAAGCACGACGAGCTGAGGCGGCACTTCGTGTCGCCAACGGAACATTTAAGTATAGTCAGCAGGGGAACTGCGCTTTCATTGCCCAATCGGACCCAGCATCGTGTACAACATTATCACGGAAGAAAAATCAAATTGAATTCCTGCTATACCTTACCTGACAAGTGAAAAAAAAAACAAGAGAAAAGTGCAAGGAAAAGTGCAAGGAAAATTGTCCAGTGTCTGCTGGACAGATGTGTTTGTATTTGGCTGTCGCAGACCATTTGGTGGACGTTGTTGCCTACTGTGTATGCCGTGTGCTGGAGCTGTCGATGTTCACGTTCATGATGATGTGCACCACGGCGAAAGCGAAGCTGCTGGCGACGACCAACTACTATAGCCATCGCAATCGGAACAATAACGCGCTGATGCTGGTGGAACAATGACCCAGATTTGCCATCGAGATGCTCATTTGAGAGGCCATCATTGGGGTAATGGGTGTGAGTAATGGATCTGCGGTTGGGGTGGGGTTGGGGCAGGGCCGGGAAATTGCAGAATGCAGCACTGTGTGAGAAAATTTTAAATTGCGGGGACATAGTTTTTAAGTGATATTTTCTATGATAACGACAAATGCAAATGTTAAATGGACTTCTGAATACGGAAAATCGGTTTAAAAAAAACAAGAACAACATGGCATGTGGTAGTATTACTGGTTATGCAGTTCTATATAGGTTTTAGAACTGATAACTGGTATACACACAAATATGAATGCACACAATAATAACACATGATTATATATATGGTATATATGTAATCCATGTATTTTGATGAGCTTCATTCCAATGCGTACATGTATGCATACTATTTGACATGTATACATAGTATATTCTAGTATATAGTTTATATGGAAAGATCGTATGTTGACACGCACATTTACATACATAAAAGTATATAATATTTAGTGTATCGTATATGGTTGATATATATGACACATTCGATGCAATATAGTAGCATATGTGAAATATGACTTGGGTTATATTTACTTACAGGTGGTTATAAATGAAATAAACTGACACACACATACATATAATATCCTTCGAATGATCAAGCTGTACTTGATAAAGTTGACACAACAAATACTAATATCCAAATGTTTATGGTATATATATATAGCTTGTAACTTTATGTGTACATCTCAATGTCTATTACACGCAGCCATCAATAAAGTTACTCTATATGAATGTGATTGCATCGTGTGTGTATCTATGGGGGGGGGGGAGGGGAAATGTGTTACGAGCGGGAACCAAGTCTATTGGAGTCTGACCTCGCATGCGGGAAAGGCTTGTACCTGTTTGCAGTTGTTGCGGTCGGTTTCCCCGAAGGCTGGAACTGTGCACGGAGCTTGCCCCATTTATTTTCCATTTGCATGATGATAGAGTTGCAACTTGGGGCTTACACATGTAGCCAATTTATGTAACTCTTCGTCTCGTTCTGCGCTAGCTGGCTATCTCACTCGCGCTGGCTCCCACGCCTGCAAATATGCTACACATTTCATTGCCTTCCCCTACCACATAGCGCGTGCTGGAAGCAATTCCCCAACTCGTCTGGTCCCAATATTTATGTACTTGTTTACGAAGTTTTAGCTCTCTGTCTCTGTCTCTGTCTCTGTCTCTCCCCCTCTCTCCTTCTCTTTCCCTGTCCCGCTTCTCTCCCATAAACTGCTACTACGCAGTAATTTATCGAAACTGTACGTGCAAATTGCCATAGACTTGATTGCTCCGACTGAGATTCGGATTCGGATTATGATTATTGTTATGCGAAGCAAAAGACTTTTGCGCCTTTGAAATATGTGTACAAATTTATGATCCTTTCCTTTTGAATGCCATAAAACTCAAGGTTTTTCCATGCTATCGTTACTTTTGATTTATTTTTCCAACAGGAACCTGCCAAATCGAAACAAATCACACTAGTTGTGCATTGTTATTCTTTCATTTGCTTTACTTGAACAAAAAATTCCCAATAAAATATCAACTAAATTTCCACAATACTAATATGGTTGACAATTCTTCGGGTGCCAAGAAGATTTTCACCGAGCTGAATGGCAGCGGATCGCTTAGATTGAAGGCAACGCTGGTCAAGGCGCAGACAGCATCCGATACGGAAATTAAGGAACCGATTGTCTACGACTATATGAAATATCCCAATCGAAAGAAAAGCAAGACGGGAAATCAATATCAGCATAAGGTCTTGAAGGCCAAGAAATCAGTCTCGTTCAAGCGCATCGTGGAGCTTGTATCCTTCACCGACGACTGGAAGATGAAGACAAGCCAGAGCAATTTGCGCAGCGAAGAGGAGCAGGTACTACCAGCCCAACATATCTGAATAACTATACCTATCTATTATTTTGCATTCTAGGGTAAAAATTCAAATTTAAGACGCAATTTCTGAAAATGTAGACGGAACAATTTTGTGATTTTTATGTTTTCAAATCGAGTGTTCCAATAGATTTCACAGATATAATAAAATTACAATTTAAGTGGAACTTAGTATTGTACTTTGATTTGCTTTCTATTGGTCGCTGAACATCTTGCAGTGCAGCTTGTTCATAATGTTGCAGATAACGTATTCCCCTCGATCTCCGCCCTTGAAATCCTTCGTCTTAATGCCCTCCTTCATGGTGCGCAGCATTTCGGTCCACAACGCCCTGCCGCAATCCTTGTGGCCCAAATAGAATAGCAAATCGACACAGGTGGATACGATGCCATACGGACTGAGTATCTTATAGTTGGTAAGAGATAGTTTCGTTTGTAGCGGCTTAAAGACCGCATGATAATCTCCGATCTCCACGGCAGAAAACAGATTTGCACCTCCACAAACCGAACTGCAGATGGTGGCCATAAAGGTGCCATACAGATCATTTGTGATGATCACATCGAAATGAGTCGGTTTAACTATCATTTTCGAAACACACACGTCCAGTTCCATGGGTTCCAGTTCGATAGAGCTATAGTATTTCTTTTGTAATTGATATGCAATGTCCAGCAGCACACCCTCCGTTTTTGGCCATTCGCCACGCTTATGAACGATGGTGACCTTTTTGCGTTTCCTCTTCAAGACCGCTTTGAATGCGAAATGCAGCAATCGTTTGATATTCTTTGCCGTAACCACATGCAGACCCTCGACAACGCCATCGACTGGCGAATACTCTAGCTCTGCATAGTTTCCCATATTATTTTGTGCGATCAGCAATATATTCACATCGGGAAACATGCACTTAAAGCCGGGAAAACTTTGCACATTTGTCATAAACACATACAAGTCCAAATCGTTGCAGAGCTTGAGAGCGGCCCGCTTGTGCTCCGCATCGTGTGAAATGTCCACATGGAGAGCCGCACGATTCCGTAGCACCGAATTGAAATACTCTTCGCCCATTTCAACTGAGATCTTCTCGACGTCGACGGGAACGCGAGCCGTGCTCAACAATGATTGCACATACTTGGCACCCATTTGGCCAATAATCGTGTCGCCCGTAAGCAGCGTGGCATTGGTAATGCCACCATATTTGGCCTTGGGCAGCACATTTACCTCATCGATAAGTTCGCCCTTTGCAAAGAAAGCGGACGGTCTCACCCGGTTGGTATCGGAGAACAAGCGAAACCATTGCGCGTACCGAATCGCAGCCTGTGTGCTGGGTCTCCTTTTCACGACATTCAGCATAGTTTGTGCTGCTGCTGCTGAGTATATGGGAAAATTATCTGGAAATTTTGTTGCTGCTGTTGTTAATATTAAAATCTATATTGCTTGCCGACACGCAAAGCAAAGTTCCTAAATTTCCAAAAAATTTAGAGAGTAAGAGTAAGAGCTAGAAACTATATATTATGATCGAAATGAAAGTTTGTGCTTGAACTGAAATTCTGGTATCCCAACTCTTTATTCCCCTAGCAATTATTGTAGTGTAGTGTGTAGTGTGTATTGAATACAATCTGTTCTGTGCCGCGCCCTACAGATCCCAGCAAACGCTCTTGTTGGGACACGGACATCCATCGATGCCATAGTTTCCAATAACATACTCTGTTTGTGTGGCAACGTGTTTGGGGCCACGGTGCTTATACACCTTGGGTTTATAGTATCCCTTATCCAGATAATAAATCGGATAATCTTTCAATAGCTGTAAATGATGCTTGATCAGCATTTCGCCCATTTCCGGTGATACTCGGAAGGCTTCCAGGCGATATTGCTTACGCTTGGCATGACGTATGGTTGGTTTTAGATTGAGTCGATCGTGCTTGACAAATTCTTCGAAATTCTTATCCAATTCCTCCTGCATCTGCATGCGTACAAGCTCGCAATTATCGCATTTACATTTGCCTCCATGGTAGCAATACAATTTGCGTTTATCATCGTCGAGCATCAAGAGCGGTACGCATGGTGGCGGTGGCCTTTTTACCGGTTCCGTCTGGGTGTACTGGTGGTTTTGTGCGGGCAGTGAGTACATATTGCAAAAGGCGACGGTATCGGCAACGGTAAAGGCGGTGGCAAAGGCTGCGGAAGCGGCGGCCTAAGCTAGGAGAATTTCAAGAGTTAGAGATTTGGAGAAACACACAGTAACAAAGAATTTAGTTTGGTGACTGATTAAACACAGATTGGGAAGGGGGCTGAGCTGCAAAAGTTTGAAAGCCCCCACCGAATCAGGCTTACCTTAGTGTCAGCTGTCAAGGGCAGGAGGGAAAGTAATCCCCCAAATCTGAGCAAACTGGAGTCGATTTCATCCATCCGCAATACGGTGGTGTGTTGTCAGGTCCTTCAATGCAGTACTTTTTCTTGTAGTAGGTTATCAGCTCGCGTTTACGTACTTCGGCGAAAAACTCGTTCATTTTCGGGGAATCCTCGGATACATGCTTATACATAGGTTTCTTAACTTCAATTTTACGTCTATTGCATTCCCTGTTGACCTCAGATGGGGTCTCTACGTGTTTCAAAGGTTTTCCTAACTTCCGAACGAGTTTGGTATCGTTTTTCTCTTTTGCAACACGATCCGGCGCCTTATACATTCCGTTTCCCTTCGAAACATTGTAATTTGTATTCAGCTGGAACGAATTTCTTAACGACATCCTCGTCCTTTTGGTAAGTTTTGAAATGTTTACTAAATAACTAATACGAAACAAATGAAATCTTCAAGCATAATTGAAAAGTCAAAACGTTACAAAAGCCAAGTCTCCGGGCAACGATGGGTTAATATGACTTACGATAAGCGAACGGAATGATTCAGATAGCATGCAATATGTGTGACAGTCGTGTCGGGGCTTTGCTACTGATTATTTCGCAGTGCAGAAATGACGCTTCACATCGAGACGGAGGTGCAATGGTTGACTGAGCTGATTCTGCCCAGGATTCTAAAGAATGGTAGTCTCGTGGCTAATTATGATGAGTCTCAGGCGCATACTTTCCGAGTAGATGCCATTGAAATCGAGGTAATCGGACCCGAGGAGGCGTTCATGCTGACCTTGTGCTATCGCGCCGCGGTGCAATTTTCCTACAATGATGAAAAACATCTGAGAAAGTTGGTTATCAAGGTAATAATATATATAGAGTCTAATACATATAGAGTCTGATTCATATGGAGTCTAATAAAAAAATCATTTGTTTAACTATTAGGCAAGTGCAAATGTATATATATAGTATATAAATTGTGAGTTCTAGTATGTGTAAAAATATATATTACACAATTCATTTACAATTAACATATTTCACAAGGTAAACAAATCGTTACGAAACTTCGTGCTCGGTCTAATCTTGTTATCTATGCATATAGTAAAAGTAAAGCTTCCATTATTAAAACACTTATAGTTAATCTTATCGAATTTCGTGACAGAAAACACCAAAAGTCACCCCCGACTTGTACAAGTCGCTGCAGTTAGATGTTCTGTTTGGCAATGAGGTTGGATTCTACACGGATATATTGCCCGTTCTGCAGAGATTGTGCGCCGGCAAATTCGCTGCACCCAAGTATTATTATAGTGAAATTCGGGAGAACTTTGCTTTGCTGATTTTGGGCGATTTCGGAGCGGATGGCTGGAGCATGTCGAAGCAGCGTTATGGACTTAGTCTGGAGCATGCGCGCATTGCAGGTGAGCAGGAGAAGAGTGAGAAGAGGCTTTAGATCATCCTATAAACAATTCCAGTTAAATATCTGGGAGAGTTCCATGGCTTTGGCTATGCGCTGAAGCACAGCCAGCGGCAACTCTTCGATCAGCTGACGAGCAAATTCATGGAAGGACGGTTTGGTAATCTAACATTAAACACGGAATGGAATATCAAACAAAAGACGACTCTACAGCGCGCTGGATTATCGGTGGCCAAGTATCAACCACAACTGGATAAGGAGCTGGTCAAAAAGTTTCAGCATCTGACATACAGCTATAAGGAGTACGGCAAGCAACGTGTTGAGCCGCGCGAACCTTTCGCTACCATCTGCCACGGTGATTATCTCAGGAATAATGTGGCCTATCGGTATAATACAGATAACAGCGGAACTCCCTTGGCGATCATGATGTTTGATTATCAAACAGTACGCCTGTCGTCGCCCATGATCGATCTATCCGTCTTCCTGGCCCTGTCGCTCTTCGAGGATGTGCGTTATCAGCATTTCGATAGTCTTTTCGATGAATATTGCAATGCGCTTACCGATAGTTATAAGCAGCATTCGAGCGAGCCCCTGCCACAGTACCTTAAGTATGTAGACGAGTGTCTAGAATATCTATTACTATCAATCTGGTAACCTCTCCGTCTCCCTCTCTCTCTGTCTCTGCAGCCGCGATGACTTGCTTAAGGAGTACATCCGATTTTTACCTTATGCTGTGGTTATAACCAGTTTCTTTCTAATGGAACTAGTAGAACCACCTACCATCACGTCTGAGGAAATGTTCAATCGGGAAGAATCAGAGGAGCAGATTCGCGAAGCATCCAGGATTAGAGGCGGTGATATTAAGGATCGTGAAGTTGCGCATCAGATAAAGGAAATGCTGGAATTAAGTGAACGATACAATGTTGCCATCGATGAGAATATTGATGTCAGCAATTGGATACATGAAGCCAAGTCATTCATTGAGTGAGGTGAAGGAATGATACACAAAACTGAAGAATCTTCGCAGCTTCATTTGTTATATGACATAATCCTATAGCTAATTTTATAGCTTGTACATTGCAAAGCAAAAATAATAAATAACACTCATAGCCTCAGAACATTTTGCATTTGCTTTCCCAGCGATAATCATTGATTAAATTTACTAGCTTTTATCAGTGCAAATCTCGAACGTGTCGGCTGCCGCTCGGTTATCATCAAACAATTAAAAAATTTGTATTTCCAACCGACAACAAACGACAACAATAATCAAATGTTTACATACAATCGTATATATGCATGTATTTGATAATAATACATTTACATTTACCCTACCCAAACAATATCTACACGAATTGCTGTTCGTATTCTGCGTTCGTTCGACTTCGACTATTAGTTGCACTGTTGTAGCGAGCTCGTACGGTTCTACAGGCAGAACGATAAATCTAACCAGCTGAAAATGGCACTAAACATCGATGACGAAATTCGTTGGTTGACTACGGAAATATTACCTTTGATATTGAAAAATGGGCGACTTATTGAGAATTACAGTGCATCGCAGTTGGATACATTCAAAGTGGGTGATATAAAAATCGCCGTGATCGGCACAGATGAAGCTTTTATGCTGACACAATGTTACAGAGCGCAAGTAAATTTCACATATGCTGGCGCGCAGTATCAGCATAAGCTCGTCGTCAAGGTCAGTACTCGAATTTTTCAAGTGGTTTACAGCGTTAAACTAGTTTCTCAATTCCGTAGAAAACACCTGAATTGCCAGAAGAGTATTACGCTGGCGCTCAATTCGATGATCTCTTCCACAATGAGATATGCTTCTACACTGAGATTCTTCCGTTGATCAAGAAATTAAGCGATGGCAATTTCGCTGCACCCCGGTATTATCACAGTGAGGTCGGGCCGAACTTTGCACTGCTCATCTTGGGTGATTTTGGAGTAGATGGTTGGAGTTTGGCTAAGGATCGATATGCTCTGTCTCTGGAGCATGCGCGCATTGCCGGTTAGTTTAGTACCGATAAATACGTTTGAAATACTTCTCATAATGAGGTCTTTTTTCAGTCAAGTACTTGGGCAAATTCCATGGCTTTGGCTACGCACTGAAGCACAACGAAAAGGAACGTTTTGAGAAGCTAACAAACGGATTCAGGGAATCTCGTTATGCCAATGATACAATGCCTAAAGAATTTGATTTGGTAGGCAAAACATCTGTGAAGAGAGCCGGTATAGCGGTCAACAAGTACTATCCGCAAGTGGATCAGGATTTCATCAAAAAGTTTCAAGAGTCGGCAGTTAATGGTATTGTTTATGGACGACAACGTTTGGCTCCTAGGGAGCCATTGTCGACACTCTGCCATGGCGATTTTCTACGCAATAATGTAGCCTATAAGTACGATACCGACAGCAGCGGAAAGCCCTTGGAGATGATGATGTTCGACTTTCAGACTATGCGTCTCTCCTCGCCCATGATGGATCTGTGCATTTTCCTTGCCAACTCCATTTTTGCAGATGTTCGTCACAAGAATTTCAATAGTATTTTCGATGATTATTGCAATGCTCTTTTCGAGAGCTATACAACACACTCCAATCAGCAACTTCCAGAGTTCTTAAGGTACTTAAAAGAAATGCCATAATAATTTTACGTATATTAATTTTCATTTTCTATTCGCTTACAGTCGAAACATTCTGCTGAAGGAATATATTCGTTTCTTGCCCTATTCGATAAGCATTTCAGCTTTCTTTTTACAGATGCTGGTTGAGCCTTCTACGATATCGATGGGTGCAATGCTCTCAGGCCAAGTGCCAGATGAGGATATTATAGAAATGGCGATGAATCAAGGTGGCGAAGTAGTCAATCGTGAAGTTGCTCATCAGGTATGGGAAATGTACGAGTTAAGTCGAGTGCACAATATTGATATATATGATGATATTGATACTAAAGATTGGGTAAATAGTGTGGCGGTCTTAGACCTGATAAACTGCAAGTCAGAATGAGCTTGAGTTTGTTGTCTTTCTCTTTTTTTGTAAGTCACACCATTCAAGTTTGTATGATAAGAAGAAAGGTTAATAAAATGTAATATACTGCAAAACAAACAAGTCTTTCAATAATTCGTATATATAATCAGCTGATTATATTTCAAAGCAGCATAATTTGTAGTACAACATTGGTTTTGTTGTGGTGCGCACAGCTGATTGTGAACAGAAGTTATCGAAAATTCGCCGGGAGTTGGGGCAACACTGCTTTTCATTAACTGGTAGCACTGTCACAAAAAATTTAGCTGACAACAAGTGTTTGTGTTGTTGGAGAAAATCATGTTGCAGCCATCCCGCCAGCAAGTGCTGCGCCTCTATAAGCATTTAATTAAATACGGAAATCATCTGACGCTTACGGATAAGAATTATTTCCTTGGCCGCGTGCGGCACGAGTTCCGCGAGAACCGCGAGCTAACGAATCCCTTGCAAATTGAGTTCAACTTTAAGGTGCGTACCGAGATTATATCATAATGCATTTTCGATTAATATTTTATTACACAGCGCGGTGAGACGTTACTTAAGAAAGGGCGTATACTCTAGTAATGCTTACGCTACGATCTTTGGCTGGTTCACTCTCCAGCAAGCTATGCCGGCTAGCGTCCAGTGCCCATTTGGATTACTCGCGATATCCCACGCTTAAGGAGTCGGACATCGAGGAGGATTTGATGCGCGGCAGCGGACCGGGTGGGCAAGCGGTAAACAAAACAAACAACTGCGTCTTCCTGCGTCATTTACCCACCGGCATCACCGTCAAGTGTCATTTACATCGTTTGGCCTCAAAAAATCGTATTGAGGCACGTAAAATCCTATTGGATAAATTGGATGTTCACCTGAACGGAGAGCATTCGATTGCAGCACAGCTAAAAGCACTCGAACAAAAGAAATCTACAGAGCGCAAAAGACGACAGGGAAAATTGCAAGAGATGAAGAAGAACTGGCAGAACCGAGAACGTGCCGAGTCCGAGATTGAAAGGGATAAATGAAAATACATGAATATAATAAAAATAAACTTTGTTTATTGAAGAGTGGCAGCTACCAGCTTGAGAAATCGCCAAAATCACGTGCCATTTTCTTTTTTTTGGCCAATGACTGAGATTGTATCTCTGGCTTCTTAGGTCCGCTAGGTTTCAGGTACTTTCCCACGCCTTCTCGATATACTTTCAGAGGTTCATTTACACGTTTCTGCTGTTCTTGCTTCAAGGCAGCCTCCTGCTTGCTGGCAGCTTCGTCCGCACGTTCTTTGACCAACTGCTCTACTGCATCCTCGAATGGATTTACATAGACCTGAGAACTCTCAATTATAATATCCTCAATGGGTCTATCTTTGTTATCCACTTCAATATTTTCCATCTTTTGCAATGTCTCCAGGCCTCCAACTAGTTTGCCGAAGATCGTGTGCTTCCCATCGAGCTGCTTGCACGATCTGTATGTGATGAAGAACTGTGAGCCATTTGTATTTGGTCCTGAGTTGGCCATTGAAAGTACACCGCGTCCAGTATGTGTTAGATTTGGCTTGAACTCATCTTCAAACGGCTTACTCCAAATCGATTTTCCACCAGCTCCGGTGCCAGTTGGGTCACCTCCTTGAATTATAAAATTCCTTATGGATCGATGAAATAAGACATTATTGTAATATCCATCGGAGCAATGTTTGATAAAATTATCACAGGCGCGTGGAATCTGTTCACAGAAAAGTTCCAAGTTAAGTGGACCAAAGTTTGTGTTCAACCGTACGTAGCCGTTCTTCTTGACCCGTTCATACTTGACAAGATCATCGTCTATAATGGCTGCCTCAATCTGAGATACGGGAACCATGGCAGTAGATGTAAAGCTGGCGGCTACAGCGCCCGTCGAGTAGTGGGCGGCATTGAATTTGTCAGCTGTGCGTTTAGAGCTCGAAGGTGCCTCCTCTGCTGGCTGATAGTCTTTTTGTAGCTGTACCAGTGTCTCTTTCGTTTCCAGATTCATGGTCTTAATACGGCCTGTGGGATCTTTCCGCTCCAGTTGCTCTTCCTCTGACAAGACTCGAAGGTTTTTGCGTATATGATAAAATCTAGATATATCAAACTTTTCCAAATGCTGTGGGTCCTGGATCGTGATTATATCTTTGCGCAGAAATGGAGTGTCGTCAATCAAGTCCTTCCAGTTCTTGGTTTTGACGTTCAACTGATCGATTGCCTCCCAACAGTAAACGTTGCCTGTGGTGCCTACAGCTACAATGTGTGAGTTCTTACTGAAGGGCTTGAACAAAGCTGGGCAATGGTACTCGTCGTTTGCGTTCTTATGGAAATTGAGCTTAACCAGGGACTTTGAATCCATTTTTTGACCCGTTATGGGATTCACTTTGAAGGCTTTCAAGAAAGTCAATATTGCCTCGTATTCGAAAACATTACCGTTAAGATCACAGTATGGAATCTCAAATGGGGCCATGGTAATGCAACAATTGCCAAATGGCAAACGTTTAAATTTAATGTGCTCATTCTCTAAGGATTCAACTTTTTTTCCACCGTAAAACTCGCTCCACTCGGTGTATGTTAAATACCTGCAATATAATAGTACTTTTAAGTTTAGGACATGTTTAGACTGCCAGTCACTTACATTTTATCCTTTTGATGCTGTCTTTTACCCATTTTTGCGGTTTATTTATTATAACTCCGCACACAATAAGCCAAAATATAAACGAATAATGTTCACAATGTTCGATGTCGTAGCGTGGCGGTCTGTCGATAGACATCATCCGGCATTTATTTATTTAAATCGATAATTTGTTGCATACATTCCTTATTAATTCGGTGTGGCTACACTGATCACACCCCAAACCGAAGCCGCGTCAAGTTTGTTATTGTTAATTTTAGATAGAACCAAACCATGCCTGATCCAGACAAGAAAACTCTAGCAGAAGCAGATATAGAAGAAGCCTACAATAGACATTTGACAATTGCGTCAACTGTGAAAGAGCAATATGACAAAGCGTTAATGGAAATATGTGCAGATATGAGGTAGGTCGCAATTCGCATATGTTCGCTGCACACAGTTTAATGTTTTCTTTATAACCATTTCAGTTCGGAGTGCTTGGAGCCTTTTGCATCAATATTATTGCAGCACGAAAATACAGTTCTTAATACGGATACTGTGATTGAACGAACACGCCTGAAAATTGTTCAGGTCCTTTCTAAAATAAATGAACATTTTTTTGTTGCCAATAATTTGGGCAAAAAGCTGATTACGCTGGAGGTACTTAAGGAAAAGTTTGAGCCATACAAAGGCCACAAGTGGTATGTGTCAGATTACCTATTAAGGATACATTTTTAACAATTTATATTACAGGAACGTAAACAAGCTGACTCCAGAGGAACGCACAAGGCCGGTGCGCGTGCGTCTTATGGATTCTAGTATACGCGTCATTGAAAAACAAATGAAATCACAGGAACAGGATTTAGAGGTGTGTTCATTTATAATATAAATCAAACAGACCCTTCAACTTTTGTATTTCTAGATTGCCATGACGAAGAGCAAAGAGAATCGTGCACGTCTGCAGAATATTCAAAATGAACGGGTTAAACTCAGCGCAATGATGCAACAGCAGTTGGCTGACTACAGAGAAATGACTCCAAAACTCGTAGAAATAAACAAAAAGCTAATGGAAAAAATATCCGATTAAATTTCTAAGATATAATGTACTTTAAATGTGGAATTAAATGTAATTAATTAATAAATTTTAAATACAAATAAATATCAAGCATTTAAAATTATCGAATAATCGATGAAAATATTCCTTTACAGAATTAAAGAGCGTAACAGCAAAAACCTTTAAATATGTAAACGTTTTTGGTAACAGTAGGATAACAGAGTGTGCCTGCCAGATCCGATGTTAATGATTAATTTGAACGATCCGCGCATCGCCATTAATTTGGTTCGATGCTCAGTCAAAAACTTGCAGTTCCTTTGAGAAGATTATCTTGTAGACTTTTCAGGATAGAAACTTTCATTTAATGGTGCTTTTATTTGAATCATTTATTTTTTTGTGCATCTCAAGTTTTTCGGCTGCGAGTGGTGGAATTTCTTTATATTTTACAAGATTGCACCTTTCACGGCCGGAATAATTGGGATCAGAGAAACTGCAATGTCAAAATATAAATTAATAAGTGAATTAAATAAATTATTGAAGCCATAATTTGCAGGCCGTGCATAGTGTATTATGTATAATGTTTCTCGCAATCATATTGCACTTTTCCCGGCCTGTACATTTTAGCAACATTCTTCGCGTGTATTTTTTTTTTTTTTTGAAACAACGAATCTGCAATTGCCTAAAATATTTTTAGGTCGGTACATGTGACAATATGTTGTAGCTAATCATTTAAATTATATTGCACATCTCCCGGCCTGAAAATAAACAGTGCCGCCCCACAGAAATGCAACCGAGAGACATTTTCTCGCACAATAACAAAATTTGAATAGCCGAACACATCGTATGCTAACATTTTAGGCCATGAGTCGTGTAAATATGTTGTTTTATTGCATATTGCACATCTCCCGGCCTATAATTGTCAATGCATAATTCAACAAAGTTTTACTAATTCATTTTTTGTATGTACGAAAATTGAAAGTTCCGTTAGGACGATCGTCAAATTTCAGGCCCAATAGAAGCAATGAGTGCAAACGGGACAACCATACAACGTACGCAAGCGTCTGTTTTCTGGGAATTCTCGGACGTTAGTTTTGTGTGCCGTCGAACTTTTTCTCTGTCTGCTTTCGATCCTCTTTCGTTTACAGTGATGTTTTTTTATGTAAGCATGTATGCTTTTTCGTTTTGTTTTTGCAGTGCATGTGTGTCATGTAAATTTTCTACAGAAGAAAACCGGTGTATTTTGTGTAAAGCGAGAAAGGAGTAAACTAATATATTATTATAGTGTGTACAATTTGCTTATATTAAATACATGTATTTAGTCGCCAGATTTGCTCTAGTTTTTCCTCTTTTTTTTATGTAAACGAAATTCAAATACGAATTTGCTGCCGGCTCTAATGTGCGCCACCTATGGTCAGTTTAGCTAACTTTGACGCCTTAGCAAAGACAACAACCTCATGTTGACGAACCATAGATATTTTATGAAGCTGTACATTAACAGAGCTTGTGCAGTGCGCTTTGCACTTTGCGAAAAAAAAACCTAAAAGAGACAAAATTCGTGATCGAAAAGCAAATTTATTATTTTATATTTTATTTTGTTGCAAAGCGTAAACTTTGTAGTTTTCAAAATCTTATAATTCTAATAGTATCAGGTGTTTTATCGCTTTCTTAGTGTTCGCTAAATTGAAATAAACAAATTTAATTAGTGCGCTTCGCTTCTTGCATTTATTTGCACGTCATTTACCGTTGTTATTATCAGGCGCCCGTTTGCCGCCCACCGTCCGCATGGCCTGTCCAGCTGGCCGCCTAATGATAGGCGCAAGTAAGCTTTAGGCCGCCAGAAGGCGGATGCGGCAGCTTCAGTGGCCATTGGTTTGGAAAGCTAACAAGAGGTGTGCGTACGCGCGTGTGTGTGTGTGTGCGGCGTAGTGTGGTGCCGCCTGCCGGGCAATAATAAACGAGAAAGCGAACGAGACCGAACTGCAGCATTGGGCCGAATGCATTTGGTCTGGTCGAGCACGCGCAGTCAACAAGTGTGAAATTGAGTGCATATAACATGGCTTAATCGCTCTGGCTGCGGCCCAACGCGAATTGACCACAATGAAAAGAACCGTTCCGTTGTGGCTGCTTACAAAGCGGAAGTTAATATGGCTCCATCTCGTACAGTGAACTCGGTTTCGGGAATCGCTTTGGATGCATTGTTAGATTGGGCCAACTTGTCGCTGAGAACTTTCTGTCTACGGCTACAGCTGTTCAACTGGCGACAATAATTAAATGTTTGCTTTAAGACAACAACAAAAACAACGCGACGTTGACGGCGACAGCCATCAACAACAACAATAACAATGGCAAGATTATGTAATTGCTTGTAAAAACTGCGCTCCCACAATTTCTCATCTTTGTCACTGGCAACCGGCTGATTTTTATCTCATTCTTATGAGAGTGCGAGTGTAAGATTGGGAGAGCAATCCTTTAAGCATGGCGTCAGCTGCGTTTTGCACTCTCTTGCTTAACAGAGCTTCAAAAGAGCGCGTACTTACTGCTCGCTTAACAGAATTTTGCATATGTACATGAATTGGGGAGTGGGAGAGCAATCCTTCATTAATTCGCTCTTGCTTAACAGAACTTCGTTGCCTGCTGTTAGACATGAACATACATGCAATTTGCAAAGTGTTTGAGTGCCCCGCGTCGTGCCAAGCTGGCCGGGCACAGTGGCCGACTTGGCGTAACGAAGCGCACAAAAACAGAGATACACAGACGTCACGCGCAGTCGCAAGCGCCTCGCTCAAACGGATGCTCGGGCTGGCAGCGAGTTTTCAGTTACCTTGCGACCAGCGCGCGGTTTGGACGTGTTTTCGTCGTGTTCTCCCCAAGTAAGGCCAAAACGTCACCCGCTCTCTCTCTCGCTGCCTGTCTGTGTGCGTGTGTGTGTTTGTGTTTACGTACATACGCGTCTTTTGTTTTTATTTGCCGTTGATTTGTTGAGTTTTTTTCGACGTTTACCACTTGAACCGACGCCACCGCGACCGCTACCGCCGTCGTTGTCTCTGTCGCCGTCATCGTCATCGTCGTCGTCGTCGCCAAAAGCCGCTGGCCACCAGCCGCGGCTACTTGGACGGGCATTCTCTTTAGCACTCCGGCTTTGTTTCATAACATTTCGGTGCATGTGTGTTTGGAGCGTATGTGTGTGTGTGCGTGCGAGTGTGTATGAGTTATGAGTGTGCGTAAAACTGAATAGAATACAAATGAAATATAAAATGCGCGTCGTATACGTTAAGCATGTGCCGTTGTTTTTGCTTTACCTCTCCCCACGCCGTGCGTCGCGCGCTCTCTCTCTCTCCTTCTCTCTCCCACCCGTTCTTTGTCTATCTCCCGTGCAATTTAATATATTAATAATGCCGTTTGCTCTTCCGTTTCAACTAATTAGATACAAATTAAAGTTCGACGGCGAATATGTTTGCGGCGCAACGAATGTGGCACGCCGTCGCTCTGGCCGTAATCGTCGTCCTCCAATGTGGATTAGCGCAGGCAAAAGGTAAGTTTGCAATAGAAATATGTGAAACTTGTATGCCAAATTTGCAGCACATAAAAAAGGCATTTTTGACGAGGCAAATTTGTAGTTTGCCAATATTTTAGTGCTCGGTAATGCAAAAAGCTTTTGCGCACTCGTTCGCACACAGCTGCAATCAAGCTTCGACTCACTCACACACACACGCAAACACACACACACGCGCAGACAGTCGCACAGGCGCAGATAGTGATGTCATTTTGCGAGCAATGAAATACGAAAATGGTTTTTTCGCCGCAAAACTGACCTCGTTTTCGCTTGAAGTGCGCGTTCGCTCGCTTCGATTGCTGCGCGGGGGCGCTTTTAACGGTACGCTAGGGCCGCTTTAACGAAAGACTCTCGCAGAGAACTTGGCTAATAAAGTTGTGGCTGCCATGATTCACTCACACACTGTCTGCCGCCTGTCCAAGTCGAAGCTGCCTTATAAGCTGACACTCTGCAACAGCTTCGGTCTGGTCTGGTCCCACCCACCTACCAGTCGCTCATCAACTCATGCATATTCAGAAAACAAAGCCTTACACATTACTCATTAACTTGAGCAGTGCCGAGAGCGAGTTGCAGGCGGCAAACAAACGCGGCAAAAACAAAAAGCCAAGATACGAAGAAGGAAAGATAGAGAGACGGAGACAGAGAGAGAGAGAGAGGGAGAGATTAAAAAAACACCTACACAACACAGGAAGGGCAACATGACACGCTGAAACAACACGAACAACAGAGAAAAACACCGACAGCAAAACAAAAGCTTAGCAACTGAAATACCCTTGTCACGATATGTGATTCTTAAGCTGTGACTATAGTAAGAATCTAAAAATAGCAACGAAATTTGCATAAACTCTGAAAATGGAAAAACTTGTCAGCAAATGCATAAAAATGAAAATTCATTAGGCTTTCAGTTGTAGAAATAGCCATAATTATGCATCAATTTAAACGTTTTTCAACACTAACACAATTAAATCAATTAGTCTGACAATAGAATTAATTTTGCATACACTTGTTATCGAAATAATAAGTGCAGATTATCGATATTTTAAAAATTCGCAAATTTCCCAGTTTTATAAAAATCCCAACAAATTTAAACTTTCCATTTAAAGTCGCTACACTTGATGACAAAACTATAATAACCATATAAGTGTAGGGCATAAAAAGCAGCAGCGACCATGGCTGGCAAGATAATATCGAGGTAGCAAAAAAAAGCACAAAATGAGAAATTTATGCCCACATACGATACGAGGAGGCAACGGCAAAGGCGAAGGCGATACATCATCAACATCATCGTTGTAGTGTGCTTGCTGGTACTGCTTATTAAAAGGCAATCATGCGCTCGAGCCAGGCTCGCGAGTACTTACTTTATACCCATTGTACCAACAGTGTGTACAGTGGGCATACGCGCAAAAGAAAACAAAAAAAACAGCGGGCGAAACAGAACACGCGGCCAATAAGCGCATGACATTGGCCTTTGTCGAGTGGACAGACAGAGAGAGAGAGACCATTTAAGACGAGCTACCAAAAGCCAGGCAGCAGGCAGTTTTATTTATAAACGTAAAGAAGGCAATACACACTCAAGTGCAAAATTGCGCAAAAATGAAGCGATAAAAACTGGCGACACTCGACGTGTAGGCGAACAGGTCCCAATTGAGTTGGCAAAAATAAAATTGCAGCGCCAACAGAAAGAGAGAGAAGGAGATATAGTATAGATATGGTATATATAAGGTATAAGGTATAAGCTATAAAGGTATAGCACTTTTAGGCGAGCAGAGGGACGAGTGAGAGCGTGCAAGAAGGCGCTGCAGACGCTCGCGAGCGTTGAGCGACAGTCTCGAGCAGCTCAAGAGCTGTGGCAGGGAGACAGCAAGACACGGACAGATAGCCAGACGGAGGCAGACAGCAGCAGCAAACGCTGAAAGCCAAATTACGGGGCTGCTGAAGCTGCTCGTGGGGCGTGTCTGGCAACAAGATTCAAAGCGAAACCAAGGGAAAAGTAAAAGTTTCACTCGACTAAGCCAAATCGCCCATTTGTCGGGTATTGTTTCAGGCAACTAATGACGGTATAATTTAGCCAAAATCCATGACAACTTTCGGCTGAAATTTAACTCGAGTTAGTCGGAATTCTTTGTTGATTCTCAAAGCAGCACAAAAGCGCCTGCGATGATCTCATTGCGCTGCAGCAGCTGCTAATAGACATACTCGTATATATAGTATATATATACAGGTTGGCATAAAATAAAATAAACTTCACAGCTGAGCGCACAGCGACAGCACACGCCCGCTGCCCCTGCCTAACTCCCTCCCTACCCTTCAGTCTGTTATAGCCTGCCAAGGCAAAAGGAAACTGACAAATCATCGAACTGTGATTAACTCGTTTAATTGTTGCGACTACACGCGACGACGACCTTGTGGGCGCATCTGCCCACGGTCAGATCTCGCATAAGCTGTTTGGGTGTGTGTGAGTGTGTGTGTGTGTGTGCGTGTGTGCATGGGCAGACAACGTTTAATTTATGGCCAGAACGAATCAACAGCAAACGAATGACTTAGACAACGAACTTGCCATGGCATAATATATCGATGCGCGTCGCTGGCTGTAAATCTTGCGGCCAAACAGCGCGTCCATTTAAATAACATGCAACAGCAACAACAACAATAAGAAGAACAACGCAGCAGTCGCATTAAGACAAAACATTGACAATCGCATTGTCTGACTCGCTTGTGAGTGTGTGTGTGTGAGGGGGAGCAGGCACAACATAAACAAAGCGCAACAGCAACAACAACAACAATAATGATCAGCGCACTTTGACAAGCGACAGTTGCCACAGTTTGCAGGCGCAGTCACAGTCGCAGCCGCCTAAAAGGACAACGAAACGAAATGCTCGTAATAATAAAGAAATTGCGCGCCAAACGTTGTCTGGCCTCGTCCACATTATGCCAACGGGCTGGCCAACTCCAACAGCAAGTCGCCACTCCAAGCCGCGTCCAGACCGGGCCCGGTCCAGGCCAAGCTTGCGGGCCAGGCCTGTTACACAGAGTGAGACAGAGAGAGAGGGAGATAGATTGCCGCAGTCCAGAGCTGAGCAGCGCAGCGTAGAGCGTACAGGATGATGATGAAGCTCTGATGCCACACAAGGCAAATAAACCGCTCGCTTGACTTGGACTACGCTGCTGCTGCTGCGAGTCCAACTCGGACTGCGCTTTACATTTTTGCCTTATGTGTGTGAAAAATGCCAATTTTAGAGCAAGTCCAGCTCATGTGCGGTGCCTGAGTGTGTGTGTGTGTGTGTGTGTGTGTATGTGAAAAATTGCCCGTCTAGACAAGCGCAGCAGCCGGAACAACAACAACAACAACTTCGGTGGCAGCAGCAGCAACGGCAACAACAATCAAAGCCTTTTGCTAAGCTAATAAAATCGAGCTGCGATTGGCGTAGACTTGTGTCTGTTCGGCCTGGCCTGGCCGCATGCTGCTGTTGCCCAGTCTCCCCTCTGAACTCTTAACCCATTGTTGCCATTAATTGTAGACTTGCCACATACGGAATTGTAAAATTGAAACTGGCGGAAAATATGTGCGAATTAAGCAGTTGCGGGTGAAGTGTTGTGAAACGCATCGCAAATATTGTTTTGCATATCGTTTCAATTTATCGCACGATCTAACATTTTAATATCGATATGTATGCAGCAGAAATGTTGCATAGCGTATAAAAAATACCGTTTTAATACACCGAAAAAGTATCACACATTTTAATATCGATATGTGCTTAATTTTTTCGTGTACCATCTTTGATTCATCGCTTCAAAAATAAAAACAAATGACGGAACAGGGCGCGCAATAATTTAATAAAATATTGGAAATAAAGCTATTGTCACATGCATAATTAAGAACGCAATGAGCTTGCCCTTGAGGAAAAACAAATGTGAATATAACTTGTCAGCTTTTCGTATATTTTTGTGCTTTTTTGAATTATCAAGCTTAATTTGCAGTAATTTCAACATGATCCAAACCAAAACTGTTTGTCAACCAATTTTCGCGCTTATTCGCATGTCAAAGGGTTAAGGTCGCCGCTGGCTATGGAAGAACAATGCATCCTACGTACTGATCTCCACTCAACTCTTCCTCCCTGCAATGCAATTCGTTGCCCAGTTTAAGTACCCGCTGTGAGTTAGCCAGAAAAAACTGTGCAGACTCCTGTACTGACTACGTCTGCTGACTCGGACTCGGCTCTCCTTGGCTCCGGTTCTGCAGTCTGCGCGGCATTTGGCAGATTAAAAGGCAGCGATAAGAAAACGAGCAAATCGAAAGGCGTCGGCTCGCTTTAAGGGCCTCGCCTCGCCTCGTACCAATGCCTGCCCCTGATCATCTTCACCAGCCAGCTCACAGGCATTCCCCCCTCTCTGTCTCTCTCTCGTCTCCGGCATTTGTCATCATCGAGTGGAGTGGAGAGCATCTTTGTAGACGGCACATTTTATTGAATTACAATCGGATCGGATGTGTATCTACTAGTGGAGTCGAGGCTAGTCGGGTTGCGTCCATTGTGTTGGACAAGGACAACTCACTTGCGCTCACTTGGCTTTAATTAGCAACCCCCGCTCACTGCCTGCCCCTCTCTGCTAAACTGTGAAAAGCAAAATATAATAATAATCAAAATCTTTGTTTTTTATATGTTATGTACATATAAAGCATGCGGCCTGCGTTGTTAACAATTCGGCTTGCAATATACCGTTAGGCTGACCATTTTGGCAACGCCAACACACGTACACACACACACACATACAGGGAGAAAATCTGACATACTGCTTGGCAGGCGGAGCGACGCGGCCGAAATGAAAAGCCTAAAAGGCTTTATGCTTGCTCTCACTCACACTCTGCCCCACTCTCTCTCTATCTGCCTCTGCTCTGCTCATTCCTCCCTCTTCTCCACTCTTCTACTATCCTTATTCCTCTCCCCCCGCCAACTCTTTTTCAGCTGGCACACAATCAATTCGCGCTCCCAAGGCATTTCGATTGGTAGCACCAAAGGAACGAGAAGTAGGAGCAGGCAGACGGAGTAGGAGCGGGGCCTGCAGCGTGTGTGTCGCGAATTGCGTAGCATGGACGAAACTCTACGCTACTCTAACTGTATTCCGCCACACTCGAGCACTTAACGGGTTTGCCACTCCTCCGGAGACTTGCGAGTCGCGAGCAAAAAAAGCAAAAGCAAAAGCCATGCGTATTACACAAGACTAATTGTATTAGGCTACAGCAGCAGCAGCAACAACAGTTGCAACTGCAACATGGCCAAGACTGATACATAACACACACAAACTGCAGCGGCAGCATCAGTTTACTCGTGCTGCAAGCTCTTTAATCTATCAGAGGCAACCGGCCGCGCTTGTAGGAATTCAAAATGATATAACAGCATATTCAAATTCGGCATGGGAATTCGCAAAGGCCTGGGACGTACATCGCCCTCTCCTTACCCCTGAGAGCGGGCAGGCAGGCGGGATGGAGTGCAGCTCGCTTTCATTGTTGCACTAATCGGATTGGAATTCAGATTCTCTTGAAGAAAGCAAATTCGTTGAGGTATTTCGTTGAGTTTCGCACTAGATTCGTTGCGCTTTTTATGGAGCAATATATAAAATTTGTATAGCATCTAAATTTGAATTTTTTTTGGTAGAAATATTTTACTTAAAGCATTTACGAAAGGTAATTTAAGTATCGCTTATAAAACGAATTTCTGTTAAGTTTTCATGGCATTAATATTTGCTATATATTTTTTTTTATATGCATATCTTTAAAGCCAATTTTATATTATTTTATTATAGTATTTTTATTGGCTTAAGCTTTTCTTTAAAAAATTTCCTTGCACTCATTTAAACTACTCTTTTTTTATTGAATTCCATTATAGTTATATATAGTTACTTTTTATGGCATCTTAACTTAGCTCAAAGCATTTTCTTGGGTTTTCTTTTGAATTCAGAATTTCTCAGTTAAATCAAAGTTGATGTCAGCATTTCTACGAATCGTTTTGCTGGCAGCTCAATAAATTCTAATAAATGTCGTAATTTAAAAGCCCCTCTTTCGCCTCTCTTTCTCCTCTCTCACTCACTCTCCTCTCTATCTTTCTTGTCTTCTATCCGTTGCTCTTTCAAGTACTTTGCAGCACCTTTAAGCCCATTTGTATTCTGTGCCATCTATCGCGCTATGCTGCCTGCAAATTTGCGCAGAATTGTCGCAGTCTGCGGCCCAAGGGCACGACGAGAATATTTATGGGGTCTTGGGGTCTGTCTGCCATAAAACTTGGACACTTTTTGCGTGTGCGAATGCCAAAGCGACAGGTGTAACAGTTCGGTGTATGTACTGGAATCTGGAGCAAATATTATGTAAATTTCATGTACAAAAAGAGGCACAGAGAGAAGAAGTGAAGAACGAGAGAGAGAGAGAGAGAGAGAGAGAGAGCGCGAAACCTGAAGCTAATCCTGTGCGGCGCTGCCTACGCGCTCCTATTGGAAAGCAGCCAAGAAAGTCACGTTGCAAGATGTTAACCGTTAGGCAGTGTCCAGCCGCGGTGGTGTCGAAGTGGCCAAGTGGCTCGTTGGGTTTTTAATTACCAAATGCGGCTGCAGTGCGTAGCTTTAGAACGCTGCCGACGTCAGGCAAATAACGGCGCTGCAGCGGTGCCAGAACAGGATCAGCGCCCCATGGAAATTAATAAGGCAGAACAGCGGATGGTCGAGAGCAGGAAAGCAGCTAAAGGCTGAGGGAGCGGGCGAGCAAGAGGAACTAACTTAGTGCGTAAGTCTTGGACGCCCGCGGCGGCAGCGCTGGCTGAAAAAATATTGCTCTTCCACAATTGCATAATTTATGCGAAATTTATTTAATCTATTAAACGCACTGACCCGCAACGGGAGACGTGCGCAGATGCGAGAATAAACAGAGACAGACAGAGGGAGAGTGAGAGAGAGAGAGGCGTGAGTAAGGAAGGGAGCGAGCTGGAAACGTCTTTGCATTTGTGCCGTGTGGCGCATGATAAATTGCACGTCTAACTGCATGTGGCAAATTAATCATATTTATTTGTTGTCGGCTTGATCTGCTTTTGTTGTTGTTCCTGTTGCTGCGGGCATTGATGAAGCGCAACATGCCATATAAGGATTGCAGATTGATGAGGCAGCGGCAAACAAAAGACTTAGGCAACAAACTTGCCAATCGAAAAAACGAATTCAAAGCAAACGCAAACCGAATAGCTTAGCAAACAATAAAAACAGCGAGAAGTATAGCCAAAATATATTATACAATTCATTAGAATTCATTTCGGGCCAAAAGTCACTGAACCTGGCTTTGATATGCAGAGCAGCATGTGTTGTTAGCTGTGCTACCAATTGTGGCACAGGCAGAGCCGAAAGTTTTGTATTCGCATATGTCAATGACACTTGACTGCAGCATACCCTGTAAGCCGAGACAAACAATCTGAACAAACGTATCGATGTGGCACTTGAAAAGAACTTGAAGTGCAGCAGCAGAAGAGTGAGAGAGAATGAGGGAGAGAGGTAAAGGGGTAGAGAAACTAAGCCAAACGAAAAATCCAAATGCCAATTCGAGTGTCTCTCGAGTGATGCCAAGCAGGGGAGTCTCCATTCTGCCCGGTAGACATAGCTATAGCTATATGTCTGCCCTGCGGATGCGACTATAAAAAAATGTGCTCATTATTGTTGTAAGCACATTTAATGACAATAATAACAGACAAGCAGAGAGGCAAGCAGTAGAAAGACAGATGGGGGGGAAAGTACTCTAGGAACAGACACATAAACACTTAATGTCATATGGTTTTTTATGGCTTTTTTTGTGTTGTCTATTATTTCTTTTTCGGTTTGTCGGCCTGTGGCCTCTTTAATTAAAGACAAACATCAACTAAAAAAAAGAAAAATGCTCGAGGCAAAAAAATGAAGACTAGCTCCATTTGCTTTTCAGCACATCATCACCTTATAATTATCCACGATACACGTACACCCGTTGGTGTTGACGATCTGCCTGCCTGTAGATCTTATCGCCAGGCCTCGAATGTGGCTCAGTAAGTTCGTTAGTCAGTCCAGTTAACCAGTCTAAGTTGTGCTTGTAGTTCAGCACGATAAATATCGGTGACAAAAATGCGTTTTTAATTAATTTATTGAATTGCTGTGCGCATACTTTATGGCACAACTGTAAAATGCGCCAACAAATGAGAGCAGACGCATAAAAATCAATGAAATATTATTGCCAACTCAAGTTTCTGATCGGTAGCCGATTGCCAAGTTCGTGTCCTGAGTCGTTTGTAGTGCCAACTAGAGCTGGACGCGTGCCAGATCTAAACGTAATTATACTAAATCCATAAATACTTGCAACTTATGATGGAACATAAAATTTCACCAAGCTGATGAGATGCGCTCGCATTTATAGAACAAACATATTTCTGAGAGGAAATTGCATATACTATAAATTGGAAAATCAAGAAATTCGTGTACTACATCAGTTTTTATTGATATCAATCGTTTCCTTATTGTATCTAGAACTTTAGGTGTTTGAGCTGTTTTTTTTTAAGTGTTAGATTGTGTGTTTATTCATGCTTTTATTATTTGATCCGGCTTAGTTCGTCTTGTGCAAGCTTTAGAGCTTTTAAGATCATTGCAAGTTGTGTTAATTCTTATTAGTTCTGGCTAGTTCAAGCATAGCTCGTGCCAGATCACTCTAATCTCGTGCTTAGCCGTTTTTCTAGCCCTGCAAAAGATTTTGAAACCTCGAATACGGTAGCTTCGTGTCTCGACACGCACCCAACTCTATTCTGTGTCTGCCCCCCTTGGGCTGCTTATCTAACATGCATGCGTTTGATGGCCAAATTACATGGCCCCGTCCAGGCGAAAGGGTAATCGCAACTGCAAAAAAAAAGAGTAGCTCCCGCCGGTAATTGAAAAGAAATGCCCAAGATGCATATCCAAACGGAATGCCAGACCAAATTAAACAACAACATCAACTGCAAGAAGGGGGATAGCCTGGTCTGGTCTGGTCTCGTCTGTGTTAACAACAAAGGTGGCCACATGGCCGGCGGTCAAATCAAGCGAACTGCTGCAATTTGCTTTAGCCAAACCGATCCCCCGAGCCCAATCTCAATCCGAATCCAGGAAGCAAATAATTTTACCATCCAAATGGTTTCGCTTTTCTTTGCTGCGCATGCCTGAAAGAGGGAATACACTGTTCGGAGATGCCGCGGAGCAGCGGAGCGGCTGGTGGTGGTGTGACAAGGAATTGGATGAGTTGGGATTACTTTGTCTGCGTTTGATTTGCATTGTGTGTTTGGAATTGAGTTCCAATTGGGTTTTGCGCTGGGTTTAGCGCTCAATGCGCCCTGCGGTTTCTGCTAGCGAAAGACATTTACACTGTGCTACAGGGGCAGCAGAGCAGCAACTGTGGAAAACATTGAACTGCATAACTTTGGAGCTATCTGACTGATTGGTTTGTTAGGTTTGGTTTGGAGGAGAGGTGCGTATATTATGCATCTATGTGACTTGCTTTATAATTGCAAATTATATACAAATTGTGTAATAATTTATTAACTATAAATATTGTAAGTAAGCTGCAGCATGCAGGAAACTTGCCAAATTTGCTGGTTTTTAATAGCTGAGATCAGCTTAATCTATTCGGCCAATGATGGAATAAAGCTATAAATACGCAAAATAAATATTAGATGCTGCGATCAATCAATCAAGGAGCAAGGCCTAAGCCTTGTGCTTGTTTCTTGGAAGGAATAGTATCCATTGCCTGGCAACTTTGTGTGGCATTTGCAGGCCATAGTGAAGCACAGAATATGGCTTGCTATAAATAAAAAAAACATTCTCTGTGTGTGTTGCCTCATCTTGTTGTCGAGTGTGATTAACTTTAAACGCAATTTCCGTAGAATTTCAATTAAAATGTCGCCCAGTCGGCAATTAAAAGCGCAGCGCACCAAAAGAAATGCTGTTAACAATGCCGACTTGGCTTGGCATGTCCAAAACGGTTATTAACGTGGCCAAAGCGGCTTGACCACGGCCTGGCCAAAACAGATAAAGCAGCCAGGCGTGCATGTGGATATGCTGGATGGAGGCAGGCGGAACGAGGCGAGAGACGGCAGGCGGCAGGCTAAACAAACGCGAGACAAATGCTGTTTCAACAAGTTTGTTGTACACGACGCCGCAGTCGTCGCCGCGATGGCCATCCGGCTGACCCGGGCCATAAACTACGCACTATCAAGATGCGTGCAATGGAATGTCTACCCAGAGACCCAGTTGGACAATTATAAATCATGATGCTCTGCTCGCACTCAGCGCCAAAGAGAGTCGGCTCTGTTAGGTTGCGCCGTGCCTGCTGCTCCTGCTGCTGCTTCTCCTCCTCCTGCTCACGCAAGCCTCTGCTAGCCAAATAATAATGTCAATGGCAGGTGTGGGGCCAGGCTACAGTCTGCTTGCCTGCCTGTGCCCACAGGCTGCAGTCTGTCGTCGCCCTCATCCTCTCCTCCACTCTCCTGCCCTGCCCTGTCCAGCTCTGCTGCCTTCTCTTTTGGGTATTTGTTGCAGCTGCAGCGCCGCCCACAGTCCGTTTTGGGCATCGCAACGCGTCGTGCCGCTAATTCAACGCAAATCGCAAATGACCAAAATAAAATATTGCTGCAACGTAGCTTGCAACAACAACAACAAAGCCTGTCGCCGTACAATGTATGCAATAAATTCTGCAGCAGATCGAGCGGACTGGCGGTCACTGTGCCATGTGCATATACCATATAGTTGGGCATCTTTTTCCACACGCTTCTCGATCAGCTGCACCTTCGTTTGTCTTTGCCTTTGCTTTTGCTTTGCGTGCTCATAATTAGCAATTGGGTCAGAGATCAGAGTTCAAGCTGCCCATGACGGAGAGAGAGAGAGATAGAGAATGGGGGATTAAAGAGCAGCAGCAGCAGCAGCAAAGGGGGACGCCCTAAGCCAGCCTCTAAAACGGCATTTGATTAATGTGCGCCGCCAGCATCTTGACCAATATCGCATTACACGGCCATCAGAGCGTCAGACAAGCCCAAACTATTGGAAATTTGTGTGTCATCATGCGGTTTCCCCTGCTCACTCTCTCTATCCCCTTCATTTCCCCTCTTCACTTCTTTCCTACTCTTCTCTCACTCTCCACAAGAAATGTGTCAGTTAAGAAATGTTGATAAATGATTAACGCCAAGTGCCGAAAAGCGCGTAGAGGTTGAGGCACATACCCGCTCTCTCTCTCTGCCTTTCTCTTTCTCTCTCACTCTCTCTTTGCGCTCTCTTTGCCCGCTCTCTTCGGCTACTATGCTGGCTACATCTCTATAGCCAATTAAGCGCAAAAAGGCAACACCAGCTGCCATTACATTAAGAGAAAAGCAATTATACGGCGTGTTTAAATTGCACGACGAGGCTGCTAAGCAGCAGCAGCCGCAGCAGAAACTGATGCTGACAACAGCAACACCAGCAGCAGTAGCAGCAGCAGCAGCAACTGTTTCCCCGCCAGTTGATGTATTTAATTGCAAATATGGTAAAAGCAACGTGCTGCAGACAACACTTTCACACCGAAATGGTAATGCCATGTCCAGGCAACTGCCAACAATAATAGCCAATAATAACAAGCTAGAACGATGACAGACGACAGTGGGGTCGACTGGGTAAACACTCTGTAAAAGGCGAGAACTGTATTTAAAATTAATGGTATAAATGTTTATTTTATATATTTATAAACTTAATGTACATTTCAATGGGCAAAATGTTCCTATTGATTATTGTTGTATAAATATAAACTCTTTTAAAAAATTTATATTGTATGTCAATTTAGAAATATAAAATTGTATTTGATGAAAAATTAATAAAATAATTTATAGAGAACATATCCGGGTAAATAATTAGAACTTAGAAGGAGATCAATGCACTTATAAGGTACATTTGGTATTAATTGTTTAAATAATAAAAGTGTTTAAATAATTAAATAAAGGACTGCAAACATAGCTTATAAAAAATATTTCAAGTCACTAATTTAGCTTGAAATATAAGAATTTATAGTAAAATGATTTTTAAATTAAATTATTAAACATTTTGAGACATTTCGGATACTTTATAAACACAACTTCGTTGCAATGGTTTTAATTTATTTTTTTGAATACCTTCCGATTAACAGACTTATCGCGCATCAAATATTACAGGGTATAATCATTAGCGAAAATGATGTCAAAGTTTAATTGAGCTTCCACTCAATTTTCCCGTTTAATTGACCTCAATTCGAAATACTTCGAAATTCCGCAAGTGGCTTAACACTTGAGTCACGACGTAGAGGTAACGCCCTGCCAGGGAAAGGGTATGCTCCGTTCGATGTCGCAATTAGAGAGGAGCGCTGAGGAGAGAGAAAGATAATAAGCGATGGTCGAATTGTTAATAAGTTCTGTAAATTGCCACGTTGCATTTACTAGTTGCAAATTGAATTAATTTTTATGATTATGGGAGAGGCAAATATTTAGTTATTATGCTAGGCTAGTTACAGTTATCAGGCCAAGTTAATAGACGACGAGTCGTAAAATCTCCTCCCTCTTTCCACACTCTCTCGTTGGCATTTTCTTCGTTTTCTTTTCATTTCAAAAACTTCTCTCGAACTGTAAACGCATTGCTCGTAAATTACTCTATAAGCAAAGACAACAATAATAGCAACAATAACATGCAACAACAGCAGCGGCAACAATAGCCATGCAACAGCTGCCTGCAACTCGCTTTCGTTGAGGCTTTTAGCGGTACATTCTGGTCGGTTGTTGTTGTTATTGTTGTGGCTGATGTGTGAGTGGCATGTGGCAAGTGGCAGGGAGCAACAGGTTGAGCGGGAGTAACGCTCGCATATTTCTTCCCTCGGCAATTTGGCTTTGCCACAGCGGAAACTGACAATTTAGCAAATGCCACCGCGTAGCGCCAACCCAAGGAATGTTGCACAGAATGAATGAGTGTGTGCGTGAGTATACGAATGAGTGTGTGTGAGTGCTTGAGTGAGTAAGTGAGAAAGTAAACGTGCACTGCACTGTGTGGGCGTCTGCCAGCAAGTTTAGCTATGCAAATAAGCAGCGTAGCATGTGAATATGAGTGTGAGTGTGTGTGTGAATATTTGTATGAGTACTGTGTGTGTCCAGCAAGTCGCCAGACGAGTCATGCCCACAGCAGCACCAACAACAACAACATTTTACAGCTGTTGTCGCCATGTCCAAGAGCAAGTCCAAGTTCAACTTGTTGTTCTTTCTGCTGTTGGCCCGGCCGGTTTACAGTTCGTTTTGGCTTAGCGTTTTGGCTTTTTTGTGCGCTCATGTCTAAACTGTTGTGTAATTTAATTAGCCAGCTGCGCATAATGTTCACGCCAAGTGCAAGATTTACCGTTCTTCGTTATTTCCCCCCTTCCTCGAAAGACGAGGATGAACACAGCAGCGCTGCTTGTTTTTCCTTTTTGTTTTTCATTTTTTTGCATCTCACTCCTGCTCTGTTCCGTGTTCTCAGCTACTCGTTCCCATCATCATTATCAACAGGCACAGCCCGTTCCCGGTAACAGCGTCAATTAATCATGCGTCTAATTTAGGCGACCGTCGCGTCGGTTCTTCGAGCTTCGAGTTATCTGCGATCTGCGGCAAGATCAGGTGGTTCAGATTTTGGCATCTAATGCGAAGCGAGAGACGTTTTCCGGTTCAATCGATATGATTGAAAATCTCTCGATTTCTCTCACTGACATTCGCGCAATTGCGTCATTTCAAAACAATTAGCAAATGGAAACCAGCTGCGGAGAGTTTGATGTGAGAAACGATTGAGTAGAGCGCGAGAGCGCTGTCTTCGGAGCTGGAAGACAGCGATAGATGAGCAGCTGAAGTGCAGCTGACAGCCAACGCCGTAGACAAACTGTTCTCAACCAGCAGAATCTTTTTATAGATTTTTCATACGAATTTTTATTGCACATACGCAAGTTAAAAGAAAATCCGTTTTGCTATAATTTTTAATGGAATTTTAGTTGCCATAAAATGTATATTTTAAGCGGATTCCTTTCTAAAAGAATTTATTTCGACTATAACAATTTTTGTTTTGTTTATAACTTGCACATTCTTAGCAAACTTAAACTGCGACTCTTGCATTCGCTGTGACCGTTTGGTAACTGTTATTGCTGTTTTTCACCTTTATTTTACTGCTGGTCGAACAAGCCTCAGGCTTTTGGGTCTTATTTGTCCATATTATGGCGACTTTTATTAGTACTCAAAAAGTACTTGAGTACCCAAGGCAAGTTATTGGTTTTATGTGACTCTGGCATGTTTGTAGAAACATTTGAATATGTTAGCTTGGATACCCTGGCTTGTTTTGCACACTATTTGCATGCTATTCTCTGCTGTAACTGTTATATATTAATTATATGTTAGTTATATAACTGTTTTTCTGTATCGTTACTTGGGAAGTTTCAAGCTTTGTTTACTTTCCTTAGTAAAAGTAAGTGTTACATTAGATAGTCGCAGCTTGTAAGCAAATTTTGTCATTGGTTATCCTAGTGAAACTGTGTTAGTCACTGTGACTGGCTTATATGACTCAGATGCAACACTGTGACTTATCGCTATTAACTGTGACTGCACTTAATGCCATTTCAATACATTTTAATTTACATAGGAATGAGAATATTATAGCTTTCTGTGATAGTAAGTTCTTACGTGCCTGTGACTCGTTTTAGTAGCATGTAAAATCATGATAGTAACTGCTACTTGTGTATGTACTGCGATAAAGGCAGATTTAACACATTTTACTTTACCCATGATAGTAAGTGTTACTGTGACTGTTCTCACCTTGTGACTCGTTTGAGTAACTTTGACTGCGATAAAGGCAAAGGTAACTCATTAATTTCTTCTATCGTTAATAGTGAGTTCTACAATGACCGTGACTGCGATAGTAACTGTGACTTGCACATGTGACTGTCATCAATGCAGATTCAACTGTGTTTAACTGTGACTTTTATTGCTACTGCTTGTCGCACCGCAGCACAGTAGGCAATCAACTAGTGTTACCCACCTTGGCCCCTTGGCCTTAGCCTGGCCAAGCAGTACCCCCTCCGTCGCCTGCCCCGCTGCTGACGAACTGCAGGTAACTAAGCACTTTACAATTATCACATTTGTGGCCACATTGCAAGCCGGGGCCATAAAACGACGCAGCCCGACGTCTGCAATTTGAGTGTGAGTACAGTCCGCAGTTGCACTTGGAGTGGCCATCGTAGCCACCGCTTCCTCTTCTCACCGGCGCAATCATTTTTGCTGCCCCTCGTCTCGCCTCGCTTTGCCGCTGCAATTGCCTTGGCTGACGAGGCAGTGTCAGGCAAACAAGTTTATTTATTGACTCGCCCACTTTGATGAATTTACGCGGCAACATTGACACATTGACACTGCTTAGCATAAGTATAGGTACTCACATGCAAATGCAGCGGACAGCACCCACTGGGATACAGCTGGGACGAGCTGTAGCTGAAGCCGGCGCTGACCTGCTGCCGAAAGCGACATTTTCTAATTTATTTTTATACACAAACACACGCCCGTTAAGTGTAATTGGTCATTTGCGCGTCAATGAGATGGGGGGCAGTCCAGGCTGGCAGGCAGCAAGCAACCCGCAGTCAAGACTGTCGACTGATGTGACGACTCTAACTGCGACTGGCTAGGGTGAGGGGGGCTGCTGTCGGGGGTAAATTACCAGTATTTCCTGTGCCGAGTCAAGATTGATGATAATCGTGCGTCGTGTGTGTCAAGTTTGTGGTGCTTGTTGTTGTTGCTGCAATTTGTTGCAAACTGCGATAACAAAACGCTATCAGCGGCAGTGCAGCAGCTGCACATCTCCCAGCTACAGCTACAGCTACAGCTCCAACTCCAGCTTCGTCTCCGTCTCCATCTTCATCTCCCAGTCATAACTGTGCGAGTCACTCTCGGGTTAATGCTAATGCATTCTGAACAAATCGCTGCGAGTGCTCAACTTTTTAGTAGATTTCCATGCAGCTGGAGATAGTTAAGGAGGAGGGTGACGGTGTGCTAGGGGCGGGGGTAGTCACTGTTTTCATACATGTTTACCGTTTGCAGCGCATTCAATTTAGCTGTGCCGCCAGGCACAACACTTTGGCCAAAAAAACAAGCGTGGAGTGAAGGAGAGATAAGTTGCAAAGGGGTAGGAGAGAGAGAGAGAAAGAGCGACTGAAGTGGGGAGTAGTGAGCGGGATACCTGCAGCTCCTTTAGCAGCAAACGTGACTTCCACTTGGAGACGCAGTGCTGACTCAGACAATTGCATAATCTTGGCCAGCGTTTCGCCAATTGCCAATTGCCGATTGCAATTGCACTTGCAACTGCAGCCACAACAACAACAACAACAACGGCGACAACAACAGCAACGACGACGCCGAATGTCCGTTGTCTACAAGAACGTCGCCACACAGCGCGCTGGGTTTGGCCATGAAACAATTGGCCCGGGCAAAATTGGCTGACAACGTCGACGTGGAGGAGGCGCAGGCGGCGGTGGTTCACTGTGCCTGTGGTTGTTGTGGGGTGTTGCAGTGCGGCAGTAGGTGCTGAGAGATGGCCGATGATGTCTTGCCACCTTTCACGACTTCGTCTCCCCCTGCTGCTGCTCACCCTGCCTCGCCTTCTGCCCGGCGATGACTGCAAAACGATGCCATTTGCATGGCAATGATTTGAATTTGTTGGCTTTGACTGTTGTGGCGTGGCTTGTAAAGCATTTGGCACTTTGTTGTGCCACGTATACCCTGTAATTCCGGTGCGGGGCAATGTGTGCAGTTTGAGCAGCTGCTGCAGCAACTGAAAAAGAAAGAGAGAGTTGAGCGAGAGTTGTGCAAGTTGTTTGACTGTGACTTTGGAGTGAACTTTGTTTTGTGGCTCAACAGGGTATCTGCTCGTCGAGCACAATCGCACTGCTGCCTGTTGTATTCTTATTGATTTGTGCATTCATTTGATTGTGTGCGCGCATTTGTTGCCAAATTGTTGTGGAAAATGTGCAGCGCCAAATGTCGTGGCTGTTGATGTTGATAGGAACAGTCGCTGCAGTCGGGCAGAAGACAGTGACATAGTCGCCAAGAGGTGGGGGGATGGAAGGGAGGGCAGAGACACATGCAAAGTCGTTGAGTGAATCGCATGGGACATGGGCCTACTGCTGCTCCGCCTGCCGCTGCTTCGTCTGCTGCTGTTGATGATGATGGTGCTGATGATGTTGCTGTTTCAGCATATTTCCAAGCACATGCTCCTACCTCCCCCCCCCCCACCCTTCCATACTCACACATTCTGTGGGCTTGTCTGTGTGCTTTTCTTGAGAAATTCGCTCCGGGTCATTTTCATTTTAATGTAATTTCTTTTAAATTTATTGTTAATGGAAATTTATGCTTTGCTTTTGCTTTGCTGCCGTTGCATTTGCAGTTGCACAACAGAGTTGTGCGACGGGCATGTTCGTTCGTCTAGGGTCGACTTGGCATGCTCATGCATGCTGCACGTTTTCTTGATTTGTCATGTTGCAGGTTAAATGCTAATGGCACCTTTTTTGATTTCGATTCCAAGAAAACGAGTGGCCCCGTCAAGCGGCATTTGATCATCTCTTGCCCGTTGCCTGTTCTGGCTGCCACAAATTGGCTCTTGTTGCACATAGCTTGGCACCACACACATCCCAATATCGCGCCAAAAGCCGAACCGAACCTTTTCAGAGTGTCAGTCATGTGTATCTTTCGCTCGCTCGAGTCAGATGTGGGTTAAGCCTTTTGCCGATAGTTGCTCGTAACAGAAACCGAAATGGTTTTTGGAATAAACCAAAAGATTCCCACGCGCCGCCAGCGAAAGCCATAAAAATTGTGTCAAATAAATTGTAATCAGCAAATGGTTTTGATAGAGAGCATGGCAAAGAGGAGCGCAGCCTGGCTAGTTGTATAAAATCAATAAAAATTCCGCTGTGAAAATCAAATCAAAAGACTGAGGCGACAAACTTGCGTGGCTAGCAGACATTTAGCGCGCAGCAGCGGCGGCCCAAGATTCAATTATTGTCACGACGAAACGTTTCCTGTGTGTGCTTTGCGCCATGGCTCAATTAACTGGTCAACAGCGCGTTGCTCGTGGGCGTTACGTCTCGGGCAGCTGCACCCGACTCCCCCCTTCCCCACTCTGCCAGCGTTACCATTGCACTTGCATTACCAGTTTCCAACGCGATGGCCACTTCTCGTGTCTGCGCGTAATTTGGTACGTCATCAGGCACTTTTAACTCGTATCTGGCATTGCTTTTATTTGTTTGTTCTCTCTTCACTCTGTTGTTGTAGTTGCTGCACGGAAGTACTTAGCCGACGACTTGCACGACCACGCCCTCCTCCGTGCATGTGTCACACAGGCGCCGCTTGCATTACGCCCACCTTGACTGCAGCTCTTGAGTTACAAGTGTGCAAGCAGCTCGTCCCCAGCTGCATTTGTACTTGTGTTTTAATTGCCATTGCAATTTTTATTTCCTCGTTTTATTGTTCGCTGATTTCTTGTTCTTATTGTGTGTGTGTGTGATTGTCGCGGGCAGCGGGTTTCACTCTCTCGCCGGGAGGCTAATTAAAACCAAATTTAAACACTTTTTGTTTGTTTTGTCGCCGGTTTGGGTTACGCTTGTCAACGTGGGTAGAGTAGGGTAGAGTTGCTGCAATAGACAGAGTGAGAGAGTGAGAGGAAGAGCTGAGTATCTAAAGAAAACATGCTAGATGCAGATTAAATACCTTGGATTACTTAAGTTGATCGCTTTAGTTAACAATATGTTTACAAATCGTGATTGATCATTAGCTGGAATAGTTGATACTGTCTCTCTGAATATTCTCTTTTCGAAAGTAACAGACTTCGTCAATAATGATTCTCAATATCTTCAATTGGCCGCTTAGTATAAAGGCAATGTAGCCTGTGCTGAGGAGAACAATTTGAACTGTTTAGCTCAGGAAAACATGATATAAATATGGCTTACCTCTCGTGTACAAGAAATACTAGCAATCTTCTCTTCGCATTCAAATATCGCACATTAATAACAAATTATTTCAAGTATTCTTACGCTAATTAGACAGAACTTGCTTTGTCTGGCCTCCCGTTTTCCTCTCTTTATTGTTTCTCTCTCTCGCTTGCCTTTTGTTTTTTTTACGTAGAATTCTGTGGTTACCTTCTTGGTTCGTTGTTTTTTTATTGTTTTGGTTGTTGCTTTTGTTTGGTTTTCCTTTTGTATGTGGCGTGTTTATTGTGTTTTTTTTTCTTTTTATACATCGCACATTTAATTGGCGGCATTTCTCTTGAAAACTCTTGTGAGCTCCTGGGGGGGAGGCTGCAGCGAAGCGAGGCTGCGGCATTAGAGTGCGAGATTAAGTACTTATAGCAAATTATTCAAATTACTTTACAATGCGCTGCTGATCAGCCTTGAAAATGACTGAAATCCATTCGCATCCACCTCGCAGATCGACTGTGTGATTCCAGACTGAAGCTCTGGCTAGGCTAATGGCTGGCCAATATTTAAGCCGATAATTTTGCACACACTCTCCCAAACTGCCTACACATGCTCGGACCGTAATAAGATTTTGATTGCCGGTTCTGCCAGAGATGCGGGCCCGCGAATTATGCCAAAGCGAATGGCTAACACTTTGGCCGCAGCAAACTAAACCAAAGCACTGTGTGAGTGTGTCTCGCCGGTGCCCGACTGACAGACGACAGGCTGACCGACCAAACCAACTGGCTGCGGGTTGCAGACCTGCAACCACTCTCTGGGCTGTCAGGTTTTTGCTTTTCTCTCTCTCTTTCTTCTGTTCAGCCAGACCGGCGGAGCTGCAGTTGTGGACTGCATAAAAGAAGCGTTTGATAAGTTGATAAACTACTGCATATGGCTTTGCGTACATACTTCATTTACTATGGCGTACAGGGTATGCAAAAGCCGCCCAGCGGCTTTATTAAGCGCGGGCAATAAAATCAAAAGACTTAGGCAACGAACGCGCTCCACTTCCATAGTAATTATGCGGCAATTGTTTAGAGCTGCATCCTATGCCTGCAGTGCGCTCAGCTCTTGCTCGTCAATGTCCCGGACTGGCCATTCGAAGGCGTTCCATTCTGTGCATTTAGTTTAGTTTGGCCAGTTTACACACCCGACATGCTAGCCCACTTTCCTTGGTGTAACGACGCGACGCGATGCAACGACGAGACGCAGACGCCGCCTTGCGATTTTCATTTAATTTCCATTTTCTATTTTGTTGCAGGCGCACACAAGGTACACTGCTCCGAGGATCAGATGCGCGTGGAGATCGGTCTGCCTAGCGAGACGAGTTTCAATGCGAGCAACAGCAACAGCTCAAGCGATTCGGATCGTCCACAGATCTACTTGGAGGGTCTCAAGGGCTATCCGGATGTGCGCTGTCAGCCCGAAATCAATGGCGCCCTCGCTGTGTTTCGTCTCTCGCTCAGTGACTTTTATGAATGCGGCGTGACGCGCATGGTCAACCAGCTAACGGTAGGTGGTGGTGGTGTTGGTGGTGATGGTGTTGACCCGCCAATTGTTGTTGGCCGTCAGGCAGTAATAACCCCATTACCTTCTTTCCATCCGCAGGGCAAAAAGGTTTATTACCATAAAATCATCATTGAATCCGCAAGCAGTAAGGAGATTGTCAGCGTCAAGTGCATAACCACAAGCGGTTCGCTTGTTTATAATGTCATGATGAATGGCACCAACGCTGAACAGACACGCGTTGTGCTGCAGGAACAGCAACAGCCGCAGCCGCAGCCGCAGCAGCAGCAACAGCACCACGGCCTGGTCAGACGCGATGTGCTGCCGGCGGGCTTTCAGGAGCCAGAGTAAGTTTGGGCAGCATCTATTAATTGCCCCATCAAAATGCAACGTCCTCAAATTGCATCTATGCATATTTTTATGCGCAATCTATGCAAACTTTATGGCATATTAAATGCCCAGCCTTAGTTACAGGCAGGCAGACAGGCAAGCTGCAAGCTGCAAACTGCGGCTTTAACTGGGGCCCTATGGGCCCATAAATCAAACGACTCGGCTGTGTTGGGGCTGCCATTACCAGCCGGTAATTAGCCGTCAAATCGATGCCCTCACGGTCAATATAATTGTTGGGCGTGTCGGCAGCAGTTTGGCGCAGCAGCAAACGCCAGAGATGTACTTAATGATATATGTAGGGTATACAATGTTTGTTTTCTCGACTGTGCTGCCACTGCTGCTGGCTGCTTGATTTACGGACCAGTCTGCGAGTCCTTCAATTACAGAGGGGCTCCGCATGGAATGGGCGTTCACTCATTACGACAGCACTTTTGTTTCCCCGTCTGTCAATGTGTCAATCTGTATCTTGCAGCGATCTGGAGATTACCACCTCATTGACAAAACGTGCACCAGAGCCGCGTCTCTCGATCGGCGTAAGCCAGGATGGGCAGAAGTTTACCAGAGATCTGACTGTCAAGTCGGTGAGTCTATAAATATATAAAGAATCTTTATATATAAAAATAGGTTCATGAGTATATATATATGTAATTTGTACTGTTCTGCAGGGCACACCGCTGACCATGGAAATCAACTTGGACGAGGACTCGGCGCCGGTTTATGGCCTGGGCGTCAATTATTTGGATGTTACCGACACGCACACCTCCTCCGAAACGCTCGTGTTCAAGGGGTGCGTCCGACACGGTCATTAGTCACAGTCATTTATGATATTAATCCTGATTTTGCTCTCCCTCTTCAGCTGCACTGTGGATCCGTATCTGTTCGAGAACTTCAACACCGTCGATGGCGACATACTGAGCGCCAAGTTCAAGGCCTTCAAGTTTCCGGACTCTTCGTACGTACAGTTTCGAGCCACTGTGAATGTCTGTCTGGACAAATGTCTGGGTACCCAGTGCTCCAACAACCAGGTTGGCTATGGCCGTCGCAAGCGTGAGATCAGCGCAGCGAATAAGGTCTATGAAATATCGTTGGCCATGTTTCTGCAAGTGAACGATATCGGGGGCGTCAACAAGAGTGAGTTTCAGAGAATTCCATGTTTTATTTACCAGTTTAATTGATTTGTGTCTGTTTTTTTTTTTTGTCTTGTGCCAGATGAGGTGCTGCAGCTGGAGGAGAAATTGCGCGAACTGAAGTTGGCCAATCAGCGTCTGGCGCGCAACAGTCGTGGCAGCTTTGCCGATCTCAGTCGCAGCATGGAACAGATGCCAGCCAGCAGCGCTGTGCCCGCATATGTTGTGGATGAGCGGGAGCTGGGACAGCTCAGTTCGGGTGCAGTCAATCCAGTCAGCCTGGGCAGCCTTGGGGCGCTGCTGATGTGTGCGTTGTGTTGGCGCCTCATGTAAATAGTACGACACGATGGAAAATTGTATATCTCAAACGGAAGACAGAAGGCGGGCGACAGCATGTTTAATCAGGTTGAAGTTGCGTGCGTGAGCAGTGTGTATGGCAATAAATGAAAAAAAAGAAGAAACCAGAAGACAATATATCTAATACCTACTACTAATATATACATGCATATATATAAATACTTATGTAACTGCCATTTATAAAACGTAATTACATTTAATTTTAACTTCCGATAATGCCAGCCTGAACGATGAACGACAACAACCAGAAACAAAAACACAGTGATTCTTATAAACATTTCGATAACATGATAAATTGATCTAACGCATAAGCACCTACTAGTCTTCTAAGTTTAACTGTTAAGCTAATTTAATTAATGACTAAAACTAAATGAATTAATAAAATTAAACAATACAAACGACTTGAATTTTCGACTTTAACGCGCCATTAAAACGCCACGCACTGAGCTGTGTGACCAGAGTACATTTACAAAGTCTAAGGTGTGAAGTGTGCCATTTTGAGTACGTTAGTGTTGCACAACACTGCAAAGCGAACAGCTGACAACGAGACTGTGTGACCAAAGGCAGGTGTTGCGTTAAATACCACATAGCAATATACACAAACAACTACTATTTATTCTAATTAAGCGGAAGAAGCAACGTGTGCGTTTTCGGTTGGAATAATTCGGCTTAAACGTGTTTGCCAAGTTGGCGCATCACCCACAACGCCAACGTAAAGTAGTATTTAAGCCACGCACTGATGCGAATCGCGCAATACATTGATAAATGTAGCCAACCAGTTAGTTAACCAGCCAGCAGCAGCAGCATCATCAGCAGCGCTAGCACTCTCTCCCTTTCTCTCCAGCGCCCGCTGTCGATGCTAATGTTGAGCGACATCAATATAATCAGTGCAAACGTGAGCTGCTGCAAGGGCTGCTGGTGGTGTTCCACGCAACAACGAGAACAAAAACAAATACATCAATTAGAACACCAACTAATACAGAAACAAACAAAAAAACACAAAAACAAATCTTCCACACCCACCGATTAAAACAACTGGCACTACATGAGCGCACGCGGCGCATTGAAACGAGACTAAAAAACGAATTTAGTTTCCATTCAGCCAACGACCCGAGCAGATGCATTACTGACGGGGTCATATGAGGAGACAGCTAAGTTTTTATTGACGATAAAAACAACTACGGGCCGCCCTTATTTTTTTGTTTTGTGCTTGCCTCTATCGTTGCCCCTTCCAGCGGCTGCAGCAAAATGCGTTCACGCAAGGTGCAACTGATGGTGATTAGTTTCCTAATAATGTGGACTTTCATCACATACTACGTGCTACTACGCAGCGGCAGCTCCCAGCTAAATACCAAGCAAATGCAACAGCTAAAAACACTGGGTTCGGCGGCACAGAAGGAGCATCAAAATAGTTTGCTCCTAACACGTAATCTCATCGAATTCCTGAAACTCAAATATGTTGGTGATTCCCAAACCACAACAACGCCTAAAATAAGCATTGTTGCAGCAGAAATCTCAAATGAAATACAACAACCAATGGATACAGTTGTAAAGGCAACATCAGATACTCTAACCAAATCAACGCCAGCGCAAATACCCACGCAGACACATCTCTCGAACGGGGAGCCCGTCATTCCAATACTAGTATTTGCCTGCAATCGTATGTCAGTCGTTAAATGTCTCGATAATCTGGTACAATATCGCCCGAATGTCGAGCAGTTCCCCATCATTGTGTCCCAGGTAAGTAACCACCCACTAACGCAATCAATTGTCCAATTGATCATTTTGCCTTCTTGCCTTGCAGGATTGCGGAGATGCACCCACCAAGGAGGCCATTCAGTCGTTTGGCAGCCAACTTACGCTCATCGAGCAGCCAAATCAGAAAGACATCTTTGTGCTGCCCAAGGAGAAGAAGTTCAAGGGGTACTACAAGATAGCGCGGCATTACGGTTGGGCATTGAATACAACATTTCAAGTTGGCTTCGATTTTGTGGTCATTGTCGAGGACGATTTGAATGTGGCGCCCGATTTCTTCGAATACTTTTTGGCTACGCATAAATTGCTCAAGCAGGATCCAAGCCTTTGGTGTGTTTCGGCCTGGAATGACAATGGCAAGGCGAATGTGGTCGATACGGCACGGCCGGATCTGTTATATCGCACCGATTTCTTTCCCGGCCTGGGTTGGATGCTGACCAAGGAGCTGTGGCAGGAATTGTCCGTCAAGTGGCCTAGATCGTAAGTGCATATCAGTGAAATGGATCTATAACTATTTTAATGTGTTTTTTCTAGCTTTTGGGACGATTGGATACGTCATCCGCAGCAGCGTAAGGGTCGCGTCTGTATACGCCCTGAAATATCACGTACTCGCACATTCGGCAAAATTGGCGTGTCCAAGTAAGTGCGACATTAAATTTCCATTAGCGTTACACGAATTGACAATTTTCCATGTGGGTGTTTTGCAGCGGTTTATTTTTCGACAAATATCTGAAGCACATCAAGCTTAGCGAGGACTTTGTGCAGTTCACCAAAATCAATATGAGTTACTTGTTAAAGGTAAAGATTGTGCGCGTTGTCATTATGTATCTATAATCATATAACTTATGTTGTAGGACAACTATGATAGCACATTTCTGAAGAAAGTCTATGTGCTGCCGCTGGTGACGTTCGAGGAACTGCGCCGCAATCTAATCGCCCAAGAGGGACCAGTGCGCATGCAGTACAACACGCGTGATCAGTACAAGCGTATCACAAGAATGTTGGGACTAATGGATGATTTTAAGGTGGGTAGACTCATTGGAACGCGCGCAACAAATTAATGTGTATTCTTATCTACCATTATAGAGTGGCGTGCCACGTACCGCGTACCATGGCATCGTTTCGTTCTATTATAACAAACGTCGCGTGCACTTGGCACCCAATGCCAACTGGAAGGGCTACGATCTATCGTGGAGCTAACAGCATTAGCCATTAGATTACTTATTGTTATTACTGCTCCACCAACTCTTGCTGCGGCAATTGAACTCGTTAGAGCTGCTCAATGCATCACGAAATCAAATCAAAACAAATTTCGTTGGCTTTCTCGAAAACTGTTTGCAATACCAAAAAATAGGCATAGGATTAGTTTTAATTATTAGTGTATCGACTTTAAATCGTGTTACGTATAATCTCTTGTTCCGTATCGAATGCTCCGTCAATTGATGAGACTACATATTTTAAAACTGTGTTGAGTTTAGTTCGTAATTTAGTCTGCAGTTAACCAGCCCTAAGTCTACTCCCTACTTACTACTCCCACCCCCCCAACAAGCAATAGCAACAGCAACAACAAAGTGACTGAGTATTATAGAGAGAAAGAGGAAGTGAGAGAGAAAGAGCATGTGTATATAGGCACAGTTTGTGTATAGGTTTTATTTCTTTTTTTTTAGATCGATGTTCGCGCGTTAGTTTACTGTACAAAGAAAGGTTCTGTTGTTGGTATTTAGCACTTAAGTTTTGTGAATTCCCTCCAACTCCTGCCTGCCACCTCGACCTATCCTCTCCCAGCCAGATCAAAGCTCGTTAGCATAAGTCTTTGTGATTTTGATTTATATGTATGTTAATTGTATAACTCGTGAGAGGAAGTTGATGATGATGATGATGAAAAGGATGAGCCAATAACCGACCCACAATATGTAACATATATAGAGAGTATATATCAGTATATGTACAGATGATATACTTGTATAATGTATAGCAATAGTTAAACTAACTGTAAGCCTGCGCATTTCGAAGAACAGATAGATGACAGACTGGCAAGTGGGCACACACACAGATCTAGAGGTACTAGCTCTTCTCACATGCAATACGTATGTGTGTGTGCGTGCTTGCCACGGTGATAGCGACTAAACCACACCCTGTAAGTGAAAACAACTTGTATGACCATGTATGTATATTTATATGAGCATATTTTTTGTGTGGCATATTCTATATATATATATATATATACGTTATTATATATACGTATGTAAACTTTAAACGATAAACTCTAAAGCTATCATCTACCAACTAACTAACTATGCGTGTTATTGAGTTCCACCTGAGGCTACTCCACAGCATCTTCGTCCTCGTCGTCCAGCTGCTCGCAATCGATATCGCTGCACTCGGACTCGGATTGTGTGGCCCGCCGGCTGCTGCGCTGCGCCTGCTGCAGTGCATCGTGACCGTAGGCATAGGTAGCGGAGCTACTGCTGCTGTTGCTGTTACCGGGCTGGCCTGCTCCTTTTTGCAGCAGAAAATTGGCATTGGCATCGCCAAACACGCGCTCCAGCTCCGCCAGGCCATTGCTGGCGGACGTATCGGTTTCCGGCGGCATTGCAGCATACTTGAGCTGCAGATACGCCTCGCTGTGCAGATGTGGTGCCGCGGCATAGTCCACAAAGCTGCCGGCGGAGTAGGGCTTGCAGCTGCGCGGCACATAGCTGCTGGCAGGTGCTCCAGGAGCTCCGGGTGGCGGCACTGTTGCTGCCGTTGGCTTGGACAGTCCAAAGGGCAGTGCAAAATTAAGCGGTTGTCCACGCGCCAATATGGCATTCCTGGCGCTCTCAATGACACTGGAACTGTGCAGCGGCGGCATGCCAGCACCTGGCGGTGGTCCATAGGCACGCATGGGAGGTGCCGCCGCTCCGCTGCCATTCAGCATGATGGACTGTATGGGCGTGGGACCCGCCGGTGTCTGACTGAAGAGCCACAGCCGATCGCCCACAACCATGGGTCGCGCCAGGCCGCCCATGCCCAGCTGCGTGTAGTAGTGTGATGCCAGTGTCTCCACGTCGGAGGTGTATTTCCGCTTCCACTTGGTGCGACGATTCTGGAACCAGATCTTTATCTATAAATGGGCGAAGGGAGAAGCGCGGTTAGAGCACCTGCAAGGTTTGGTTCTGGCATCTGGGAGCTGGCGCCTTACCTGCGTCTCGGTCAGTTGCAGCTGCTTGGCCAGCGCTGTACGCTTGGCCACTGATAGATACTTGCCCCGCTCGAATTCCGTTTCGAGCGCCTTGATTTGGGACGCGGAGAAGGCGGTGCGCGGACGCTTCTTGCGATCGTCGTGCGCTGCAATGAAAAGAATGCCACATGGTATGTGAATCTCGAGCGCAAGACATCGATTGCTACCGACTGCGAAACTAATCTCTCAATTTGCCAAGGGTCAAGCAGACAGACCAACGAAAAAGACACCCTGTATAGGCGATTCGCTCGGGGATACGCTCGATTTTAATTGGCATCATTTCATCTGGTTGTGGTCAATGCAATCTAATTGGCCATTTGGCACCACATTTCCCAGCCTGACCGAAAACAAATTGTCATATAAATTTCCCTGTACATCAGCATCTCAAGATAATCTTCCTCCTTCGCGCAGAGATGCGTCTTTGCTGCTCTTCTCTACTTTGTAGAGTGACATTTGCATCATTAGCTGGCGGCGCATTTAGAGACGCCCCTCGAGCTAATTTCTGATTATTTGTTTGTGGATCGTGCAAATGACAGACGAGATCACTCATCCATGAGTTATTAGTGGTATGATGTTTTTTATAAGTACGCACACGCGTGTGTGTGTATTTCATATTTTTTATATATATTTATATTCCCCGTTAATATATCATCTTTGTGTTGGAACAAAGCTATGGTCATTGTACGTTCTAATTGATCTCATACGTGAACTTATTGAAAAGCACGGAAATTTCGTAATATATTTGAAAGACCGACGGATAAAAAATATTTAGCTAAGGATTTATTTTTGATGATGAGGATGTATTTTTGGAACAATAGAACTGTTTAAAATTTTTTTTATAATATTGTGAAATTAAAGTGATTAAAACAGAGTAAAGAATTACTTTGTATACAGCTATTTTTTTGAATTTTACAAAACCCTAACGGAATATACTAATATTTTACATTATTGTATGACCCTTTATAAAGACATTCTTTTAGTTTACTATATAAGGTAACGTGCTGGCGATAATACATTTATTTATGAAATCAAAGGCTTTAAAGGCTTTCGCCAGACTTTTAAAAATAGAACTACTTAAATTAAAGAAATTAGTAGGTTTGTTTGTTGAAAAATGGTGTCTAACTAATAAATTTATTTATTTGATATTATACAAATCAGTTTCTATAAATATTTGTAATAAATCTTTTCTAAAAATTCTCTAAAAAGTTTAGGTAAGTCTGATAAAAAGATTTCACAAATATTTTGTAAAGTACTGGAATTTTTCCTGAATTTTGTATGCGTTATTTTCTAGAAAGATTTTTGATAAATCTTCTATACAGATTCCTGGTAAATCTGCAATAGAAATTCTTCGAATATTTCTTACATTTATAAGCTGAAAGTTCGCCTGAATTTGATACAAATCATTGTCAATAAAGATTTCTGATATATTTCGTATATAAATCCAAGCAATATTTCTGGCAAGTCTGTTATAGAGATCTCTTTCGAATATTTCTTATAGTTTTAAACTGAAATTGTCTGCTGAATTTTCTACATACCACTGCCGTCATCTGAGGCCAGGTCTATATCACTTTTGCCATCGTCCAGGCCATCCTCGAGGCAACTTGATGTTGCCGGACTGGAGACACGGGAAACATCACAATTGCCACGCCCACTTTCCGCGTGCACCAATTGCGTTGTTGACTGATTCGATTGATCACTGATCACTTGGACGAAATTGTTGCTAGGAGCATGTGCCTCCGATTTGGCAAGAATCTGTTCGATTGAGAAACTGTGCGGATGGCGACGCACTACGGATTGTGTATTCATTATGCTTCAAAACGGATATAATGTCAATCGAAGCCGCAACCGAAAGACAACAAGTCGCGACGACTGTTTTCGAAAAACTAATTTGAATTTTTTTCCAAATCCTTAGCTGCACACAGATCTCGATGACGAAGGCGTGGTCTATGCTCCTATACTAGTGCATTCTCTTTCCTACGATCCGCAGTGTCTGCATGCAACAGAAAGAAACCGATGATCAGCATGTTCTTGCCGAAGATCTCACACATGTGTTTATTTTTAAAACATGTGTGAAATTGTCCCTGCCTCTCTCTCTCGCGCTCGGGGCGCATGGTGGGCGTGTTTTCGGCGTTGCGTTTTTGAGATCGGTATGATTAAAAGTCATAATTTTTGGCTAATTGTTTACAAGTCGCGCTATTTAATATTTCGATGGCTTTGCTAAATATATATTTAATAATAAGTTTGCTCAAATATCTCATGCGTAACTGCGTACATGTAATAGGCCATATATCATGTTAGATTGGGATTGAAAAAAATAATTTTTTGCTTGGGGAAGGCGAAACTTATTGTAAATATTCAAAAATTTTGTTAGAAACCAAGTACAGTTAATAGAGAATATCTAAAAGGCATAAAAACCGAATGTTTTTAATAGATCAATAATATTATTATTATAAACATAATCTAGTCTGAACTAAGTAAGCAATTTCCGTATATTCTGTAAGCCAGAAAATATACTTGCTACAAAAACGAGTATTTTTCAAATATAATAATAATAAACTAAAATATGCGAAACACGTTTATGAGTAATTTTATTGCACATTTCCCTATAAACATTGCCGTAATTTTGTATAATTATATTAATTAACATTCTTCGTTTATTGTTAAAGTAATTTCTGCACAATTTTCCGCCATTTTGCCGTCGTTACACCATAAACCGTTATTCATGCTGTCCCGCTTTATTGCCAACCATTTGGCAGTCGCACTTTCGCGTGTAATAAAGATTGTGATACCGTAAATGCGAAGACTGCGGCGGAACATGTAAAACGTTCATTAATTCCAAATTATTAACACATAATTCAGGCGAAAGGAATGGCAATAGAGGAAGAGAGTGAGAGAGAGAGAGAGAGAGCGGCTGCGAGTTGAGGCCCCAAGACCTAGGGAATAGTTTTCAATTGGCTGCAGGCCAACTCCGTCTGGCATACAGGGTGTGTGCGTAATGTCTTCATTATTTATGCACGATTTGTGCAAAATAAGTGTGAGAGCACGTTAATTAGGTGGGCGAAGGGGGGGGCGTTAGGGCGGCCCAATCTATTTAGCCAGGCCAGGCTGTCAGTCTGATTTAATTTAATGAGTGCCGCCTGCCGTATGCCGCATGCCACATGCCGCATGCCGCCACATTCAAATCAAAATGACAACTTAATTTTCATAATTGCGCTTAATGAATATTCGACTATCGCTTGCCATATTTCACATACCGCTGCCAAATCGCCGCATAGAGCGCGCACTGCGATCGCATTCCACATCAATTACTGCCATACGAAACGGATTTCGATACACCCGATTCCCCTTACCCCCCCCCCCACCCCATAAAAAAACCAGATACGAAACCCGATAGGCATATTACGCATGTTGAGGTTATGTTGTTGGTCGTCCTTCCCAGTGCCATTTACCGTTAAATGGAGCGCAACCGTGTCAGAATTTAATTAATACGAGAATACGCATGCATCTTCATTATAAATCATCACTTCTCAAGTGTTTGTCAGGCGCACGCAACATAAATCACCGACTCCGACTGGGGACTTCAACTCCGACTCTCGACTCGTACATCGTTCTATCTCTCTTTGACACAAACTCACGCTCTCCCTCTCTTTTGCTCTTGCACGCCTGGTTTTTTGTTTCCTTTTCTTCGCTGTTACTCAGTGTGTTTTGTCGACTAATGATGCATTCAGCTCTGTGTCTAGTTGAAACCACATCTGTCCCATTCCTCTGCCCATCGAACACTCCCACGCCGTGCCGCCTCTGCTCTCCGATTACGTCAAAGGTGAAGCGCAGATTCCACTGGCCGCATCCCACATCTGCCTGGGCGTGCATTGAACTCTTTTTTCCGAAATTTTAGCATGATTAATTCGTTGGGCTGTTTGTTTGCCTCGGCCTCTTTGACGCTAATTTGTGTCGGGAACTAATCGTCGTGCAATACGAGACGAGAGTTGTCCGAGGGGAGAAGGGTTGCTTAGAGACTTGGGGTTTTTGGAATTTCACTTGTTGGAAATTTAGTTGTTAGCTCGATGGACAGATCTTGGAATGACTCTCTCTTGCAATGAAGCATAAAATTAGTCTAGATAGGATGCATCTCAGTTTGCATAAGCTGTCGGGTCTAACAGGTATAACTCCTGTAAAAATCATTAAATTTTTGGTTTGGAATAGAATTTTATTTGTGATATCTCTCCATAAACAATTTCTGCGTGGAATTAATAATAATATCAATTATTATGGTTGGCTGTAGGTAAAAGATTAGAAAATTAAAACACTTGTTTCATTTTTATTTTTAAATATTTTGATTGCACATCGGCAAATGGTCTTCAAGAATTTATTTGTACACGTTTGTATTATTATTAAACACGCCTAATAAAATAAATAAAAATAATTTAAAATAAAAACATAATTCAAAGGTTTTTCGTACCTCTCTCAAGTTTGTTTTTATTCATTCAATCATAGGATTTTAAAGCGTATTGAGATTGGGTGCATAAATTGTATATTGAATTGAATTTTTAACAACAGATTTATTGATTTTTAATATTTTCAATATGTTATACATTTTTAAATAATTTTTTACATACTTAGAAATCATTTCGGAAATCTAAAATTAGGTCCAGATAAAATAAAAAACATTTTCGAATTAAATTTTTTAAAATTTCGTAAATATACAGAGATTTTAAACTCAGATACGATGCTCTAAAGCCTCACTAAGCCACCCAATTAAAAAGTACAACAAATTATAATAATCTTTCATGAGTAATATTCAGTTTTGAGTAACTTATCCGCTTCAGATTTCCGCATGCTTTGCAACCCGAAACTTACCTCATCTGTTTAATTCGGGGCAGACGCAGCGCTGCTCATTAAGCAGCGCGTTGGCACATCGAATTCATTCATGAAAACTGCCTCAAGATGTGGCAGATACATATAGTATATGCAACATGCAGCAGCAGCAGCAGCACGCCTCCGTCGCGTAAGCTGACAGATATAAATAATAATTAAAAAACCAAAGCAGGAGCGGAGTGGAGTGTGTTTTTTAATGTGCAATCTGCTGGCGGGGGAGTTCTGCTTCTGGGAAACGCATAAAAAGCGTCATTTATGTGTGTTTTGTACACTCAGACGAGGCTCATAAATTACAACCAATTATCAAATTAGATATTTACAAAACATGCACTTTAAATCAGCGCTTTTTTATGGCCAGTTGGGGCAGGGAGTGCGATTTCCCAGCTCAACGTCTTTTTATAGCCAACAGCCGAAGTAAATCAAAGACGCAGGAGAAAACGTAATCAATTCGAGCATCACGTGCTGATGGCGGCAATTAAACTGCTGCAAGGCAGCAGGCACCGAGTGCAATTGGAAAAATTAGCAGACAATGCGCAACTGACAGCGCCAGCGCAATTAATTTGGTGTAATTACTCAGTGGACGACAGTTGACATCAGTGGAAACTGGAGCAGCACAGGCAGCCTCTGCAGCAGGGAGAAATGCGTCTGGTGTTGCCACCTCAACGCATCGATGAAGTTGCCACGCATCGAGCTGAGGCAGCAGCAACGTTTTGCTTAATTTCTTTGACTTTTGCTACAATTGCGGCGGCATTTTAATGAGCTGCAACACACACACACACATTCCCTTCCCCTTTGCTGCTGCTGTTGTTTGGATGGCGGCAAATTGCTCCAGCAGCAGCAGCAGCTCCTCACTGCGCCCTGCCCTATGCCTCTCTGTGATTATCGAAGGGTTGAGGGCAGCGCCAGGCTGCTGTTGCTGCTGTGTCTAGGGTTGCCAGCTAATTGGCCAAAGCTGTGTTGTTGCTGTTGCTCGTGTTGCTCCTGTTGTTGCCGCATGTTGCTGCTGTTGCCTTGTGCCTTGTGTGTGATATCAAACAGTTTTACGCACAAATTGAAACTGATAATTGTCGCTTGGGGCCGTGATTTATGTGCTAAAGTGATGAGCATATGTTTTAATTAATTTCCAGGAAAGTGTTGTGGCATTGCGGCATTGCATTGTCAACTTGTTGCATGCCACACGCCTGTCTGGCTGCCTCACTGCCTGTCTGCTGCCCGGTGGCAAGGTAAGCCACATTCATCCAGTTGATCATTTCGAAATTATGATAAATATCTAACACAAACATGAGCTGCCCCAGACCACGACCTCATCATGCAGCACATGTTGCTATCGCCCGCCGCCCGCCGCCGCAGCTGCATGACATTTTTTTTCGCTGCCGGCAGCAACAACTCATTTGGGAGCGTGCGAGCGCTGGTGGAGGCGCCCCTTCGGCATTTGAGTGAGATTAATGCGGTGAGGAAAATCATAAATTAATTACAACTGCCTGGAAAAACTACAACTGCCATCTCGCTTGCACTGCCAGTGTATGTGTCTCACTTCTACCTATGCTTGCGGGCCAGAAGAGACACTTATTAGTGACATTTAGTGGCAATTTATTGTTGAAAGTGTTGTAGATCTGCCTCCCTCTCTATCTCTCTCCGTCTCTGTCTGCTGTCTCAGGTGTTGTCAGTGCAATGCTTAATTAGCTTTTATTATTAGCTACGATGTGGCAACTAAATACATGTGGCATCAACTACAAAGCGAAAGCTGCCCCGTCTTAGTCCCACGCCCAGCACGCAGCTATTTCCTGTTCCCTTTTATTGTTGCTGCTCGTGTTGGCGCCCATTGTCGCCGTTTAGGCGCAATTAGCGCACGCCTCCAGGCGCCAGCGAGCGTATTAAAGTGTCTAGTGTCGCCTACAGTGCGCGCGTGTGTGTGTATGTGTGTGTCTAGTTGAGATTTTCGTGGCAGGAGCATTTTGGGGGCAAGTCGCATTCCGCTGCGTCGTCAGTGTGTCGCGACTATCGCATCCTGCCAAGTGCGGGACAGGAATGTGCTGGGGAAAGCAAGGACAAGGCAGGCAGGCAGGCAGGCATAAATTGCTTGGCAATGATTAATTGTTGTCAAAAGAGCAAGCCGGTGTAGTCAATTATATACACATTAGAAGTTAATCGAAATTGTGTGTTGATTGTGGGTAGCGGTGCCTAACAGGGTAGTTGCACATGCGACAGATTATATAATAGCTTATAATTTCGATTTATTTATTTTTATTTTTTTTTTTTAACTTAATTTTATTAAGGCATACGGAGCAGCTACAACCTCTAAATATTTAGTTTCACATGCGACAGTTTATATATTATATATTATATTAGCTTATCAATTTAATTTATTGATTTTTCGAAATATTTAAAACTAGTATTTATTTAGTATTATTCAAATATACATAATAGAAACAATATCCCTTTTTTATTCGAATTGGCAACACTCTAAAAATAAGCACACACAAATTGTAGCATACTTTTGCGAGGCAAGCTAAAATAAATTGAAGCTCGTCCGTCAAGCTCATTAAATGCCTGCGCGCAAAAGTAGGCAGCAGTATTTCAAACAAAATGACGTGCGCTGCAGCTGCGCGCGCATCGTTAATAAATTTCCAGAAATCTGGTTAAAATGAGCAAATAAAACAAAGTTAAAAATGATTGATGGCATTAATGAATATAATTTGCATTTGAGCTAACAAATGATCATTGATATCTCCCCTGTTTAATATCAATAACTACGCAATTTATTGAGCAACATGTAAGCGCGATAATTCTTAATTTATTTCCATTGACTCGCACAAAACGTGCTGAGGTCAGCGCAGACAGCCTGACGACATTTGTTTATGCACCAGACAAAACTACATTCATATAGATAACAACCTCAGCATCGAGCAATATCATCAATAATGCTTGCCGACCAAATGTGCATGTTAATTTTGCGCTGTGCGGAAATTTCCTACGCACTTTTTTGTTGTTGTTTTGTTCCACACTCAGTGAGAGATTGTGTCGAGTGTTCTTACGAACTTGAAACTAAATGAAAACAAAAAAAACTGGCAAAACAATAAACTTAACCCTCAGTGTAGACAACAGAAAAGGCGCAACCTTTTGTCGAGTGAGCCGGAAGTGAATATCGCGCATACGCCGCCTGTGCCGCAGTCCAATTTCTCATTGCTGCTGCTGCTGGTGTTGGCTGGCTGCCTGCCTGCCTGCCTGCCTGCCTGCGCCGAAAGGCCTTAAGTGCTGCGATAGACTTGTTGAATGACGGTCAAGGTGGCACTTGCAACCGCGCACTGAGCACAAAGCACAAAGCACACTTGCCACACGGCACGTTCTACGGCGCGTCGTCGTCGCGTTTCAATGACATTTTGCGTGCGCGCAATTTTTGAGACATTTTTAGCCGCTCCAAGGATAACGCAGTGTGCCAAAAAGCGCCTCTTGTGTCAAGGTCAGCGTCAAGATTCGCCGCAAGTGGCTCGAGCAGCAGCCGAACGAATGACGAGTCGCACAATGAGCTGCGCTGAGTTGCGCTGAGCTGAGCAACTGCCACTCGATTTGGGCACAGTTCAATGCACAGCACGCAGCGGGTTATGTCAGACTCGGCTGCAGTATATAGTCAATATATATATGTATGTACATCCCTTATAAATCACTCTCGTTATAAATAAGCCGCGCCTGACGAACCCAGCCAGGATGCTGCAGCTCCCCTCTCCAACCGGTTGCATTTGCTTTCATTTTCGACTGGTTTTTTTTTGTTTTCGACTGGCAAGCTGCGTAATTAGCATTAATTGCGACAGCCTGCTAATTTTAGTAGCTCAACACTCGTAAATGTGCAGCAAGAGTTAGCCGGAAGTTATGTGTCGTGTATAAGATAATATTCGTCGATCTCTGGACTGCACAATTAGCTCGCAAATCGTGCTCGTGCCTGCCTCAAGTCACAGTCTGCTCCCTCTATGCAGAGATTAAACTATATTACAGTTATGCAAGCGGCACGCACAACCCCCGGACCCCTGGCCACATGCCGGCCAGGCTGGCGCAGCGCTTGGCCCACGCGCTGAGAAATGTGCGACAATTAGTGCGGCTTCCAAAACAAGTTTGCAGCGAGTGGGCGTCGCAATGCGTGCATGAAGTAAGCAGCTATATAGCCCGATATATACATACACTCTATGTGTATGGAAATATTTGAATAAATCGAGCGAGCAGCATGCGAAATACCTTGGAAGCAGCACACGAAACAAAAATCGCACACGCACGCGGAGCGACGGCGATTAAGATACGACCAAGTGCCTGAAGTACTTCAATTGCAGCAGCAGCAGCAGCAGCAGCAACAAAACACAACAACAACAACAACAACGGCTAACAGGCCGCAGGCAAATACCAACAAAGCTAACGGCCGCTTTATTGAACAATTACTCGATCGAGTTGCCAACGACTGCGCCGACTGCGTTGCCAACTGCGCTGCGAGTCGTTGTCGCAGTCGGTTGGCATCGCATGCGTCACGCGTTCGTGGTGTGTGTCACTTCACAAATTGTGATTGAGTTCAATAAAAGCGCAAAAATCACAAGCAAATCCGATTCAAAGACTTTTGCTTTCACATGCGGGTGTCTAGGCGTGCGTAACTGTGTGTGTGTGTGTGTGTGTGTGTGTGCGTATATTTGTTTCTGCAAGTGCGACTTGCTGGCCTAGTTACCTTCGGTTCTCGAGTGGCGACTCCACACGCTTGCGAATTTGCTTTCGAATCGCAGAAACAGTTAGGCACACCGGGGCAGAGACAGTGTGCATGGGAAGAGCGAGAGAGAGCGAGATAGAGAGGGCATTGCGCAATCGTGAGTTGGCAATATTTTTATTTTTGCTCTCAAGTTGGCCTCGCCTCAAGTTCAGCCATGGTTTCTTTTTCTTTTCTTTTCAAAAATATATTATTTAATTTTCAAAAATTGCTTTTTATAATTACAATACATACATTCATAATATTAAGGTAGATACATATATAAATTGATAGTATTTTTCGCTTTATGCTTTTTATTGTTAACACGCACATAAAATGCAATTCAATTTTGCACAAAAATATCTGAAATTTTCAAAATTAAAAGCTAAAAATGAAAAATATTTTTATTCTCTGCGTTTGCTGTTTCCCCCTCTGGCGCACTCGTGCGCGAAGGGGGGGACAACCAAGTATCTTAACACTTAATACACTAATTAGCTAAAGTTAGGCAAAAATCAAAGAAAGGAAATTGGGTGAATAACAATAAAGATATAAGATATTAAAAAACTCTTGCTGGCCGACAATGTGGCATTTCTTATGCTCAAAAGGTATAGGGGGGAGGGGAGGGGGAGGATTCTCTTTAATCTAAAAAACCTGAGTGTCTAATTAAGTTTGATTTTTTAGCTGCAGTGCAGCGGGCTCTACTTGCCTATGGCAATAAGTACGTCTCTAACCTCACTTGAACGTCTCCAACCTCACTTGCATGTGAAACAATCCTCAATTCGAGAGTTTGTGATGGGTTTGTGACAGATTAAGAGGTATTTTAAAGTATATGCATATAAGATTTACTTAAATTATTCATTTTTCAAACTAACCTAATTCTTATACCAAATGTTTCATGAATTTTCAATATTTTTCTTTTCCAGAATATCTAATCATTTGCTGGCAGTGCTGCATCTTAGCTAGAAAGGATAACGAGTAGAGAGGGGGGGAGAGAGAGGGGGAGAGGACTACCTCACCTGCACAGTGAGGCAAGAGCAAGAGAAATGCCGCATTGTCTCCGCTCTTAAGCTACACAAAATTCATATTTAAATCGTTGCTTATGCCCGACTGGGCTAAAAGGCGAAGGAGGAGGGGGCGTTTTTGTGGGCATGGTTGAACAGTTGGACAGGTGGACAGCATCACAGTGTACAGCCATTCGATAGTTTCACAATAAAATTAAGAAATAAACACAATACGTTGACCCACTAAAATTAGTTAACAATGCGTCCTGCCCCCTCCCGCATCTAGTTGACCGGCGAGACCGCGTGGCCAAACTTACGAGCACGCTGTCCACCGAACCCCTTGCTGCCATCCGGTCCCATGGGCGTGCGCACCAGACTCTCGGCCGCGCGTTGCGCAAACGAGCCGGAACGCGAGCGTGGCGAGCCATCGAGCAGGAAGCTGCCCGTGCGCGAACGTGGCTGTCCATCATAGTCGCCGCCATGCTTGTAGTTGCTCAGGAAGCTGCCGGTACGCGAGCGTGGCGAACCCTCGTACTCGGAGCCAAACGAATAGCGACGATCGTAGCCGGAGTCCGTGGAGATGCGTCGTCCTCCAATGTAGGTGGCATTGTCGTAGGCCGCCAGCTTGCTGCTCACCTGTTGGAAATTGTTGGAGTAGCGACGTGGCCACACCTGATAGCCACCGCCGCCACCACCGACCAGCTGATCCGGTTCGCGTTCCCGCTCCACATTGAAATCGTTCGAGGGGCGACGATAGAAGCCGTTGCCATCGCTGGCATTGGAGAAGCTGCGCTCGAACTGCATGGATCCGTTGGAGAAGCGTCGCTCCCCGTTGCCAACGCCCGGGCAGCTGCCGTTCGAGCACACGGAGTTCTTGCGATACGCCTCCGACTGCGACTGCGACTGCCCAAAGTCAGAGACGCGTCGCGAGCAGGGACACGATTCGGAGCAGTTGGAATCGCGTCGTTGCGGTGCGCCCGAGTCGGAGCAGTTGCTGGCACGACGTGACATGCCCAGCGGCGAGTCCGGTGCGTAGTTCTGCTCGGAACAGTTGGACAGGCGACGCTGCAGGCTGCTCACAGCAGCAGCAGCAGGAGCACTATTTGCCGTTGAGGCAGCTGATGGCGTGGCCAGCGGATCAGCCAAGCCGGCGGCCGTATTGGCCGAGATGGTCGACGTGTTGCTGTAGCGACGTGGCGCATAGCCGTAGAAGCCCGGAGATGGCGGCTGCTGCTGCTCGATGGAGGCGGAGGAGATGCTGCCACGTGGCTGATAGCCATGTTGATAGCCGGCATTTCCATGATACGAGGGCAGAGCATGATGCATCATCTGCTGCTGCTGCTGCTGATAGTAGCTCGGCTGGAAGTCGGAGTTGTTGCGCTTGAGCTTGAAGCGCAGATCGTGCAGCGGCTCGTGGCTGGGCAGGCCGGAGAAGCTGCCGCCACGCGTGCGCTCGCAGTTCGCCTCGTTGTAGTAGCGATAGTTCTCGACCATGCGAGCCACGGGCGCTGCCAGCTGTATGACCGCTGCCTTCTTGCCGGTCTTCTTCTTGGGCGCGACCATTTCGTACACCTGAAAGGGTCCGGCCAGATGCCGTGCCTCGCGCGCCGACGACGACTCGAGATACTCGACCAGCGCGCACTCCTTCTGCTGCAGCTCCGGATACTTGTTCATAAACTGACGCACATCCACGGGTATGGCCATGCCCGGCTTGAGTATGCGTATGAGCGCAATCTCGCCGCATTTCGAGAACAAATCCGACACCTTCTCGATGCTCAGCTTGTCCAGCGGCAGATCGCAGGCCACAATGGTGCGCGACGGCATTGTCTCGTCGAAACTGGGCAACGGTTCGAGGCGTCGCACCTTGGTGCCCTGCTCGTTCAGCTCGATCTTGTGCGATTTGCGACGCACTGCATCGCCCACCACCTTCCACTCCCTGGTCAGCTGACGCACGCGCTTAAAGCTGGAGACCAGCTTCAGACTCACAAATCCCTCCTTGTTGCGTCGCACATGCTTCAGCAGAAACGCATCCTTCAGTATGCTCTCGTTGGAGAAGTAAAACTCGACGGCGTCGGTGATCTCCGCGGCCAGCTCATCACTCGGCACCAGCTCGGCGTTCAGTGTGTCTATCTCGTTGGGCAGCTCCGGCGCAGTCTGTGCTTGCTCTGGCAGCTGCTCTCTGGCCTCCTGCTGCGCGTGTTGCTCCTGCTGCGCGTGCTGCTCCAGCTGCTCCTCCTGCACTGCAGGCTTCTTCAACGCGAGGAACGAGCGATGCACGCGGCGTGTTTCCAGCACGGGTGAGTTGGCTGGCGCCACAGCTGGTGGCGGAGAGGCATCCAGATTGAAATTGGGATGCAAATATATGTTGTCCATGTGATGTTTGCGGAACTTCTCCAGATTGGCCTCGCTGAGCGGCACAGCGGGCGGTGAATGCTGCTGCCTGTCGCTCTGCTCCGGCTCGTGCATGATGTGATTGTCGACGGCCAGCGGCTTGAGCTCATCATCCTCCTCCGACTCCTCCGAGTCGCCAATGGACGAGCCCATGCCGACATCATCATTGGCAGTGGCAGCCGGCAGCGGTATGGGCGACATGGGCGGCGCACTGGGACTCATGGGTGCGTCTGGCTCGGAGCCGGAGCCAAATTGTGAATCCATGGATTCCAGTTGATGCAGCAGCGCCTGTGCAGAGCGTTTGGCATGCAGACGCAGCAGCTTCGAGGGCAGCGATGAGGAGAGCGGCACCACCGCCTGCGAGCTGCAGCAGGGCTGCTCCTCCAGCTGCTCCGACTGCTCCTCGTGCAGCTGTATTAGCTCTGCCTCTGCTGTGGGTTTCATCACGGGCACCGCAGTCAGCACCGACGTGGCCTGCACTGCAGTCACCACAAAGGTGTGTCCCTGCGGCGCCTTCACCTCGTAGCTGTCGCGCCGCTGTTGCTGCACTTGCTCCAGCTGCAGCTCCCGCTGCTGCTCCCTCTGCAGCTCCCCTTGCTGCTTCCCTTGCTGCTCCTCCTTATCGCACATGGCTGTTGCTCTGAGCACGTGGCACTCCAGCAAAAGCAGCCTAAGTTATCTCTAGCTAAGAAGCTATGTATCTGCTTATCTTTTAGCTATGTATCTCTGCAGTTTTGTATCTTTTGAGGCAAGTATCTTTGCAGCTTTGTATCTGTATCTGCTGCTGTTGCTGTTGCTGCTTATCTGCTGCTGCCTGCGCCTTCTGTTGCGTGTCTGAGCCAAATTTCACTTTCACTTTCAAGTTCAGCCGCAGCTGTCTTTCTCTGTCTCTCTATCTCTCTCTCTTTGTCGCTCGCTGTCTCCCTCACTCTCTCAGTGTGCACTTACATTGGCACTCACTGTGCTCAGCTTGGCGCGTGCATTGAGCGTCAGCTGTTTGCTGCAGGCGCCTCTGTTGCTGCTGCTGCTGCTGCTGTTGTCTTTCAATTGTTGCTGCTGTGCTTACGGCTGTTGCTGCTGTTACTGCTGCTGCTGTTGTCTTCAAACTGTTGCTGCTGTTACTGTAGATGTTGCTGCTGCTGCTGTTGTCTCTAAACTGTTGCTGCTGCTGTTGCTGTTGCTGTTGCTGCTGCTGCTGCTGTTGCTGCTGCTGTTGTTGATGTCACTTAACTGTTGCGTTTGTTTTTGCGTAATTCTGCAGGCTGCTCGAAACGTGCCTCGAATTGCAGGCGGGCGCAGTTTCAATTTCAGTTTTTTACTCGTTTTTTACTACAGTATTTTTGTTGTTGGCTTGTAGTATTTTTGTTGTTTTATTTATTGTATCTTTTCCACCTTTTTTTCTACTCTTTTTCTACGTATTATTTTGTTTTGTTTTGTTTTCTAGGCCGCGCTTGACACCGACACCATTTGATAGTCGTAAAAAAGGCACCGCAACAATTGTTGTTGTTGTTGTTGTTGTCACCAACGTTGTTGTTGTTATAAATTTTTACAATTTCAAATGCGTTTGCATTTGGGTTTTTTACTCGATTTGTTGCCGCTGTTGTTGTTGTTACAAATTTTTAATTCCGTTTATTCAGTTGTTGCCCGTGCGATTTGCTTAATTATTTCCGTTAGCGTTAGCTCGAGTTGTTGTTGTTGCTGTTGTATTGCTTATTTATTGGTTTATTTAATTTTTAAGTATTTTCAACGCGAGTTCATGCAACGCTGCAACGCGGAGATAGACTGAAATTGCAAATTGATTTGAGGTCGGTTAAATACACTCTGCTTTCGTTTCGTTTCAGTTTTTGTTTTTCGCTTTTTCGTTTTTTCGTGTTTTCGTTTTTACAGCGATTGCTGCTGCTGCTGCCGGCGGCAGCGACGCTGGCAGTGCGACAGCGCGCGTTATTGAGCGCTCCAAGTACGCACGAAACACGCCGATAACAACAACAGCAACAGCAACAGCAGCAGCAGCAGCAACGGCATCGGCAACGAGAGGGAGAGACAGCTGCGTTGGCTGCGACGCCGGCGGCGACAACTTATTGGCAACTGAGCATACGAAACTTGTTGCGTTGGCAACAACAACAGCAGCAACAACAACAACGAGAGCAACATTCGCTCGGTGCATTTGTCAGTCTGTTGTTGTTATTGTTGTATTTTGCATTTTATTTCTTATAAATTGTTCTGGCAAGTTACAGATACATTCACAGCTGCAACTACAGCAACAACGCGCGTCGAGGTGCTTCCGATTTATTTTGCAAATTTTTATTTTACTTTTCTCGCTCTCTCTCTCTCTCTCTCTCTCTCTCTCTCTCGCGGCGCTCGTTTGCATTGAGCAAACACATATTGCTCATACGCAGCGTTAGCCGCGAAAATTGGGAAAGTGCTGCGTGTGTGTGAATATTGCTGCCTTTTACTATCGGCTATGTTGTTGTTGTTGTTGTTGTTGTTGTTGTTGTTGCTGACAACCTTGTTGCATCCGATTCGCATGCAAGTCCAGCACAGTGTGTAGAAAATGTATCTATGGGGAAACAGGAAGCAAATTGAAAATTTGTCGAGGGTTGAGAATTGTTTCGGGCACTAATGGAGTGAGTCTCTCTAGAGATCGATGCCAGTTCCGCCTATGGAAAGGAAGCTCTAGCCATAAATGTGCTTAAAATAGATAAGCTGCATTAATTATGCACTCCAAGTGCGATTAGATTAGTACAAAATAGTGCAAAATAAATTTAAAATCAATTAAGAAATTAGAAAAAAATGGTCTGTTGATTTTTAAAATTACAAAATAATACTGCAGATATATTACAAATTAATTAAATATTATATATTATTATACATGCACTCAAACTAAAGCTAAGCAGCTGCTAAAGTTCTCTTTTTTGATCAAATTGCATGATTTGGCATATATTAAAATAAAACACTCAAAATAGTTGAAGAAACATTTAAAAAAAAATGATATAAAAATAGCACACACATCTAAGAATCAGATAGAATTTTAATTGAATTTTTAGAGGCACCCCCACTATTATTTTGAGTGTATTTATTACGACAAGGTCACAGAAATTTGCACAGCCAAGCACCCTCAGCCATCTGCCAATTAGGATTGTTTAAACAATGCAGTTTTGTTGCGCGGCTTGCTGCCCATGCTGCAACACAGTGTTGCACCCCCTCTCTCCCTCCCAGCCCTCATTACCTCATAAGCTGACCTGCAAGTGTAACATGCAGCAACTATTGCATTTTAATCCTTTTAGTTGCATTTTTATGACACGCTGCCCACGTGTTGCATCAGTTGTCGCTGTGGCTGATAAAAAATTATACAAGCTTCCAGGTATATTCAAATGCACTCACAAGTGCTACAACAATGAGTGTAGCACACTAACGCAATTCAATTAGTCTTTAGAACCATTCGAATAGGGCGGGCCGTGGTGGCAACGAGGCGTATACGCGATAAGGTCAACTCGCCGCCTTAATTGGCAATTGACGACAGAGATTTGCGGCCAATTTGATTGCGAGTAGCCGAAAACGATTTGATTTGCCAACAAGTAAATTATGATTTTGTACAGAAAGAAAAAAACAATACCAAAATATATATGCCATATAATAATGGGTAACCTTGCGGTAAAAGACAGAAACAACAAAAGCAGCAAATGGCAAAAACCACAAAAGAAACCAAACAGAAAAAAAGAATTATGATTTATTTTCTTTGCAATTTGTTGCTTGTCTGCCTCCGAAAACGGGGCGTGGCAATCGAAGGCTGCCTGCGTCGTCGAGCTTAAGCTGCGAGATTTTGTCTAGGAAGCTGCGTCAAGTTGATTGTTTTTTTCCCCGTTTGAGGCAGGTCAGCGCCGGCCTAAAAGACACTTTCAGTCAAATTGTTGTTCAGGCATATTATTTGCTTTTATGTTTAATGTGTATTTACTTAGTGCACACACTCACACACACACACGCACAGCCTGAGTGACTTGTTGCTGCCCACACGCTGCGGCTCAGGGTCGCGCAGGCCGCGCGATCTCGACGATCTGCTTATGATCTGCGCCTGAGCATTATAATTATTATAACATATTACCGATTGTTCAAGCAGCTATTGTTGTATCTGCTGCCTGCTGCCTGCTGCCTGCTGCCTGCTGCTTGTCCTTCTGTTGACATTTTGCACGCGTTGAGTTTGAGTTTGGGAACGCGTTTTTTAACTATATTGTGCTTTTTTGCCCACTTGAGCCTACGCAAAACTCATTTGCCAAGCGATGCGTATCGAATCCGATCGTAGCGTATCTCGCATCGAATCAATCGAAATGTATTCGCATTCGCATTGAGGTAGGCGACAGCTGCGACACGAGTTTGCTGTGGTAAACAAATTAACAGCACTGCTTAAGCTGTGTTGGGAAATTCCCAAAAATAACACACACACACTGAAAAATCGCACTAATGATTGAGCAGAAATTTCAGCAGAACTTCCTAACATTTACATTTTATTTTACACATTTTTCGAAAGTATTACACAAATTAAAAGGCGATCAAAACCCGCACAGAGTACGACGAACTGTGGGAAAGGGTCGAGAAACGAGTTTTGAAAATGATAAACAATATTACGACTGTCATGCGGAATGCACTAAAATGCAGGTACATTAAATTGTTATATACACTTTGTAAAAATGGAAAAAGCAGCGCTAAAATTTCCTAATTTGATTTAGAAATTATTCTAGAAAAAAAAATATTAATTAAAAAAAAAATGTGTATATTAATTCATTTTTGATTGATTTGGGATTTCTATCTACTTATATAACAGAGATTGATGCTTTCAAACAGACGGAAAAGACCAAAACGGCTCGTTCAAAGAAAGCAAGTCTCTTTTCACGATTTTCCATGTTAGAAGGGTATAAAAAAGGTTTGATTTCACTATTTTTATATTAACGAATTCAATTAAAAGTAAAAATTTGATTGAAATATTATAACAATCTATCATCTTTTGATTTCTTGCAAAGTTGTACTACATACATAAGTCCAGAAAAATCTCACTGCAAGTCTTCAATATGTTATAAGGTATGCCATAAAGTTTTCCGGAAAGTTTTAACGATCAGAATGCAGCTCACATGCTATAGATGATTATATAATATTATATCGTATACACGATGCGTGAATCAACTTATGAAGCGGCTCATTAGGTTGCATGACAGTTGGCGGTGTGAGGCAATGGCTACAACCACAACAATAACAACAAAAACAGTTAAGCGACTATTGCAAGCACAACGATCGACTCATCGACAAAAAAATAAAGTTAAATTAAATTAAATAAATAAACGCGGATCAGCTCAAGTTCAATGTTAACTGTCTGGCAGCACTGGCAGCACAGTTATTTGCTTCATGTGGCAGCTCAACTAATCAAAATATAATACTGAAATCGCAGTCAACATTAAAAGCGCCTCGAATTATGCGCAAGTTGCACGTAGCTTGTGGCACTTTCCTGTCCTGCACCGACTCGAAAGTGGGTCGCATTGCGCAATCGAGAACCTTTTACCTGTGCCGCGACGCAAACAGGTTGCGCATCTTGCTGTGCCACAGCCAAGGGCGCTGCAACCTTGAGCACGTGCAGCGCCATCGAACTGTGGCAATCACCACCTGCCGCCGTCGCGACGCCGCCGCCGCCACTTGAACCGGTTGCCGGTTGCCCGAAGATTCGCAAGTTGCAAGTGCCTTTTTGGCTTGCCCATTTAAGCCGGCAACGAGCCCAGGTTTCGGCACTTCATTAATGAAGCTCCGAGACGACGCTGCCGCGCCTCATCTCTCGCCTTGCCTTGCCTTGCGTCGCCTGGTTGCAACCTTGACAACGCGCGACAGACGCAAATTTATTTTATTGTATGCAGCTTGCCAGGAAGCCGATTGATCTCGCAGAGACACACACACTGTGTGAGAGTAAGTGGGGGATCGGGCGGGTCGGAGAACAGGTTGTCTGGAACTGCTCTGCTGCTCGCTCGGGTTGGCTGACTGCAGTTGACCTCCACGACGTTACATTTATTTCATTTCGCACTGTTCTCATATTTTATGCACGCTTTTAATTAAAAAGTTTGCCCGTTCAATTATGTTGAAAAATTGCAGTGCAACGCCTCGCTCGCCCGCTCTCGCTCTCTCACTCTCTCACTCACTCTCTTTCCTGCTCTCACGCAACTGTTTGTCTTGCGGCTGGCGACAGAATTGGGTTACATGTGTCATGTGTGGCGGGGGCCATAAAACACGCTCTAGGCCTATGTAGAACTGGGCCCGGCTCCGAAATTGTTGTGCAATTAAAATCGCATTTTGGGCCCCTCCTCGAACCCGCGCAAACGTTTTGTGGAATGCCTCAGCGGAGACTGAGTGACGACGACTGGGCACACTTTGGCTTTGCTTTTGCTGCGTTCGCCTCCCGCTCTCTCTCTCGCTCTCGCTCTCTCTGTCTCTGGCATAGTGCGTGCCTAAGTGTGTGTGTGCGTGTGTGGGTTGGGTCTGTCGCGGTATGTGCAAAATGTTATGGCCATAATGCAGACTCATGGCAATAATGTAAAGCGCATTTCGAGCACTTTGAGCACACAGCAACAAACAAAAAGCAAAAGTGCTGCCAAGTTGCGTAACTCCAAAGCCAGTGCTGCCCATTTGCAGCGGCTGCGAATTGAGTGGAGATCGAGCCAAATTGGTCGCACTTAAATCGCCATTTAAGTAAACAAACAAAAATCATAATTAGATAATTGCAAATTAATGGAATAGTTAAATAGTTAAATCAGAATTCTATTATAAAGCACGCGTATTCGCAAATATTATCGATAAATGCAAATTACACAGTTAAGCACGTTTAATTTTTATGCGCGAATTAATTGTTTTTGTCAGAGCGTAGAATTGCACTCAGAGAAAAATACTACTAGTTGTTTAGTAGTTGAATTCATGACTTTTTCTTTTCAAGATTCATTCTGCAGCAACAAATTATTAAGTACAGATTTTTAAATATTTAAACACTCCAATTATTAGACTGTCCTGGGAGACTACATTTTCTACACTATGCCCGGAGCAACAGTGGCTTACAAAATCGAGTACACATTCCAATTGGTTTTAAGCCATTTTTAGTCAAACATCTCTTTTCTCTCAGTGCCCTTGGCCATGTTCATTGTGAAATCCACAGCAAATACAGTTAAAAGCAACGAAATAATTGATATATTAAAAGCCCATTCGATTACACTGACTCCAAATGGTGTTCGCATTGAACAATTGTTTACCTGACGCAATTAGCTAATTTAAATGCCAATTGCACGCTAGAATTCTGAGCAAACGCAACGGAAATAGCTGCAAATGTGTTTGCTAGGCGGGCAAACAGTATAAACAGCATAAATAATAGTAGACGAGGGACAAGTTCAATGCGAGGTAAACAAATGGAAGAGCTAGGTTAGGTGTATCTATCTTATATACTATTATGCTTAATGCAGTTCATGGAGCTTAGCTCTGGGTCAGTTTATCAGTATTCTCCGCTGGCGTGACACATGCAAATGACCAGCAGCTGTTGCCGTTGCTGCTGGCTGCAGCGTGATCAATCTGCATACTATATAGCATGTAGAACCCCCGATAGAAGTCCGTGGCGGCCTTCGGGCATATAGCAACATTAAATTATGCGACTAGGCCTATTATTTTATGCGATTGATCAATTGACAACGGGCCGGCAACAGTTTTTCAGTTCGCCGCTCACTTTTTTATTGTAATTGTTGCTGCTGCTGTTGTTGTTGTTTTTGTTGTTGCTGCTGCTGTTGTTGCAGTGAAAATCCGTTTACAATGCGTGCCAAGTTTGTTGTCGTCCTAGGCAACTTTCATACGTGAACTTTTCATAGTTGTTGCTGCTGCTGTTGCTATTGTTGCTGCTGTCGCTGCTGCCTGTCATTCATTTTCAATGTCAAGGTTGCCACGGGATGTGTTTGTGTGTGTGAGTGTTTAATTAATTTATAAGTACATATGTATAGTTATTTATTGACTTTCAATTAGCTTTTAGCAACATTGTCGCGTCTGCTGCAACTGCAACTGCAAACCGGCATCCTTGTGGCCCACACAACACGCAGCACGCATATATATGTATGTGTGTGCGTGTGTGTGGGTCTACACTTTAACAAATTAGCTGATAAATGCAATTTCTAGTCTCTCACAACGCCCAAGTGAAATTCAAAATGCTCTACAAAACGCAAATGCAAACGCAAATTTAGTTCATTAACAACATCGACAACAACGACAACTATTGAAGGTAATTTGCCGACAAGTGTGTGCGCGTCTGTGCCTGCACTTGCATGCACATGCCGATAATAAACATTCTATGCGATATACACAAAATAAAATCATTGAGCTCGCGCCGCAATTTGACAAATTGCAAGCGATATTCAAATTGGGTTTTTCTTTTGCACGTTTTCGTTTTTGTTTTCGTTTTCGTTGACGTTTTTGGCTTCGGTTTCGTTTCTCGCTTTGGGAGGTGGAGTCGTTGCCGTCAAGGCTGAGTGTGATACGCATAAATCATGGGGCCGTATGGTAAATATGTCAAATAAAGTTCTGCTTTATCACTTGCACAGATCGAACTAAAGAGACGTTGACAAAGTGGGTTACTCTAGATGAGAGCATTCATTTAAAAATAAAATTCAACTAAAGCACATTTATTTTAGCTCTAGAAACTTCCCATACCATTCGGATATCATTTATGATTCACGAAATTGTTGTTCGTTTCGATTTTGGCTTTATATAGTCACGCCAGACCCCAGCAGCAGCAGCAACAGCATCATCATCGCTGACCTCAAATGTCAATTGTATCCAGTGAATTTGCAACTTTTACTGTGTTTGTTTATTAACCCTGGCCTTAGAACAATCGAACAAGCGTACAAGCAAACAAACGAGCAAGCGAACATGACTAACAATCGGCTGGTGTTTGGCTATATCTTATTGATCTATTCACACAGATCTGTCATAAGTGCCCCTTGCTAACGGTATTCTGCTGCTAAACAGCTGCGGCGTCTAAATAGCCGCCCCTTTAGGTACGCCCCGCTAATCAACACAAGCAACTCGTTCGTCTGACATTGTAAAACTATAAATAAATTAAATAGAGAAAAATAGTGAGAGCAATAACAAAATAGCCGTTAGCACGCCGGCCCGACCCTGTCTGGGGGTCTGTTAGATTAATTGCAAAATGATTACAGACAATTGCAATGTCAACGAGCCGCGCAAACGGAAATACTTGTTGAAAAATCGCACTAATCGCGCGCAAAACGCCTGCAAATCGCTTCAAAGTCGCGCACGCCAGCCGCCCCCAATTGAAGCGGCCACGATGCGGAAGTCGGAGAGCAGCACGAGACGAGAGAGAGAGAGAGAGGGATAGCGCGCGTGAGTAAGGTTAGGCAGGTAGCCCAGCTGAACTCATGCGCTCTTCTGCAGATCGTCATTGGCTTGAAACGTTCGCTGCTCTTTACATGCTCTTGGCATGCGCACAAGTTCAGCTTGGTGCGGCAAATGCACCCCTGCATATTTAAAGACGGCGACAACCCAGCAGCAATTTATGTGCTACTTTTTGCGATCGCTGTTTGCTGCTCCGCACACGTAGTTGTGCACGCAGACAAGTCCCGCTGGCTTGGCGAGTGCACAGCCAGAGGTGGCGAAGCACAGAGAGATTTGCTTGATATTCAGTGTCATTGTTGTTTTTTTTTGTTGCTGTTATTGCACAATTTACAGTAATAACATAATTATGAACTTTGATGCTATTTATTTTGCACTTCGGATTGGTTTTAGTTACTTAAGTGTTTCAATAAATACTTATGGGCTAGAGAAAAACGTGTGTAGCACACGCTCTTTAGGTTAGCAACTAAAATACAACGTCGTCAGCGTCGGGCGTGGCGGGGCGGCGCAATGCTGGGCGCACGGCGCTGGGAGGGGCCAGAGTTAACGATTTACGGCTTCTACTGCACGCTAGGCACACAGGCAGCTCGAGGAACACAATACTACAATTTGAGCTGCCGCTTGGCCTGCTGCTTCTCCTGTTTTCGAACACGCTGCAACAGGAACTCACGCCGTATGTCGCTGGAGCGCATCTCCAGGATGCAACACAATTTGTTGCGTATCTGCTCCGCCGTATGCACATCCGTATCGAAATCATAGTGCTTGAAACGAATGTTGGACGCGCTGCCGCCAAAGAAACCGAACGGCGAGTTACCGCTGTGCGGCGGATAATGACCTGGGCTGCCGGGCGAATGGGCTATTCCCGCACTGCTGCTGCCTGCGTTGAGCGTCATCACGCTGGCATTTATTGGCGCCGAGGTGCAACTGGAAGATAGACCGCCGCTGGAAGAGTTGGATTTCAGCCAAATGCGCAACAGCGCCTTCAGCTGCCGCTGCTCCACAATCTCGCAGTGGGCCACCAGATCGATGGGTGTCGATACGGGTTTCCTTTGCGTCCAGAACTTGGCATTCTTCTGCTGATCGATCTCGATCCGTTCGCCAGACACGCTCAGTGTTACATCGCACTTGAAGAAGCGCTTGTCAATGATGCTGACGCGATAGGTGCGATGCATGGGCGCCTCCAGCATGTCATTGTGATTCAGCAGACGTTTCTCATACTCCTTGACATGGTCGAGCGGGCTGTCGCCTCCTCCGCCCGCGTCGGGCACGTCGCCATTCAAATTTATATTCTGCAGCGCCTGCACAGCAGCATTCGCCATCGCCGCCTTGTCGTCCTCTGAAGTCATCGACTTGGTGCCCAACTGGTTGTGATAATCGATGCGGGTCACCGGCGCCAGTGGGCGACGCTCGGCCAACGTAAGATGTGAAAAGCCGAATTTGGAGCACGGCTCGCGATTGTCCAGCGGCGGAAAATCATCCATGTCATCGTTATCCTCCGTCATGTATAATGCATAATGCTGCACAGATTTGAGCTGCACTGCATCCGGATACTGTAGGGTAGTTTTGTAGCAGACCAGGCCAATCACCTCGATGATCTTGGCCGTGGACAGCACACAGATTTTGAGCGGATAATTTCGATCCGGCTCAGGCAACATATTTACATAGACATTTATCCGCTTGGTATGCATGCCAACCTGGGCGGTGCCATCAAAGCGTGCGTATTCAATGAAACGATTCTGTGTCTGCTTTGGACTCTTCGCTAGCTGCTCTGTCAGCTTGCTCTTTACACCCTCGTCGGAGAGCTCGTCCTCGCTGCCTTTTCCCGATTTTTCGGTACTCGTCGCCGTTGCCGTCGCTGAAGTCGAGGGCCTCTCTGTGGGACGTTCGTAGACTGTTTTCCGCTTAAAAAAGTCTTTGCGATCGGGCGGCAACACCTCCTCGTTATAGTTGACACTTTTGATGCGAGCCGCTTTCCGCTTGGCTATATCCAGCTTTTCCAGTTTCTGCGCTGTGTTCGAACGAAACCGGTGGGCTCCTACCTCGGGATACATTTGTATATCGAACGAATGTGTGGACATGTCCAGATCTTCGTCGTCGCTCAGATCCAGACCCGGGTAACAAACAAAGTCCACCTCTTGCAGCGGCATATCTGCGATTCTGGGTGGCCCTGTTCGTTGTGTTGGTGTGGCAGTGTCTGTGTTAGTTTTGGGCAGCGTCTTGCGCTGCTGTTGCATTGATTGTGCGGCACGATTGCTGTTGTTGCGCCTGTACGCGCCATCCATCGTTGATGGGGCAGTTTGAAATCTCCTCAGATAATGCTTGGGCATATCGTCACTCAGCATTACCGTCTCGCAGATGCCTGTGTCATCCGTCGAAATGAACGAGTTGCGGATGTGCGAGAGCAGCCAGTGCTGGTTGGAATAGGTGGCCATTGCACTTGGAACGTCTCAACTCTAACTCACGAAACCAATAAAATTATACTCTTAGTTATCTCTGCATTTGTGTGAGTGCCAGGAGCTGTAGCTGACAATAACTATTGGGCCAATTAGTCTTTGACCAGGGTTGCAAATTGTTTACGATATATTGTGTTGCAGAAATTGAGGCCCTTTTCCTTGTCGCATATCGCACGAAAATAAGACACGACGCGCTGTAATCGATAGCTGTTATCGAATGCACGATTTTTGTTGTTCAAATATAAGCAAGAAAATTATTATTAATATTCATAAGACATAAATGCTTTTATAAATCTTGACACATTTTACCATTTAACAAGATCAAAATGCAGATATCTTGAAATGTTTTTGAATATAATTTTGGCGGTAAGCAAAACATGCTTCTTCTACATTACACACATACTGCGATAACAAACAGTTCGATAATTTTTAATAAATTAAACATCGACATAGTTTAATGAATTATACTTATTAAATTTGAACAATAAATTCATAGTATTAATATTTACAAAAAAGTAGTTTAAAAATATAAAAATCTTGTTGCACCTGCACTTATCGATATATCGAATAAAAAAAATAGTCCGTGCGCTCTTCCATTGTACCGATATATTGATATTTACCACACATCTCTAGCACCATATGACTTTTCTACGAGACGCGAAAAATTTCATAGGGAATTAGGCAACTGAATGTAAGTTTATGAGTAAATTTGATGAATAAACAACGATTAATACCAATTCATATAATTTAGTAAATAATATCGCACCGGATCGATGTTGTAGCAGCGACCATAATGGCGGGCATCCCGGTGGAATTCGATGAGACGGTGGTCAATCAGTTTAGCTGCAAGCGTTGCGACCGCGTAAGTTTCACTGCGGTGTCGCAGTTAAATGTGACTTGCACGCATTTACATTGATATTTTCCTTAATTTGCAGACGTTCAAGAGTAAACGTGACCAAACGTTGCACCGTCAGGAGGTGCACAATCACAACAAAACTACCTATGAGTGCAAGCTGTGCTCCAAGAGTTTCTGCAATAGCGGCAACTTAGACCGCCACATGAAGGTACACAACGATGTGCGGCCGTTTGTCTGTAACCTATGCTCCAAGGCCTTTGCCCAGGCCGTAAACCTGCAGCGACACTATGCCGTACATAGCGGCGAGCGTCCATATCAGTGCAACTTCTGCAACAAATCCTTTACGCAGCAGAGCAACATGAAGCGCCACAAAATGACACACACCGGCGAGAAGCCGTACCGCTGCCAGCGTTGTGGACGTTACTTCTCGCAGCTGGTCAACCTTAAAAAGCACAAGCTGGGCCATTTGAACGCTAAACCTTATCAATGTAACTATTGCGAGAAGGGATTCACACAGCTCTCGAACTTCAAGAGGCATCTGCAGTCGCACATCAAGGAGGGTGTCGATGTGGATGTGCCCGGTGCAATACAAGCGGCGTCGGCATTGGCGCGTGAACGTCTCGAGGCGGAACAGAAACCGTAAGTGCCGCATTCATTCATAAACAATCTTTCCCTCTCGCTTGACATTGCCTTTCTAAGATTCTTATTGTCATCGTTGCAGGAGTTTCTTTGAATGCATGGTCTGTCGCGCCATATTCGAAACGTTCAGCGACTACGAGAAGCACGAGGGCAAGTGCCATGAGGATCATGAACGTGCCCAGATAGATGTTAATCAAATGTCGCACATGCATGCGGATGACTATTTGCCGATGAAGTTTTCGGTGCCCGATCTGGATACGCACGAGATCATAATTGAGACTACACATTAATTATACACGAAATGCCCCCATGTTCCCCCGCTCCCTCGTCATATACACGCCTACAATCACATACATGCATACTCAAGTGAGGAGTAAATCATGAAGATCAACATATTTCTTCTTCTTATAAATAAAAGCAACACATAAATGAATATATACAAAACAAGCGATTTCCCGATTTCCACATACTTAGTTACTAATTGTGCTCAATCTATATACATACGTGCTGGACAAGAAGCGCAGAACACGAAAAAGGAATCAAAAGTTTAGACATGTGTGCAGATTTATGGCTCGTAAAACGTAAGACCCTAACTAAACGTTTCAATGCGATTTAATGGCAACATAAATGCCAAAAGTCGCAGCGCTGTGAGTGTGTATGTGTGTGTGGTGTGTGTTGCAGGTTTTAAGTGCCTTGCGTGGCAATCGTTTCATTTTAATGGACATTTCATGCAGTTGTTAAATCAACGCCAGATTCGCAATTTATCGACTATAGTCCCGAAATTGTAATAATCATCGAGGCAGTAAACAGTCTTCCTATAAAGGTATTCGCGCATTAGCTCAATCATGTGTAAGAAGGAAAAAACTAATTACAAGGTTTCAGCTTCAAGGTCGCCAGCCAACACATGTACAATATAATTCATCAAGATGCAATCTTTATGGCTCCAGCCAGGATGACAGTGGAAAACGAATGTGTGGCGCTCCTGCTGCCTGCCAGTAAATCAAACTATTTGTTCGACACGGAAATGTAATGGCACCACGTGGACCCCGACCCCGAGTTGACCATTCGCATTGAGCATATTTCATGCTCCCTTTTGCCGTGTGCACGGCGCGCCCGCTCTCAATTGGTCTTCACTTGCTTAAATAGCTGCCTTAATGTGCGTCCAGACAAATGGAGCACATTAATTATAACGAGCCATGACATTCGTTATAAATTTATTACGAGAAAGCGGATGGGATTGCGTATATTTTTAGCATGCCGAAGCTGGATTACGCTTGCAAGCGCAAGTTGCAGCATCTAATGGTAGATTTAATATGAGATAAGAAAACCTTGATACTGTAGCTAACAAATTGGTCGAATAGGCAAGGCTCAGATGGAAATGGAGCGACAGCTGGACAGTTACTGCGGCACAGCTCAAGTGGCTGTTTCGGCATATCATATGGTTCTCCTTCCTTTAATCCCCTGCAAATTTGTTGACCCAGCTGAAGCATCGCCTGCACAAGGGTATATCACTTGGTCAGTTTGAAAGGCCTAAATCGCAGCCTGCTCTAGATGCGTAAGCGCCATCTTCAGTTTCAGTTTACACTTTTCGTTTCGGTTTTCTCGGCCGAGGGATTCTTCTTAAGTGAAGCGTAAATAACTACAGATTTGCACGCTTAAATCAAAATCGAGACAGCACTGGGAGTACAATGGGAGTATCGATGGAGCTTTATATGGGTGTGTGTTTTTTTACAAAACAAATATTTGCGCAGCGAGATTGTGTGGCAATAAAAGCAAGCAGAGAGAGAGGCAGAGGCAGAGGCAGAGGCAGCATGCAAATACGCGCAAACAAAATGAAATGCATAAACATTTTGGTAACTGGATAAGGGGCAGGCGGCAGGCGACAGGCGGCAGTGCGTCGAGGTTACTGACTGACGTCACAGTTAATGCGCTGATGAGTTTTTGCATGCGGCACTTAATTATCCTGGCGCGCTCGCACACAAACGACATGGCGGCGACAGTTTTATTATGGCAGCGCCTGGAAGCATGCAACGTTTTCTACTCTGGTAGTTGGCGCCAAAGCAAATTGAGAGTTGCGCTACAAAAGCGATTAAAAGTGCAAAATCTAGTTAATAATTTTGATTGATTGATAGTGAAAACTACAGGGTATAACAAATACCACGCGTTTTGCTTGTACGCACATTATTTGCTATAGAAATTGCAATTGATACGCAGCTTGTTTTCCTCTATTTATTGCCTGCATTTCACGTACATAGCTCGTGTCACGCCCACTTTGGCCCGAAATTGATTTGGAAATGCTGATGATGCTCATCATCGTTATCAGCCGGCCAAAAGTGGCGTTGTCATTTCGCAAAGTCGCAGCACGCGCACGAGACACGCACAGAAAATGGAAGAGAAGCAGAGCAGCAGAAGGAGCAGTGGGAGCCGTAAAAGGAGCGCAGTAGCAGCTGCTTGTCGGGGCTGTCATCGTTTCGATGTTAGTGGTCGCACATTATGGCCACCATCGTGGCTGACAACGGCAGCAGTTACCACACACACACACCCACACACACACGTGGACACACGGCGCTCAGCTGTCGGTGTCAAATGCTCGAGGAATCAAATGCAGTTGCAGTTGGCATCGCAGATGCAGTCAGCTCCTAACTGCCCGTTACTGCATCTGCTCCTGCCTCGGTTGCTGCTGCGGTTGCTCTTTAATTTGCCATCAGTGCGATGGGCAAATTGGCTTAGCCCGAGCGTAATTGAGTTTTATGCGGCCCAACGATGACGTTGTTGATGTTGGGGAGGGGAGCGCTAAATAGGACAACAGAGTGTAGAGGAAACGAGTTCTGGCATGCGGCTGCGTATTTAATAAACAATAATTGCGTATACGTAATGCGTAACAATTGAATTTTATGCGAAGCAACAGCGACAGCAAACTAAATAATCATGCAGTGTGTGCTGTAATCAAATGTTAATATCAAATGAACTGCAGGTGGAACGTGAAACTAAATCAACAGATTTTAGTCGCATTTCCAAATAGTCAAACCCGTGCGTGTCTCTCACTCACTCTCTCTCTCTCTTTCTCTCTGTGTGTTGTGAGCTATAAAGGCAAAATAAAGTCATTGGCATGCAAACATTTCGCCTTTGTTTTGTATTTTTGGCATGACAGTCACAGCGCGAACGTGACAGAGCCGGCTGGCAAAACCCCGTAAAGCCTCGTGCTGCACACATAGGGGGAGTAAGCGAGAGAGGGAGTGAGAGAGCGAGAGAGAGAGAGAAGGCTGGTTGCGGGTGTGGCATATGCAGATGGCTATCAAACACGCAAGTCGCTTAAACTAACGCGTCGCCAGAGACACAAAGAGACACACAGGCGTAGGTGTTGGCAAAAGTGAGGCAAGAAAAGCAGAGGTAGAGGAAAGGAGAGGTGGTGGAGGGGTGGCAGAGCGAGCGCCAGCGTAGCAGGTTAATTTCGAAAATGGGCCCAAAGGCGAAGACGACGACGATGAGGACGCGCTGACAGCAGCAACGTCGACGCCTCCGACTGGCAACAAACACGTCAGTTGAGTTGTTAAGTGTTTGCTGGTTTAAACACACACACACACACGCATACACACACACTCACGCACTCAGCAAAGCTAATCAAGTTGCCACTATTGTTATTGTTATTGTCGGGCTTAGCCAAGTTTCAAGTGGCTAAAGGCAATAGTTATGTTATGTTAGTTGGTTTAGGCATCACTGTAAGCGTATGTAACACGGCCTAAACACTACCCACCACCTCCAGCTTGGCCCATTGTCTTTGTGCTGTGAGCTGCATGAAGATAAATGAGGACACTCACTCACACACACACGCACACACAACTTGTGCTTTGGGGGGAGTTCGTGCTGGCTTTAAGCCACCTCTGGGCATGTCAAACTCTTAACCCAAATACGACTGGTGGCGAATGTGAATGGAAAATGGAAATGCAAATGCAAATCAAACTGTCCAAGCGCACACGCCCTGACTGCCTCACTGCTTGGCCCCTGGCCGGCACGCCCGGACATGGACTAATGCAACGAGTATGTCAGGCATGCATAAATTGTAGAGCGACCTGTTGTAAATGCATTTCATGCTCGACATTAAAGCTGCAGCACAAAGGCGCATTCGATCTGATCTGCAGCTGCTTGTGGCATAAATATTGCAGCAGTTGCAGTCAGTCACGGGGCAACTTATGCAGACAGCGGCAAGGACAATCGCAGAAATTGTTAATGCAGCAAAAGCTATGTGCAACACAAACATAGTTGCTGGACGAACTCTTAACTGATGAAAAATATGTGTAAATCTTTCAACGTGTCATGCCACTTGCTGTGGCAACAGCATTTTGCACTTTCATGCCACTGCTTTCTTCGTGCCCTGCAACTGGCAATTTGTTCTACTGCTTGGCTGCCTTTGTAGTTAATTAATACACACACACACACACACACACACAGGCAGGGTGCCTGGTTGCATTTGTGTGTGTGTTTTAATAATTCCTTTGCATGTGCGTCCCTTGGCAAGCAGAACAATGCAATAAGCAGCCACGTTGGACTGGCGGCAGAGGGAACTGGAGAGAGGCAGCGGCAGCTGCAAGTTTCTTGCAGCACAAAGTCAATTTGTAGTTCATTGTGTATGCAGCTGCATTGTATATGGCAAATTATGTTTAGCAAGGCAGGCGATAAAAACGAACAGTGGCTACCCTAACGCACAGCAGCAAGTTGCAACCCCCCCCCCCCCTTCTGCTGTCAATCCCACCCTCACCGTACGCTGCATGCTTTCCGTTTTATTAGAAAGTATGCTACTGTTTGCTACTGCAGCCATACGTATACTCAATATTGCGCATACGCCCCGCAGACAAGCAACTCGCACTTCGTGCGCCCCCAACTTGTTACTCGATTGATTGCCGCACTGATTGCCCCGAAACTAGTTCGATTTCTGCTCTAATCACATTCCATCTATCACATAGCAAAGAAATGCCCTCGACGCGCTGCCAAAACCGAAGCTGTTGCCACAATGTGACTGCCTGCCACAGGCACAACCTGTTCATATTGATCACCCTGCCTTCCTCGTGCCGCTGCCTTAGCTATTGCTTGGCATTTTCACTGATTTGCATTTAAAATGAAGAAAAATTTAATATGTATTCAAATCGTGAACGTCTGCGAGGCATATCCGCTCGGGAATTTGCGCTGGGGCGTGGCCTGGGGCGCACTAATTAGAAACGACTTTGCTGTGTGTATTAATGTCGCATTAAATATTTCATTTGATTTGTTTTGTGCCTTATCAAAATTCAATTTCCACTGTTTACAAAGCTATTTCTGTTTTGGCGGCCAGCCTCCCTCGGCCCTGGCCCTCGGCCCTTGGCCAACATAATTCGTAATAAATGTCTTGTGGAGCAGCCCATTAAATGCGAAAGACAAAAGCGAACGAAGCATGTGTGCTATTTTTGAGTCTCGAGCTTAGGCCCAGAGATTTATGCGGGCCGTGCAGACTCGGCTTAAATGCGTATAAATAAAGCATACGCCGTGTGAGCCTAGGTAAGCTGCTCGACAAAACATTTCAATTTGTTTGTTTCGCACTCGCAATTGCTTCCGTTTGCTTTAATAGCTCGAAGAGTTCAGCATGTCGCTGATGGCCGCAGATATTTCACAGCTGCCGTTAGTGGCGCGGAAAGGGGCAGCCGAGGGAATTGCGGCTTTGCAGCTGGCACTGGCGCTGACACGTTGCCAGCGAGCTCGGCGTAAGTAAGTCGCGCGTGCCGACTCAAAGAAGTCGCATAAAAATATCAATTGCTTCGAAATTCCGCACATAATTTATACAGAAATAAAGCAGCGCCAGGCGGAAAAATGAAAACCCCGAGAAAAAGAAGAAAAAGAAAAAAAAAGACGTAAAGAAAAAGCAAAAAATTTACTTAAAGCCCGGGCAACGGCTCGACTCGTCTTGGTTCGCATCTCAACGGATTTATGCATCAAACATGTTGAGTACATTCAAATTTCGTTTCGGGATGCTTTGAAGTTGCTAATCTGGGAATAGGGGCGGGCAGCACACACACACCCACACACGCATATAGAGAGTGAGAGAGAGAGACATATGGCTGTTGCTGCTCCATTTGTATCATTTACTATTGACTCTTGGTCAGCTCGAAAGAGCCGCTTGGCAGCAGACGGACAACTTAATAACATGCGGGTCACACACACACACACACTTGGCTAACAGCCTATGATAAACCATACTGGGACTCGCTGCTGATTGCCTGGCGGCCCAAATAATGTGTTCAGTTTGTGTTCAGCTGAAAGTTTAAAGCCCAATCAAATTGTAGTTACACCAAGAAGTTTTTCTTACTTTTTTCTTTTTCACTTTGTCTTTTCTTTCATTCTCTGTTCATCTGCTTGGGCCACTTTTCATTTCGCATGCGGTCTACCCCGCACAAATGCTGCAGAAGAGACAAACATGCTAAATAGCTGCGAATATTTAGCACAAAATGTTGCACAATTTGTTGAACATGGCTGAGTGCAGGGACAAGAGCAGTGCAAACAGAGAGTGACAGAGAGGGACAGCAGGGAGCGGGAGTGAGAGAGACGGAAGAGACAACAACTTGCTCAACAAGGAAGTAAATACTGCAAGGCAAACACAAACAACAACAGCGAATGATTTATATAGTCAAACGATTTAATTTTATGAAGCACTTGCAGGATACTACTTAAAAATGAATGTACATGCGGTATATATTTGAATTAGTTATCGATTGCACGATAAGTCTTATTAATTTGGTATTAAGTTATCGATTCGGAGCCGGCCTGCAGCTTGAATGTGCATGCGATATATATTTAAATTAGTTATCGATAGCACCATAAGTCTTATTAATTTGGTATTTAGTTATCGATATGAAACAGCCCTGCAGCTTGAACTCATATTAATTAATTATTATATTCATTGAAGTTGATTTTGAGATTTAAACAAGGTATTTTTGCATTAATAAGCTAAAAATTATATTGGAATAATCGTATGATATATAAGAATATTTGTAAAAAATAAGTAACAATTGTTACTTTCCGTTATGTTTTACATTTTTAATTGGTTTAAATATTCTATGCCTTGATAATTTACAGAAAATAGTTCTTAGCTTTAGTTCTGCATAGTTGTATGCTAAAATAAGCAGTTTAAAGTATTTATATTTAATATGTACCCTAAGTGTAAGTTTTCTGCATTATTCTTACAAGCAATCATACCCTATGCCCGTTTGCATATACAGGGTACACAGCAGTGAAAGTTTCGCTACAAATTTTGCAAATTAAAAGTTGCTGGGAGTTCCTCGAGCCAGGCGTGGGGAATTGCAGGGGACAAAACAGCGGAAGAGCAAGAGAGGCAGCCGGAATTCGAGCACGACCCCGCAGCGTAACCCGTATCCTTTCGCACTCTCTCTCTCTCTCTTTCAGTTATCCCAATCTACCAATCTCTCGCTCTCTCACCCGCATCGAAACCAATTCGAGCCGGTCATGCAGTTAAGCAAACAAACACGCTTGTGGGGCAGACAGAGAGATTGAAGTGGAGCAAGCAGGGAAAGGGAAAAGGGGAATGTGGCGCGGGGCTAACGTAGCCGTTGTACACAGGTTTGGCGCGCGCACGTCTCTGTTCATTGTTCGTCTTTGGCGTTGAAACTGGCGCCGCTTTCCATCAAATTGGCACCAAGGTCTGCTGGCGCCGCATAACTTCCATGTTCCTGTCTCCCTTTGCCCCCGTTGTTTGATGTGTGCCGTATTTTTCATCGCGCGCTTTTTCAACCTTGTGCAATTATTTGCAGATTACCTGTTTGGCAATTGATGTACCAAAGCGTTCGGAATCCAGAAAACTTCTACAACATTTCATACAGCATTTGCATAATGCATCGGCTGCAAGATAGATTTATACACAGACACAGTAAGCATATTTTCGAGCACTTTATAGCTTTTTTATTTGTCGAGAAGTGTGGGTAAAGAAAAAATATAAATCTGAGATCAAAAGAAGATTAACATATTGAGAGCACTATAGCTGAATCTGTGTCATGTGCAGATTTGAGCGTAAAAAACTGTTTGAAAACGGTGCAAACTAAGTTGCAAAAAAACGGATTATTACTGAAGCAATTCAGAGTAATTTTAGAGGTTTTTTAAGAGTCTATAAAAATAAAGAAAGTCAAGCTGCGGCTCATGTATAAATTGCAAAAGCATTTCTAAAAAGAAATAATAACTAAAGTAACAATATTTTTAAATAAAAACAAAATAGTTTGCTTGTAAAAAAATATTTTCTTTATTTGAGAAAAATGTATAAAATAATAAGGTAATAAAGCAAAGCTATTTTTATAAATTAAACACAAATCGAATATCTAACCCGTTCGATTTGATGGCATCATTTAAAGCTCGATAAGAGGATAAGCGAAAGTTTTCTGAGTACACATAACTTGCGGAGTCAACTAATTATCTTGTTTACAGCGACTGCGGTTGTTGCTGTTACTGTTCCCACTTTATCAATTCGCCATTGTTAAGCAGCTTAAAGCAGCAACAAAGGCGGCTTGAGCAGCAGCAGCAGCAGCAGAAGCAATGGCGGCAGAGGAGCAGTACAGACAACTCCTGGCGGCAACTGATGCTCCTTTATGCTGATAACGCCACAATGTATTTTCAGAGGAAAAACTTGAAGAGCCTGGCGGCAAAGCAGGAGCTACTCGAGTGCACCCCGCAGCCTGCTGCTCCTGCTGGCCCTGCTGCTGCCTGCCTCGAGCAGGTATGAAGAGCGCAAACTTCATGTTTGTGTGTGCACAACATAATGCTATGTAAGCAGAAGGCGAAAAAACAGAAAACAGACATCTGAAAAACAGAAATGGCAACTGGCAAGCAAAGCCACAAGGGACATGGCCGTCCAAATACCAGTCGCATCTATGCACGAGCAACTTTTATGAGTAGAAAGTGAATAAAAAGAGAGAGAGAAGGAGAGTGGAGAGAGGCAGCTGCATGAACAATGGCCAATAAGCAATGACAATGCCACAATGCACTCGAGCAGCTGCTCGGCAGGACCTGCTCGCCTTCCGACTTCCGACTACGGATGACTCTCTCGACACACGACTCCTGATGGCTCCGGCTGATGCTGCTGCTGCTGCTGGCAACAAATGCCAAACACTTTATCAAAAGTTCAGTGCACATAAATCAAACTCGACTGCCCACAGCAGCAGCAGCATGGAGCAGTTGCAGCAGGGAGCAGCAACAACGCATCCAGTGACACATCGATCTGACGGCGCTCGACAACTCCGTCGCCCAAAAATGCAATCAATGTGCGGTGGTTAACCCAATCAAACTGCCCCGTTTGAGCAATTGATGGCTCTGCAGCCCGATGGGGCAGAACAATTGTGTGCCGCATGAGGTTGCAATAATTAAGAGGAACGTGCAGAGAGTTCGACTGTTAAATATCCTGTAAATACAAGAGAAAAGGGCGAAGTGAAGAGAAGCAAAAATAAAAGCGTACTACGACTCTGAACTGCCTGTGGCAGAAGTTAGTTTGACTGCTAAATACCCTGTAGGTACAAGAGAGAAGAGGGAAACGGAAAAAGTAAAAGCCAACAGGAGTGAGTTTAACCGCAAAATACCCTGTATGTAAGGCAAAAATAAAATGAAGAGCAACATGCATTTTAGGGCTTACAACTGCCTAATTTGGGAGTGACTTCGACTGTCTTACACCCTGCAAGTACAAGAGACGAGAGAGAATTGCATGGCAGCAAAGTAAAGGCATCTATCAACTGTGTATTTCAGCAGTGAAATCGACTGCTAAATACCCTGCAAATAAAAGAGAAAGGAGAGAAGTGTGGTGCAGCAAAGTAAATACATACAAGGTCTTTAAACTGACTATTTCAATAGTGAAATCGACTGCTAAATACCCTGCAAATACAAGAGAGAAGACTTAGTTAGAAGCAGGACATGAAAAGACGTGCTAGGTAATTTACATGCCCCTCTTTCCCGTCTCCCCGCTGCCTAATCCCTGAGGACCTTTGTCTACATCTTTCCCCTAACTTTTTGCCGCTTGTTCATTGCTCGACTGCAAGATACCCAGCTTGCTGCTCTTTCTCTATTATCTCTTTATGTAATCTCTGCTCTGCCACACCCCCTGTCGCCTGTTCAACTATCTGTAAGTTTCATTTAAAAAACTATTATCATCACAGACTTAACACCACATAAGTAATGTAAAATCCTTTTGCGCTCGCCCCTCACACCTCACTCCTCGCCCCGCGCCACTCGCCCCTCGCCCCACGCTGAGCACTGTCAATAACTTTTCATAAACTTGCCTTTTCGCTCCGCAAGGGAGCGCCACGATTGAATGAATTCGCCTCGTTCTTCTGCATTTTTAGTCATTCCGCCATTTTGGTTGGCATTTTATGGCCAACACAAGTTTCAGCCATCCGAGATGAATCCCAGTTGGTTCTGTGTGTGTAAACAACTAGAAATGACTGCGTGTTATACAACGCGGGGCGCCGAAAAAGTTTGCTATGCTTGTCAGCTGCAAAAACACAGGCAGCACCCCTGTCTCCTGCTGCCACCCGCTGTGAAGGTGTTAAAAATTTTTTTTTTTTTTGAGAATTTTTAACTGACAAATCGTGTTACAGATTGTGACATAATTCGGGCTGGGTTTAAAGGCGCAAAAAGGCGCTTAGCTTGCGCGCAGTCTCGGTTAATTGACTTGAAGTGGCTGCTGCGAATATGTAAATCTGCGAGCTGCCAATTGCGCGAGGCGTGAGGCAAGTTGTAGGAGGAAGGTGGAAGGTGGCAGGGGCACAATAAAATTGCAAATTTTTGGAGCACTAAGCGCGTTTGCTCGCAGCGCCTGATTAGCTTCATTATGCAGCATTTTCGAAAATCCATTTTAAGCGCACTGCCTGCGCGCCCCTCGCCTGCGTGTGTGTGGGCAGTGTGTGTGTGTGCAGCACAGTTTGAACCTTTAAAGCCAACGCAAGCTGCTTAATTAGTATGCATGTCACAGGCGTGCGAAACGAGAGAGAGGAGCGCGCGCGCGCCAGCTGCTGCGACAGCTTACACAGGCTTAATGCCAGGCTGGCCAAGTGCAGACACACACACACGCACACAACCACAACGACCTGCCACACACACACATATCAACCGAAAGCAATGAAATGCCCATAAAGTGCAGTAATTACAACGAATAATCAACTACGAGTATATGCGCGGCCTACGCGACGTATGCGCAATATGCAGCCGGCCAGCTTTAAGCCGGCCGAAACTGAAGACAAACGCCATGTTTTTCTTGTTGTTTATGGCTTGCTTTACGCTCAATTTGAGCGATGACATGTCACGTTTCGGCGCTAAAAAATGAGCTATGCTGCCACTTAAAGTTGTTGCCAAGATTATTGGCAATTGGCGCCGCAGCTTACCTAGCGCAGCGGGCGGCGCAGAGCAGGGAGAGCTGCGCTAGGTATGACCGAACCTAAGCTAAGGCAGCACACATTGTCTAAGGATATGGCTGGCTACGACTGGCTACAGCGGGATACGGCTCCCAGTGGAGCTTGACGCGTGGCACGCCCGAAAAGCATAGCATACTTACAGGCTGCTTAGATTAATGTTTCGCCTAGCGCAGACAGAAAGGATTTTTGATAAATGATCGCAGTGCGGCTGTAAGTACAGCAGTTTTCCCTTCCCCTGCAATCTCCCCCTTCCCCCCGCTCCTTAACTTCCTTGATGTGCTCTTAAAGCGAATGCACTTAAAATAATTGCCAGGCTGGCTTAGAGCGGGCGCAGCGACTGCACTGATTGGCAGTGTATGGCAGTATATACGCTGTGTCTGCCTGTCTCTGCCTGTGTGTGTGTGTGTGTGTGTGTGTGTGCAGCAGCTGTGCACACAAATTTAATTGGTATTGCCCCAAAACTAATTGACATTTGCAACGCAGACAGGTGTCCATGTCCCCAGAGCGGCTCGAGCCACAAAGTAAACACGCAAGGTCAACTGCAGCGCACGCTGTTATGTCTAGGTATGTGTGTGTGTCTCTGTGTGTGTGTTTTTCCGGGTGTGTGTGGCTTACTGCACCGTTGAGCCTGTCAAAATGCCTGGCAAAATGAACGACAGGCTAAATTAAAACGCAAAACGAAAGCCAAAGCATTTCGCATTTATGCCATATTCAAGTAATTAAGTGGCATAATAACTTGCTACTCCCCACCGCCGCCAGCGCCATCGCTCCTTATCGCATGTTGAACCCTCACTGAGCATGTCGTCAAGGCAGAACTCTTGTCTCAATTGGGCCAGGCCTCATTTTTGGCCTACTGGCAAATTGCCTTATTGACTCATTAGCCACAGTTTTGAGTGTCATTAGCAAGGATTTCTGGAGCCGACTCGGGTCTGGGCCGAAAGATTTTAATAAAAACAGCAAGCAAATAAATTTACATAGAAATGTGATGACAGGCGCAGCTAGGCCCGTGCAGAGACCCGGTCCGGTCTGGTCCGCTCCAGTCCGGAGCACAATGGCTGCCGGGGCCAATGCATAATCTTATCGAATGATTTAATTCCAGTGTTCTGGCCCTGTCAGCGCCAGTTGCCTGGCCTGCCTGCCTCTCCTTGCCCTCCTCATCTGCTCATCTCTCTGCCCTCCCTCTGCTTTGGCTTTGTGATGCCTATCGCGTTATCCTGTCCAGGATATGCTGTGCGTACCCCTAAGCTGCTTGGCCAATTACTTTTTTTTTTTTTGCTGCTGCTGCTGCTGCAAGGCTGCCATGGCGATTATAAGGGCGGCAAAGCTCCCTCAGTTTTTTGTGTGACACTTTCGGTTTTACATGTCTCCCGCACACACACACACAAACACACACACACTGTGCCGTGATTCGATTTACCATTTGGCGCATGAATCACTTGTCAAGTGCGCTTTAAACGAAGGCGCGTGTGCTTTTTATTAACAATTATTATGTGCGCTCGAAAGTATGCTACACTTTGCCTTTAAGACGCTGCGCACAAAAGCATGCTACACACAGCTCGGTGAACCCTTTCGCTTTTGGCGTATATGCACGCCGATAAAGCACACACTCTGCCCAAGTGCTTGAACGATTCAGCCACGCCCACACCCAAGCTTTGCCCGCCCTTATTGCTCTGCCGCTGATTGCGCAAATCCCATGCGACAAATGCTGCAATTGCCACGCAAAACACTGCGCGTTTTTCACTCTGCCGTAGCGGCTGCTGCTTGCTTTGTTGTTGTTGTTTTTGTTGTCTGGCATACTGCGAGCGTGGTTTAGTGTGGTCGGCAGTAGCTGCTCGCTGCTCACTGCTCGCTGCTGTGTCCTGCTAAAAGGCTTAGCAGTTAACAGGCAACGCGACGGCGCTGCGATAAAAAACACTTTGCAGTTGAGTATTTTGCCAAATGGATTTGACATAAGGTGGCTTTTCCGGCTCCACGGAGATGACTGACTGAACTTGACAGCCGAGTGGCAAGTGCGACTCCTCGCTGAGCCCGGGATTCACGTTGCGGCCGCTCATTATGGCCAACTAATGCAGGCCGTAGATCTGAGCGCGCAAAAAGGTTAAGCAAACAACAATCAAAGTTAACCATTTTTAAAGCCACAAACAAGCAAGCGCTCCAGCTGCCCGCCTACTGCCCTTCCGCTCCTCGTTGCGCCATAAAAAACCGTAAAAGAAACTGGCGAGCCAAGTATCAATAAAGGTCTTGTAAGCCGCAGCAAAGAAAACCCGGCAAGACGAAAGGTCAATGGAAAATGTGCGAAAACGAGGCGCAAACAAAAGCGAGGCACAACACGCAGATACCCTGTACACAGTTGCCTCAAACAAGCAGATGGCATAGCCTAGGCAACCCAGGGGGCAGTTGTGCCACTGAGCATGGGCAGCTAAGATGACAAGCCTCGAGCGTTGGGATCGTATATTGCGCCATATATAACTAAAAAATTTGCTGTGCGCACTCGTAAAGCTCGTCGAACCCCGCGGGAAGGCGGGCATAAACGGGGCGCAAGTGAGGGGCAAATTCAAATTCAAATGCAAACGCAACGCGTCAGTCGTAAACTTAAAGCTATTTATATCATTCGAGAAGCGTCTTGCAAAGTGCCACAGAATTCCGACCAACTGCGCCGGCCGAGGACATTGTTGTTTACTTTCCTTTGGTATTTTGCGTTGTTTTGCTTTGCCAGCGAATCAATTACAGTTCCAGCTCTGCTCCGTGCTCAGCGTGTTCGGCTTGTTCGGCTTGTTGCCTGCAAGCAAGTTTTGATTAGCTTCCGCCCACACAATTTGCCGCACGTTGACGTCAAGAGTGCACGTTCCGGCCTGGACTGGCCCGGGCTTCGCTTGTTTGCCGGAGCAGGTAATAAAATAATAAAATACTGTGCTTTTGATTTTTTGATAGGCCTGGCCCTGCCCCTTCCCAAACTGCTCGCTGACATGGCAACCGAGAGATACGCATCAGTTGCGCGCATCGGCAAAGCCAATGCGATTATTTGCCATATCGAACTCCGTGTAGTATTTGCCCAGAAACACATCGCCCAATATCCACAGCGGGCCGCTGGGCGACGGCAGATCGACGGCAATGAATGCGGATGCGCAAATCGAATGATCGGCAACCAGATCGTGGAATACATAATCCTCGCCAAGCAGCTGAAAGTGTCGTCCGCCCAGGCTGAAGCTTAAAGGCGGCAAATTCGGTACCTGCTCGCAGGGTATGGAAAAGGTGCCATAGGCAGCCGGCGTGCCGCCAATCGATTCGTTAATCAGTATTGCCTGTTCGTAGGGAACGGCCAGGAACGAGGTGCCCGTATCGATGATCACCTGGCAGCCGTGCTGGCACAAACGCAGCGACCCGATGTGCGCCATCTCCAGCTTCACCTGCCAGTAGAAACGATGCGAGACGGGGACATACGTGAAGTTGCCGTTATAGTAACGCGAATTGGAGCCGCCAAAGAACAGATAGCCGCCGTGGCGACTTTTCGTTCGACGTTTCAGATAGACCGAGAAAACGGGAGCTGCCAGGACGTTCTGTTCCATGAGTGCATAGAACGGCGGCTTGATATTCTGTATGGATATGCTGCGATAGGCCAGACCGAAAATGCCATCGAATTTGGCAGCCAGAAAGATGGGACCGGGCATATCGGTGGCTTCGGCAAATGTCTGATTGGGCACTTCCAGGCCAGCGACACGTAGCGTATCCAACGATAGAAAACCACCCAAGCCACCCGATCCGTACTGTATATCGAAGCGTCGATTGTTCTGCTGATATGTTGTCGATTTTTTGGCATCATAGCGATTGTGTATCTGACAGGCCAGCTTCTGATGACACGTCTCCGACGGCACCCACAGGTTGGCCGAGCCCGTGTCGAAGATCACGTTGAATTTCTGCGGCGGATTGCCCAGACTGATGGGACCGAAATACTGTGCATCCAGATAGTTGCTAAGCGGCACCGATTTCACGCCAAACGAATGACTCCTCGAGCTGTACTTGAGACGCAGTCGATCCATGCGTATGCCGAACTGCTGAAAGCGATGCCGCACCGAGGGAAAGCGATGCAGCGGCACGCGGAACAGCTTGTCCGGGGGGCGACTGTCAGCAGCGGCAGCTGGCAGCAACTGCCAGAGGATGAGGGGCAACAGCGGCAGCAAATTCATGTTGCTATCGATGTTGTTCTTACATCTATTTCCGTTTTAGTTGTCTCTTTTTCTCTTTCTAGTTATTTTTTCTCGTAATTCGATTCGATTTTGAAGTTGATATGCTTGATATGCCGCTCGACAGCTTTGTGAGTGCGTAATTGGAAATGCGAAATGCTTCTAAAAAGGCACAAATTAAATTCACATTAGTCAAGGCGTACAGGGTAGACGGGCAGGAGCAGGCAGCCGCATGTCAGTTGCCTTGACAGCAATTTCGAGTTTCGTCGTTTTGCCAGGCTCAATTACACCTGCGCTTGTAGCTTGTGATGTTTTCGAACTTCCGCAGTCATAGTCAATCAGGCGCAAACATGAATGTCAAGCAAAACACGCATACGCACGAAAGAACCATTTAATATAGCATACTTTTGAGGGCAAGTGAAATTCAGCGTGCGGGCGTGATGGATTTGGAGCGAACTTTGGCTGTGCCTTACGTTTCGAGGCTTTAAATAAATCGCTGGCATTTTCGGCGGCCATTAGCCGTAGCGTCTGCCAATCAAGACGAGTGCTACTTGGCCGTAAATCACGCATTCGCCTCGTAGCACACGCTGACAAATGTGTTGCAATTAAAATGACAGTTGGGCTAATGCGACAACGGCAAAGGCAGAGCAAATTACCAGAGTCGGACAGTGGGAGAGTGTGGCCGGAGAACACCTGCTGTGGCTGTCAGTGACAGTGGCAGCCGTCTGACCGGTGCCACACAGCTGCCACAGCTGCCGCACCTGCCACAATGCTAATGGGCCCAGAGTTAGACAGGCAGCCTTTGCTTTCGCATTCGCTTTCGCTTTAGCTCTCTGCGCGCCACGGCAACTTGCCAATGTTTGAGTAGCGACAATTAAATACGTATTCTCAATTGAGAGCTGTTTGCTTTGGCCTGGCCAAAGCAATCCTTAATAGTCGCAGCACTTTGATGTGCTGCCCGTAACTCTGCACTAATTGACAAAAATGCGGCGTAAATATTGTTAGGTTGAATTTGAAATTGCATTATGGCCATTAGCAGCTGTGTCGAGGCGTCGACTTAAGCATTGTTCATTGAATTAAGCGCAGGACATCAGCAGCAGCAGCAGCGGCAGCAGCAGGACAAAGTTTCCTCCGGCACAAGAGCGGGAGCTGCCGATGAGTGCGGGCTGTCACGAGTTGTCAACTCAGGTTGAACCGAAACTTTTCAACGAGTGTCAAACGCAAACTGACGTCAAGTTGCTGCCAAACTGCTCAACCTCTCTCGCTCGCACAGTCGCTGTTTTGCCGCTTCCCCCGCTTAACACTTGTTGCTGCCAAAGGGCAAAGGCGGTAAAGGTAAACTAAACGAATTTGAAACCGGAAATTACGCACAGCATTTGTATCTTTTGATGCTGCCAAATTAAGTTTTTGCCCCGTAACCGGAAACTTTTTTTTCGTTGTTGCCTGCAAAATGGCGTCGCTAAACCGTTAGAGTGCAGCTGCTGCTGCTGCTGCCGAGAGACAAAAACGTTGCCTCTGCAGCTTGTGTTTTTTGGGCCACGCACTTGACCTTTGGCAGCCTGAATCTGGCAGGTTCTTGCCACCAGCCATTTGCCACATGCCGCAGACTTGCAACAAAGTGAAATATCTAAAGTGCTTCTATTTGAGTTTTAGTTCGTCGCCGCTGAACTTACCCCGAAAACCCAATTAAATGACCAGCAAAACATAATACAAACTTTATCAAAAGAAATGTGCTGTGCCCCTGCCTTGCCGCACTCCGCATCCGCTTTCGATTTTCCCTCAGCATTTTTTTTTTCAACTTTATCCTTTGCCAGCCCCTAAAAAACATATCCAGCCGCAAAAAGGTTTACACAGCCCTACCCCCCTACTCTTACCCTACGCCCCGCCCGCCATAAACATGGCCAAGTTCTATAACAAAAACTTTTCAGCTTGAATCCATCCGACTGCTTGGCTAGGCTTAACGCCTGAGCGAATTGAACTTTAGTTCAGACAGCCGCTGCGCTGCGGCCTAAAATAATATTTCAAGTCGAGTAAATTTTGCAGCTACACGCAATGACTTGTTGCCTGTAATGAAAAATCAAAAGCAAGCCGTATTATTAATGGCCCAATTAGTGTGGGAGGTTGTGAAAGAGTGTGTGTGGAAGTGTGTGGAAGTGTGTGGAAGTGTGTGGGTGTTAGAGAGGCTAAGTACAAAGCCAACGCGTCGCTACGTGCAGACATTTTCCTTGGCGCGCAAAAGTATGCTACACTTTTTGCCTTGAGCAATTTCGAACTTGCAGTAAGTGTGCTTGCAATATATCTGCATTTTGCTGGAAAATGTGAATAGATAGCGTTGCACAAACTTTCCTGCTGAATTACGGTGTCAATTTCCGTTGTCCTTTGGGCTTGTACAGACTGCTTGTCGTGCCAGTTGCCTGTTGCTGAACGACACTCAGCGGGTTGTCTTCGTCTTCGTCTTCCTCTCCCTCTCTCTCTCTTTTTCTCGCTCGCTCTGGCTCTTTTGCCATTCCGCCACAGTGTCGAGGCCTTATTGAATTTAAACATGGGTCGAACGCGCAACCACTTGCAATTAGGCGTTAACTGAATTAAGCGTAAATTGCATAATTATGCGCAATTTATAAGCTGATTAACGCATCCGGCGAGTTCATTTTTACGCATTAAAACGGTTTTAAACTGCCGCCTGTTGTCGCCGCTGCTGCAGCTTTTAATTATTGTTGCTGCCTGATATGTTGCTGTTGTTGCTGCAGATATTGCTGCTGCTGCTGCTGTCATTGCTGCTGCTGCTGTTGTTGTTAATATTCCTGTTGCTCCTTTATAGCTGCTGAGACTGATTGCTGCAAGTTGCTGTTGTTGCCGTACTTATTGTGCTCCTGTTGCTGCTGCTGCAGTTACTTTATTGTTGCTCTTCCTTTTGCACTTATAACTTTGCCGCTGCTGCTGCTGCTGTCATCCTCTGCGAGCAATCAATTAAATTAACAATTGATGAATTGTCAAATACTTTTGCTGTACTACTCTATTTTGATTGATTTCTTGCGCGCTGCCAACGCACTGAACCAAGTGAAGAGCAACAATCGCTCTCGAGCCAAGTCAGGGAGAGTCGAGTAGCGCAGTTATGAGTCGGCAATATTAATGGCGTATTAATGGAGAAGCCATCTATATTAATTAGTATGCATGACAAGCGGTGCAAAAAGCAGGCTGGGGCCATGGCCAAGCGGTTGATTCTCAATCGATTTTCCGGGTCAAGTTGTTCTGCAATTAAAACGTGAGTCACCCCCAGGGCCGACTCTGACAGCACAGCAAATTGCAACACGGCACAGGACGCTGGATTTGCATACACATCAGGCAAGACTATATATATACATATACATATATATATATATGTCGAAGCGTCAATTGCTTCAGTGTTCTTAGCACCTCGAGCAGCGAGCCCCGTTCCCTTCGTTGGTGCCATCGTTCCACTTGTAGTCGTTTCACAAAATATCGTCTGTGTACTACGAATATTCTCCCAAGACTGCCTTCTCTCTTTTCATGCACGCTCGCTCGTCGCCAAAATCCGTTGCGCAGCTTGCTCATGACACACTTGCCATCCTGCTCATTCGCACACACCGCAAATAGCCAGTCCAGTCTCGCTCACACACTCCTTCGAGTGATGTACACAGAACGAACCAACGGAAGAGGCAATACACCAAACACGTAGGCACGGGTCTCACTCAGTGAGAGGATTTACAGTTAGTCCTCTCGCCGACTCTCGGTGATATAAAGAATACAAGACAGCAATGACGGTTGTTCTGTTTTCTCTATTCTTCTTTATTACAATTTTGACACACACAATATTCATGTTGCTGTACTAAATTCAAATAATGCTACCAATGCTCCGACACGGCCAATCCTGACTTTTACACGTCCTCGTGTACAAATTTAGCAATTCATGTTGATATGCCCTGCTCAAGTATTTCTTCCTCTTTCTTAAAATCAATTCAAAACATAATCTTTACAACTAATTTGATATTCAAATCATACAGATGAATGTCCAGATAGCGCACCAAGTCTACCTATGTTTCTCGAAGAGGCCTCTTGGATTATGACGTTACACCTTTATGCGTCTGTTTCAACGCCAGTACCCTCTCTGGCACTGTCTCTCGCGTATGTTTCAACGCCACTTGTACCCTCACTGGTACCAATTGCGTCTGTTTCAACGCTAGTACCCTCACTGGCACTGTCTCTTGCGTATGTTTCAACGCCACCATTTGCGTCTGTTTCAACGCCACCACTCATCATATCCTCATCCATCTCCGCAGAAACTGTCTCGACCGGTAACGCCCTCAAACACTCATGAGGATACTTGTAGGTTCCCTTGCTTGTTAATGACTTCAAACAATATCGGTCTCCTTCAAGTAACTCGGTTATAACAAACGGGCCTTTAAATTTGGGATCTAGTTTGGTCTGATTTCTTTCTTCGCACTTGAGCAGAACATGATCACCCACTTTATGCTTTACAACGTTTGCCTTACTTCTATCGCTTCTTTCCTTATCATAATTAGCATTACTTTCTATATTAACTTTTGCTTGTGCTCTTAGGTTCTGTAGATTATCATATTTTTCTTCAACAATATTCGATAGCATCCCTAATGGTCTTACGTCTTTTCCAATTAAAAGCTGTAACGGACTAAACTTAGTGACCCGATTGATTGTGCAATTTATTGCTAACTGAACCTCTTTTAATGCCTCTTGCCACGAACGTTGGCCTATCTCCACCGCCGTTAGTAAACTTTTAAGGGTACTCATTACCCGCTCGACCTGTCCATTCGCTCGACTAGCTCCTGTGGCAATTAAATGCAACTCGATATTATGCACAGAGCAAAACTCCTTAAACTCAGATCCCGCAAAGCATCGTCCCTGATCTGCTATGATACGGGATGGAACACCAAACAAGGAAATAACTGCCTTCACTGATACTATACAATTGGCTGCATCTATCTTCAGAGTATGGTGTAAATAAACGTATTTTGTAAACGCATCTATAAGGACTATAATATACTCTTTTTGGTCGTTCTTGCCACTTAGTTTACCCGTGATGTCTATATGTACCGTATGAAAGGGTATTTCGATTTTAGGAATCGGATGCATTTCTTGTTGTATTTTCCCAGATTGTGGTTTCGATAGTTTGCACGTGATGCAGTTGTCAACGAACTTTCGTACGTATTTCGTCATTCCTACAAACCAGTAACAGCTATACACTTTGTCAAGAGTCTTTTCCCAACCAAGGTGCATTATAGCCTCGTGAATGTGGTGAATGACAGCCCACCTATAAGACCTTGGAACTACAGGTAACCAACGGGTTCTACCATTCCTCTGAATTTTACGATACAGCAAACCAGCTCTTAACTCATACGTACTAGCAAGACTCTCGTTCAATTCATTGTTTTGTAGTTTAGAGATTAAAGATGTTATTTCGAGATCTCGCTGCTGTTCAGCTATAAGCCAGGTGTCACTCAATTCAGTTAAATCTACACGCATTTCAGGAGCTTTGGCAGCAAACTGTAACTTTTTCGTTATCGGGTTTCTTGAGAGGAAGTCCGCATGCGCCATGCGTTTTCCCTTCCTATACACAATATCGAATTCAAAAGATTGTAAATACAACCACCATCGATATACCTTGTCATCTAATTCAATCTTTTGTTGACTTGCCTTTAAAGAGTTACAGTCGGTATATACTGTAAACTTGATACCCTTCAAATAATGTTGATAATATTTCACTGCGTTAAATACTGCCAGGGTTTCCAAAAGATATGAATTATACCTTGACTCTGCTGGGGTTGTACATTTACTGTAGTACTCAATAACATGGTTTTTATCGTTTATCTTGTGCATGAGTATCGCACCATAGCCCACAGAGCTAGCATCTGTATGAAGCTCAACCGGATATTGTGGATCGAAAATTGTTAATACCGGGCTACGGGTCAATGCAAAGATTATCTCCTTTCTCACTGCTTCATGATTTTCCTTCCAATCAAAACTATTATTGTCTTTAGAAGTAAGACAAAATAGAGGCTTTAAGGTTTCAGAGAATTTTGGAACGAATTGTCGAAAGTATGATGCTAGTCCAATAAACTGTCTTAGCTGCGTGACCGTTTGCGGAGGTGGCAATTCAACTAATGCCTGCAACTTTCGAGGATTAGGTCTAAGCTCACCTGCCTCTACTTCGTAACCGAGATACTCAATTTTTGATTTTAAAAATGTACATTTTTCGAAATTAAATGAGAATCCAGCTTGAATGAGAGTTTCTATGACTGTCTGTAATCTTGAAATTGCCTCCATTTTAGTTTCGGCCACGACCAATACATCATCCATGTAAACCACAACATACGAATACGAAAGTGGCCCCAACGCTTTTATTATTGCCCGCTGAAACACAGACGGAGCATTCTTTAAACCAAACGGCATTGCCACAAATTCGAACTGCCCTTCCGGTGTAACAAATGCCGTACGCTCTATCGAATCTGGGTGAATAGGTATTTGGTAGAATCCGCTGGCCATGTCCAGACAAGAAAAATACCTTCCCCTACGCAACCTTGCAATTTGATCCGAGATAAGAGGCAATGGGAATTTATCCGACACTGTATTAGCGTTTAGCTCTCTATAGTCGACGCATAAGCGATCAGTTCCGTTTTTCTTTCTTACCAATAAAATTGGACTCGCAAATGGGGAACAGCTCGGTCTTATAATATTTGCCGTCAACAACTCGTCAATCTTTGCACGAACAGTTTGCTTCTCATCTACACTAAGCCTATATGGTCGCCTTTGTACCGTTTTATTTGGATCTATTAAACGAATTTCTAACTGACCTGTGTTAACTTGTGTCTTTGGAACTCCTGAGATAAAGTGTTGCATGTATGGTTTCAAGACGTTTATTAAACGGCTCTTGTCAGCTTCATTCAACTCTACATTTTCGTTAATACAATTTTCATATGTTTTGGGTTCAGTTACAACATTAATCAGTTTTACTTTATAAATGCAGAATCTGTCTGACTCAATCGTCACTCCGAAACCTTGACTTAAAATCTCCCTGCCTATCATGATATCGTGTTTCAAATACTTGTCCATAATGACATGAAATAACATTTCCAGGATAAAGTCATTAATGGTAACATTGGTCAAAATTTGCGTAGAGCTACATACAGAATCGTTTCCAATACCCTTAAGCATTACTACATTATGAAGTCTTTTTCCAGAGAATTTCCCAGCAGCGCTTTCCTTAATGAGTGAACACTCGGCTCCGGAATCAAAGCAAAAATCAACGAACTCACCAGAATGAACGAGCACACCTTTTGGTTCCATTACCGAACATATGTTAACTCTCTTTTCAGTGCTTTGTCCAATCAAAGAGCACCCAGTAGAAATGTGTCCAGCCTGTCCACACTTATAGCATATTACGTTCGACTTTTGCTCTTTTGGCTTCATACCAACGCCTCCAGCATGCCCGCTCCCCGATGATTGTGATTCCCGACTTTTCTTCTGGCGGCAGTCTGCGATTTTGTGCCCTGACTTTCCACAATAATGGCAAATGATGTTTGAAAATTTCTGCTTCTTCCTTTCTGGCCCCAAAGTTGTGTCTGCCTTCGAAGTCTCTTGACGCTGCCCGATTTCGTATACCTGCAACTGTTGCTGCAATTCGCTACGCGACTTGATGTTTGTGGTGCACACAAGCTTTTTCAGTCTGCTGTCCAGTTGCGCAGTATGCGCAAGTACAACTGACACCAACAATTCCTCGCGCTCCATATTTTTCATTTTCGTCATTAGCGAAGTGACTAGGCGGCTTGCATACGACGACATGCACTCTCCAATCCCTGGGCGTCCTTCTAGCAGCTTGAGAAGTGTTGCTGCAGCTGTTTCTACGCCGACAAATCTTTGCGTAAATAGTTGCTTGAATTCAACCCAAGTCATGCCAGGAAAACAGATCTGTGAAAGCCATTGAGATGCATTGCCCTCCAAAGCTTTGCTGAGAGCAATCACAAGTGCACTACCCTCAAGTGGGTTATCAGTAAAAATCATGTCGGCCGTAATACTCCAAGCACATGGATCGGCGCCAGCAGCTTCGGGATTGTATTTTGGTAAAAACACCGTCTTTGGCTCACGAGGCGCTGCGCTAGCCTGCACTGTTCGCAGCAACTCCATAAAATTTCTATTTTGTTGCTCCAAAATTTGTCGCAACTCAGAGTTAGGAGGGTCGAATCCCACTTCTGATGTCGAAGCGTCAATTGCTTCAGTGTTCTTAGCACCTCGAGCAGCGAGCCCCGTTCCCTTCGTTGGTGCCATCGTTCCACTTGTAGTCGTTTCACAAAATATCGTCTGTGTACTACGAATATTCTCCCAAGACTGCCTTCTCTCTTTTCATGCACGCTCGCTCGTCGCCAAAATCCGTTGCGCAGCTTGCTCATGACACACTTGCCATCCTGCTCATTCGCACACACCGCAAATAGCCAGTCCAGTCTCGCTCACACACTCCTTCGAGTGATGTACACAGAACGAACCAACGGAAGAGGCAATACACCAAACACGTAGGCACGGGTCTCACTCAGTGAGAGGATTTACAGTTAGTCCTCTCGCCGACTCTCGGTGATATAAAGAATACAAGACAGCAATGACGGTTGTTCTGTTTTCTCTATTCTTCTTTATTACAATTTTGACACACACAATATTCATGTTGCTGTACTAAATTCAAATAATGCTACCAATGCTCCATATATAATGCTCTATATATATATAGTGTGTAGGGGAGCTAAGCAACTGTCCTGCGGAAATTGTTTTTTAAAACGTTAACGGGCACCGCTTCAACTTGTCAGCAACAGCAACTTGAGCAGCCGGCGGAGCAGCTGCAGCGCAACGGAAAGTTTCTGCACAAATCTCAGAAACGCGGTGACAAGCTTTTGGCCAGAGAGCAAATATTTAATTAGCCATAACACGAGCTGCGCCTCGGGGAGTGTCTGCCAGTAGCGGCCCAGTCGGCCGGGCGACTGCCACATCCTGTACTTGTCTCGGGCCAAGGCAACATTTTTCCAGGCAGTCGAGCGTAAACCACGTCAGATGAAATTCGTTTGGGCGCAGCGAGATTAAAGCGAATTCCCCAACTGAGACGTCAAACACTAGTGCACGCTTTAATGGAGCACGCTCGTAAATATGCGAATTCAGGCATAATTAAAATGGATACGCCATGGCTCGCAATTCCATAAATCACGACACGAATTTGAGGTTCATTAATACATATAAAGAGATTCATAAGCGAGTGGAGCTCAAGGTGCAGGTTGAGTTAATTGGAATGTGTGTGCTTTTCTATAAGCAGGGCTCTCCAGTCTTTAAAATATCTCTAGATGCGCTACAGTTTCTAAAATAAGTAAAACATTATTCTTGTTGCGCGCAAAACTATGCTACACTCTTGGCTTAATTCACTGCTGTGAAATTCTTGACAGCGCTTAGAAGTATGCTACAGTTTTTAGGTTACGCAGCTATAAGCGAAGCTAAGCTCAGGCTTTACGTCTTGGATATTGCAGCATGCTTGAAATATTCGACTTAAGCATAAAGTGGCTTAAACAGTTCGCAGCTTAATTCGCTTTGCAGCTTAATTTGTAGCTGAGCTGCCAAGCATGCTATGATTTTGGGTAAAAGCTGCTTCGGGAATAAGCCCGACCTGAGAGGGCAGGCACCTGGCCGCCCGGCGAAGATGACAGATAATAGCTGACGAATAATAGCTGCCAGCTATTAGATACAGTTGCTTTCTGCCTGCCAACTTAATATGCGCGTTCTCTGTTTGTTGGCCTACAATGTAATTTTATGCATGAGATTCAGCCGGGAAAGTATTTTGGAAATCGAGTAGATCGCAATTCCTGGAATTGTTATACACATACACACGCAGCTTGTTTACCGCTAAGGGACTGTTGTTGCAGCTGCTGCTGCTGCTGCTGCGACGCTTTTGTGGCACAAACAACTTGTGCTACTTGCCAGACGGCTGACCTTCCCGCCCGGATAATGCGACTCGCTTTTGATTATGCGGCGAACTTAAATTATGCTACTCGTGGCAGGCAGGGCAGGGGAAGGTCGACAGTTAATTAAAGTCAAAGCAGCCGAAAATGTGGAGGTCCTTAAACAGGCAGCAGCAGGCGGCAATTTGAGGGTCTAAGCGACTTTTAATTGAGTTTCTTTTCATTTCATTTCATACTCGCAATGCTGGGCAAAGTTTTTGGCCGCACAATTTGGTTAATTAAAATGTTACAATTGCGTTGGCAATTTCCAGGCTTGACGCTTGACGCTATCTTCGCGCCACACACACACACACACACACACACACTCATACACTTCCTTTTTACTTGACACTGCGCGGCTGCTTGGCAGCTGACAAAAACTGCACTTGATTCGCACTTGGAGTGACTTGCGCCTGCCTACGTGTCAAGGAGGCGTGGCACACCCACACATGACTCAATTCGCAATTTGTGGCGCCTGCACCCTTTGCAAAATCTGTATTTATAGCAACTAATTTGCATATAAAAAACTTTGCAAATGCTTCGCTCAACTTTCCGCACAATAAACATTTGGGCCTGCCCCGCTCCCCGCCCATTTAACTGTTATTGTTATGTTTGTTGTTGTGGCATTGTAATTTCTGCTGTTTGCGAGTGCTTTCAACTTCGACTTTCCGACCGCGACCCCTTCCGCCCCCAAAGCCCGCCATTACGTTAAATACGTAGCCGCAGTTAGTTAACTTTGCACACATTGCGCATACGCCGTGTTGGCCCATACACTGCCCGAAATACTTTTCTCTCTATCTGTGCATATATTTCACAAAATACATTAAACATTTATGCACTTCACGACGATGCGGCTGATGCTCGTGGCAATCTCGTATTTTGCATTCATATATAGCCACTCCCACATCGACGTTGCCCCCGCCCGACAAATCCCCGCTAGAATCCCATTGCTTTTCCGCAATCCTTTCAACTCTCTCGCCCGCCTGGCATACACTTTCAGCTGCAGCGCCCCAGCATACCCTGCAAATACTGCGCAGCTCTGCGTGGGTTGTTATAAACTAGCGCCAGCTTAGAGCCAGTGCGAGCATCAGCCTGGTGATCTCTGGTTTACTTTCATATGTAGCTTATATTACATAAATTTAAAGATTTCTAGCGCATGTTTTGCGTATAAAACAAAGTAAATATTTTATATTGATAGAACAACTTGATAAATTGAAACTTAACTAAGTTTATTTTGATTTCTTTACTTTCCAAAGAATTTCCAAGCTTCCCCTAGCATCTTAACCTACTCTCTGGCTGCAAATCCATTAGAGAATCCCATCAAACTGCCCACAAATCACTGCTACAGGGCATCATCTACAGCTAACCCTAGACTTCACTCGCTCCGAACCTGCGCTGCTCATGCAATATTTATAGGCTGTGGAATTTTATTGTGCCAGTGCAATGCATTTTATGGCATCAGAACTCTCTGCAATGGTTTATTCATATCGACAAGGGTCGACAACAAGCCAAGAGACCCGACTCCGAACTGTACTGCAAATTTTCAACCAGAACCAACATCAGCTTACATAGTCTACGCCTTTTAAAATCCTTAGTAATTCAACACAATTATTTGAGTCCATCACATAAAAGCGTCTCGTTTTTCCCGTGAATTTTCCGGCCTGCACTTGAGACGATCTAAGAGATTTGCGGTTCTTTTTATGGCTGCCTTAAAGCCGCAAAAGTGAAATTCGCAAAAATTGCAAAAATGCAATAAGGAAAGTTTAAGGAAATATTGAGATACCCTGTAAATTCGTGCTCAATCAAATTAAGTCAAACAAAAAGATTTTATTATGGGAATTCATTAAAAATTTCAATTGATTTTAATTTGCAAAATAAATTGAGTTGCCCCTCGTCGCCACAGACCAGCCCCATTTACTGCTCTTCCCCATGCAGGGTGTATAAATAATTTTTCTCATTACTTTTCCGCCAGTTGTTGTTGTTGCTTTTGTTGCTGCTGTTGTTGCTGGCCACTACCGAATTACTTTGATGTGAGGACCATTTTATTCATTTGCCTTTTCTCTCTCACGCTCTCTTTTTTCCGCCCGTCGCTGTTGCTGTTGCTGGAAAATTTATGAATACAAAGAAATTAAAATTTCATTGAAAATTCCCAAGCAGAAGCTGTAACATGCAGAGAGGGGGTAGAGAGGGGGTAGAGAGGCGGCAAATAAAGGGGATTGGGAGCAGAATAATAAGTCGAACATACGCATATACACTCAAGTAAGTAGACCTTTTATTAGTTTAGATTTTCGGTGTGCTGTACAGTTAGTTGGCCGATTTTCAATATATATATATAGTAAACATATACGCAACGATTACAACACTCAACAGCGATTTAAATGTTTCTTCAGTTGTACTACTAGATACATTTATATATAAACGATTCTTCACTTCCTGCTGCGCTGCTTCTTTAGTTGTTGTCGTTGTTGTTGTGGTGGTGTTGGTGTGTGGTTGGGTGGTTGGGTGGGCGACAAGGTCGAATCAATTAGGTTAAAATGAAAGTTCAGTTCAGTCTCTTGAGAATCCTTTGCTAAAATCTTGACTAGTTGTGGTACCAACAGCATCCATCCAGACCATCCAAATGTAAACTTTAATTCGTGTATGAGAATGTGTGTGAGAGAGTGTAGCTGTGTGTGTATCTATTTATACGGAATTCTCCTCGAGTCCCTGCAAGCAAAACTTATCAATTGCAATTAACTTGTTTTTTTCGACGCGAGCTTTACCTTCATTAGCGGACTGATGGCGCGCGGCATCACGCTGAGCGTGCTGCCACCGGTTCCCGTTAGATTGTTGCCGGCTGGCAGCATGTGCAACGCACTGTTCGAGCCCCGATGCAGCGCCAGCGGCGCGTGTTGCCCCACCAGAGTCGTTGTTGTTGCCGACGAGACACACGACTCTCGTTTGCCACGTCCGTAATATGATGTTAAAGGGCTGGTTATAAAAAGTAACCTTAATAAAAACGCAACTTAGTGGTTAACGGCATATTCGCTGCCCAGATTGAATATGGGGGAAAAGAGAGAGAGAGTAGAGTAAATACAGAGAGAGAGCTGGAGAGCGGCAGAGTGGGCAGAAGGCATAAAGTAGGGGAGCGAACGGTCAGCAAACTTATATGTGTAGCATATAAAACATATACAAGTTGTAAAGGCGAAACATGCTTAATGCATTAAAGTTTCTTAAAGAGAGAGAGCGAGAAAAACTGTATTGAAATAGGAGAGAATCTAGAAAGAACTGGGAAGATTGTAGAAGCATGTTTCTACTAGATGAAAATATACAATTTATCGTTAAATAACACTGTAGAACTGGAATACGGATGTTTTCATTTGTCATACTTAGCCAAAGTGAAATATTAACTGGAAAACTGGGAAAAAATTATGTGTGTATCTATAATACTATATACTATATATTATATGAATAAAGTACTTTGTTCAACTGAAATTTAAACTAATATATCATATAAGTATACAACAAAAGAAATCAAGAAAAAAGAGAGAAAGATAACTAGCATTATTTAACTTAGATTAAAACTAATTTAACCCATAGCCAGACTAAGTTAACGAAGCAATAGGTAAATAGATACCAAAACAAAACTAGAAAATGTTGAAGAGATAATGAAATCATAGCTGAAACATACGATCTATGGAAATTTTTATTTTAACATTGATATTTAAACCAATTTACTCTAAAGTTAGACTAAGTAAATTAAGTAAATATGTTAATATATACAAAAAAAAATAGGAAATTTTGGAAAGATGATAAAATCAAAGCTGAAACATATAGAATTTTTTGTTTTTTTTTTTTTTTTTTAACTGAGATTTAAACTAAGTCAACTGAACTAAACTGAGTAAATAACAGAGCAGAAGAAGAAAGAACTAGGAAAAAAATATATGCACATTTAAGGTATACAAAATTAAAAGAAAATAAACTAGAAAGTAAAGAAAAAAGATAAAATCATATCCGAAATATAATACAATATACGATATATGGCAACAGAGCACTGTTTAAATGAAATTCTCATTAATTAAATAAATAGGTAAATCTAGTAAGACAAGGGAAGTAGACTAAATCATAGCTGAAACAAAATTTGATAATACAGCAAGACTAGGGAAAGATAGAAAAAAGATAATAATATCGCAGAATTTAACTAATTTACCACCTGAGCAAGCTATGTGAACTAGAAAGAACTATCAAACAAACATAGTCATATCTTTAAAGTACTAAATCATCTGCCAGATGATAAAGAACATCTTATCAACGAGAGCAGACTAGTTCGAAATAGAAAATTCATATGTGAAACTGTCAAGCGAGTTTCGAAACAAACTTCAAACTTGCAAACTGAGACAAGGCAGCCTGTTTCACTTCTGATCTGAAACTTTGGGGCATGAACTTTACGAAAAAGGTGTTTGTAATTAATGCTCAGAAAAACAACGAGTGAGAGAGAGCGAGAGAGAGAGATATAAAGAGCGAAAGGGAACTTTCACTTACCGCATGCTCTCGGCGCGCGGGGAGCCGCCGCCCTTGTTGAAACTTTTTGTTGTGTAGCTGCCAAGGTTGGTAGAAAAGAAAGAGAGAGAGAGAGAGAGGAGCGAGAGAGAGCGGGATTGTTCTTTAAAGTGTTCAGTTAGACAGCGTGTGTGTGTGTGTGTGTGCGATAGTTTTTGGGACAAACGAGTACTTGGAAACTTGAGGACCCACCGTCGGTTCTGGTTGCGCTGTATGTTGCGTGTGTCGCGCCACGTGGAGACATGATGCCGCAGCGCGTTCCGCACCTCCGAGTTGAGGAAACAGTAGAAGAGCGACACCCAGAAGCCCTGCGGAGCGGAAGAGCACAAAACGCATACAGCGTGTGTGAGTACAGAAACAAAAAGACAGAGAGAGAGCGAGGGGGAGAGAGAGAGGGCAGAAAGGCAGTTACAACTTGCCTGCGTACTGAGCAAGACGGCGCGCAGCACGGCAAACATGTGGCCCATCAGGCCCGATTCGGAGGGCCCGGCCAGGACGACCAGGTACGTGATGCCGAAGAGGGGAATCAGCACAAGCAGCGCCTTGGCTGCCTTGCGGTACTGTCGCGTTTCCACGGTATTCGCCGAGCGCAGCTTGGTGATGAGCACCTGGGAGGGAGTGAGAGAGAGAGAGAGAGAGAGAGAGCGTAGCAAGCAGTCGGGTTAGACGCCACACTCACCCACATTATGCGCAGCAGGAAGGTTAAATTGATGATGAGCACCGCGCAGACGGGTCCCTGAAAGATCCAGTCCACATTGGTCTCCTCCATCCACGGGCAGTGGATGTCATACTGTGCGACATACAAATTGAGGCTTAATTAGCGCTACCTCATCCTACCCACACTTACCTTCTCCAGATGATTGCTATTGTAGCCCACGGTGAGACCTTTGGCCAGCGCCCAGGTGACCACAAAGAGCGCGGGACCGCCTGCAAGTAGGCAATGGTAAAGCAATGAAGAGCTAATTCCAGGCAAACCCCACTCACCCCAACCGATGGAGACGTATATATTGAAGCGTATATTATCGCCCGAGAACGTCTTCACCACCAGCATATAGAGATATAATCCCTCGACCAGCATCCAAAAGAAATTGGTCAGCGTGAAGAAGTGAAAGAGTGTGACCAGGCCAATGCAGCTGCTCAGGCCGCTGCGCACAGAGATCTACAAGGGAGAGTGGGCGGAAGAGAGTGGGAAAGTTGAAGAAATCTTGCCCTAATGCTGCTGCTCACCTGCACGGACAGCAGCAGTATCCAGAACAAAGCCGACATGATGTACGTGAAGAACAAATTGGCGTGGATGGTGTTGCGCAAGCAGCGTAGCTCCCTGAGTGACAGAGAGAGAGAGAGCATGGATAGTGCGAGAGGGAGAGGCAGATAAACAGCGGGGCGACTCACTTGTAGTAGGCGAACACAATCAGCGCCAGCGTCAGCGAGACCAGGCTCAGCGCATAGCCAATGTAGTAGATAATTGTGGGCAGCTCGACGATGGTCTCGAATTCCGGCACCGTCTCCGGCGCGGGCAAGTGGGCGCAGGCATCGTAGTTAGTGTACTGTTCCCAGCTGCCATTGTAGTGGCAAAAGCGTGTTGCGTTCTCTGCCGGAATCGAAAGGTTAAAGGTAACACACACACGCCCGAATGTCTTCCATGTGTTACTTACTGCTGCTGTCGTAGTGTATGCCCTGCAGTTCGTCCATGCACTGCAGCACGGCGAGTGTGCCGCGTGCCGTGCGCGGCCAGCAGAGTATCGTATCGAATTGGCTGAGGCAATGATCCGTGCTGTTTCCATAGGCGGCGAGCTCGTGGTGCTGCTGCAGCAGGCAGTTCAGCTCGACGCTCTGATTGATGTCATCCAGATTGCTGGGCGACCAGAGGGTGTCATTCGTGCTGGCTTCAATGGATTGGGCGGCGCTGTGGCTCATGGCTGCATGCCGCAGGCAGGAGCTGGGGAAGAGACAGAGAGAGAGAGAGTAAGACAGTGAAGAATTCGCACACAAAAATGCGCCTTAAAGGCACAAGTCAATTAGGCCACGAAATGGCTTGAGGTTTGGTCGAAAAGCTGCAAGAAAAAAGACCACAAAAATGCGAAGGCCGCTCAACTGAGTTGCCACACAACGAGTGCGAGTGAAAGAGAGAGAGAGAGAGAGAGAGAGAGAGAGAGAGAGAGAGAGAGAGAGAGAGAGAGAGAGAGAGAGAGAGAGAGAGAGAGAGAGAGAGAGAGAGAGCTTGCTCGCACTCGCTCTCGCTGTCTTTTAATTGTATTGGCCGCTTGGCCTAAATGCCTTGAACCACTTTAAAGCGTCACAAAGTCAACTGAGCAAATTGCATTTGCCGCCAGTTGACTTTGGCTATAGCTATGGCTATTTGGCCTTTTTTGCACCGGCTAGATGTATTAATACTACATTGGCTGGCCGGGCTAAAAAAAATGCATTAGTCGAGCGGGGAAAAAAAGTTCGGCCTAGACAGACTCCGAGAGACGTGTTTCTATTTCTATAGCCCGGAGTGTGAGCTAATTTGTGTGTGTGTGCGCAAAGACAAAAAGGTAGGCCAAAGGGCGTGGCCACAGAGGGCGCGTCTCTGTCGGGCACAACCTTTGAGTCAGCAGGACCCAAATCTTGCATTTATGTGTCGATAATAAATGGCATAAATGATGCATCGTTACATTAATGCATGGCATAAAGGCAGACACACACGCACACACGCACACACACACCCATACACCCGCACATAAACAGATAATAAATATGTAGATGCTGCCAAGCGAAGCGTGCACACAGTGAGCGCACACAGTCAGCGCACCGCACAAAGTTGCGCAAGCCCGAAAAACGGGCGAAAAAAAGGCTTCACCCTTTTTTTTTTTTATTTTTTGTTAATAGTTGCCTCCTCAATTATGCAATGCGTACACAAACATGCAGCGGCCACTGTGCGGCACAAAACGCAATTTTAAGTGATTTCGTTGAGAGTCGGCATAAATAAGTAACGAGCTGCAAAACATTTTGTGCGATTTGTGCTAAAACATTTCCATTAGTTATGCATAAAGTATGATGTTCGACCTAATGAATAACTTAAAATGATCTGGGGGCAATTAGCAATATGAGCAAGTTGAGCTTGCATGCAAAATTCAAGTGAAAAGTTTGGCAAAGTTTTGTTTTCCCCGACTTTAACATAAACTCAATTTCGACCTATTCGAGCGAAATTAAAGCTGCGCATCGCCTGCAGGCAAATTGAAGCCATATTTTAGACCTATAAGCACAGCTACTTTCGGGTGATGGAAATATTTACCAACTGTCAACAACTTTTCGCACATTTTCTCATTTCGCAATTTGCGGTCGTCCGACTTTTATGCCTCACTGTACTTACTAGGCTACGCTTCATAATTCTCAGCGACTTCTGCGCATTGTTGTACGCCTTTTTGCTCTAGCAACATGGTTGTTGTTTCTGCCGTTGTAGCTGTTGTTGTTGTTGCTGTTGTGGCTGTTCTAGCTATTTATGCTGCCCCCAATCGTAAATTAGCGCCACATAAAGCCGCCGACTAGATTACGCCTGCACATGCCTCGAGCCGCCGCAGCTTACTTACAGCTTGGCATAGCGCTTCATTGGCCCCTCGGCTGGCCGAATGCAAGGGCGACCACGCCCCCCTAGTAAAGACCAACTGCTTCTCCTGCCCCTTTCGCTAGACCGCCAGAAACAATTCAATTTTAAGGCGCGAAATTTTATAAATGGCCCGCGGCAAAGGCAACGCACAACGCGCGAGTTTAGGGCTCGAAATTTGTACGAAGACGCACATCTAATTGCCTCATAAATAATGTGGAAAATGTCAGGAAAAATGCTGGCTGAAATTAAAGGAAAATGTTGGAAAATGAAACTGGAAAACTGAGATGTGAAATTTGATTGCTGATTGCATATTTGATTTCAATTAATCGCAACGGGAGGCAGGAGACATGTTGCACATGCTGGCAAATGCATTGTGACAGCACGACAACAACAGGCATATCAAACACAACACACACACAAACACACAAACACTCACACACACTGCGCCTGTGGTGTGTGTGCGTGTGTTCATGTGACAATCTCGTTTAGGGCATTCGCAACTTGACGAATGTCCAGCGTAGGGCATAAAATCTTTTCAGCTTGGGCAAATCAAGGCACGAATAAAAAGCACATTACCAGCGCAGAGTAGGCCGCAGGCAAGTGGCCGAAGCCGGGTACGACGATTGGCAGATATCCTGTAAAATGCTACGAAATTTATTGCACACTTTAGTTGGTATTATGTTATGCCATAGAGAATGCTATTGATCCATAATAGTTGGCCAAATTTATTGCACACACACTAAAGGCTATTTTAGTCTGCACTTTAAAATGGAGTTGGCAGACAGGCAGATACCCTGGAAGTGCGCAAAGTAGCTGCCTACATTTGGGTAGATTCCTTTCTTTTTTCTTTTTTTCTGAAGTGCAGCTCTTCCTCAGTCTTTGCTTCTTTGCTATATTATATGCACCTTTGTTATTTCCATTTAACTAGTCTATGTTACCCTACGCGCTTCTACATTTCCGCACGTAGCAGCTAAAAGGACACAGCTGTAATAGTAGTTGGAGAAATAAAATAGCAGCAAAGCAAATGGATAAAGCATACTTGGTGCAGATAATGTGGTATAACGTTTGCGTATTTGTTGCTGTTGCTTCCTCGACAGTTTCCAGCAAACAAACCAAACCCCCTCCCCCTCCTCCTCTCACCGTGCTAGACCCAGTATCCTTCCCCCTCTTCGCCACAGGGCCTGCTGCCCGCTCTCTTTGCCATCGTACTCGCTAGTATAGAAGATTGTATCTAATCTCGTGCGATTGCACACAATGGATTTGCCAAAGGCGCTGGCGACAACAACACACACGCACACCCACACACACACACGCACACACACACTCTCGCAGCACAGCACATGCCTGTGGTCGTGAATGCGATTGGGTCGTACCTCAAGCGAGTGTCTGCAATTTCCGGCTCTGCCGCTCTTAATGCTTACGTTCGACTTCGCCTGCTCCTGCTGCCTGCTCCATCCCCCACCCCTACCCCCCGGGTAATTGTCAACGCATTTCAATGCAGGAATTCGCGCGCTCTCTCCCGCTCTCTCTTGCATATAATCATAATCATCCTGGTCGCAAATGGTGCATTGTGCAGAGCAGCAAGTGGTTCCACGCAGAACAGGACAACGCACAAGAAAAGGCACAACGCGCGTACAAGTTGATTGCTATTTTTAGCTGCCATCGCTCTGTGCCGACGCTCATTAATGTAGCTCATTAAATTTTATATGCATAAACAGAGCAGGAGGCAGGCGAGAGCAGCGTCAGCGTGTTGGGAAAACAATGCGAGCGCGACGCATTTAAAAGATTCATGAGCGAGCGTTACGCATACGCAGCGTATGCCCGGCAAAGCACTAGCACAATACACACGCATACTGGCAGGCACTGCGACACACACACACACAAGCACACACACACACACACACACGCAAGCACACACACACACACACACGCAAATACACACACACGCACACACTCACCCACTCCGTCACACATGCGACTCGCTGTCATATTAAAATATTCTGATGAAATTGACAATGAAAAAAGCTGAGCTTATGCTGCTTTAACGGGAATTTTTAATGGACGCCGACTCGGGCGACAGCTCGAACTGTTTGTGCATGCATAATAAGTGCTGCAATAGCTTTGCCATGCAATGCATATTAGGTCAAGTGCGACAGAGTAGATATTTTAGTAGAGCAGCTTTGCAACATCGCACTTTAAATAGTTTCTCTATTTTGGTTTTAATTTATTTTATTTTGTTTTTTTTTGTTTGACTTATAAAAATGTCATAAATCAGCAGCAAAGCAAACTGTTTCTTTCTTTCTCTCCCAAATTTTAATCTGTTTGATGTCTGTTTTTATGGCCAAAACTAAAAGTGATTTTTTTGCAGCTCTTTCTGCAGCTGATTCGGTTATCTAAAGCGAATCTTGTGTAAATACGATATACGAATGCTTGCTATATACATATATATATATATATATATACTGACAGACGACTCCCCCAGGCATCATATATGTGTGTGTGCATAGATCGGCTTTAACGTAACAGTTTTAAGTGAGGGGAACGAGCAAGTAGGGTGTGGCAAGTAGGCAGACATTCGGCTTTTATGCATCCGCAGGCGGCAATCAAATTTGATGACGCATGACGTGAAAAACGCCAACGTTTTGCCGCTCCCTCTCCTTCCTCGTGACCAGCTAAAGGTCGGTCAAGGGTTTAAATAAACCATTACATATGCTTTGGCTGAGAAAACTTTGCTAAGCGAGCCGAGCAAAAACGGGGCCAAGTGCGCCTCTTGTCTAGACAAAGTCATCATAATTTGCAGACACTTCCGTTTGTTGGCCTTAAGAGCTGCCCGTGCCGGATGGCTTTGGTTTTCGGCCAGGCTAACGGTCATCATTGCCAACAAGTGTTGCGTTTTATTGTCTCGCCATTAACGGTTTCCCCTACCCAGCTTGAGTGTGTGTGCGCGCACGTTCGCCACAGAAGCCTGACAAACGGCACGCGCTGCAGCTACGTGAGCGCTGGAGGGGATCAGGGCAATGCCTGGGATGCTGCTAACAAGCTGCGGATTTGCTATGCTTGCCCGCTCGCTCAATAAATTCATAAAAATTCACGAAAAACGAAAAACAAACAATAAAAACCTGAGCTTATGCAGGGTATTAACGTGGGGTGGGAGGTTGCGTATGTGCCGAAGTATGTGCGAAATCTGTTATTTATTGAGTCAATAAAATTTGGCTTAATGCTATGCAAGTTGCCAGAGTATTTCGAGGGTGTTGCTGCCCAGCCAGGCTATTCATGAAATCAAATCGCAAACCAATTGGAAAATTTCGTATATTAAAAGCGAAGCCCGAAAGTAGGCAACAAGTTTTTCAATTGCTTCCATTGTCAGTGCTTGCGCCGTAACTATATAGCTATCTAATGGAGTTTTCTCTACGCTTTTCTTGTGTTTTTTTTGGGCAATCGATACTGCAACACACACACACACACTGGCACACTTGACTACACACACAGAGTGGGAACAATGTAGCCAATTGGCAATCCTTCTATTCTTCTGCCCTGATGCCCTCTGACCCGCTTGGCCATTGTAATAGATTCCATTGTTCCAGCAAAGGTGTGTTGTTGTTCGTCGGTGTGTGTGTGGGTGTGTTGGTATTTTAATTAAACCCGCAAATAGCAGATGATATTTGCTGCTACCTTTCGCCTTTTTTCTTTAACCTTTAACCTCCGCACTCACCTTCCCTGCTTTCCTGCTAATGCCGCGTCGAGTGCCAGCAAAAACTGCACTTGGTTTCAATTCAGTTGCTGTGGCGAGCACTTCATTTGACCACAGTGTTTGCTCCACTCTTCTGCCTCCACTCTTCTCCCTCTCTCTCTCCTTAGCTCTCTGTGTTGCCTTTGTCCTATTCTCTGCGTCCTTGTCCCGGCTTAGAGTTGCGTTTAACGCCTGCTAAGCTGCTGAATGATTATGTTTAAGCGTTTTCGCTCTGCTCCTCACACACTAGCACACACTAACACACACACACTTGCTGCTGCTTAATAGTGGATTATTTGCCATGGCATTTTTCACATATTATGTGCCACTGTATTATTTTATTTGCCACTGTGCAAATTAATTTATGAAGTGCTCCGAATTTGGATAATTTCACTTTCACTTTGAGTTGGGTTCGACTGGGATTAGCGCGATTCAACTGGGTTTAGCTACGCATCTGCTACGACTCTTTAGCAGTTGCTGTTGCTGTCGTTATCTCTGCCGCTGCCGCTGCCGCTGCGAACCGCACTCGCCGAACTGCCGCTGATAACTGAAACATTCTGCGAGCATCTTAACAAGCGTGCCACGACGCTGTTCTTACCACTTTGCACGCTTCGGCAAAATGGCGCGAAAATGTTTGGGTTCCACAAAAAGCTTCGGCGCGAAAGCTGCGTTCCACACGCAAAAAGCATAGCATACTTTTCGCCAGTCGGCCTCAAACTGCGCCTCGACCAACAGGTGTGTGTGTGTGCGAGTTTATGTGCGAAACATTTTCCAGGAAAATGCAATTTTTTCATTCTTGTTTCTGATTCGCTTTTGCCTGTTTTCCGGCTCACAGTTAAGCGCCTCCTAATCCGCTCATTTGATTTATGTAAATATTTCTCGACGGCATATTTGCTTAGCATTTTGCCTCGGCCTTTTCGAGGATGCTGCAAAACTGTTTGCTTAGGCGCGGCACGTCGAAATATGCAGGCAAACAGGGGGCGTAAGGGCAGGCCAGGGCAGGGCAGGGCAGCAAAGGGATAAGGTATAACATAACGCATTCGCTTTGAAGTTCGTCGCGTCGCTGTCGCTGTAGCTAATCAAATTAAACTCAAGTGCGGCTCGTGTCGACATTTATTAAAAATCATAACGAAACGGAAGGGAATGCGAGAGAGGGAGAGGGAAATGTGGTGAGCAAAGGAAGCGGCAAAAAATGTGCCAATAAGCGGCAGGTGCTTGAACTGAAATTGCCCGAGAGCGCATTTCAAATTAATAAAACAACAAAAACAGCTAAGCGAAACAAAACTGAGGGCACCCCCAACACACACACACACACACACACACACACACAGTTAGACAGGCAAATCTGCTGATAATAACACAATGACAAACAATACGCGGTGGGGCGAGTGGCGAGGAGAGGCAGGCTGAGAGTGTGTCTGACACATGCGAAGAGCGTCCCGAAACGAAAAAAATACAGAAATAACCCTCATGCGCTACAAATGAATGCTAATGTCAACTGCCACTCGAGGGCGTTTAAATTCCATTTTAAAAATTCAGTGCCAAAAGCAAAGACATGTCCTGATTGTCGCAGATGGCCTCTCTGTCGGTCTCTCAACTCTGAGTGCCCTGTCTGCCCTGTCTGCCCTGTCTGCCCTGTCTGCCCTGTCTGCCCTGTCTGCCCTGCCTACCTCTCTGTCTGTATTCGATCTGCCTGTTGGTATGACTATCGGTCCTTGCGTATTTCCGCATAAGAATCTCCCAGGTCTGTCTCCAGGTTTTCCACTTTAACTCAGTATGGATCTGTCTGTCGTTCTCCAAGCCTGGCTGTCTGACTGCCTTTCTCCCATTTCTCGTAATTTTTTCTCTATGTTTATCTATATGTCTATCTGTTTCTCTGTCTGTCGCTCAGTCAGCCTCCCTGTCTCTCAGCCTGCCTGTGAGTAAGTCTGTCTGCCTGTCTGTCTCTCATTCGCTTTGCCTGACTCTCTATCTGCCCCTTAGTCTTTCTCCCTATCGCACTGTCTGTCTGTCTTTCAGCGAGACCTTTTCCTTGTCTGCCTATATGTCTCCCTAGTCTGTCTGTGAGTCCGCATGTCTGTCTGTATGTCGGTCAGTCTCCCAGTCTGTCTCCCTGACTGACTGTCTCTCTGTCTGTCTGCCTTTCTACGAGACCGTCTCCTTGTCTGTTTCCCCAGTCTGTCTGTGAGTCCGCCTATCTGCCTGTCTCCCTGTTTCTCTGTTTGTCAGTCTATCAGTCTCCCGTCCCTCTTCCAGTCTGTCTGACAGTCTCTCAGCTCGTCTGGCAATATCTTTGCCTGATTCTCTGTCTGTCTCTCAGTCTCCCAGTCCTTGCCTCTCTGTCTGTCTGACTTTCTCCTGTCTCAAGATGTCTCTAAGTCTGTCTCTTTGTCTCCCCTGTCCGTCTGTCTATTCTTCAACTTGCCCCGCCCCCAAATCCAATTAGTTTCGCCCTCTAAGCAGGCGATTAAAGTGATTCCATTGTCTCTCTCGCTGCTGCCAGTTCGATAGGCTCCAAGACAAATGGCTTAAAAGTTTTTCAATTTTCCCCTTGTGTAAAACTATCACACAGTTAACACAGTTTGTCATTGTGCAAGTTGAGATTGAGTTTCCAGTGAAAGGCACGGATTTCTACACCCTACGTGCTGCGTTGTACAGCTCATGAGTTTTGCTTAATTGCAGCGACAACATGGCGTATGTGTAATTCTGGGAAATGCAACCAGGGCAGCCTCAGTCGAGATTTTCCATCATTTCTTATTAAGCTTAATGTGTGACCTAAAGCACTCTTTAATTCCGCTCCGGGTTTCGCTACTTTTCGGCGAAACCAGTCGCACCTGTCAAATGTCGCACTTCAAGCTAATCGAGTGTACTTTAAACTCGCTTCAAATCACCTTTAGTTCACGCTCCAAGAACTCATTATCCCTTCAGAACTTAAGGCGACCGCAGCAGGCATGGCGACACACAACACGCGATGTGTAGATGCAGCAGGCAGGCAGACGGACAGACAGACGGACAGGTAAGGATAAGAAGGCTGCAGCCAAAGCTGTTGATAATGAAGCTTGCGATGAAGACGAAAACGAAGCTGAACAATGGGTTGACATAAGTAAGCTGCCAGTCAAGTGCGTGCTGCAAAGCAGCTCAACATAAACCTGCAACAACAATGTCAACAACAAGGACAACAACAATAACAACAATCATAATAAGCACATTATTCACGCATGCATGAACTAACTCCCGCAGATGATATTCTGCTTGTCAGCCCCGGCGACAGCAACAGGTTGAGTTAGCTGAGCTGGCTGAGCTGCTGAACCGAGCTGTGGTATAAGGATAATATAAATAAAGTCTATATTAATTATATGCATCACTAATTAATCGGGAAATGCGCTTTAGGTTCGTGTGAGCATCAGGTTCAGGTAAACTTGATTTACCTACACGCTTTCTGCTGTAACTTTTTTGTTTATGCGCATAAATTAAACAAAGTTCAAATTTAGGCAGTTTAATTTGAGCTTAACGCACTGATAAAACATTATCATAAACAGAAAGCTATAAGATAAAGAAATTGTAGTATTAACTGCAAGATAGTCCAGCCGAAGCATAGATATTTGTCTATCGACGATCTGGCAGGCAACTATCGATTAGATCGATTAATGCGTTCAGATAGAACACAAACAAATTTTATATAATTTTTCTTAGTGTATTTTTAGTCTATTCAAATGTATAAAAGAAAGCCTTCATTAAATTAGACTCAAGTCATAACTGAAACACTTTTGCTTAAAAAAACCAAATCAATCGATGAAATACTATCGATGATTACAAATGCACTACACTCAATCGATATTATAGTTAGGCCTGCATGACAATGCAGTTCTGCAGTTGATTAGTTACACTTCAAGGTTTCGTCACATTATACCCAAACTTTAAAGTACTCCATCCCCCGTATTACCCTCGCTGGCCATCTGCAGTTTACTTCTTAATTTTCTGGCTATTTCTAAAGTTCCAAATTACTTTCTACAGTTGCCATGCAGTATAATACAATGCACCCCCCAATGCGATGATTAATATCAGCATTAAATTTCGGGTATTTCCCGAAAAAAACAATATAAAAAAAAAAAAAAAGAAAGCCAAGCCAAAACCGTGTTGTTTATACGGTTCACGCTTAGTCGGCTGCCGGCTGCCGGACCCCCCTACGTCTGGGTACCTTTTGCCGGATCGGATGTGTCACCTTCGGCTGATGCATTGAAGCATTCTAACGTGACGATTACAAGCTCATTAGGCCGTATAGTACCGTTCTTGTGCGGAACTGCTGCGACGGTATAAAAAGCCATGTACGGCTGAAACAGAATCTCAATTCGAATCGAGGCAGAGCAATAAACGGAACATGCATGCAACAATTTTGTCGTGTGCCTCATTGCTAATGATGGTGAGTGGGAATTTCGCATTTCTGGCATATTTTTAATTATTTATATGGCATATTTAAATTATTTACATACAGCTGACACTGTCGCTGCTGCTGGGGCCCGCCGATGCCGTCAATTGCACAACGCCGCCGACCCTCAACAATTTCGTAAGTGATCGCATTGAATGCGCATTGTATTCGCATTATATTCGCAACTCATGAATCATTTGGCAGGACGTGAACACGTGCTGCCGTTCGCCGGAAATCAATCTGGGCAACGTGCCGCAAAAGTGCTTGAAGGAGGTGAATAAATTAAAGTCCGCTAACGAGTATTATCCAGCCCATGCGCATCTGGTAAGTTGGGAGAAGCAGCAGGAGGAGGAGTAGGCGTAGCGCAGCCACCGGCTAACCCCATTTGCTCTCTCAGTGTTATCCGGATTGCATTTACCGTGAGACTGGCACGCTGAGCAATGGTCGACTACAAATGGGCAATGTGCAATCGTTTTTGTATGAGCGTGTCGCACAGCGGGATCGCAATATGGTGCCACATATTGTGAATTCGTTTTCCACCTGTGTGGACTACAGTGCGTATGCGTAACGAATAGAAAGAGCTAAGCTAACTCTCCATTCTGCCATCTTTTCCCCCTATTTAGTTCATGCGCATCTGCGCAAAATCGACCAGGATAGCTACAAGGTGCTGCCGCAGGGCTGCTCACCCTACGCCTCAATGATCTACAGCTGCGTCAATGCGGAAATCTTTCTCCATTGTCCCGAGCATATGTGGAAATTGCACTCGTTCTGCGAGAAGGCCAAAGTATACGCACTCCGGTGTAATCCATTGCCCCATGTGCCGCTGCCCAAGAACTAAGCCGGATGCCAGCATTTAAATAGATATATATATATAATAATAATAATACATGTACTAATTATAATAATACTATGCCTGGTTTGGGCGCAGCTTCGGTTTCATCAATAAACAAAACGCGCTACGTTGCTTATCATAATTTGCTAGATCGATGACCCTGGCAAATGGACCATGACAAATGGTTGGCAGCGGTGCCAGCGGCAATCACTAATCCGTTTGGCCACCAATTCCACGCATTCAAGGTTCAGTACTCAAGTGGAACAGTTCCACACAGCACACAGCAGACAGCATGAATCGTCTGACAGCTTTGTTACTCGCGGGACTGCTGTTCTGCGGCGCAGTGCGTGCAGCTTTCGAGGATTTCGTAGTCAGAGCAGACACGGAGCAGGTAATCCTGGCCAGAACTGCAGCTTAGCTGCAACTCCCTCCTTCACTCTCTATACCACTTGCAGTACGAGCAGCCGCTGAGCTGCCAGGCACCAGGCGAAGAGCAGCAGATGGACGAGCTGGAAGACTTTATGGACATGCAGCATGCTCAGGTGGATGCACAGCAGCTGCTGGCCACGCTGTTGCAGCAGGCGCAGCGTCTGGGCATCAATTTGGAGCAATTGAGTAGGTTAATATTCGAAATGCAATACCATAGCCGCCTCTAACTTCTCTCACCTAGTGCAAATGCATGCGGCTGAGCATATGGAACCGTACGACGGCCTGGACGAGGGCTGCAGTGCAGCACAGGAATCGCACAGCTATGGCCAGCAGGCCAGCTGGTATGACGTGTTCTTCAATTGATACACAGCAGCAAGAATAAAGAATTGTCTACGCATTTCGAATGCACAAAACAAACAAAAATATATATTTTCTTTTTGAGTTCTTATCAATTTTTCATCTGAATCTTGGCCAGCTCGCACGCCTTGATGCGATTGCAGTGCGTGTTGTTGTTCCAGTTCTCCGTGGGGCAGTTGAGGAACACATTCTTGTAGGCACAAATGCCGTACATCATGGCCAGCGGAGAGCATTTGGCCTGCACGGCGGAACGACGACGCTTGATGAGCTTCACCAGTTCCTGCTCTTGCTGGGCGCACTGCACATAGGCAGCATCGAATGCCAGCAATAGTTGTGGACTGCCGCCGAGTATCTGCGCGTTCATGCGATACACATTGTCCATGACTAGCGTGGTGCCGTTTAATACCTGTGCCGCGTTGAAAACGCACTCGAAGCTGCACTAAAGGGGAAATTACCTCGAGCACAGGGTATACTAGACTACAGGGTTTCTACTTACGGGCCAATTATGCATTCCAACTACCGGGGACCCGGCACATTTGCCATTTTCATAGTTCAACAGGTTAAGCAGAGGCAAGCGGCAACAGCCGCGTGTCGACTGGAAAAGACAGTAGAAAAAATTCAAATTTATACTGCATACTTTCAGGCGGCGCCCTAAAATGAGGGCAAAACTCTTACAGGAATATCGAGTTTCTCGGTGCAGTTCTTCTTACTATACGACAACGCTTGCATTGCGCTCAGCACCGAGAGCAACAAGATGACCAAGCCGCGCGACATACTGCAACTTGACTGTTATACACGCTGTTATACAGCTACACTATATAAAGCGCCAGGCATGCCGGAAACAAATGTTGAACCCATTGGGGCTCGTAAAATTTAATTAATGCCCGCGGATCATTTAACTCACTACTGCTTTCTTGCAGTGTATTCTCACCCAACACAATTGCCAGTTATACACTAGACAAACAATGCAGACTAATCGATACCCATTAGTTTTTATAGCTTGCAATTTTGTTTTTTCCGTTTATTTTTAGTTTTTATTATTCTGTTTTTTGCCGTATTCTTTGCATACACACTTTGCCACCGGGATCGCAATTACAACGCAGAACAAACTCACGCGCCTCCTCGCACATGGTGCTGCGCGTCCAGCTGGTCGCGGGGCAATGCACGAACATGTTCTCCACAGTGCACACGCCCAGAAACAGCGCCAGCTGGCTACACGTTTGCGCGCCGAACGAGCGTCTCCGTACACTACGCATCATTTTACTCGCATTCTCCGTGCAATTCTGCAGAGATCTTACATGCAGATCGACATACTCCTTGTTGTTGCCCAGCAGTTGTTCGACCATGCGCTTCGCATTCTCCACATTAAGTTGCGTGCCATTCAGCACTTTGCTGCTGTTGAAGATGCAGTCGTACAGGCACTGTGCAAACAAGATGTTAGGGTATCCACTACTCGAGTCTACTCTACTTACTGGCGACATGCGGGGCGTGCCATCCTGCATAAAATGCCCACAGCTCTGCTGAAATGCATCGAAGTTGAAGCGCGGCCGTCGACAACAGTTGCCAATCAGCTGCGCGCACAAATCGATAAATAAAAAGTTTATCGGTTTATCGAAATACCAACCGTTTGACGCAACTCACATTGTTGTCCATGCGCTGCGTACAATCGAACTCGGCTTCCTCGGCCCATGCTGTGTTGCTGACCAGGAACAGGCCAATGATTAGGCACAGTTTGCTCAACATGCCGGCGATGTTTACTCTTGGGACGACAGGTCAATAATACTCACTTTTTATACCGTTTAGTCAGGGTCTTTGACAGTAATGTAGCGCGCCAAAAAAAAAACACGTGTAATTGGCTAATAAATTGCTTCATTTTATGATATAATGTTAGCTGTTTGAATTGTGTGAGGGTTTTCCGAAAAATGGGTATATCAAATTGGTAGAAACACGGCTTATAACAATGACACACGCAAGGTATATTAACGCGTTTAAAGATATATGGGTCTTTTAAACCTAATAAAGAGCATTTATGATCAACGAATTTATAAAGACAAAAAGTGACCGATATCTAGTCATACCATAGCATTTTATTCGCATACAAGCCCAACTCATTGTCTAGCAAGAAATTTGAAAGATTTGTTTTTACTAATTTACAGGGTAACTGTCAGGCCAACCCACCACTCACTTAACGCAACTGTTGCTAAAATCAAAGCCAGACTTCAAAATGCAAATCACTTAAATTTTATTTTGATTTCGGGCTTATTGTGCAAGAACTTTCACATAGACTTTGATCTTTGATCCCTGGGCAACCCTGGCCCTGGATAGGCAAATAGAGGGATTGCAGGCGAACTGCATTAGAAGACAAACCAATTGGCGAATGCCGTATACCAGTGCGTTGTTGGTCGCACGCGACTCGGCGTCAGTTTGTAGCTGACGGCGGCGCTACGCATGAACCGCTTGTGCTTATTGAGCGAATCTTCATTAACTACCGGCTGTCTAAACATTACGTTTACGCAATGGTTCATCAGGCGCTTACTGGCACTACAATCGCCAGTTTCCTCGTCCTCGACGGGCCTGAGTTCCTTTGGGCAGTTGAGATAGGTGTGGGCTATCGCACACTTGGCATACCTCATGGCAATACTATCGCAGTCATTCAATCCGAGTGGATTATACTTATGCGCAGACATAATGTGAAGCACTGACATAGGCAGCTTATGCACATTGTATGCACTCGGATGGGAGCAGTGCAAGAAGGATTCTAGCATACGTTGCCCGTAACTTTGCCTTTCCGAACTATTTAGGTAAAGCTTCCCGATCATGTCTTTCACGCGCTCTTCGTTCATGGTATTGTTTTGGTCTAGCAGCTGCCAGTATTTGAAATAACATTCGTAACGACACTAGAAAGAACGAGCAGTTTGAAAGGACAGTGTGGAATAGATAAAACGCAGTTAAACTACCGAGCCGTAGGCGTCCCTTAAACTCGAGCAATTGCTCTGCTCGAAAGGCAGCCGACTGAGCTCCATGTCGCCGCAACAACGTTCCAGCAATTGTACATCCATCACCTGACTGCACAGTAGTTTGTACTCCTCGGTTCTGTTCTGCTGAGACGCCACATGACCCACCAGGATTAGGCTACTCAAGAAAGCTAAAAAAATTCGAAACATCTTTAGAAATTTTGAACACACAATTTTCAATTGAACGAATGTGATAAACAAAGGAGCACCATCTCTATTCTTGAACTCAAACACTCTGCACCTGTGTTGATCATAAAATATCAATTTTGTATTCCTTTCTCACTTCCTTACAATTCCACATTGAATTTCTGTCACCATTACCCTTTGATCTCTGCCTCCCCTCGAGCTCATTGCGTATACGCATCGTTACCCCTGCGCCGAGTCAGCAATCGCGCTTGGATTAAGTAATTAAAACAATGTCAACTCTGCAAGTCACGACGAAAGTGACTTCAATGACTGCGCACTTGTGTTACCCTAACTATGGGTCGAGGCATATGCGTTCGTCTAATCTCTGTGTCATCTGCGAATGCAACATCGGCTTGCTTGTTTTAGTCGAATCTGATTGGGCAAATATCATGCGCAAGCGATTCTAACTGGGTTACATCAATCAGTCTCCATTTGGCAAGCTTGTAGCATGCAGCGCACTTTGTTGCTCACGATACTCTGCTCTTCGCTGTGGGCTTCGACCGACGCTGCCAAGTGCAGAGCAGCGCCCAAATCTCTGCAGAATGTGCAACGCTGTTGTCCGCTGCCGCTGCCCAACTGGGGTGCGTACAACAACGAGTGTGCCAACTCGGGCACACAGCCAAGTGTGAGTGTGGAGCTATCGATTTCTATTCATGTTAACCGGTGATCCTTCTAGTGCCGCCTGGCTTGCATCTTCAAGGCAGCCTCAGCACTGCAGGGCAGCACACTGCGTGTCAACCAGGTGCGTCCCATGCTGGAACGCGCATTCACGAATCAGGACATTATCGATGCCTACGAAGCAAATTTTGCAGGCTGCGCGCAGCTGGTGCAACAGAAGTACACGCAACTGACGCAGATTAGTGGACAGAGCGATGCTTGTGATCGGCATGCGATCTTCTACAGCCTGTGCGCCTACTCGCGCCTCATACGTCGCTGCCCAACCCACGCCTGGCAGCTCAACAACAAGGAATGCCAGCGCGCACGTGCCTATATGAAGCAGTGTGCCTGGCCAGCGCTCAAGATGTTCATGAAGAGTACATAATAGTAAAGAGGCGTCGCCACACAGTTCCGTTCAATCGTGTTTATTGCCAATGTAGTCAGCAAGGGGTCGGGTTATCAGTTCCAGCACACTGCGCTCGCACTGCTTCGAGTATGGCGAGCACTTGCCCCGCATTCCGTCCCGCTCGGCTTGGTAGTAGCGTCGCGGTAGCGCCTCGAAGCGCGAACTGCTTGGACTGAACATCACATGCATCAGGCTGCCCAGCACGCCGTTGTGCTCCCCCATCTGCGCGTGGTTTGTCTCGCAGATGAGTCGCAGCAGGCAGCTATCCCCGCTGCCAAAGCCGTGCCTGAAAGAGAAAGGAGTAGGTTATGAATTGGGTATGACTGGACTGGTAGCTATACGAACTGCACGAAGCGATGACTGAGTATCGCGTAGAGCTTGGTGCGCGACAGCAGGGTCTCCTGCTGGAGGCGTCGTGTTGCGGAAATCTCATGTTTCTCTCGCGAAATGCCCTCGAAGAAGTCCTTGTAGTCCTCTTCCGCTGCTGGCGTCGGCATCGGTTTGGGCTTGGTTTTGTGTTTTTTCTTGTGTGGATTCTTGGACGGCTTAGGCTTCTTGCGCTTCTTGTGATGCAATTGCTCGCCATTCGCATTATCCTCATTTGAAACTGCATACTCATCCGAGTCTAAGTGTGTGGCGTTACCACCACGCTGCGATTTTGACAGGTATCGGTAATGAATTAGGCATGTGTAAGTATCGATATGTCGATAGACCTACCAAAATCGACGGCTCCTTGTGCCAAGTGCGCGGCAATCGATAGCTGGCTTCAAAGTTGTACGAGAGGAATACATGACGACGGTACACATCAATGGGTATAGCAATGGATACAAATATCTAAGAAATACTTTAAGACAATCTTATTTTCTCTCCCATACTGATAGATACAACTTACACCCGTCTCGCCTTTTGTATTCCATACGAGCGCCGCACTAGCCAAGTGCAGCAGCGCGATCGGCAGCAGAAACCTCGGAGCAGCTGCACAACCCATGCTCCCTAACTGCTCAACCAAACACGGAGAACTGAATAAATTAGCCAAATTAGTTTGGCAAAAATACAAACCGACAATGATCGAGCAATTAGGAAGAGAAACGTTCTCGAGCCAAGTGAAAGTTGTTAATTGAAATGAATGCGCATTGGAAATGAGGTCGAAAACCAAATAATATTCTATGGTTTTATTGCTAAACACATCAGTAACTAACAATTTAACATATATGCATATTCTAGAACTACATCTCATTGTGCTCAATTCGCCGCAGGATCTCCTCAAAGGGTTCGGAGATTAGATCCAGCACGCTTCGCTCGCAATGCTGCTCATAAAAATAACAATGATCGTGCCAGCCGTCGTGCTCAGCTTGATAGAAACGCAGCGGCAACTGCTCCGGCTCCGATGTGCTGGGACTGCAAGTTAGACATAGTACTGTAAACCATTTACAATGTCAATAGCAGCACAACTCACCTGAAGAGCACGTGCATCAGACTACCCAGCACGCCATTAACCTCGGCCAGCTGCGCGGCGTTTGTCTCGCAGATCAGACGCAGCAGACAAGCCTCGCCAGGAAAGCCGCTTCTACAGTTGGTAAATGTTACTAGATTATAATAGATAATCGACATAAACTTACCTTTGAAATTTGTCCATTAGAATGTGATAGATATTGGTGCGACTCAGCAGCGCGCGTCGCTCTCTTTGTGGCGGCAGCGTGTTCGAGGACGGTGGCATGGTTGTGGTGTCTTGTTCCTGCTTTTCTTCGCCACTCTGCTCCTCTGACTGCTCTTCTTGACTTTCTACCGGATCGGATTTATCCTTTTTAGCCACATTTGCATCGTGCTTTCGCGACTCTTCAATTTCTTCGGATTCAATTGGACCATTTTGCTAAATAGAAGAAACTATGAAGACTAGCGTATACCCTCTTTACAAAACTCTGAGATACACTTGTAATATTTCACAACTTGAGAAATTTCTCAGATTGATTCAAAGCACGAACAAAGCATGTTATAGATCATATGCCATAGCTTTGCTCGTGTGAAAGTTATATTAACCCAAGAACTAAACCCATTTTCCATTTACAAGAGAATCTCAGAAGTAAAGCTGCTAATTGGCCTTTAAAATTTTGTTCTAATTGGAATTGAATGCGTCGTTTTATAGTCGCGAATGAGACTTACAAATATGGTCGGTAGACTCCAGTTATAGGGCGAATTGTAATTCGCTTCGAAATTGTATGAGACGAAAACGTTGCGATGCGGCAGCTCGAGCGGCACAGCGAGCGCGGCAAAGATCTACGAGTAGCACAAACATAACAATGAGTCCAACAACAACAACAACAACAAGCAATCCGATTAAACAACTCACGCCGTGTGTGGAGGAGGGCATAAAAGCAATATAGCAATCTGCCACTGGCAGCCACAACGCCAAGATGGCCAAGGAGAGGCAACTAACGAGGCGAATTGGAAACATTTCACGGATGCACAAACCGACGCGAGGTGCCACAAGCGACTGAAGCGAGCTCCGACGTGTTTAAGCCGCAATAAGTGCGTTTACATTGGAATCGGAATTGGTAATTGAAAGTACAAATAAAAGAGACAGCGGGAGAAGGCGCATGCAATGTTTGAGTGAGAGATGAGATGCAAGTTTTCGAGTACGCACGCTCGCGTACTCCAGTTTATTATTTTCTTCGCCTTCTATTTGCAAGGTCTGTCAGAATCCGCTCCACGGGCATAGAAATCAAGTCCATGATATTGTGCGGACAGTCGATATCGTAGAGTCCGCATTGCTGCTGCAGCCCATCCGCCTCGGCCTGGTAATAACTGTTGGGTAGCTGCTCGTCCCGCGAGCTGCTTGGACTGCAAAAAGAGAGAGAGAGAAAGGGCATTATATTTGATGTTACATGGAGTACATAAACACCTGATTTTACGTGAAGATAATGTGCACAATGTTGCCCAAGAAGCCGTTGTTCTCGCTCAGCGTCGAGTCGTTCGTCTCGCAGATCAAGCGCAGCAGACAAGGCTCAGCCGGATAGCCCGATCTGCAGGGTATTAAATAGATTCATTGCAGAATTATTGTGCTCACTAGAAATTTCGCTTACCTTTCCAGCTTATCACGCAGCATGGCATAGAAAGTTTTGCGCGTCATCAGCGACAGCTCTCGCTTCTTGCGCTCTGACGATTCACTTCTCATTTTTGGCTTCTTCAAATGCTTCGACCTGGTTGCTGTGCTATTCGCTGCACTCACTGTGCAGTTCTTGCACTCTCTGCCCGTTGTAGGATATGTCAGATAGCTGTCTTCAAAATCTGAGCCCATCTAAGAAGGGATCCGATGGAAATTGTAAAAGACTTAAGCCACAAACCTACCGCAGCTTACCAAAATTGGCGGAAACTTGTAAACGTGCTCGGGCATATAGTAATTATATTCGTAGTTGTACGAGACGAAAACATTGCGATGCGGCAAATCAATAGGAACGGATATGGCCATAAAGATCTGCAAATCGTTTTAGTTTTAACAACACAATTTAAAGAGAATTGTCAAGAATATGACAGCTTACACCAAATTCCGAATTTGTGGGAAACAAGACGGCAGCATTGGCCAATGTTATCCAAAAAATACTGAGCAGACACAGGCACCTCATGGTAGACATATCTGGTGTGTGAGATTTAGAGAAATTCAGTGGTTGCTTGCAAGAGCGCGACTAGCGTGAAACTGGCGTTGCTGGTGACGCTGATAGAACAAGAAACCGTTGCCGTTAGACATTCCCAAGTTGTTAATTATATCAAACAAACCCGAAGACAATAACCCCAACTAGGTCACTGGGATTCGGTTTAATGCAGTTCTAGCTTTCTTACATCTCTACATGTAAGACGCGGTTAATGATAAAACTTCAATTTCAGATTATGTATAAATTTATAAGCACCACACACAATGGACACACACACACACACACATACAAACAGTGGCTTAAGTATAAGTATATGCTTGTTATCAGTATTTTATGTTTAAATTCTCATGCGTTGTCTTGTTGCAAATTGATGTGACTTAAATTGATTGTTGTAGTTTCTGCCGTTGTTGTTGGTGTTGCTGCAAATGCTGTTCCTGCAGATGGTGTTACTGTTGATCGTGATGGTCGTGCGTTGGTTATCTATTGGTGCGCAGCTTGCGCTCCTTCCAGGTGATAAATTTAGAGTTGGCGGTGCGCAGCAGCACGTTCATGTGTTGTGTGAGCGATGAGCGTAATGGCGATAGCTCATGCATGGCACGATTCTGCAAATAACAGCAAAGCCCAATACAGTATAAATGAAAAATATAAATATAATAATATAAATGTGACAATAGATTCTCAGGTCACGCACCTCGAAAGGCACTAGCTTGGCCATTTTGAAACGTTGCAGTGTATCTTGCATGCGCTGCAGCTTGGACTCCAGCTCCTCAGTGGTTGGCGGAAAGCAGCTCCAGAAATGTTTTAGCAATTCCAACAGCGAAAAGTATAAATGACGCAAGTCACGCTGGAAATTTGCTGGTACCAGCTCTGCAATGGCAAACAGAACACATAAATATATATAAAGAAACAGAAAAATAAAACGTAAATCGTATTCACTTACGTCCTGCCGACTGTTCCTGAAAGCCACGCATCAGTGAACCTGCTGGACTGAGTTCGCCAAGCGCATTCACAGCCGCCTTGGAGCAGATCACATTACGCTGAGCACTGCGATCCAACCAAGACTCGGAATTGCGTACCAGCTTGTACTGCACATCGTCCAGACTAAGCGAATCGTTATGGTTTTCGTACATATGATTCTGCAGCGGCCCATTGAGGTATCGTTCCACCTTGGACAATTCAAATTGCCTGGCTTTGCTGGCCGATTGAGATGTTTCAACTTCGGCTTCGATAACCGGATCGCCCAAATCCTCGTAATGGATTTTTTCAATAAGTCTCTGTTTTTTTGCTTGCGGCGCATCATCCGCAGCTGTGGATTGGTCTGTACTGGACGAGTGTTTGCCATTTTTGCCGTTGACACCATTTGTATAAGCGGATTGTCCAAGTGGGCCATTTGCCATATTGGTGCCATTGGTCATAACGGTCGGTGGGGCATTGACATTGGCGCACGTCTTTAATACCATGATGGAATGCTGATTAAAACGTTTGATCATATTCTGATGCACAATATTCCCGCTATTAACAACATTCCGATCACCGGCAACGCTGCAAAAGCCCTCCTCTAGCGGCACATCTTCAAACTTCTTTAGATCCAGCAACGGATCTCCAGCACCCTGTTGAACCGCTGCCTTCAGTGCCTGATCATCGATTTTACCGCACTCGGTAAAGATATCCTTGGTGCCAGCAGTCAGCCGATCCCGATGAAAATAATGTGATTGGAAAAACTTTGTCCAGAACTCGGATTCAGGCATTTTGCCAGGTACATTCTCCATGTGCTTGCGCTTAACGGCGGGATATGTTTTGAAAATGCAGTGTATGACATCAGAGGTAAGATTGTATTTGAGGCCATTGCAGCCGTCTGTCTGCGGTTTTATATCAGCTAAGAACGCTCCAGATACACCTATGGGAAACGATGTGTAAGTCGAAGTTTATAGCGAACTTTATTGCAGAACCTACCAATTTCCTGACTCTTGCCCATTTTCTTGAGCGCATGTTCTTTGGCATGTGTGGCCCAGAACTCATCGCTGGTTAGAACTTTGGTAATGACCAAATCCTTGTAGAGCTGCAGCAAATTGGGATTCTCGACCAGTATGCGGTTCTTATCCTCTAGATCTTTGTCCACCTTACGCTTAAAGTTGGGCAAAAGCTGCTGCAACAATTCCTTAACCTTGTCGCGGTCGGCGAGCATAGCCGGCTGGCCTTGGCGATTAACAAAATGGAAAGTCGATGTGTTACCATCGTGCAACACCACCTGTAGCTGCACCTTTGGCTTTCCTTCGGGCGAGATCTTCTGTGCTACATGATGAAATGGGAAGACAATGTGAATTTCTGAAATTTTTCAAGTGTGAATCATGTATGTTACTTTTGATATCTGCATAACGATGGGAGACTGTCACGGTGTCCCGGTGCTCGGCCATCCATGCCAGACGCTCATTCATCACATACAGGGTGCCATCTCCCTTTTTGTAACGCACTTCGCCCATCTGGAGCAGCACATCTTCGCTGCTGGTGGTCATCGTTGTCGTCTATGTGCTCGGTCTGAAGCCAGCGGCAACGTTTCTACACTGGCCAAAAACGGTTCACATCAACTTCCCAGATGCCAGCCGCCTGCGCCTGCAACATGTAATGAATACGCATTATTTTTAATGGCTCATCACAAAATTTCGTTTTACATTTGCCATTAACTAAAACAAACGCATTTAATGCCATCGAACGTATCGTGCCGTAGCAAATAAAGGACAATTCTTCGCTATTTTCACGAGATTACTAAAAAACGCACCTCGCTGCTAAGTGCAAATTGCCCGATAGTGATGTGCCTTTCAGTCGAATAAGTCTGTGTTATGCTATCGGGCAACAGTTCACAACTGCGCAGGGAACCAGAGTTCATTTGAACTGTTTCCCAAGATCCGGCAACCTTATCGTTGACGGCGCCAAATGTTCGTCCGGACATGGCAAGCAAAACACATATGTCGCGTAAATTATGAAAAAAACTTTAAACTTTATTCGAAAAAATAAATTTTTGATATTAACATCTTCACTTTAAATACATATTTAACAATGGTAACCACTAATAAGTTTAATATTTAATTTTTGCACTCTTCCTAGTGCGTGTTTCTAATTGTTGTATACATACAGTAGAACGTTTCATATACACACACACACACATTTACCGTTTTACTGTGTCAGCAATTTTATAACGCTACTTTAGATGGAATTTTGATTGTAATCATTATTCTCTATTTATAAATCGTCAATCCAAGTGAGACGCTCCTCATAGAATTTAATAACTAATTGCGGACACTTTATATTGGCCACCTTAGATGAAACGAATTCGGGTTTCTGGCAGTTTTTCCAAGACATTAGAAACATCAGATTTCCAGACATATCGGTAGCGCCCAAAATTTTGTTAGGCTCTAATCCACGGTCGAAGCCATTCATCATTATATCTTCGTCGATGAAATTACGGGCTTTGGAACGTTTCATCCAAGACCTCTCAAATTCAGCTATAAGATCGGTGCAATACAGATGATCGACCGGCTCCCATGTATTTTCGCTCCGTGGATACCCTTTCCATTTAAGATAATACTCTGTGATGCCATTTATAATACGTTTCTTTTCTATTCTTTCCACCGAATATTCTTCCATTTTGGCTTATGATTTACAATAGTAACTTTATAATAGCAGATATAACCGCGCGTTTTATGAAATTTTCTTGGAATAAATAATGAACCAGTTCTTATTTAGCGCAAAGCTTGCCACACAGTTTCTAAAATTTGTATTCGGTATGGTAGCACTAAGGTCAATTTTAAATTCAAATTAAAAATAATTATAAGGTCTCTTTGAGCATTAAAAACTAAATCATATGATCCTAGTAACTTAAATGAGCAAAGAGGATCGATTTGTTAATTTTCCATGTCAGATTTTTTTAAAATTTGTATATTGCTCGATTTATCATGAATTTAGGTGAATTAACAAATTTCAAAATTTAATATAAAAAAAACTATAAATAATTTTTATGCCTTTTTAGGCAATCGGATTAATGGCAGCTGATGGACAATTACCATTAACTTAACCAGCTTGGTTTCATAAAGTCTTTGGGGCGGATGTTTAGATTAAATATAACTTAATGTCGGTGGAACTTTTCGGAGAATCTGTTGACGCTTAGAATTGTATATTTGTGTTAGGGTAAACTTTGCTTTGTTTACAATGAAATTGTTCCCCTAAGTGCACAAAGCGAGGTTTATTTCACTCTCCCTCCTGATCACCAAATAACTCTGCGACGCGAAGTCGTAAACGTTTGCCATTATTTCATGAGGGCGCATACAAACATACATACATGTACTACATACATATGCATAAGCGTACAACAATTTCTTCTACGTACATATGTACAGTGCTGCCAACTTTTCGGAACAAAAGAGACTGTTTTTTAAGGGGGTATTTTTTCGGCTATATGCTCTAAAATTCGTAAATATTTAAACTCGTTCTCAGATTTCGATTTAGTTGAATTGATTTGTTTTTATTTTTATACAGCCGAACTCGTGCTCACTCGAGTGTACTCCTTGTAGGTCTTTGATACTTACAAATCTGCATATACATAAGTTCATACGTTGACGCCCTTTTATTGTTATAGATATTTTTTATAATCTTTATGGTAGATCGAACGCGAATCACAATTTTGATTACTCATGCGCTTTTGCTGAAGTCCCACCGCTAGATTTGCATGCCAATGTGAAATAAACTACAGAAATTCTATAGAAAACAGTGAAAAAAAATGACACGCCATACATACAAACACATATGTATATTAATTAATGTATCGAGTAACTTGGACAAACGTTAGAAATTCATTTGAAAATATTAAATTATAATTGTGTATGCACATGTACAAACATGCACACATAGAGCTATGGCATTCATACATGTATGTACATATGTATGAGTATGTTTGTGTGTATTTTTTTCAGCTGAATTTAAAGTTTGCCATGAAATTATTTACAATTTAGGAAACCCGTTTACTATCTGCGGTAGGAGCACCCCCAAATTTAACATACATAATACTAGATAGTACAAACTGAGAATGTTTATATATAGAAGCGATAAACGTACAAACTTGACTAGCTAACTAAAGTACCGTTTTAAATTGGCCGAAATATATGCCCACCTACATAGTTATATATGTGTATGTTTGAAGTTAGGTTATCGGCAAATTGGGCTGACGCAGCTGCTCTCGCACTCTCGTACGCATTCTTGGTGCGAGTGAGCTTTTTCGAAATTCAATTTCACAACGAGTTGCTATAAAAGCCGCTTCCCGGCATTGAAAACTTCAGTCCACTACGACCAACGCAAGTGAAAGCAGTAGCATTCGCCACGCTCTGGCTTTGTAAACTGCGCACATCCCAAGCAACATTTCAAAGTATTAATACAAAAACCCCGCGTGTGCTCTCTACACCAACACAACAAAATGGCGCAAACCATACAGATGACCAACGAGCAACTGCGTGAGCTCATCGAGGCTATTCGCGTGTCGGCGACCAACGCGGCCGGCACAGCCGATGCCGCCGGCGGCGACACATCGGCGAACAAGGCCAAGGGCAGCTTCAGCGCCTGCACTCACAGGTTCAGTGGTTCGCGCAATCACGATCAGGTCGAGGAGTTCATCACCAACGTCATCACCTACAAAGAGCTGGAAAACATTAGCGACGAGAACGCTCTCAAGGGTCTCTCGTTGCTGTTCTTTGGCATCGCTTCCACATGGTGGCAGGGCGTTCGCAAAGAGGCCAAGACATGGAATGACGCCATCGGTCTCATCCGCGAACATTTCTCGCCATCCAAGCCCGCCTACCAGATCTACATGGAGTTCTTCGAAAAGAAGCAGGCAGATTCCGTTGTCATCGACACATTTGTCGTTGAGAAACGTGCACTACTCGCCCAGCTGCCCGAGGGACGTCACAGTGAGGAGGTCGAACTGGACTTCTTGTATGGCCTGCTGAACATCAAATATCGTAAACACATAACCCGCCAGAGCATACGGACATTCCGCGAACTGCTCGAACAGGGCCGCATTATCGAACACAACGACCAGGAGGATGAGTCGACCACGGGATCGAAACGCGGCGGTACCCGTCGTGCCGATCGCTGCACATTCTGCAACTTCCGCGGCCACACGTTCGAGGATTGTCGCAAGCGCCGTCAGGGCGCGGAACAGGCGTAAGAGAGCAAACACACGCAAACAACAATGGGAGGTGACATTATCGGCTTTCGGACGGCAGCAGCAACAACAACTGTCGTTTTGTGCACAGCTCGCACACTTGGATTCGCTGAGATCACGCTGCCATAAACATCAAAGCTCTCTCCGCCACGTCAAGCACATACTAGGCAGAGTGGGAGCGGGTGGGAGGATTGTGAAAATATGGCAAAGCCTTGTAGCCGCATGGGATCTTTCCAAACTCTCGGTAAACTCTCGTTCGATGGCGCCAGGTGACGTGCCGGCAAGCGGAGCAGAGCTTCCAACACACACAAAAAAACACACACACAACTTTACGCTGCACATGCGGCTATTTGCTATGTCGTCATAGCATTTAAATTTGAGCCAAACATTTCAAATTTAAAGACAACTTGTATATCAAACAATGTACCGAGCAGCACACCACGGAGATGAGGGATTGGCGCACGCATCTCGCTCCCAGGCAAAAGGCTTTGCGCTCGTCGAGATCAGGCAAGGCAGTGTGGCGGCTCTCGCGGGTTGCCCCATTGCCATGTCGATGTCTTGTTCGGCGCAGAGCTTTGGGCTGTGATGAGTGTTGTGTGTGCCCTTCTCTCTCACTGGACACTCGTGCGTCGTTGCTCAAAACCGTTGCCTTGGCCTAGAGGTCGGCGCGGTGTTCGGCTTGCGGTGTACACGAGGCTGTACAAGAGTGCGGTGTGTGTCCGGCAGTTTCGGCTTGCTCTCTGCACCCAACACACTTGTTCGTTTCGTTTGCATTGCTCGCGCGACGCTGCACAGATCCCTTAGTCGAGGCGGCAAAAACCGCTGTCCTGGCCTAGTGTCTAGCCTGGCGACCGATATGCAGTGTGTACGTAGGAGTTTGCAAGCGTTGTGGTGTTTCTGTCCAGCTCGGGTGGCTTCGGCTCACCGTACCGTGCAGCCCACATTGTCGCTTGTCTCTTGCGTTTGCACAGCTTTCGTTCGCCGGGCGGATCCTTAATCAGTGTAGCAAAAACCCAACCCGCCAATGGCCGAGCTGAGGCAGTTGCTCTTGTGTGGCGCACGTGTGGGTGGCCAACTTTCGGTTGGGAGAAGCACGCCGCATATGGCTGGTGTTTGGCGACTTTGTGCTGCATCTCCGTGTACTGCAAAGTTGCTGCTCCAGTTGTTTGCGGTTGTGTTACTTCGGCCGGAGTTGTTACCACCTGCACTGGCGTCTCTCGCAGTAGCAACAGCTTCGGGTCGGCCATAGCAAAATCAAAAAATCACGATTGTGATTTAAACTTTGTTTAAACCAAACTTTAATAAATTGCACTACAGTGGCTATGCTTCGCCATTCGTGCAATTGGCACGCTAAATTGTTCTGGTCACTGGACCGTTCCAATACGAATTGGGGCGGCCACTGGCTGGACAAGCATTAGGCACGCCAGCACACAAACCCGGGCTCTTGGATTCGTCGCTCCTAAGCCGCTCCAGCATGGCGCGACTGTCCTGAGCTCACCCCGATTGTAAATCCATCCTTGTGCAGAGTCAATGGGCGCGTAGTGCCTTAACATCGGTATTCCATTTTGGTCGTTGTTGTTTTTGCGCGTCAGACTTGGAGCACTGGCCTCAAGCGCCACAACAACGACCCGCAGTCCCCGATGACATGTTCCAGTGCACACCAACTGGCACCTGCATGATCATTAAACTGGGGGCCCATGGACGACCACAAGGTTGGATGAAAACATCATAAAATGTAGAAGACTGAAACCAGAAATTATACCTGAATACATCTAAGCCTAAACTACAAAACCAAAAAACTTTACTTGTTTTCTTTGGGCAAAATATGGGGAAAAATTCGAAACAAACTTTTTCAGCAACAGCTTAAAGTTGGAGGTGGTCGCCACGGAACTCGTCGGGAAGAAGCTGCAGCAGGAACAAGAAGCATGTACAAATCCTAGCAAATAATACATATTCAACTTTCAGAGTTTCTACTTAAATTACAAATAAATATTTCAAACAAAATTCAAAATATTGTTTAATTTACAAGAAGTCAAGATTCCGATGAAGGAATTTTCCATTTGGAAACTTTCTACTTATATTACTAAAACATATTTGAAACAAAATTCAAAATAGTGTGTTGATTTATAAGAAACACAGAAGCTCCAGCAGGAACAGGTGCACAAAAAAACTGCATTTCGAATTAACAATTTCGATTTGAAAAAATCAACTTATACTCCAAATAAATATTTAAAACAGAATAGAACATTTTGTGCTAATGGTTATAAAGAAGTAGGTTTGTCATTTGTAAATAGAAACAAGGTTTGTTTAGGTACCTAATATTATTTATTTACACTCGCATATAGTACTTACTGACTAGACTAACTGAAGTTATGAATAAAATTTAAATTACAATAAAATGGGTCTGTGGATTAGATCTGATTTCGCTCGACTCGTCGTCCGCGATCGAGTAGATCTCGAAACGTTCTGAGCTCGTGACGTGGTATGTTTCCCTTGTACTTCTGTTGCAGCAGGCCATAGATGAAATCCAGTTCGACCTCCTCGGTATGGCGGCCCTCAGGCAGCTTGGCGAGCAGAGCACGTTGCTTGCAGACAAATGCGTCGATTACCTCGCCATATCCTTGCTTCGTCTCGAAGATCTGCATGTAGATTTGGTACGACGGTTGAGCTGGTGAGAAATGATCGCGCACCAGCTGCAGTGCAGCCTTCCATGTTTTCGCATCACGTTTCACACCCTTCCACCACATGGCTGCCGGCCCCTTAAACTGCAACGAGATGCCCTTAAGTGCGTCGCGATCGCTAATGCCCTCCATCTCCTTGTAGGTCTCCACGGACGTGATGAACTCATCGACGGCATCATGATCCACTTGTCCGCTAAAAAAGTAATTGCAATTGCTGAAGCTGCCCTTCGACTTTGGCTCTTCGGGCTCTTTTGGTTTTTGTGGCGCCAGTGCCTTAATGTTCTCGATAAGAATACGAAATTGTTCGTCCGACAGCTGCGACATTACGTCTTCAACAAACGGAAAATGAACAACTACACGAAAAGTGACGCACTACCTCGAACTGATTCGTCGCTGTCTGTGTAAAAAACTGAATACAATATTCGCTTCGGCAAGCTTTTTCACGTTGTGAAATTATACAAAGTTGCGAGTCTCGCTCTCTCTATGCTTAGGGTTCTTTGTGCTTTTGAGCAAGTGGAGAAGCTTTCGAGTTCGAAAAGCCGGCATTTCACTTGTTGAGATGACGCAAACATTTTTCGAAGAACACATTTGTATGCGGGTATGTGCGATAAAAACACAATACATATGAGGGTATACATATAAAAAAATATCATATGTTTAAGCCGCAAACGTTTCTTTACGTTTATAAACGTATATATTTATACTTAATGTATTTGGGAATAGTTTAAAAGAATTTCGATCTACGTACATGCAATTGTACATTTGTATGTATGTATGTACAAAAATAATAATATCAACTGTACCTATTTGATATTAAAGTAATTGCATTATTGATTAGGGGCCTTATATTTAAAAATATCAATTTCCAATATATACGAACTAATAAAATCAGGGAATTCTCATTAACATAATGTGATTGCTCTCTTCGAAAATAATGAGTAAGAATTTTCGACATTGTATTTCACCATCGCGCGCTATAAAACCGGCAACCATTGTAGAAAACACTTTTATTTTATTTTGGTTGTTCGCCAAAAAGCAAACGTTCCTCTGCTTTGCTCCGAACCAAGACAGTGTAGAGCAACATGGCAACCATACAAATGACAAATGAACAACTGCGTGCCCTCATCGAAACCGTACGATCCAGTGCTGTAAGTGCTGCTGGTGAAGCTTTAGCCGCTGGCACTGGAGAATCTTCGGTATCCAAGGCAAAGTCAAGCTTCTGCTCGTGCACACACAAGTTTGCCGGCTACCGCAACCACGATACAGTCGAGGAGTTTATTACAAACGTGGTCACCTTTAAGGAATTGGAAAACATTAGTGATGAGACTGCTCTGAAGGGTCTTTCGTTGCTCTTCACTGGAATCGCTTCTACCTGGTGGCAAGGGGTTCGCAAGGAGGCCAAGACATGGAACGAGGCCATCAGTCTGATCCGCGAACACTTCTCGCCCGCTAGGCCCTCATATCAGATCTACCAGGAACTTTTCGCCAAACGTCAGGCTGATGGTGTGGGCATCGATGCATTCGTCGTCGAAAAGCGTGCCCTGCTCGCCCAGCTGCCTGAGGGACGTCACAGTGAGGAGGTCGAACTGGACTTCTTGTATGGCCTGCTGAATATAAAGTATCGCAAACACATTACCCGCGCCAGCATCAAGACATTCAAGGATCTGCTCGACGAGGGACGAATCATCGAGCACAATAGTCAGGAGGTTGAGGCTCGCACCAAGGCTCGTCAGGTCCAGCGATAAACCCGTCAGCTTCTGAAAAACCATTCTTGTATAAATCCATAATAATTCAATCACTACCAATAGAATAAACAAATTGATGACGCTGTCAGCAATTTAATCATAACACTTAACTTAATTGTTCATTTTACTGTTTTAATTATTTTTTTATTTTTACTTATTTCTAAAAATATAGCAAACTAGTGGGCTACGCCCCCAATCATCGAATTAAGTTTTTAATATTAACTTTAACTGAGCAACAAATAAAAATTATATATCACTGATAAATTTCTTGTTCAATATTTTTCTTTACTTTGGGAGAAAACATATTTTTTCTTTGTTCTCAAAAACAATATTTTTTTATTACTTTTTAATCGAATTTATACTCGATTTTTGACTCTCCATAACTATACTCCGGATCATGTTTGAGTGTTGTTTGTTTTGATGTAACAGACAGGTCACTGACCCTTACATTACATAAAACAGAATTCTTTCAATATATTATAATAGTCAACTGGGCAATGTTGATGTAAAATAATTAAATAACAACTAGCATGTACATAAACATAACTTCACAGCAAACAAACAATTAAATATACGTACATACATACATACATTTGTTGCTATATATATGTATATAGATATGTATAGAATGGCAATTCGGCATAGAAAATACTCATTTCATGCGAATGCTCTCTCTCTCTCTTTGAACATAGTGCGTAAGCTTTTTCGAAATTGTATTTTATTTAATATATTATGATGTCTGTGTAAAAAACTGAATACAATATTCGCTTCGGCAAGCTTTTTCACGTTGTGAAATTATACAAAGTTGCGAGTCTCGCTCTCTCTATGCTTAGGGTTCTTTGTGCTTTTGAGCAAGTGGAGAAGCTTTCGAGTTCGAAAAGCCGGCATTTCACTTGTTGAGATGACGCAAACATTTTTCGAAGAACTCATTTGTATGCGGGTATGTGCGATAAAAACACAATACATATGAGGGTATACATATAAAAAAATATCATATGTTTAAGCCGCAAACGTTTCTTTACGTTTATAAACGTATATATTTATACTTAATATATTTGGGAATAGTTTAAAAGAATTTCGATCTACGTACATGCAATTGTACATTTGTATGTATGTATGTACAAAAATAATAATATCAATAAAGATTTTTGACTCTCCATAACTATACTCCGGATCATGTTTGAGTGTTGTTTGTTTTGATGTAACAGACAGGTCACTGACCCTTACATTACATAAAACAGAATTCTTTCAATATATTATAATAGTCAACTGGGCAATGTTGATGTAAAATAATTAAATAACAACCAGCATGTACATAAACATAACTTCACAGCAAACAAACAATTAAATATACGTACATACATACATACATTTGTTGCTATATATATGTATATAGATATGTATAGAATGGCAATTCGGCATAGAAAATACTCATTTCATGCGAATGCTCTCTCTCTCTCTTTGAACATAGTGCGTAAGCTTTTTCGAAATTGTATTTCGCAACAACGCGCTATAAAGCCGGCAAAAAGTGTAGAAAAGCTTTTATTATATTTTCGCTGGTCAAACAGGCTATCGCCAAATTGCACACCGGTTTGCTGATTATCTCAAAAAACAAAAAGAAGAAAGAGCAGCAACATGGCCGAAGCAGCAACCATACAAATGACAAACGAACAACTACGTGCACTCATCGAGACTGTACGATCTACTGCCGTGAGTGCAGCCGGCGATGCTCTTGCCGGCACTGTAGATTCGTCGGTGTCCAAGGCAAAGTCAAGCTTCAGCTCGTGCACACACAAATTTGGAGGTTTTCGCAATCATGACAAGGTCGAGGAGTTCATTACAAACGTGGTCACCTTTAAAGAGCTAGAAAACATAAGTGATGAAAGTGCACTAAAGGGTCTATCGCTGCTTTTCACTGGAATCGCTTCGACATGGTGGCAAGGTGTTCGCAAGGAAGCCAAGACCTGGAACGAGGCCATCAGTCTGATCCGCGAACACTTCTCGCCCGCTAGGCCTTCATATCAGATCTATTTGGACTTTTTCACCAAACGTCAGGCTGATGGTGTGGCCATCGATTCATTCGTCGTCGAAAAACGTGCCCTGCTTGCTCAGTTGCCAGAGGGACGACACACCGAGGAGGTCGAACTTGACTTTTTGTATGGTCTACTGAATATAAACTATCGCAAACACATTACCCGCGTCAGCATCAAGACATTCAAGGATCTGCTCGATCAGGGACGAATCATCGAACTTAACAATCAAGAGATTCAAGCTACTGTCAGGACTTCTGGGTATTCCGCACGTCATGTTTCGCGTTGTACCCACTGCAACTTCCGTGGCCACACGTTTGAAAACTGCCGCAAGCGAAATACTGATAATGCTGGCGGAGAAGACCGTGCATCTAAAAGAACACGAACTTGATAGACGTATCACTTAGAAAATTAGTATTTTTATAAATATTTATAAATTCATGGATCTAAGTTCAGTTGTCAACACTCATTCATATGCACGTTTTGTCGCAATTATTTTTGTAACATAGTTTACCCTAAATTATTTCTAATCCATTCAAAACAAATAATATAATTTTCTTTTGTATACATTTTTATAACCGCTGGTTCAGGAAACTTATTTCTGGTGCTGCCAGACAATAAAGTTGCCACCTTTTAATCACATCGGCATATTTTGACTTGCACACTTAGGGCTGCAGTGACGGTATCGAATTCTTGTCTGGGCCTGGGACACTGCGCAGTGCGCAGGGTTGCTGTGTAGCTAAAGTATCGGTATCGGACTGTCGTATTTTTGTTATGCTGTTGTTGTTGTTTAGCAAAAATGGATCAACAACTGCACCGTCTGACGGATCGTCATTATTCAGAAGTGGAGGGTTTGCTACAGGTATGCATAAAAAAATACACACAATGTGCACGGTCGCAATTCAATTGTTACGATTATAACAACGCCCAATCTATTTTTCGCCCGTCTTCGTCTGCCCACTCACGCGAACGCACCCACTCTCAAAACACCAACACACACACGCACACGCGCTCGGACATACATACAACATGTACTCCCCAATACACATACACAACAACAACAAACACGCGCACACATACACATGCGCTTCTCGCCGCAGGCTATGGACATGCCGAGCTCAGACCACGAAGAAATTGAGTCGGAATCGTGCCGACTTAGCCGGTACAATGTTGCCAACCTGTACGAGGGACGTCAGCGTTGCTACACAATGCCGCACGTACCCCCTGCGCCGCCCTCCACACCAACGCTGCTGACGTCCAACTCCATCGGCACGGGCATTAGCACCAGCAACGGCAACTGCAGCGCCATCGCCAGTGTCGGAGCCAGCGGTAGCATCGGCGCCGGCATCAGTGTCGTCGGCACCAATGTCAATGCCAACGGAAGCTCCAGCTCACCCACCGCAACCCTGGTGGCCGATAATAATCAAATCAATCACTTTATCTATGTGAAAAATGGAAAGAACCTGCGTCGGGATTCACGTTGTGTCGACTCGGAGCTATCCAAGCTCTTCAACGTTGTATCCATTACGAATCGCCTAACGGCGATTAAGAATCGTGCGCACAAAACGCAACCTCCGCAGCAGCAGATGGCCGAGCGTGGAATCATTAATGCGTCGCGAACCATTTCTAAGCTACATGGGGCCCCGACAAAAATCTTCAAGATTCATCGGGATCCCAAGGAATTTCTGCGTGAAACGGATGAAGATTCTGTCTCAGCGCCAGAATACGATGAGGAGGAGGAGGACACACGATTCCGATTTTTTCGACGGACACGGCACTCGCGTCGGCGTGCTTACACGCGTATGGGGCGCAAGTTTGCCCGGTTCGAGCATCATGAGCGTATGGAGACAATTGTCGATAGCTTTGATGCGGCCATGAGTTTCAACGATGCAGATACCTGAGCGGATGCTGCAGTCAGAGTAGCAGCAGCAGTGGCAGCAGCAACAGCAACAGTTGCAACATTAGCAGCGGCTGCCACTGCAGCAGCAGCCACCGCAACAGCAGCAACAGCAGGGGCAGTGGCTGCGGCATCCGCGAGCAACAACACCACAGGCACGGGCAAGTGGTTCGCCGCTAAGTGCAAACCAATGTGATGAATGTGAATTTCAACTAAATTATTTTTATTACTACTACTATTATTATTATTACGATTATGATTACCGTTTACCGATTACCGATTATCGATTACCGAACTGTTCTCTCCATACATTTAGTTCTTTTGCGCTGATTGCAGTCGCGTCTTGGATCCCACACCGCTAAATGAGATCCACAATTGATTGTATCCTATTCAGTGGCATCCCTGACGCCGCGCAGGGCGAGCATTTAGTTTTTAGCTTAGTTCTTACGCCTGTGTGGACACTGTGCCAACGTTCAACCACAACAACAACAGCTACCGAAAGCAGTAAAAAGCAATAACAAACAACAATAAGAAAATCAAATGCAGATACAGCTGCAGCAGTATCAGCAACAACAACAAAAGGCACAATAACATACATTATTTCGATTGTTGTCTGAACGTGTTGTGCACAGTGGAGCCAAACAAACGATTCCAATAAATGCACAAATTAATTGTGCTGTATTTGTGAAGATGATTGTAATTTTCTTATCCGCCAACCGGATCTATTTAAGAGATTGTTTATATTAACAGCGATACGATATATCTTGTTGTGATCCAGACTACAAATATAAAACAAAACACAAAATGAGATGATATTGATGAAAAAGAAAAAAACAAAAATATGAACTAAACTACAAAAGAAACCGTCTTAAAATTCAATTTGTACAAACACGTTTTTTCAATCAGACTGTTTATTTAAAAACAAAACTATATAATAGTGCAATCCTGATGAAGTTTACTGAAATCATCTAGTTCTATGGAAAACGTCACAAATTAAATAATATCGTGTAGACCTCCTTATTAAACAATATGTATGTTTTTCCTAATAATCAATTGGCAACAGGTATGGTAGGGTAAATTGGTATTCACACTGTCGAAATCCCACTTGAAATTCTAATTAGTCCAACCAAACCAAGCTCAAACTGGAATGCATCGGTTGTCTCATTGTCGACCTGTTCTGGGGCACCGAGCTTAACCGATTAATTGCTTAGGTCATACAAAAGTCGTGCTGGTGTAAGATCTGTTTATTCAGCAGAAACGTGGATAATACATCAAGATAAGCGCTATGACTACGAAATACAACTAGTTCCGAGAACCGATCAAGCTTTAAAAGCCTTTAGAAAAACAATAACAAATTGTCAAATATGCTAGCAATATAACTGCTATTCTAATATCTACTTCGAGAAATGTCAACGAGGGGCATATACTATCGTAATTAGATGCGTTCCTTGTAGAAATTGGCCATTAAATTCTCCTCGAGCTGTTCCGGGTCCGTAACAGGCATACGGCAGACACGATCGTGGCATATATAGACTGTGGTCTTGCCATTGACCATTTTGAATTTGCGCTGTACGCGCTGGTTACACGCTTCGTCAGGATGCTGTGGATCGCAGTGGACAATGATCATGCCGGGTACATAGAACTTGCGACAAATCTCCACAAAGCGCTGAGTATCCGGTGAATCCGGACCCACCACTGCCACCAGATCCAAACCGTGTACGTGCAGCAGCAGCGCCGACATCATTTCGGGCAAAGCGTGGCCAAAGGGCGAGACATCTGCAAAGTAATTGAGCAGCTTGGCAGCACGCTGCAAATACGCATCCTCATCATAATAATGGGAGAGTATGGTGAGATTGCGTGCGGCGACGCTATTGCCACAGGGCTCGGCACCATCATGATCTGCAAGATGGAAAGCAGAGCTTAGTATTGAAATGGAAAACAAGTAGTCCCTTCTCTACCTTCTTTGAGTCTCACAATAACATTGGGCGCATCCTGTTGAGAGAAAAAGTAAGCGGCGTTCTTCTCATCCCAAAACAGCTTGTCCTGTGTTTCCTGCAGTTCCTTGGCCCAGCGCAGTGCACTTATATCCAGTGACGATTTGTAATAGTCCAGCAATCCCTTGATCAGAAAGGCATAGTCGTCCAAAAATCCCTCGATGCGGGCGCTGAAAGGGAGAAGATATTTCAAAAGTAATTCACTTTATGAAGAGTTCCAGACATACGCATTCTGCTCTAGCGTGTCATCCTGGACGCCAGCTCCGTAACAGGAGCGCAAAAGAAGTTGACTTTCCGCGTCATAAAGATGTGTGCGAATAAACTCCAGTAGCTCCTTGGCCTTCTGCAGATACGCATCACGTTTGGCTGTGCCACAGTTTGCCAGTTTGGAGAGGCCTGAAAGCACCAGGCCGTTCCAGCCACAGATAATCTTGGTATCGAGATGAGGTCTTGGACGTTTATCTCTAATCTTGTGTAGTATATCGTTTGCCGTCTGCAGCACTTGTTTCAGTTGCTTTAATTCCATATTGAAATTCGTGGCCGTGTCTTCCTCGGAGCCACGCACAATGAGTATATTCTTGCCCGTCAGGTGACCATGTGGATCACTTGCAGGCGGCACATTACCCTTGGGCTGTAGATCATAGTGGAAGGTATAGATTTTAAAGACATGTTCTGGGGTTACATCGCTAAAGCGTTCCTTATTGGATTGGAACGCATCCCGAATCTCTTTCCAGGTCCAGGCATAGAAGGCACCCTCAACCTTCACGGTATCCTCATGTGTTGGCAACGAATCGGCATCCTCACCGGCATAATAGCCGCCCGCAGGATGACGTAAATCCTTAACCAAATACTCAAAAATTCGATCCGCATAGTTCAGGAAATCTTCGCTGCGGGTTAACTTGTAGCCGTTAGCGTAGGCTGCCATTAGCTGTCCTTGATCGTACAACATCTTCTCGAAGTGCACATTATGCCAATCTCGTGTGGTGGCATAACGTGCAAAGCCGCCAAAAATATGGTCATTAATGCCACCGCGACCAATGTGATCGAGCGTCTGCAGCACCATATCCAGCACGTCCACATCTTTGGTAACCAAATAGGCGTGAAAGAGAAAATTGAGACGTGGCACTTCTGGAAACTTGGGCTCCCGCCCGAAGCCACTGTGCTGCTGATCGAAGCGTTGCTTATGCACACCCAACGCCTCCGCTAGCTTTGCATCTGCGCTGCCTGGCTCACAGGCTGCCTCCCCAACGGCTGCAGCATTCTGATTAGTCCGCATTGCGTCTAGCAATGTGGCTCCCGCCTTCTTTAGTAATTCTTGATCCGTTTGCCACTTCTTAGCTATCGATTCCAGCACCATGGTAAAGGATGGAATGCCGTAACTGCGTAGGACAAACGGGGTAATAGGTATCATAATTCGGATGATTTTCTTTCAGCTTACCGGGCTTTGGGAGGAAAATACGTGCCCGCAGCAAGGGGTGCCAGGTCTGGAGAGATCCACACGCTCATTGGCCAACCGCCGCTGCCTTTGGACATGAGCAGAAACTGCATATATATTTTATCAATGTCAGGTCGTTCCTCCCGGTCCACCTTGATGTTCACAAAGAGCTTGTTCATGAGGGCAGCCGTATCGGGATCTTCAAAAGACTCCTGCTCCATAACATGACACCAATGACAAGTGGAATAGCCCACCGAAAGAAATATTAATTTATTTTCGCTGCGCGCTTTCTCGAATGCCTCCTCACACCATGGATACCTGCAGGGATTGAACACATTGCGCAAGGAAAGATGAGTTGCTCTCAAATTGCTGGAAATCTGGAAATTTCTCACCAATCGACGGGATTGTGCGCATGCTGCAGTAAATACGGCGACTTCGAAGATGCTAAACGGTTAGTGTGGGATGGCGGCGGCGGCTGCGCCTTTGATTCCCCACCAGTAGCCATGCCACGAAACAGGTGAGGCTGCTTCTGCTTTTGTTGTGCTGCTGCTGCTTTTTGCGTTGTTGTTGTTGCTGCTGTTGTCGAGCTGCTACGTTGTAAATATTGCCTTTGCCTTCAAATTGAGTTTTGAACGAGATTTTTAATTTATGCCATATGACGTGAACTTACTCGTCGTAAAGCCAACTGTGGTGAGGCTGTAATTGTTTATTGTTTGGCGTTGCAAATGCCAAAGCGCTTCTTATCCAGGATTGCCAGATTGTCTTGCCCCTAAACATAGCAATTTATTGATAATATACATATATAAAGAATAGGGTATTCCATCAACTTATTGAACTGATTACACTTTAAATACATTTATCGATAACAAATCAGCTGTTCTGCTACTTATTTAAAACTACTGGCATACACTTCTTTAATTTTCCTGTTTGGATGCGTCTTGTTTACTATAGTGGACAATTTGCAATTTAAGTACTTCAACAAAAGCAAACTCGGTCATTTGTGTTATCGATGCTTGGAGTACTCGATACTTACATTGCGATACTAGCGATGTTTGTAAGCAATAACAGGTGTTTTTGTAGGTCTGGCAACGCTTTAAACAGCTGTCTTTAACTGTAGTGCTCATCGTATTTTAAAGCAATAAGCCTGCCTTTCTTTGAGGCTGCCAGACTGCTTGCTGGAATTGAATAAAGTAAAAACCGTAAAATTTCATATGTAAATTGCTTTAAAATTTTTATTAATGAATACAGTTTATCTTTGCTTTGATAATTATATAAAAAATTGCTTAGATATATGCGGTTGATACATAGATTAACCTACGAGCTAATTGAAAATCACAAATGAACATAAAATATTATTTATACATTATAGTGTGTGTGCTGGTTGCTTATTCAAGCACATCATCTTTAAGTTAATACACACTCGGACCGTGGGACAGTTGGGATAAGGAGGGAGACAAGAAGGAGCAGCCAATGTAGCTCACAATTCTCGCAAACGGCTCTCAACTTTAAGTTGACAGCAAGGAAAATTGAGGCAGCAACCGCAGGAGAAGCACCTTGGCAGCTCACGTGCAAACTTAGCAATCGCTCTGGACTAGCGCATCGCTGAGTGCGCACAGCTGCTCCTCGCTGCCCTTGATCCTGTCGGCCAGATCGCGTGCATCGGCAATGAGTTTGGCCTTCATATTGATAAAGTAATCATAATCGGCGCACAAATCGGCGCTGAGATGTTTGCCGAAAAGCTTGGCAATGCTGCTGCCACGCCTATCGAAGTCTGCCTTCAGGCGTTGCGCCTCCTCCAGCTGCTCGTAGAGGCGTTCTCGTTTCGCTTCCAGCGTGCTCTGCAAAATCGAAAAAATCGGATTAATAAAAGGGAAGAGGATGAAATTCGAATGGAACTAACCTTCTCCTGCTGGCTGCTGGGCGGACGCATCTCGAGACTGGCTTCGGTTTGGGCCAGGCGCTCCGACAGCGATAGCAACAGACTGGTTATGTGACCCACATCATCGATGTAGGTGCGGAACTTGGACGCTTCGCTGGGACGCACCTTCTCCGTCAATTTGGCCAGTAAATCCAGGCCGAGCTTATCATTGATGGCGCATTCCTCCCCTATGGTTTGTTGTTCGCGCTTCAATGCGTCAATCATTTGATTCAAATGCTTGATCAGCTCATTCTGCAAAGAGACGGATGCATTAACTCATTAGGCTCACTATATATTCATTCAGATTTACTCACCAGCTTTGATTTCAGAAAACTCGTCGACTCCGACTCGTTCGTCTCATCGTTCAATTGCAGCTCCACACTGACAATCTGCTGCAGCTGCTCCACTGTGTTGCCAAGCAGAGTCGTTGTGTTGCCGGCCGCCTTCATACGCATCAGCGTCGATGTTCCTACATCTCGTTTGGCCGGACGCAGCGGCACATTCGGATTGTACAGATTGCTGACGTACTGCGTCGTCGGCTTGTAGCTTTTTGGTGTCAATATTTCGATGAGTTTATCGTTCGCTGCCAGCTGCTTGATCAGTTCCATGGTCAGCTGTTCGTACTCCAACTCGATGGCCTGACGCTGGCGTGGTTGTAGTGTGGTGCGTGTCTGTTGCTCCTCACGTGTCGCCTCCAGTTCCGTTTCCAGCAGATCTTCTGTCTGGCAGGCCATGTCCGCAGTAATGGGCAACGGATTAACCATTAGGACCAGTTCGCTGCGCTGCACAAGTTTTAGACTGTCCGTACTTGTGGGAGAAGTCGGTGCCGAGTCGAGCTCAGGTGCCGGCACTGTTGGTGGACTTGGCGGCACAGCTGCCTGCTCCACAGCTGGCTCTGCGCTGGCAGGACTGGCGGGCAACTGTTTGCTGGCATAGCTGATGCTGCTGTTGCTGCCGCCAAGCAGTCCTGTGTCGCAGATATGCGCCGACATGAGCTGCGACTGCAACTGGGTAATCTTCTCGATGTTCTCGCGCAGTGATTCCTGCCGACTCACCGCCGGTGGCGCTGGCGTTTGCATCGGCTTGGGCAGCGTCGCCGTTGTGCTGATCAGTTCGGCGCGGAAGATGTGCGCCTCGGGTTGGGAGTTTTTATTGGTATTGGGATTGGGACTATGATGATGATTGGCATTCACTGGACTGCACTCTAACGAACTGCTGCTCAGGCTGCAGTCAGAGGTGGCCGGCGAGAGACGTGTCGGCGTCAGGGGCAGCACCTCCTCCAGCATCGTCTCGAGGTCATGGACGGGTTGCTTTAGATCGACATGTGACTGGGACATAAACTGTGCGGGATCGTTTAGTTGGTGCTGCTGCTGTTGCTGCAGCTGCTTTACATCGTATGACTGAGATCGCGTAAATTGCGGCGCTGGCGATCTGCTCGAGCTGTAGGCGTGGCCCAGCGCTGGCGACGAATAGCGCTGCTGCTGCTGCTGGAGCGGCTGCTGTGGCGCCTGTCCATAGATCATTGCGTAGGCGTTGCCATTGGGCGTGGCATTTGTTGGTGATTTCGTTGCGAGGTTATTATTGGATCCATAGCGCATTGCAACAACATCTCCAGGCGAACTGAGAGACGCAGGAGGCGGCAGCTTGGCGGGCTGCTGCAACAGTTTCACACCCAACGGCAGCACATCGGGTAAATTGTTGGGCAACTTGACGCCATAGCTGGGCTTGTTATTGTGCGCCACCAGATCCTCGTTGGACGTAAGCGTCAGCTTATAGATGCCATGATCGGGATCTGTGTTGTTCAGCTTCTCCAGGCTCTGGCGCGGCAGATACGAAGCCTTCGAGTTGGATCTGCAAGCAGAGATAGACGTGAAATTCGAGCTTAATTAAAGTTGGCCAACTTGGTTAAATGTCAATCCCATAGACGGGGTCATCTACTGGGGGTCATCAACGCCAGCTCACGCAGCCCACGATGCAGCAGTTATATTATGCAAATTATGCATGCCATAATCTTAAGATGGGCCTGCCTTGCTAATTGAGTCCTCAACCATATCCCAAATTCCCATCAAACCCAACGACTCAACGAGCAGCACCCACATGGCGAAAGTAGCCGAAAATACCCAAAAAAAAGAGCGTAAAAAATCAAAAAATTATTCTGTGCACGATGCGGAGACAACATTTTGTTCGTACGAGTATTAAAACAGTTTCGAGTCGAGAAAAAAACCAAAAAAAAAAAAACAAAAACAGCCGAGAAAACGAAAGTGAAATGTTTACAGTGCAATTATAAAGAGTTTTATGTTTCAGTTTGGAGCCGCCTTTGGACAAAGTTGGAGGAGACTCATTTTAGTGTGCAGCGCGGAACGCACAAGCGAGTAGTAGAGTGAGGGAGCGGGGAAGCGACAGCTTGTCGACAACTTTCAAAAAGTGCTAAACTAATTTTTGTAAATTTGAAAAGCCGAAAACAATCGCAATTTTCAGCTTGGCCACCCCCCAGTTGACAGCGCGATTTGCACATTATACAGATATAACTATATGCAATATTTGCATACACAGTTATTATATATATGGTATCTATAGTTATAGTAAGATATGCATATGAATCGAGTGTCAAAAGAAAGCCGACTTGTTTATGCTGTGCATAAATTAAGCTACATTTTGTTCGCTTACATCAGCGCGAACAGCTGTAGCTTTAGCTTTAGCTGAATGTATCTGAGAGATACATATGTACATACATATACATACACACATGTGTGTATCTCAGTTGTATCGCTGCCTCTGTCATTTGCATAAGCATGCAATGGGTCTTTTGTCTAGTTCCCAACACCTTACATTTGATAATGCCATAGCTTCTTCACTTTCTTCGTAGGAAGATGCCGCATGTATCTTTAGCTGTAGCTATCCACTTGTTTGCCTCTCTTAATCACTTCCGTTCGCCTCAGCCTGTTGAGTAATCTGCACTCTACTACTCCGTCGTCGCGTTGCCAATTTTGCCATGTTTATTGTCTCAACTCCCTCTCCTACCTCTTTCTCTCTCTCTGTCTGTAAGTTTGTTGCCTTTGGCCAAAAAATTGTTTCATTTGCATAAAGATATGATGGGATGATTTGCATATTACAGCACAAAAGAAAAGAAGACACGACAAGGAGAGACGACAGAATGTCTGGCATAAATGTCGGGCATGAGAGACAAGCAACTAATATGATGTTGCGATAATGTATCTCCAACACTCGGAGTATCTCAAGTGTCATATACTTATTTCAAGAGTATAACCAAAGTTAGTAAGTGTATTACGCATAGTTTAAGCTAGAACTCGGAGTAGGAAGTGGCAAATTTTTTACATTTCCCAAAAAACACACTCAAAAACAAAGGAAGAAAGCAGGCATCGACAGTAAGATACCCTGCTTACAAATGTGAATAACTGCTGTGATTATTTTTAAATTAAATTGAAATTTAAAGTGTAGAATCATATATTAGCTATATATATGCTGTAGTAGCTTGCTGTCAAGTTTGGTATCTCTAGCTTTTACAATATCAGGGATCTATACTTTTAAACCCTTGAAATAATCTTTTTTCACCTGTTCCAATAATCGAAGGTTATAAAAAGCGTTAAGGAAGTAAGTCAAACTCTTCAGTTCTGTGACTAACAAAGACATACATAGTATAGTACTGCGAAAGAACAATAACTCTTTTGTTCCGCTAGATCTGCGAAATTATCAAAATGCAAAGATTGTAAATTGATAAGCAATCGACGAGAGCACGTTGTGAAGGCACCTTGCGCGATAAGTTGAGCATATTTACAGCTCATATATATCACAATATATCTATCTATCTGGTTTAATATACTTTCAATGGGAATCATAGCAGGCCTTAGGCAACCGCTTGGCTGACATAAGTCGATCCGTTTCTGATTCAAATGTGGAGAAAATTACACCCGCAATGATATTTGGATTATAATACCTCGATTTATGGCAAATTATCGGTTGGGGCTTTTTTTTTTATTTATTTTTATTTTTATTTTTTTCTTTCTTTTGGCTTTCTTTGTCTAACTGTTTGTTGTGTAAGGCATCGAGACAAAAATGCCAAACAGCAGGCAAAGAAAGGGCCAATGAATCGCTTGGCTGACTAAGGCAGGCCGTCTCCCCCCGCCTGCACCTGGCGTGGTCAATAACATTTCCATTTCCATACAGTTAACGCATATTTTTTGATATCTTTCTTCGTTGTTGTTGTTGTTTCTATTTTGGCCATTTTCTGGCCATATTTTTAGCCATTTCGGGGCGCTGTTCATTATGTGATGCAAATTATGAATACCTGAGAGCAGATTTTGATAAATTGCTTTGGCTTTTGTTTGCCAAAAACTGTTGCATAATGCCCCTCCCCCTGCAGCTGACCTGGCTACCTTTTAGCGCCACTCGCCTGCGGTGTTATGCTTGGCAGGAGGTGTGTGTGTGGGGAGGGGTGGCGGTAGGTGATAGATGCTAGCTAGTTCAGTGTCCAAATTGGCGACGAGTCACAGCAAGTTTCTCAGCCGCAATCTGGCGCGACAATGGTCGATGGCCTCAACTGGCTGTTGCAGGTTGCACGTTGCGTATGCGCAACGCTTTGCCTGGCGCCGTTGCACTATAATTTTTGATCGGCCCCGTCCCCTGGCCACGGTCCCGGCTGACTGCCTGACTAGTTTTCTTTGATAGTAAAAGTATTTTATTTAAATATGCCGACGACGTCGACGCATGGAAATCACGTTTTTAACATCATTGAGCCGAAAAAAAGCCAAAAAAAAAGAAGCTGGCGCTGATGTTGTGTGTGCTCTCGCTTGTTGTAGATGTTGTACGCTTGTTGTTGCTGCTGCTGTTGCTGTTGAAAACATAAACATCGCTCGAAACGAACAAAAAAAACCGGATTGAACGCGTCGCACACATTTTCACTTGCCGCAAAATGACGTCAAGTCCAACATAAACAGATGGCCGAAGCGTGTCGTCCAAAGTCGCCACTTTCTTCTTTCGGCGCGGCGGGCATGAAATTGCACTGGGGGTCAGAGCAAGTGTACGGCATGTAGCATAAGGTCAGCCCGAGCTACTGCTGCCACAACAAGTGCAACTGCAGAACAAATCGCTCTTCAAATGCCGCATGCCTCTCTGATGGTATTTAGGCTTCTTTTTCTTCTTGTCGACACTCGTCAAAGTCTGGCATGAATTTCTCTTGGGAAAATTACTGTTAAAATACTAAAAAACAATGCCAAACAAACTGGAAAATGCGTCGCCGCCACGAAAGAAAACGCATGAAAAGCAAAAGAAAAAGTCAAAGTCAAAGACAAAAAAATGAGAAAAAAGAAAAGAAAAGTTCTTTCTTCATGTGCCGGAGATTGCAGCATCTGCAGACAGCGGGCAGCAAGGGAGAGTGCAGTTGATTCGCCACTGTCCACTCTGATGGTTGCACAGTGGTGCAGGGGCAACAGAAATTGAAGACAATTGGCCTGGAGTTTTATCAAAGGAAGTTCATTTAATTTAGCTACATCTGTGTGATATATTTTGTTTTATTCTTATAAAGTTTGATCAGCTTAGGAATAATACTGTTATTTTTATTCCAAAAAAAATTTTAAGATAGCTGCGAGCTATGGTAATAAATCATATGGCTTAGAGTTGCAGGAAAACCTTTATAGAACGTAGACAAGTATAGTTATATTGGTTAAAACACAAATTTATTTATCTACCTATTTGTGTAAAGATCTATTTATGCATTAATCATATATTATATCTGTCTGACTATATATCTGTCTATTTATAAGCCTTTCTAATTTTCTATCTGTTCATTCGTCCCTCTATTTAACTGTCTATCTGTTTATGTTTCTATATATCTCTCTACCTATCTATATTTCTATCTATCTATATCTTAATCTCACTTTCTTACAATTTATCTCTTTATCCCTCTGTCTATTATTATATTTACCTCGCTATATATCTTTATTTGAAATTATTCTATTAATGTTTCTGAAAATCTATCTACATATATAACATTAATCTTATCCATCTGCCTAACTTATTACTTTCCAGCTGTTTATATATGTAATTAACTAACTAAAGCTAATTTGAATTTATTTTAAATCTATGTAAAATATATTTTTAACCTCTGTTGAACTTTTTTTTAACCTATTTCAAACCTAATATACAGTGATAGATAGTGGAATCTTCACTTTCAACATTTTGCCACTCTGCTACCAGCTTCGCGCCAATGTGCACAGTGCTGAGGCAGCATCATTGGACTCAGCAATTGTTTGCCTCACTTTATCGTGGATTGTTTTCATTTCTAATGCCGTAGCTGTTGCCGTAGCGATCATTGTGGTTGCTGCTGCTGCTGTCGTTGTTGCTGCCGATGTTGCTGCTGTTGTTATCGCTGCTGTCGCTTCGGCCATAATTATGATCCATTAATTCTGGCGGCAGGCGGCGCCTTGTGCAATATTTATAATGTAAAATCGATTTAATGCCACATTTGGCCGCAAGGGCTCAGACCGAAATAGACAAACTTGAGAAATGCAGCAGCAACAGCGGAGGCAGCTGCCACTTGTTGAAAGTGTCGAAAGTGTGTTGGCAGCGCTTCTGCCTCGTCCAGAAACTGGAATTGTTGCGGCTGCTGCTGCCTTCTATGGGGTAATTAACTTGTGAGCTAAACGCTTCAGTCATAATAATTATGCGCAGAACAAAAGCAGAGGGGCGGAGCAAGCTGGTAAAATATGTTAGATGCACTGGCCCAGCACTGTCTCCCCTAGCCAGAGGTGCCACAGGCCACTCCACTACTGCCACAACCCGCCTCGACCCACAGTTTGCCTCATTGTCTGCAGCGTGGCTTTTGTTTCGGGCCGAGTTGGCTTTTTCTTCTCTTGTGTTTTGTGTCTTGTGGCTTGTGGTCAGTGTGGAGTGTGGAGTGCGGAGTGTAGTGTATGTTGTGTGTGTGTACTGTGCCTTGTTGCTAATATCCGCGACACATCTGCCAATGACATTTTCACTCTTTTGCGCTCGCTGACGCAAATTATAAAACCAACTGCGAATTGGCCCGCGGGGCGCATGCGCAACACGTCCGGACATGGAACAGACCAACTAGCCGAGGGCAGAGGAAGACCATAGAGAGGGCGAGAGAGGGAGAGAGGCGGCGAGACCATTTGCGTTTTAGACATTACACAAAGCCAGCGGCGAATGCCAAAGTGCCTCAGTCGTTGCTCTTGAGGAGGAACTGCCCTGAATACGGATTTCGCATTGTTTTCGTCTTTGCTTTTGTCTTTCTTTCTTTCTTGACTTGTTTGTTGTTGCTAATTTGTGCGCTTAGCTTTTGCGAAATATGCTTCAAGTGCACGCCGAGCTGCAGCTTGGCAAGTGACAGCCGGAAGGAGGGAGAGGGAGTGCTCCACTTGTTGCTCATGTCACGGCCTCGAGAGATCCGGGCATGCAAGAGATGCAAATTGATAGAGAGTCACGTTTGGGATATATATATATATATAGAAAGGAATATGCAGACAGCAGATATGACTATATAGCAGAGATTTGTAAGATTAAACGATTTGCATGTGCTTAAACTTCAACTCTATTAGGTATTCCCTGCCATGCGCCAAAAACAAAACTGCCAGACCGCAACGCCATCAGCTTTCATTAGTCAATTATCAATTGCAAATTGCGCCGACTGCAATTAACAGTTTTAGTAAAATGATTATTTTTATTATTAGTATATAACACATGATATCATGCTGCAGAACAACAACTCGGCAGAGAACTCCAGCGAGAGAACTGTGTAAAAAATAATGATATGTAAAATGCTTCTCTGAGCTCATCAGTGAAACATGTCCAGAGCAACCAAAAAAACAAGTAACGAAAGCAATGGTAGAGTGGAACCGACTATAAGATACCCATCGCAGCAGATTCATTTCATTTACAGCCCGAAATAGAAAGTTTTAGCTTGAAAACCTAGTTAATTAACGATTTACGTGGGCAATGGGCGTGGCAACCCATAATATAAACCAAAATCTAACTGCGTACTGCGTACAAAATCTATAGGAGCCCTCAAATAACAGCTTTTCAAATAACTGAGATATCTGCATTCGTACAGACGGAATTGCCTGCTATGACTCGGCTCAATAATACCGAGCAAGAATTTATATACAAAGCCTCTTTGTGGCTGTTACATATATTTGCATATGATTAGCATACACTTTCAATACATGGTAGGGTATAAAAAAGCAGGGAAGAAAGATACAATGTCAAAGGCGGCAGCAGCAACAGCAATGTGAACAAGAGCAAACCTCTCATCAGCAACAACATGGACAATTTTTATATTTCAACACGCGACATGATCGACGATGGTCGCTAGTGTCAACTGCAGATACAGATACAGATACAGATACAAGATACATTTATACACACACAGGCGTAGCTACAGCTGCACAGATACAGCTACAGATGCAGCTACAGCTACAGATGCAGCTACAGCTACAGATGCAGCTACACTTACATGCGCAGAAACAGCTGCAATTGCAAATACAGATACAGATACAACTACAATTGCAGGCACAGATACAGCTACATTTGCAGTAAATTCCTACAACTTTTTGTAGTATTTCTTTCATTATTTTTTCGGAATGAAAGTGAAAGATTGATGGATGGTCCCGGCCCAGGCTTATGTATATATTTATAGAGTATGCGCCACACAGTTAATTGCCCAAGTTGTTGTTGTTCACTTCCATTTTTAGCTGACCTTTAGCGGACTTATTAATGATATAGTCCGGCAAAAAGAACAATCGCTTGCATTGTCTTTTCGTCGCGCCCAGAACACAGACCAAGAAGAAGAAGAAAAAAAGCTATGGCAAATTGGCAATTGGAATTGTTGGAAGTTATTGGATGTTATTGATCAGTCGACACAAGGTCGAACTTCCATAGAGTTCGAGTTCGAGGGAATTTGCATCAGTTAGCGATTATTTATGCAAATCGTTAACTGTGTGAAGCACAGCAAATTCTCACGCTTGCGATCGAACTAGACAAAAGTTTCATTCGATTGATCGAGTTCTGATGTTGTCTTAGTTACTCACACCGCCCTGTCCCCTCACTCTCTGCCCCTCTCCCTTCACTCGGAACGAGGCATTGCCCCCGGGTTGTAGTCATTGTTGCTGTTGTCTGTCTTGCTGTGTCAACATGTGTCGACTCTGCTGCTGCACTCCAGTTATTTTCTATGTCACGCGCTTCACAGCCGAAAAGCAAACAAAGCGCAACGCTTTGACTCGACTCTCGACTCTCCTGACTTCCACATATGATTGTAACTTCTGCCCCCACATACCGTATATCTAACTGGACGTTGGCTGACGTCACAAGGCCAGGCACAGGCACTTGACAACGGCATAGAACAAACAATGAATGCCTCGAGAAAGAATAATGTTTTTGATAGAAAAAATAACATTCTGGCATCAGGCAAAAGGTAATCAAAATGTATACCATATGTAAGATGTTGGGGGAACTTGAGACACAGAGAAATCTTACAAGTCATATGAAGTTCTATTCGTTTTTTTTTTTTTGGTTATAATTATGATATGTATGAGTACTTGACTCGTTGTACTCGATTTAATAAAGAAAACACTCTTGTTGCTGGGGGGATCTTGAGATCACTTAGAATTTTGTTTCTTTTATAGATTGCAATTAGTTGTAGAGGGAATTAAGAAAAGTAACAGAGTCTGATTTCGTAAACCAGGAGTATTATTTGATTGTTTAACGAAACTTTCTATAGATAACTCTGATTGTAGGTCTCTAATTTAGGAATGTTTTACACGCTTCAGCGTGCGGTGAGTTTTTTATGAAACTGATATACTGAACTTGTAATTTCACTCTATATACGTAGATTTCATGAAAATTTTTGTAGATAGCTTCTAAAAATAGTAAAGATTAGTTTTATCTTTCTTTTTTTATTTAAACACGTCTTGTAAGCTTTTTAGGAACATTTTAAGAGATTCACTCAATCTCCCTTTGTAAAATGTATCTAGAAACCTTCTATAAAGATACCTATGCAATTAAGCGAAATTTTATTGATACTCAAATTTTCAAAATTTTGTTGGCTTCTTTATAAAATTTCGATATTGTTTGTCTAATTCCATCACTAAAGACTGTTTATCGATATTTCGCTGCTCTTAAGCCTTTTAAGCTACTTAAACACACCTTTTTTTTTTTTTTTTCAGAATGAGATCTTAGCTCAAGAACTACCACACCCAAAGGTTTTCGTATAGTTCTTAATGATTATACAAAATTTGGCCACACTTTGTTTACGTTTTGAGCTCGTAAAGAACGACGTGGCTGGCAAATCGAAGAGTTTGTGAAGCGTATCGCGAGCCTATACCTTGCCCTTACCCTTCCCCTGCCTGCGTCTGAAATTGAAAAATCTCTATTGAGCAGGAGCTGAAGCTAAGCTCGGCGTCGACCCAACCCAACACACCCACGCCGCCAGCTTTTGTTTACAAAACCTTGGACTCTCTTGGACGCGTGGCGATCGTTGGCCTGGCCCCCCTAGCTGCTAGTGATGAGATGCCACTCCTAGCTGTGCGGAGACGGCGGCAACACTGGCAGCGGCTGTGGCTGTGGCTGAGAAAAAGCTGAAATACATCCGCGTATTGTTCGCACAACAATTGCAGCTGCCTTCGCCATCGTCTCGCTCGATAATTAACGGTTTATTGATAAAACGATACGAATTGCAATGACGATCAACAGGCCGATTATCACCAGCAGCAGCAGCAGCATCATCCTGCAGATACACCCCTTCGCTACCCAACAAACTTGTATCCAAAGCCCGTTGGTCATTTGGTGGGCGTTTATTTATTTTTTTTTTCGATTTGGTTTTTTGTTTTTCAACGTTTTTTTTGTTTTTTTTTTATTTTGCCATAAACATAATTCTCTGTTGCGCTGCGGCAGGCAAAGCGTGAAATTGTTTTTGCCTCCATTGGAGGCAGCCATGACATTCAAGCAGCCCCGCGCCTGCCCCTGCCCATGCCCCTGCGATCCCAAATAGTTTGAGTCAAAGCAATTTTTATGTGTACAACGAACCCGTCGCGTCGTCGTCGTCGTCATCGTTATAATAATAATAATAATAATAAAATAACAACCACACTTGTTGCACTTTGAGGATGGGACAGGAAGCAGCGCAGCGCGGCGCGTTTTGCCCAAAATTGGCTGCATATTTGCGCGCATGTTGCTCGCGTGCAACAGCACCAGCAGCAGCAACAACATTGCTGTCAGTCTGGCAAATTTGTTAAAGAAAACAACAGCAACAACAGCCATGTGAGTAAAGCGCAATTAAGTACGCGCTACAAATCAAAAAAACGAGATCAAGATTTGGCTTTGATTGCATTTTCAAGGTTGTTGTTGTTGCTGCTGTTGCTGTTGCATTGCCCAAATTGGCGCGCTGCAATTAAAAAACTCAACATATACGGCATGATATCTGTCTGTCTCTTGCTCTCTTTGTATATGCTTGTATATAGCCGACTATCTGCTATATTTATTGGCTAAGGAAACGCGCCGCAACGTCGCAAATTGTTTTGGCTGCCCCAAATTGCAAATGACGTCATATTTATTTCATTTGCTGTCGCTATTTAAAGTTTTGCATAACACGCACACACACACACACAGATACACACACACGTTTAGATACAGCTGTTGTCTAGACATTTTAGCCATTTAACACGCTTACGATCGTACCTAAAGCCCAAGTTTTGGCACCAATGCGACATTGTCTTCTGCACTCTTTCGCTTTCTTGCTCGCTCTCTGTGAGATGCCGTCTTTGTCTGTTGCAGACTTCAACAGGTTGAAGTTCAAGTTGAAAATATCGAAATTACGTTCCGCGAAATTATTCACACAACGCGTACAATTCGACTGAGATACAATATTTAATGTGTGGCGTATCCGAAAGATACTCGCGCCAAACTCGCAACGTTTTGGCGAGCACATGTGTGTGACAACAGGGAAATATTTTTATAATTCGCCGCGTAACGAACTGAGAATGCCCTTGCTGTGGAATTTGTTGCGATAATAATGGGAGTTTTTCTTTAGAACAAATAAATGTGGGAAAACGGCAAAAAGAAAAAAAATATGGAAAAACAATGCTTGAAATAAATATGCTACATATCAGTTAACAGCAAAGCTATTGTTCTTATAGCATATTTATAGTTAATTATGATTAATTATAGTTAATTTAATTTATGAGAAGTGGCAGCAGCCTTTACATATTTCCATAGCTCTACAGATACATTTTCAATGCAAATCTACCTGAAGCTCAACTCAATTGAAATGCATTTTTTTGTCTTGTAATTTGACATACTTCGCTGAGTGTAGTACTCAAAAAGCTGCTGCATCATGAAGAAAACTTGAACAATTTGCGCTGCAGTTAACTAAAATGTATCTACGAGACACTTAAGTGTGATTACTGCAATGCCTAAAGGTGTATGCGTGTGTTTCAAGAACTTGTAGCAAGGGCAATAAATTCCATCAGCTTTAACGACGAAATTCAATTGAAAGTTGGAAATTTAT